>CM061550.1:252828955-254028955 GCA_030864225.1 Capsicum baccatum var. pendulum
TGAACATCAATTAATAGGGATAGTGTGATACAATAAATATGTCAATCATTATTTTCTTAATGAGTGTACCAAATACAAACATGGCAAGTAAAAGTTGATAGGAAAGTATCCATAAATTTAACTATGTTTGTAAATAAGGCCAAACACATTGACATGCTCCCCAACTTGGTACAATCTTTCACTTTGATACCTAAAGTGAACATTGTTCATTTTAAGCACCTCAACTAATATCCCGATGTGTCTTTTTGACACTTTTTGCTAAGTAATCATTGCACGTATTCTACATACATTTTGAGCGTGTTTGGGGGTATTTTTGTAATTTTTTCCTCTTTCTTTCTCCTCCTTCCTCACTCTTTCTTCCATAACTTTCCACCATTCTTTTCCTTCAATTAGAGTAAGTACTCATCTTAATATCCATAACTTTCCACCATTTTTTCCTTCAGATAGAGTAAATACTATTCTATATACCATAATTACCATCACTGCTGAAATTTATAAATTAATTCAACATGAAAATTCTTCAACTTCCATTTTTGATTCTTCATTTTCTTCATGATTATACTCATCTTGCATCTTATTCACAATAGAATCATTGTACTTATATTCCAGTGAGTTTGATCAAATTCAATATCAATATGTATCGGAAGAGGTAAGGAATGTATCATAATCAAAAGCCCCAATTAGTTTAATTCCTAACAATTCCAATTTAAAATTTGGAGTTTCTACCTCTAAATTTTCAAATTCTGTGGAACATGCTATTTTGATGGAAAATTCCCATCAATAATTGATCAAACAAGGTACTGGAAATGTTGAAAATTTAAAAGCCCCTTCAAAAACTAAGCATTCATCATCCATTTTTTATTCAAAGTTTACTTTACCAACAGTTTTGGCTGGGGAACCTATTCCAGTCAATGTGAATCAAGTTGAAAAATTGTTTTCTACTAAATATGATAAGAGAAGATGAATTTTGAAAAAGCCTCATTATATATTCCCCAAAGCTTAACTAATTTGAATTTTAGAGTTTCGAAATGTAATTTGCCAATTCAGTGGAAAATGAGAAATTGCGGGGTAATTTTCAGAATTCTCATCTTGATTCAATGAAACATGTTGCTGGAAGTGTACAAATGAACGATTTTGGAGAAAATGACCTGGTGGGGGTGGGTTGGGGGTCATTATTGTATAATTTTTAAATAAAGTTAATTATTTAAAAGTTAGTTTGGAGAAAATGACAAATGTCATCGTATTATTCATCATTTTACATGTTAGCAGAGCGTGTAATACACACATTATATATTTTTGTTGATTGTGCAAAAATTGCCAAAATAAAATACCAAAATACTAGTTGAGGTTCTTAAAATGACCAACATTGACTTTAGGTGATAAAGAAAGTCCATGCCAACTTTAAGAGTGTGGTGCATCAGACACAAGAACATCAAATCGGTAGATTCAGTATCACTCTTCAGGTGGAATTATCAATTCGAGCTAACTTTTTAATTTCAAATATAGAAGATGTCAAAGAATAATTATCAATTCGAGCTAACTTCAAGTTAATTTCTAACTTGTGTTATTTTCTTTATTATATTAATTATAAAATAGAACTTTACCAATAAGGATTGTGGTGGAGGGATATGTACTCCTACATCCATAATCAGAGGTCTTAGATTTGAGATCTGGTGGGCACAAAATCTCTTTTTAGGAAGCCTTTTACCTCCAAATGCTCTTGAGATATTTCTCTTTTGCTTACTAAACAAACACTAGAGAATAAGTAAGAAACCAAATTAATTTTCAAGAAAATATTTCCATCGTACCAAACTCACTTTACATATGTAATGACCTAAATTTGTGTGTTTTAATTCCTATGTATTTTAACAATTAACCTACCCCATAGTTGCTATATGTTGTTTTTAGAGTTTAGGGATGGTTGACACGGTTTTTGATGTGACGCGGAATGGTTTGTGTAAGTTAGGGGTTTTAAGAGGCTTGAGAAGCCGTATAGTTCAGTTCGATCAATATTTATTATTCCGTGTGTAGGATGACAAAATGGATTTTGCCAACAAAATTAAAATATTGAATTCGGTCAGTATCAGGGTTGGTTTTAAATCTAGGCTTTTATTTCTAATTTCGATCCCTGAGTTGGAAAGAGTGAAAATGAGGTCCCGGGGGTAAATTTGTGAAATCAATCTTTTTTGAACATTCTACACTAACATTGAGTTTGGAACATCGAAAGTAACCTAGTAGAGTAGTTCATCTGCATTTTAGGGATTTCAGATGGATGTCGAGGGTTCAATTGATATGCCATGATTTCATGACACTTTTGATGCTTAAAATTGGTGAGTATGCAAGTACTTAGGTACTTTTGGTTAGATATGATGTGTGTTGGAGCTTCTGTTTAAGGAAAATAGGCCTTGGAGTTAAGGAGAAGAAAATGATCATGAAAAGTTATAGAAGGACCAATTATGGGGCCACTTACAACCCGTAAGTGGTATCTACGATGGTCATACGTCCCTTCATATGTGTTAGAAGGAAAGCTTTGAAAGTTGATGATTTCTTTTGAGAGTTACGAAATATACTTAAGGGGCGTAAGTTCTACGAAATCACTTGTAAGTTCCATCGTAGGTAGAAGACCTGAAGGCTGCTGATTTCTCTTAGACTTACGGACCCACCTAGGGTTCTAAGTAGTACTTAAGGCTCATTAGTGGTTGCAGACTCAGTTTTTGTTTTTGCTTTGATTAGTATTTTTAGGTTTTTGATGTATTCTATGAATACCCTTTGATTTTTTTCGTTTTTATCCACTCTATATACTTACAACACTATATTGATTCTTAGATTCAACTTTTAATCTTGAAATCCATTGTTCTTGGTTTCTACAGTTTGATATTAATTTGAGATTTTGGATTTTGATTTTCAATTATTGAAAGATTATTCATATTCTTTCTTTCATGAATTCAATGGATGTTCTGCAAACATGAGCGGCTAAACCACCTAATTAGGGTTGAGGGAGCCCTGATGGAATAACGAAGTAGAGAAAGTGCACTGCCATTTTTAATTGATGTTCTTGAATGTATTCTTATTTTATTCAGTTTATTGTTTTTTAATGATTGTGGAAGTCAAGAACCTACCGGTATTTGATATCATCTTGACAAGAGAAATTAAGATTAGGAAAAGAAAATCACAACAGTAATTTGGGATGGCCAACCCTTATCTAACTAAATTGATACCCAAATAGAGATAGTTAAACTAGGATCCAGGTCTTGGGTTAGTAAGGAGACACTTTGATTGTCATAATATGATGACTGAAATTCATTAAAGGCATTCACAAGACGGTTGATGATACATATCTTGTCAGATTTGCGTGCAAGGCATTGAGATTGTTTTATGGAGCACGATGAGTCTACATAATTAGAAAGTCAGGAGGAACATAGTCCTATTATTCATGACATATTTCTTTCAACTTAACAACCAAATTTTTTTGCTAGTATTACTATTTTCACAACATCCCCCATTTACTTTCCTGCACTTTTCAGCTCTTATAATAAGTTCTTGAGAGAAATTCTCCATATTTCTACCACATCCCAACCTTTGTTGGGTTCTATATTTATTAGCGATCGTGTTGTACTTTCTTTGAGGTATAATTTGGGTGACATCATCAACCGACAACTTTGCAACATAGCAAAGTTGCTGGCGCAAAAACTTTAGTGGCCAAAAAACTAGTTTAGCAGTGGCCGCTTAAGTGTCAAAGTCACTGTTTTAGCATTCTAAACTAACCAACCCTTGCAGTGAAAGTGAACACTTGTCTACTTTAGCGAAAGGGGAACGCTTTAGAAATTACCTGCCGCTTAAGCAATGACCGCATAAGAGGTAGAGATGAATCAATATAAATACTCTTTATCATAATTTTTCTATATTTTTTGAATTTTAAACTTTGGATTTGGGTGACTCTTGTGGATTTTTTCACCATTTGAGCTTGGTCAATCTCCAAAGCTTAGTCCCATCATTTTTCATCGATTATATCCTCAAAAATACTTTTAAAACCTAATTTCAAAATAAAAAATTTGGGGTTTATTGGAAAAACTTAAAAAAAGTTTTTTTGATTTAAACCTCATTTTAAATCCGTTTTTGCGTGGATTTTCTTGTGTAGACTAATAGAACCTTGAGGAATGTGTTTTGAAAACAAAATTCTGATTTTATCCTTTTCATTTCTAATCTTATTTTTCGGAATTATTTTTTACCCAACCCAAATATTGGCAATATGGGCATCATTGTCTTTCATTAATGAGTTGATTGTATATTTGAATGTTGTAGTTGATTATGGATTCGATCAAAAGGGGAAGGCTCCATGTTGAATCACTTTTGATTGAGATTTTATTATTTTAAGGTAGGTTATGGCTTAACTTCTTTCATATTGAGTTGGGTAGTCAATTAAATAAGTAAATATGTTATGGGTTGGGGAAAAATAATTATGGGGTTTATATTTTGAGATTATTTTACTTTTTTGTGTGGTTCCAGGAAAGGAGAATAAGGTGTGTAAACTTATTAAATCGCTGTATGGACTAAAGAAAGAACCTAAACAATGGCATGCGAAGTTTGACTAAACCATATTGGCAAACAGGTTCAAGATAAATAAATGCGATAAATGTGTTTATATTAAAGACACTCCCAATCACCAAGTCATTGTTTGTTTATATGTGGATGACATGTTAATCATCAGTAGAGACATTTCTCACATAAATGTAATGAAGTGAATGATCGAGTGCAAGTTTGATATGAAAGACCTTGGAATTGCGGATGTGATCTTAGGTATAAGAATCCATAGAACTCTACAAGGGTTGGCTTTGTCACAGTATCACTATATCGATAAAGTACTTGACAAATTCAAGTATATGGAATTCGGTATTGCCAAGACTCCTTTGGATATGAGCTTTGCACTTCGAAAGAATGAAGGTGAAAGTGACTCACAATTGGAGTACGCAAGATTATTGGGATGTTTAATGTATATAATGAATTGTACATGATCAGACATAGCATGCGCTATTAGTAAGTTGAGTCGATACACAAGTAATCCCAACAAAACTCATTGGATGGCAATGAAAAGAGTTCTTGGGTATCTAAAATACACTCAATACTATGCCTTGTATTATAATAAATATCCTGCGGTACTTGAAGGATATAGTGATGCAAATTGGATTACCGGATCGAACGAAGTAAAATTCATAAATGGATATGTATTTACTATCGGTGGAGGAGCAGTCTCTTAGAAATTATCCAAATAGACTTTTATTGCTCATTCTACAATGAAATTTGAATTTATCGCATTGGATAAAGACAGTGAAGAAGCAAAATGGCTCTGGAATTTCTTGGAAGGTATTTCTTATTGGTCCAAACCAGTGGCACCAGTATGTATACACTGTGATAGCCAAGAGGCAATAGGTAGGTAAGGGAGAATGATTTACAATGGTAAATCTCATCACATAAGATGGAGATATAATACCATTAGAGAAATTCTCTCTAGTGGAATTATCACTATTGACTATGTTAAGTCAAAGGATAATATGTCGGATCCACTTACAAAAGGCCTATCTAGAGAAGGAGTAGAAAGAACATCCAAGGAAATGAGTTTAAGGCCTAGGACAAGTCATTATGGCGGTAACTCTACCTAGCAGACTGGAGATCCCAAGAGCTAGGTTCAAGGAGATCAAACAAAGTTGTGTCTGATAGGCTCAATAGTATCAATTACCCAACCCATTCTCATGATGTAGATAATGTTTAGTAAACAAGGATAAGACTTACAGTGAAAAGTCTTTTAATGATTATCTAAATTTGACAGATTTGACCGAATAGTTTAATCTATAGGATTGGACGTTTATAAATCACTTATGTGAGGGAGAAGTGGAAGCCATTTCAAGTAGAATGTTAGTAAAGGACTATTCTCTAAGCTCTCATGAAATTGAGATGTGTTTATGGCTGAAAAGAAACCCACTTATCCTGATGTAATCAGTCTTATCTTGATGATCACATACTTTTCCATAAAGTTTTACAAAGAATATCCATTGCCATTCATGTGGAGGGATTGTTGGATTTAATTGGTGTGAATGGAAAATGGAGGGACACAACTTTTGAGCAAAATACACATTGTTTTGCAAAAGGTGTGACTGTTCAGATAGTTGTGTCTGTTCAGAAAAAGACACAATATTTTGAATGAACAGACATGACTCTTCCAAAGGATACACCTTTTAAGTGAACCATTGCCACCATTCAGAAGAGGCATCTGATGACTATATAAACCTGCTTTCATCTACAGGTTTAGAAATGAATGAAAAATTTTCTAAAATAAAAACTCTTCGTGTCTTCAAAAGATTCTTTGTGATCAATCAAATCGTTGAGTGAGTTCGACTAATTCAATTATTTGAGGTACCACTATAGTTAGATTGAAAGTCATTTTATCCTAGGAGGAATATTCCAAAACCTTGGGTACAGTGAGGGGAATTATTCCTTAAGGACACTCCGTGAAGTCGGGGGACTTGGCTTTATATTTCTATTTCATCTTAATTTCTGAAAAAATAAAATGCACTTCTTAGAAAGATCACTTTGATCTTGTGTTGAGAGTGTTTTTGTACTTCGTAGTGTTCTTATTTTAAACTTGAACTAGTGTTGAAGTTGCTGCGCCTAAATACAGATTCTAGTACCCGAAAACACCATAAAATAACAGAACCAAGGGTCAAAATGAGATATAAAAGCCTCGAATTTGAATCAGCCCCAGCAATAACCTAAACTCAACATTCTAGATCTGTTGGTGTAGTTCTTTGACCATCCGACACTCAGAATAATAAATGTTAATCGAAGTCAACTATATGACTTCTCAAGCCCCTAAAACCCATAAACTCACAAAAATCATGTCGCATCACATCGGGAACCATGCCATCCATCTACAAACTAAAAAGACAACATTCAATAACTACGAAGAAGTGAAAAATGGTTAAAATAGATAAGAGTAAAAACTCACAAATTCATGTCATTACACAGGTAGAGTAAGTTTGCTATGAAGGAAAATATTTTCTTGAAAAATAAATTAGTTCTTACTTATTGTCTAGTGTTTGTTAAGTAAGAAAAAAAGAAATATCTCAAGAGAATTTGGAGGTAAAGTGCTTCCTAAAAAATCTGATTTCGTACCCAGGAGAACTCAAATTCGAGACCTCTGATTATGTACATAGAAGTACATAACCCTCCATCACAATTATTATTGGTAAAGTTCTACTTTTATAATTAGTGAAGTAAAGGCAATAACACAAGTTAGAAAAGTCTATTTTTCTTTATTTTTTTAGTTCTTCTTTTCGTGAAAATCAGAAAGTTAGCTCAAATTGATAATTCAACATGAATAGTGATACTGGATATATCGATTTTGTGTTTTTATTTATGATGTTGTCTCATTATTATTTACGTATGTATATAAACTTATGGACACTCCCATGTTCACTTTAACTTGACATATTTAAATTTGTTACGTTCTTTAAGAAAATAATGAGTGACATGTTTATTTTATAACACTCCCTATTAATTGATGTTCAGTATCTGGAGAACAAATATTTAATGCTAAGAGTAAAAATAAAAAAGTTATTTATCATTTCTTGATATATTGAAAGTGGCAAATAAAAGTGAAAATCTACTTAAGAATAGTGGACAAGTAAAAGGGAACCGAGAAAGTCCTACATCTCATTTCTCAAAGTTACTATTGAATATGTTTAATTCTCTACAGATAAGTTAAGATTGAACATATAACACTTACGAACTTTATAGAAACTACAGTCTCCAATTGCATTTTTAATTGGCATATGCTACACTTAAATAGTGCTTCTTATTTAGCACAATACTAATTATTGTAAAATTCGATACTAAGGACTATTTGATAGTGTATCTAAGAAGAACGTGTGCTAGCAAGGAAGTCGGATCTAAAACAGTAAACAATTAAAGGCTAAAAAAAACTAACAAATTAATGTTCTTGGTTCTCACAATATTTTATTCAAGTATTTTCTCAATATATGTTCGACACAACAGGTCATAATCTTTATCATAACATATAATATTATGTGACAGAGCTTGAATTTTTTTTTCTATAATTAGACAAGGAGAATAATCAAGAGACATTCATATCACACTAATGTAGTACCCACTTTCCATTAGACCATTCATGATGAAATCTAAACACATCAGGAAGATAAGCAATGTTATCCGCAGTAGTGGAAAAGTAGACATAGTACTCTTGTACAATTTTTCCACAGATGACTCCAAACCAACATCCATCATTGGCAAATACATCAACCAAATCGTGCAGACAAAATTCTTTTTCTGACATTCTTTCAAGTAGATTAGGAGGTACAGAGAGAACTTCATAACCTTTAACAATCTCTTCTAATGGAGCAGATTTATCATTAGTCAATAGAGTCTTGTACTTGACACGGCAACGATTAGCATCAACAGATTAAATAATGGTTGCAATGTAGTAAGAACCTATGAATCCATATTTTTGACTGGCAACTTCAAATTCATCACCGCTTTGAAATGATTTTGTTCTCTTTCCTTTCTTGAATGCTATTTTTCTTATTGTCTCCGATATCTCATAAATTTTTGATTGATGGTGTTCCTATGAATGATTTATTTCTACATGATTTAAGTCACTGAACAACTCTACTGGAGATTGATTCAATTGAATGAAAAAAGTGAGGAACTTTGGGGCTTTCGCTAATGAATTTATAGGAACAGAATTATGTTTTCCTTAAATGAGTAGGATCTGAGTGGAAATTGTTGACCTTAATTTTTTGCTTTCCTTAAATAAAAATAATTGGCATTCTCTATTTTCCTTGTCTGATTGGCTTATTTTACTTACCTAATTTAATAGGGTCTATGTAATAATCCTAGTGGTGATTTCTTCACTTTGACCGTGATTTTGACCATTTTTCTCTTCCCCTAGTTACTTTATATCATTTATAAGTTTTGGAGATGGTTGACATGGTTTCCAAAGTGCTTGGAGGTGATTTATGTGATTTGGAGTAGGCTTTAAAGTAATATAGTAGACTTTGATCAATATATTGTGATTTTAGTGTTGGATGAGAGTTTACTTGGGTTTTGAGACTATTTTTTGTTTGGACTGTTTGGACGAGAAACTCATTGCCATGGTTACTGTAGTAGAATAGTTTAGGTAGCATTATAGAGTTCTGCTAGTGGGTTTGCAGGTTCTGAGGTTCATGTGGCAGAGATCGAGTTATACAAGTCGCGTGTCTTATTCTGATTCTTTTAGTTATGGTGGATGTTCTCTTTTTCTGGCCCTCTCTACATGAGTCGTCTAGCAGAGGATTCTATTTCCCTAGAAGCGTGATAGGTCCTCTACAAAATAATGACCAACTTTATATATTTCCAACACTAGTGCATTGGCCAAAGGGGCTGTACAGGGCAGTAATGGTGGATCACGATGTACTAGGGATGAAGTTCAGGGATCTAGTGGTGGTAGACGAGGAGTCACTTGATCAGGTAGTGGGATAGGAAGTCAGAGTGTTGGGGTTAGGTTTGAAGTTTGTCCTTTAGATCGGGTCTTAAATTTGGAGTCGGGGTCGGGGTCAAGGCCGAATCTTGGGTAGAGAGTCTTGAGTTGGTGTTCGGTTGGGTCCCAGATTGGAGGTCGAGGTTTAGTCCTAGGTCAGTTTCTAGGGTCGGGTCCCCTATTAAGAGTTGGAGTCTCAGGTCATGGTCGATTACCGGATCAATTTCCAGGGTCAAGTCCTAAATACCATGTTAGGAGTTGGGGTCTCAAGTCTTGGAAAAATATGGTGTCATTAGTATTTGCCAAGATTATAACTCGATACTCTTCGGACTTTATTTTCCTCTTACTCCCCAATCAACCGAAAATAAGTTCCAAAATCACTTAATTTATAGAAAAATATTTTCCTTGATACTAGACACACCCTACATCTGAATTGAGTCTACTTAATCAGAACAAGTTTAGCTTTAGTGATCTGGTCTGTAGCAACTACGAGGAAGGGCAAAATGGTAAAAAAAATGTAAAAATGTAAACTTACAAATTCAGATCATTACAATATCCGCCCCAAAACTCTAGTTCATTCGGAAATAAATCGAAAGAAATATTTGAATCGATCAAAAGATGAGGGTAACCACTATGCATGTTAGACTCTAGGCAGCCCAAAGCTTATCCTAAATTGGTCGACCTCGGTTCAAAGATTAACGAATCTAGTTGGTACCTTGGGGTCTAAACTCTAAAGTATCAAACCAAGTAATAGGAGATCAACAATCCCTACCATACAATGCCTTGAAAGGGCTATCTTAAAGCTCGATTGGTAGCAAATATTATAAGCAAACTCTACTAATAGTCTGCACGTCTTAAGAATCAAAATAAGGAAGTTTTTCCTAAAGACTTCTGAAAACCTCTCAAAGATAGATACAGACATTTATGTATTGATCTGTGAGACTTTACTAGACAAGCTACTCTCACACTTATAGTACCGGTGAAGCTGACTGCTCTAATACAAATTTGACATGACCTAAAAAGGGGTCATCATAGCATTTATCGTTGCTTAGCCTTGATAAATAAGCAAATCACCAAAACTGATAAAGGAAAAGAAAAATATACAATAAATACACACCAAAATGAGGCTAATAGAATGAATTCAGGCCCTAAATCATACGTAAAAGCGCAAAACCAAAAGATATTGCATAAATCTCTAAATCTAAAGTCATAGTGTAAGAATATCTACTACAATATCTAGAAACTAAAAATATATCTTTTTGTCTCTCAGATAATCAAAATAAAGACAAACAAGGATAGATGAGGTCTGAATCAACCCCGATCATGGTAAAAGAACAGTACCTTGAACTCTTAAAGTCTTCACACAAAATCAGCTACCATGAGAAGTGGTCATACTAGTATTTCCATCAAAAGGGAACAATAACGGTCAATACTGTTCACTTGTACTTAGTAGGTATCATAGGCTGACTGAGCAAAGAAAAAAATAAGATAAGTAAAACATACTATGAGCACATCATCTGAAAGCAGAAATATCCCAAATGGTAGCTCACAGCATCTCGACTAATAGTTCTAAAACATAAATAAATAGAAGATAGAACAACACTGAAATATATATATATATATATATATATATATATATATATATATATATATATATATATATATATATATATTGGTCACCTTGTAAAACATTTTGAAGCTGTGTCACAATATCTGAAGAATAAAATAAGTCTTCTAAGATTGTTCATCATTATTATACTCGACCCCTACTTCGAAAAATCTAAGAAAACTTTGAAAGCTAAAGGGACTGAAAGTAGGCGCCACATTGGTGTTATGAACCTGGATAAATCTTTGTATCCTTCTTCAATTTGATTGTGTACTTGTCTATTTATTTAAAATCTAATCTGTTATGTGAAATGTGTTAATTTGCAGGCAAGTCGACTGTGAAGGCTCAATAGCTGACTCACAGAAAATTTCAATTCACCTCCCCCTTTTTGAATTTCACAAGAGACCCTTCTAGAGTCTTATTCAATGACTGTTGCAATGCCTCGATTCCATGAGATAAAGAAACTTCACCCTGTTGGGATGACTGTTGCAAGTTGTTGATTGCCAACAAATTATTGTTCAGTTAACAGATCTAACTGATTAATGAAAAGCCAGATATTTAAGAGGCGCAGAAAGTATTGAGGTAATGAGAGCAAAGGAATTAAGAAGTTAGATAAAGTCTTTGATAGCCTCAAGATGGCGTAGAAAGACAAAAAGAGCAAAATTGATATAAGATATAACCTCCCTTCTTACCATCTCCAGCCCTTATAACGCGAATATTTGTGTAGAATAATTTAAAAATCTAATTCTAAAAGTAGCTAAGAGAATTGTTAAGTAGGAACCAGAATGAGAGAAGGTAACAAATGAGGAAAATTTATATATAAAGCAAGACTTTCAGAGAAACAAAGATATGCAAGAGTCTTCAATGTACCAAAAAAACCTAGCACCAAATAAACAACCAGAAGCTGTAAGGATACTCAATTTGGATAGAATTCTACCAAAAAGTTTTGTCGAGAGAAGTATTGGGAAGTTATTTAAGCACGAAAGTGGTTGTAACTAAGGTCAGAAGTAGTCAATTGTCCATTATGGTGAAGGTACAAAAGTAGTAAGTCTTTCATATGTAAGACAAAGCTGACTTACTAGGCCAATTTCTAAAAAAAATTACTCAACAATGGTATATTGTTTGTATTTAGATAACTATCAATCTAGTTGTAAAACCTCCACACCAGTTTCTTTTCTGAATTCAATGAGGGAGTTAGATATTGAGGATTCCTAAGCAGTTGAATCTCTTTTTTATAAGTAAAATTACCACCTTGATAAAATTTGACAAACGGCATCCACCAAGTAACAAAAAGAATCTTTTTGCAAGATTTCTCGACATACCTGACAATATATGGAAAACATTAGCCGTTGCAGCAAAACCCTTAATCCTGAATAAATCATCATAGTCCGCTAAGATTCCATCCACAATTATCTGTAGTTCGCCATCATCAGCATGAGAACTTACAGCTCCTCTCAGCTCATTTACACGTTGATTGTGCTCTTCTAGCCATTGTGCATATACAACATCAAACGCCAAAGATCCTAAGAGATACAAATGTTAATATTACATTATTTTCCAGAATGCTAAAGCTAGTTCCTAATATAATGATTATAGTGTCAATACACATAGGGAAATTCATGTTACAGTCAATATAGTATACCTTAATCACATTCTAGTTGTGCCAGTTGTATAAATCTTCTACATCCAGTCCACTCAGTTCGATACATTTCATTTTAGTGTTGGTAAATGCTGTTTTTTAACAAAATATAAGGTTCAGCAAATCTAAAGACTCTTAATTCTCACTCTTATCCCTACAATGACTAAATTTCTAACAAGCAAAAAGACGTATGGTAAATATTATATCTATATTATTTTAACATATAAACCGTAATTCAAACTAATTTTTGTTGAAATGGGATTCCAACCAATTTTAATGCCTCAATGGATCCTTCATTCCCATTGTGTTCTTTTATTAGCTATGTCTACATCAATTATACGTCTACCTTATCCAGTTTTACCATCTTTAGTCATTATAGAATTGCATCTTTTTATACCTGTGCATTTGAAGGTACATTAGCCTTTATCAAGTGAATTTGGGCCTAAATCATCCTTGAAAGTAGCTCATGAGGTGAGAATATAAGGAGACTATAACTCATTCTCTCAACCAATATGGAAATATTAGCCCCCCTCTCCTTGGTTTACCCAATGCTAAGCCCAGTTAGAATATTAAGTTATATATGTCAAGATTCATTGCACTTGAATAAGAAAATTATTATAGAATATTCTATAAGATACAATAGAATAAACTTAAGGGCAAGTTATAGAAAGTGGTGGTTCGACCAATTATGATGTATGGAGTGGAGTGCCAGCTTGTCAAGACCTCACATGTCTAGAAGATGAAAGTTGTAGAAACAACAATGTTGCAGAGGATGTGTGGGTATACTAGTACAGATAGGATTAGAAATAAACAAATTTGGGATAAGATGGGAGTAGACTCGATAGAGGTCTACATACAAAAAGCGAGGCTGAGATAGTTGGAACATATAAAGAGGAGATGTGCAGATGCCCCAGTGAAAAGATGTGAGAGGTTGACTATGGATTGCTTCAAGAGAGCTAAAGGTAGAATAAACAAGTATTTTTGAGAGGTGGTTAGAAAGAACATAGAACATTTGTAACTTACCAAGGACATGACCTTTGATATGAGGTTGTGGAGGACACATATTAGGGTAGAAGTTTAGTAGGTTATAGAGCATTGTCTTATCTATCCGTCCTTACTAGTATCCGTAGAATTCCTCCAATAGTTTCTTGCCTTTCAATTTTTGTTTATTATCTCCTGTTTTATGTCCTTTTTAAAGAATGTTTTGTTTTGGTCTCTCTAGTGTATCTTGTCCATTATTTCCTTTTATGAAATACTTTTTCTTGAGCTGAAAGTCTATCGAAAATAACCTCTCCACTTTTAAAGGTAGGAATAAGGTCCACATACTCTCTACTCTCCCCAGATCCCACTTATGGGACTATATTGGGTATGTTGTCGTTGTAATTGTAAAATACTACATATCTAGTGGTACAAAATTTGATTACATGGATATTGTATGTATCATAAGACTCCAATAAAAGAGCACATCTTGCACATTTAACTTAATAAAGTTAATGAGAAGATTTTTCTATTTTCACATGGTATTTGAACCTTTACGATATTGGTAGATACTTAAACAACTTATGTTGCCAAGGGAGGTAGGCAACTGTGTGTCATCTACCTAGCCAAATGTTTCATTTAGATACACTGACCTATAAATAAGGCTACTTGGGAGGTCGAGTCTAATACGCATAATAGTTATCCCCAACGTTTTTGCTAATTGTGGTATTTCCCTTGCCTTTAGCTTGAGGACAAACTAGATTTTTTGTAGTGGATGTCGAAATGACTTGATCTTTGAAAATTATTCATTTCTATGTGATTTGACCATTTTACTGCTCCCCATGGTTGCTTTGTGATACTTCTAGGTTGTTGGAATAATTGGCACAATTTGAAATGCATTTTTATGTGTTTTGTGCGAGTTTTTGGTTATAGAGATTATAAAGGATTAAGAGTTGACTTTGGTCAGCATTTATTATTTTGTGTCAGATGGAAAAATTGACAGTAACATCATTCAAAAAATCAATTTAGGTTGCTAACATGGTTGGTGTATTTTTTATGATTTTTAAATCTTATTTTGACCCTCAATTCAAAAAGTTATGAAGTTGTGTTTCGGGGGTCAATTTTGTGAAAATGATGTGTTTTCAAAAATCTAATATTACTATTGAGTCGGGAGCGTGGAATTTAGTATTGTGGAATTGTTCATTTAAGTCTTGGGTTGTCAAATTAATCCTGAGGGACCCATGCAGACTTGGAATTCACCAAGTCTAGCTGATGCACCACTCAGCTAGTGCATCCGCTTAAGCAGCCAACTGGTTGCTTAAGTGACCTGGCGTGTACCAACGGGTGTCTCTTAATCAACCTTGGGTCCATTTAAGCAAGGGTCACTTAAGAGACCCTTGGTCCTCTTAAACGAGAAGTGCAGAATTGGCGGGTGTCTCTTAAGCGACGCTTGGTCGCTTAAGTGATGTCCGCTTAAGCATCCAAGTGGTGTCTTAGGCGATGCCTGCGATATATATAACCTTTTTTCTCAATTTTCACCATTGTTTAAACTTAGAGCTTAGGGCTTTCTAGTTTTTGGGTGATTTTTTCAATTCTTAAGCTTGGGTAAGCTCCAAATCCCTATTTCAATTATTTTTATTTGATACGTGCCATTTAAATCTTGTTAAAGCTCAATGTCAAAGTGGAATTTGGGGATTTATGCCAAAAAGGCAAGGCCTAAATTACAATTTCTTCTACGAAAACCCCAATTTCAGCCCATTTTTACTTGGGTTCTCTCCTATGGGTTCCTTTAATCATGCGGAATATATTTATGAACAAAAATTTCAATTTTACTTTTTTTTTTTGAAAACTCATTTTTAGGATCCATTTTGACCTCGATCCCATTATGAGAAATATGGATATTGTTTGTTTTCTTTCGATGTGAATATTCTATTTTTGTCTGTTTTATTTGATTTAGGGTTTGTTCATGAGAGAAAAGCTCCATGTTGAAGGCTTTTTAGACAGATTCTCTGCATTTGAGGTAGGTTATAGCTTAACTTTTTTCAGATTGAGCTAAGTATTTAATATTGCTAAAAAATTATGTTACGAGTGTGGGAGCTAAGCATGAAAATGACATTATGTCACGACCCTTACCCGGGCCTGGCCGTCATGGGTATCTCAAGTCCACTGAAGACTGAGACCACCCCTTTAACCAATTTTAATGTTACCAAAATACACACACACACACACACACACATATATATATATATATATATATATATCAATATAGGAAAGATTACCCAAAAGTCTATATGAGATCAATATCCAAACCAATAATAATACCCATGTCCACAGTATCCGCAAAGCCTCTAACAAAAATCAAGTACCAATAAAGTGTCTGGACAGTCCCCAGCAATAGCCAAAACTAGACCAAACAAAAGTATATGACATAAGGAAACCAAATAATAAAATAGGGTCTTTAGAAGTATGGAAACTCACCACATTAGTCTGACTCACGAGCTGCCCCACGATCACCTAGTCACTCTGCAGGAGGAGTAGAGTATGGCCAAATCTGCAATGCATGGGTATACAACATCTGAAGATGGTTAGTAGTCTGAGAATTAGCATGTAACTCATGGATAAGGAACAAATAATGCCGTGGATGATAATTCAAAACCAGTCAAATCTCATGAATACCATCAAATGCAAATACACACACACACACACAAATATATATATATATAGATAGATAGATAAGGGAACAAATAATGCCATGGATGATAATTCAAAACCAGTCAAATCTCATGCATACCATAAATGCAAATACATATATATATATATGTATATATATATTACATGCCGGTAAAGGGAACAAGGCTTAGCATGAACCTTTAAAACTTTAACCTAGACTGTGTAGCTTAACCGTCATAATACTAGTACCCACAGGTTAAATAGGCCTAGCTGTCACCCCCTGGTCAGGCCTCAATGCATGTAGCCGCACGAACGAAAGATAGATCATATATATATATATATCCACGAGGCACTCGAACCCTCCAATCATATACTAAGGTGACTGAAGCACCCGATCATGAAATGTGATATGAGGGACTTGAACCTTCCAATCATAATAATAACCAAAAGGTGGAATCGAACCATCTGGTCACAAGTAAGGGGATTTGAACCCTCTATCCATGACGCTCCCTGCACCGGCTAGCGTGTTTACAGTGTCGATCCCCCTCAGGACCTCCACCTTCTACGGTTAGATACACAACACATATTCTCATTTTTATTAAACAAATTACACACCAAGGCATCCCTTTGGTATCGTCATACCAACCTCTCTTGCTAGATAATATCATCATGCTATGTCATTTACTCAACCAACTAGGACTCGAACACATTTAATCAACCCAACCCATAAGGTTCCAATTCCACCATTAATTCATGGCCATCAAGGACTTTCAAGGAAAACATGCATACTTTATTATCCTTTTTACGCCAATGCATTATTACAACTGGGTAAACCAAACTATGTGATAAAATCCTTTTCATTTACAATTTCACAAATATGTTAAGGGCATAAAATTTGAAAAACCATAATCAAGGCAAAATAATCAAATTTGGAGTTAACCATGACTCCTCAGTTTAATCACCATTCTAATACATCCCACAATGTTCAATATCATTAATAAAGCAAGAATATTGCATAAATAACCATAGAAAATCAATTAGATGATTAATCATGTCAAAAGCCCTCAACTATGTTTAAATCCACATTAAGACCATGCATTAATAATCAATATATGCCTTTAAGAAAAGTATAAAGTAAGGAAAGAGGTACGCGACTTAATTTACATGAAATTCAAAGAAAACTACACCATTAGGACCCTAGATGATCACCTCCTTAAACCCTAGTCTAGAATTGAAAGGGGGAGGTTTGAGAGAGAATTTTTTTGAGATTGAAATAACCGATGTTGTGTTGTGTAAACTGATAGAAATAGGTTAATATAGTGTTTAGGGGTCATTTATAAATGAAAGGACTTCAATACCCCTCCTCCCAAGTAAACAAAATCATAAATTGCCCGAATTTAAAGCATCAATGCATCATGGGGGGAAATCACGGCGATAAACTCTGTGTCCTGCTGCCATCGCAGACCCTTACTGGTTCTTCACAAAAATGCCCATAACTTTTTGCTTGTGTATCGAATTAAGGCAAAATTGGATGCGTTGAAAAGAGGACTCATTTATATTTAATTTAGTCAGTTTTGAGATCGAAAATTCCACATATTCCAAAAGTTATACATGTTAAAAGTTGACCCTTGTAGAATTAAATTCCAAAATTTGATCGATAACAATTTTTTTCAACTCCACTTTACTCTAAGTGTTTAATATGAACATTCAAAGTTGACCCTTATAGAATCAAATTTCAAAATTTGATTGATAATGAATGTTGTCAACTCCACTTCACTCTATGATAATGATCATGAAACTTATTTTTATATAGAAATAATTGTATTCAAGTTTATACACCTAGAAACAATGGTTCAAATTCTAGCCTAAAAATATAGGATGTTACATTATCTCCCCCTTGGAATCATTCATCCTTTAATAATGGATAGGAATCTTTAGAAGCTTTATAAGTATGGAACAACGCATTGAACTTCTCATTAAGAACTCCCCCTCAACAAAACACGTATAGGAATAAAATAAAAGTGCTTCTTAGCATCACCAAGTAAATTATGTAAGCATGAATGGTGAGACCATGAGACTAAGGTTGTTCAATGAGTAAAAGACCTAAAGCTCCTCACCCCAAATGAGAAAATCAAATCAATCAAAATTTTACCTAGGCTCGTATCATAGACCTTATCATGGAGCACAACCTCCACGTCATGGAGGCTAGTCTCCGTGATAGCCTGGCACGCCGCTATCGCGGAGGCTTGCTACCTCCGAAGTTCAAAATCACCCCAAACCCTATTTGAAAATTTCAAAATTAACCTGGGCTACTCATTTAACATTTTTGAACATGATTTGGGTCAAAAATCAATATTTCAACCATGGGAGGACCAAAAATAATATGCCTAAGAATTCGAAGGTGTTACATTGATAGCCCTGAAGTATCACAATACCTCTCAACTATGATTTCAACTTTGAATACCATACTTTGCCATTTCAATCTTACAATTTCTCCACAAAACAGATTACTACAAGAGCTGGAGTCTAGCTATACATTGATTCTGTTTTAGAGCCTAATCCTGATGTTAAAAGAGACTAACTTAAGCTACATGGCTTGATGCTTTACATCCATCCAAGAATACTACTCTATCCTATCACTGTAGTTAACAAACATCAATGTCTTATTAAGAGTACTAGCTACTTAACACAATGGATTGTGTATCTATCAATCACAACTTTCAAGCCTATCTTTAAGAATCTCTCCACCAAAAACCCAACAATCTTAATCACTTTCACAAGGATTTTTTTCACCAAATATTTCCCTCCTAACTATTTCACATAATCAAAGTTTCATCTCACCTTTCTCGCTTCATCTATAACCATAGTTAAAATAGCAGCACCAAAATTTTTACAATAAAGATAAACTTCTCTCTAATCTAAGACATTTCTATGCTTTTGCATCCTCTACCGTCCTAAGACAAGGACAGTAACTCAAGGAATAGAGTACAAGCTTCAAAATAGGAGTAATAGTATTCAAATACAACATATATTTATTTCACTACTCAAGATGGGTTCTGTGATGTAAGGTATGGTCCAATAAACACGAAGGGCCTCACACACCAAAAAACTTAGACCATTATTAGAGGGCCAAAACATGGATAAAATTTTATGGAGAACTAGAAAATTACACATAGACACCATTTGAATATGGAGGGTGTTGGTAGAAATTTGCTATAGTGAGAATATATTTACCATGACCCATCCCTAAAACTCACCACCATGAGAAAATTCAAGATTTGCATCATCTCCCCCTGAGCTCAAAGGTCACTATCCTGACCTTGAAAGTATACCCCCTCACTAAAACTATATGCACAATATTTCGTAAAAAAGGGGGGGAGGGGTATCACTATGCACAATAACACAAAATCCCCTCAAAAACTTTAATAGAAAGACACTAAATTATTTCTAGGATATCCCTCTCAAACATACTAACCATAACTTCCTCCAACTACTAAAGTCATCTCCTTATAACTAACATTATCATGCGCATAGACATATATGCTTCTAAACACTCAACACTCTATTTTCAACTCCTTAGAATACTAGCATTACACCTCTAATATCACAACCTCATAACTTAGAAAAATTTTAAAACTACAACAAGGGTTCACATAGTCTATCTATTTCTCCCTTAATTCAGCTCTACATAACACCATATACCAACTACTTAGACTTCTCTATACTAAGAAAATAATAACATAAGCTAGGAATACATGACACTCATGACTCAAGACCGAGCGCACTTTATTCTTGTAACCTAAGGCTCTTATCCATCTATTGATTTAGCAACCATTTATACTTCAACACTAGACCTCAAGCATAGATCACAATTACCTGCTCCAATATTTAAAAAGTCATCCACCTACGCTCTTTCATACATTATATCTAACCTACTAATTCACTCCCAAAAGTCTTGCATCACAATTCTCGAGCTAAGATTCTTATCACCATAATCAACATCTAAAGTTCAAACTTAGTATCTAACAAGTGCAAACTCTCACTCTCTCAAAAATTTCTCCATGTTAACAAGCACCATAACATAAGCTTGCCCTAAAGTTCAATCGCCACTACAAAGAAGATAAGAGGTTGGAGATCTCAAAGGACTTTCTAAGATTGTAATGTTGGGTTGGGGTAGGGTAGGATATCATTTTGGAAACAATATGGCTACACCATTCCTTGAACTTCTACATCACATTTTTCAAAGCTCTTTCTTTTTATCTATAACTATAGGAACCTCTCCTTGCTTTCTTTGTTTTACCATGCCTACTTTTTACTTTCTTTGTTCACCCTACTTCTTTTATCTCAATTTCTTGTAATGTTAAAGCTATATTTTCTTTGTTGGGTCCTTTTCTCTTCAATTAACTTCTTTTCAAAACTTAGGAACATTAGGCTTACACTAACTTTTTGTGGCACCAAACTTTCTTCCTTCAATCTTCTCCACCCACAACATAGGCATTTTTTCTCAAATTACATTCTTAAGTTCAAGAAGGGTATGGTCCAAAAAACGGATAAGAAGAATGGTTCATGGCTTGTAATGTGTTTACCAAAGAAAGGTCCAAAGGCTCAAAGTGGGTATGAGGGATTACACATATGCAAGGGTAGGCTTTTTAGGCTTAAAGAGGGTACCAAAATCACAAAGATAGCCTAAGATCATTTCTCCAACCAAGTAAAATCTAAATTAGCTATGATAGACTATAGAGTCAAGTTCTAGATAGCATAAGTAAACAAGAGAAAAAAACAATCAACCTTACACACATGGCATACGAGTACCGTCAAGAGAGTTCAATCATTCTAACCGTTGGAGATAAAGATGGGGTATTCATTAACTTTCCAATGTAAACTCTCAGAGTCATAAAAAGAAGGAAAATATCATTACAAAGTTGCTTACATCCATGCCTTTAAATTTTGTAAAAATTTTTGGACGGAAGAGGTTGTTTGACTTTTTATCTGCACCACACATAATTTGCTAATTATGGAAACAAATAAATCCATAGTCTCACATTATGAATCATAGTATGGGCCACCTATCCACATTGTTACTCGAACTTCTCCAATAGAAATGGATATGATCCCAAATCATCAATACTACAGGTACTCAGACTTTCCTTGCATTTTGTAGCTTCAATGCCACGAGTACTCAAACTTCCCCTACACCTACTAATAGAAACAGAATCACGATGGCAAGAAATATCCAGTGTAATTCAAACAAAAATGGCTAACTAACAAAAATAAATAACTAGTTTATGCAAATGTAGGCACCATCAGAGTGCCCGAATATTACAACTCAAATAAAAATAAAGGTAAGGATTATCTAAAAGAGTAGAGAAGTATGGATAAAATATCAATAATATAGGCCCAAATGTCATGAATAAGGAAATACCCCAAACTAAAAAGGTTGCAGTATCCCTACTGCATGAATAATCAAAGCTAACAAAGAGATAAAGGGGATCCCTAAAACACCATCAAGATTCTTTTCATAAGAGTGCATCTAACTAAACATGATCGCGGACAGGCTGGTGTCCACGATTGCACCTGGAGACCCCGGTCATGATAACTGAGGGCATGTCTGCTCTCCTTCTTTTCCCCTATTCAACATTTTTGCTAACTTGAAGCTAATTACTTTTTTGATTGGCTTTCACCTCAAATTATGCATAATTCTTTCTTTATAAGGTTATGCAAAGCTCTTTATAGTGTCACACATACATGAGTTATTAATATGAAAACTAACCATCAGAACTATAAAAATATAATAAAAGGACACGAGACATCCTTATGGCATTTGTGGGTTGCCTCCCACAAAATGCCTTAGTTATCATTATGGCACGATATTTGCATGTATCAAATTATCAAGGAGGATCCACAGGACCCCATTTATCAAACTCCCTCTCATTAATTAACTGACCAATAATGCTTTCCACCTCTTTCTTCTCTTTGTCGATTAGACTTTGGGACAACCTTTTTTTGATTGAGAATTGAGAAATTTTCTACCTAATTCCTCCTTCATGTGCTCTTCCTTTATCTTTTTACCCTCTGCACGCATCGCCATGATTTGGTCATTTTTTTGGAGGTTGGCGATTGTGGCAATAGTAGATTTCCCTTTATGTTTAATTTCTAGACGTGTGAAGACTAGACCCATTTGATTTTCTAATACTTTAATAAAGACCGAATAGGAGACCACCATTCTAGAGAGTGAAATGAAGTCCTTTTTTAATTCAGAGACCATTTTGTCCATTTTCTCAACTTTGTTCAAAATTTTTGCAAGGAGATCCTTCGCTATACCTCTGTCAGTGTTAATGGAGTTTGACTCTTTGTTAAAATCCTTATCATGATGAGGTGAGAAATAGCAATCTTCATGCTCACATTCTCTCCAAACTCAACTACCAACCCAATTTATCAAACCTTAATTCCTACCTTGCCTACGGTAGGTCAGGTGGGAACCCTCTTAAGGGTTTACTAAATACAGAATTTCTTTGTCATCCTTCCCACGGGATTTTAGTGGATCACCCATGCCATAATTGGTTAGGAGATCAAGTTGAGTCAATATCTTTGCCAAGGTTTCCTCTTGCTTGTCGCCCTGCTTTTGTTGTTCCTTGGTAACTATGGGCTTGAGTGAAGATCTAGTGGAGATGTTGTAATCTCGAGTATGCTATTCTCAATTTTGATTAGTTACCTCTCTTAACAATTTATGGCCGCATGAAAGTGCAAGTTCAAGAGAGGACCTTCAGATGCATTGTTTACCACAAATTGGTTCAAAGGATCTAGCCCCCGATAAAATATTTGGAGGAGCATCTTCCATGGAATCTCATGGTTTGCGTATTTGGTCAAAATTCTATGGAATCTCTCCCATACTTCATGTAGGGACTCACTGTTCTTTGCCTAAATTTATAATTTCATATCTTCAGTCACACACCTTGGATGGATATGAGTATTTAGCCAAAAAAATCCTTTGTGATCTCATTCCATGAATTAAGTAAAGCCGAAGGAAGTGTGCGGAACCATAACAATACATCTCCCATTAGTGAGAATGGAAAGAGGAGAAGCCTATAGGCTCCTTGAGCACTAGGGGAAATGTTGAATGGAGTACAAACTTCCAAAAAATTTCACAAGTGAACATATGGATCTTCATGGGATTGGCCTCCGTATAGCCCCTTTAACTACAACATGAAGTATGACACTAGACACTTGAAAATTCCCATTCCCAAGGTGAGGTAGGGTACAATTTTCATCTGCATGATACCCATCGGTTAAGTTGCTCTCTCCCCAAGTATCATCAGACGGTTCCACATGATTAAGGCCTTCACTCATTGTTCTGTTTATGCTAGAATTACCTACAAAAGATTCAAAAACAATAAGGAAAATAAACTGTGACAATCCGAATATTCCCAAGTATGAATAGCATCACAAAGTGAAATCTAAATTTCACTCCCCGATAATGGAACCATTTTAATAATACTCAACTCACTCCCATAATTAAGGGGTGAGGAAGTCGTTGTCAAGTAACCCAATGTAACTTGGGGTCGAATCTCAAGGAGTGAATGCTATAGACTTCAACCCTATGGTTACTCAAATTACTATAACATTACCCAGAATGCTAATTGAAACAACATGTATAAGTAAATGGGGGGGTATTTGTCAAAAATTCTCCACACAAACTTTAACCAGTATAGAGTGAATGCTATCTTTACTTTAAATTAAAGGTTTGGAGAAATCTTGGGATTATGTCTCCTTAGAGGTAACGTATGAGGAATAAGGTTGGTTTATCATGGAATTTAGTTCTTAAGTAATGGATAAGCTAGGTGGAATATCATTGAGGCCAATATTTTGATAAAACCACAAGAATTTCACCCATTGGCTCTTTTGAGAACCTAATAAGTGTGGAGTTTATGTAACTACCCAAAACCTTAACCAAGAATCCCTATTTCTAGGATGATGCTCTTGACATGATTCATGCTTCCAAAACACTTATTTCTAATATTGGAAAGGGTAGTAAACCATAGACTAAGTTGTTCACCATTGCCTTGTCCCTTGATAACCCTCTTTTGAGGATGTTATGGGTTACCTAATATTCACCTAAGTCCCCTTTTCGAGGATGACCAAGGGTTTCTAGAGCTTGGAGCTTTCACCCATCAAAACCATTTGGGAATTTGGAGTTTTCACCCATCGAATCCCAACTCATAAGTTCAAGTAATGGTGAAATCCATACTCAACAACTAAAACTAAAGTAAACACAACAATCACCACATATAACTACATTAATACAGTATAATCCCAAGACTAAATTACTTAGCTACTTAGGAAGAAAGTAAAGAGAGATACACCATGTGGGTCAACCAAAGCATTCATTCTTCAACATGAAACTAAGAAATTCGAGTCTCTAAAGTTGATTACACATATTCCCAATTAGGGTTTAAAGCTTAGAATTCAAAACTATATTATGAGACAAACAATACCCAAAAAAGAAAGGGTTTTTGCTTATATATGATTTGGGATTCATCCATGATATTTTTCAATTCTGCCCTCAGGCCAGCTCCCACTGATTTGCGATCACGTGTATTGGACTACGATCATGCCTACGTGACCATAGTTATATTCTATGACCGTATTGCTATGAATATCTTGACTGACCACGACAACAGTTAGAGGACCACAATCGCAGTAACCGGGGCTGATGCAATCCAAGTCTTCAACTAAACTCTTCTACGCTTTCTCTTTATCATCTTCAGCTCCAATCCACATCTTTTGACCTCTTTAGCTTTTTTCCCTACATCGAATAGATATTAGTGCATCTAACCACAAGTTTGTCTCATTAATGCATTCAAATCAAGGTATTGTCCAAGAATAATGAGTATGAATAAGTGGTAAAAACACCACTCCTCAATTATCTTACTACTCATAGGTCTTAACACCCCAATTTATGGATTGAAATACCACCATATATTCAAATACGTATCCTCTCTTTATGCAAGACATTTAGAAAAAAGTTTTCAAAAGGGATAATTTACACATCTTACCTCGGGATGAAAAGCACAATTCATAATGTTAGAGGTACCCGCCTAAACCAATACACCTTGATGCACTAATGAACTCCTTTTGAGTCATTATGCCATCCCATGACTTTTCATAACTCATTTAGAAAGGACCACCCTTTTTGGAAGACAAAACTTCACACATGTATCGTCTCAACAATAAGACATAGACCACAATTTAGAGAAAAGAAGGTAGGTTGATAACTTTTATATGGACAACACAATCGCACGATCTAGAGTTTAAAATAATGAGAAACGTCTCTTGAATACCGCATAGCCTCATAAATATAAATATGGTACGCAAAACAATCATAAACAAGACTCTACAATACACTGCTTTGTGGACACCCCATGAAACCAAAATATAACGCCCCAAAAATGGGTCCCCAGATATCACACGGTGCTCAAGACTATGAGTAGCCTTAAGATAACCATGTAAGACTTCTACTAAATTTGAAACTCATAATAGAGAAATATAAACATAAAATCAATATAGAAGTCTGTCTGTTCTAAGCTGAAATTATTTGAACATAATATTTGAAATTATTAGACTCAAAAGTCTAGAAAATCCATACTAAAAATCTGAATTTTAACTAGCAGTCTGACAAGCCTCTATACTAACAACTAGATAGCCACTGGGACAAGCCTCCAACTGACTCAAACTAACTGAAAATACTGAATCAACTACTGTAATAAGCTAGAAATCTAAATAACTAGGTCCCCGAACTATGAGATCTCACTAACTATTGGGATATAGATGGAGATGCTCGAAATCTCCCATGCTACTGTAACTGAGCACCTGAACGTTCATTATTAAACAATGTAGCACATAGACATCTATGTGGATCAGTAATTCGTGAATATACTGAGTATCTGGGGTGAAATGCATAGTAAAACAGTGAGAGAATACATATATTTTTCTCATAAATAATTCATGCTTAGTAATAATAGCTTACAATGGCTTAAGTAATTGAAAGTTGTAATCATATATCATGAATGACAAAACATACTATCTGAATGCTATGAGCAACCACACTTAGTTCTAAATCAATGCTTGAAATAATTTTCAAATCATACATGCTAAGTATAAAAGGACTCACCTCTGTATCTGTAAAATAAAAGCTATAATCTCGTAGCTAATGACTTATGTAAAACAATATTTGAATAAAATTATGAGCCTTTATACTTAGTTCCTAAAAGCTTTTCTGTTATTCTTCACTCTTCTCTATAGAGAGGTTCTTCTAACTAATATACACTATGTGAGCTATCATAGTGTCCAAATCTAGTTCTCTTATGGGATAACCTCACGTTTGGGAGAGGTATCATACTTTTTCCAAGGAGAATAACCTAAGCTAAATGATCACATCTGTAACTGTCATCCACATAGAAATAAGAATAATCTGATAATCTGAACCTACATTGGCTCATAGTTTTGGGGCAAGTAAACGTACCCAACTCGGTGCTAAATACTCCTCCCTTTAATCTGTATGCTTATTCTGTTGGAAATCCACTTTTAAAAACAGTATAAGGGTTTAAAATGAAACCAATCATGCATTTTCTTACTATAAACTGTAAAGTGGATTCCATATCTATGCAAAGGATCAAAAGATCAGATTTTATTTAAATCTAAATATAAATTAATCATGGGATGCTTAAAAACATAGAAATTATTGAAATATAAACATTCAAACTAGGGCTTGTTAAACCATGCATCAAGTTCATGTCAAAACATCATAATGTTCATGCTTAATAGTGAAAGCCTTGCCAATTCAATTCTAAATCTAGAAAATAATGTCACACGCAGAAAAAATATGGAAGTAGACATGCAATTCAACATCTAAATCAATTGTAAGATCATAATCTTTAAATCACCATATTTGTGTATGAACACTATTTTTAAACTTATGTAAATACATGTGAAATTAACTTCAAAAATTAATTTTGGACACAAGGATGAAATAATAATCCTTGTTCAAAACCCACATACCTTAATTGATGAATAAATGAAGAAACTTGAACCTTGAGTTCCTATTTGCGCTCTTGAAGATTGATTCTTGAAGATCTTGAATTGGGAATATTGAATATTGGGTTATCTTGGAAAAATAATGTTGGAATCTGGATTTCTTGAGGTTTTAAATTTGAGCTTCTAGGATTTCTTGGAGAGTAATTTGATGAATAATGAGCGTATTAGACTTAGAATAGGTTTGATCTTGTGTTTTTCATGATCTGGGGGCTTGGAAAATGACTAGATTGCCCTTTGGAAAATTTAATTCGAAGCTAGAAATTCGATTTTGCACTTCACCGTGACGCGGTGCCATTGCGGTGGCTTACTTGAAAAGGGAAAAGTGCCATTTTGGGCTCTGGAGAATTGCGGCGTAATCGCGCTGTGTCACTAGAAAAGGATGAGTGCCATTTGGCACTCCACCACGATGCGGTGTTTGTTCCATCGAGAATTCTAGTTTGATACAGGAAAATCGCGATGAGCTAATGGAAAAGGATGAGTGGGATTTTTTATTTCACCGCGATATGGCGTAATCATGGTGCTTAACTGGAAAATGGACTATTCAAATCTAGCCTTCACTGTGATGCGTTGTTATTGCACTGGCCTACTATTTCTCAGTAAAAATGCCATAACTTCTCAACCAGGTATCGAATTTTGGAAAAACTGGTATCTTTTGAAAGATAATACAATTATCTACAAGTTGGTGGGTCTAGAGATGGAAAATTCTACACGTTTCAAGAGATATACATTTTTGAAGTAGACCCTTGAAGTATGGGGTATTACAATATCTCCCCCTTGGAAACATTCGTCCTCAAATGAGACTAGTTAAACTAAGGATACTAAGTTACTGTGCCGATATACTAGCATGCACAATTGAAACAAACCGCATGAATGAATCTAAATCATACTGAGCGACTAAACTAATCTGTGAATGCATGAATTGACATGAAGAAAATAACATGGATGAATCTGAGACTGGGAAAGAACTGAGTTAAGAAATGCCTTAGGCTGAAAATGAGTTTGTGGAGAAGAGATGAGGATACTTGGTACACATGTCTTCTTGTTCTTCCCAAGTAGCACCCTCAATGGATTGATTTCTCCATAAAACTTTGACCAGGGAACTTCTTTGTTCTTTAGTCTACATATCTGGTGATCAAGAATTTCTACTGGAAGTTCTTTGTACGAAAGACTTTTCTGAATGTCTATGTTTTTAAGAAGGAGTACAATAACTGAATCAATACATGGAACACTGGGTGAACTGATGAGAAGTCTGCAGGTAGCTGAAACCCATACGCTACCTTCCCCACATAACTCAATATACTGTAGGGAACCACATATCGGGGACTAAGCTTTGCCTTTTTGCCAAATCTCTTCACCCCCTTCATGGGTGAAACCTTCAAATACATCAGATCATCTACTTTAAACTCAAGATCTCTCTTTTTTATGTCAGCATAAGAATTCTCACTACTCTAAGTGACTTTCAATCTGTCTCGAATCAACTGAACATTCTCCATAGCTTCAAACACCATATCTGTCCTAATTAAAGCAGCCTCACCTACATTAAACTAACCGACTAGTGATCTATATCTATACCCATATAGATCCTCAAATGGGGCAATCTGAATACTAGAATAGTAACTATTATTATAGGCAAACTCGATCAATGACAAGTGGTCATCCCAACTGCCCTGGAAATCAAGAAAACATGCCCTCAACATATCCTCTAAGGTTTGAATGGTCCTCTCTTCCTAACCATCTATCTATGGATGAAAAGATGAACTGAGATGAACTTGGCTACCAAGGCCCTTCTGAAAGGCTTTCCTAAATTGAAAGGTAAACTGAGTACCGATGGACAAGGAAACTTCGTGAAATCTAACTAACTCTCTGATATATATCTTGGCATAATCTTTAGTTGTTTAGGATGTATGGACTGGCAAGAAGTGGGTTGATTTGGTCAATCTGTCTAAAATAACCCATTTCAAATTATGCTATAGACGTGAATTGGGTAACCCTATCACAAAGTCCATGTTCACCTATTCCTACTTCCAAGTGGGAATACCAAACTCATATAATGTGACACTAGGTATTTGGTGTTCCACATTAACTTGTTGATAAATTGTACAGTTGGCCACAAATAGTCTGATATCTTTCTTCATACCACTCCACCAATAGATTTCCCGTAAATTACGATACATCTTGGTGGCTCCTGGGTGAATAGAGTAACACGCACCATGCACTTATGCCATAATCCACTACCTTAAATCATCAACACATGGCAGTCACAATCTACTCTGGTATCTCAAAACACCATCTCCCTCTTAGGAGAAAACCTCTGCCTTTTGGTCTTTAACTGACCACTTTAGTTTGACCAAACTAGAATCCTTATCCTTCTTCTCTTTCACTTCAAAAATTAGAGAAGATTCTAAACTATTCTAGACCCAAACATTCCCCTAAGCTGTGTCAGCCAACCTTATACCCAATCTAGCATACTGGGGAACCTCTTAAATTATCTAGCTTACCAGTGAACCTCTTAAACTAATTCTCTATTATCATTCTCCACATAAGCAACACTGTCATAGACAATCTAATAAGGGCATCTGCCATTACATTGGCCTTGTCCGGATGATACAACACACTCATATCATAATTCTTCAATAATTCTAACTACCTTCTATGATGAAAATTTAACTCCCTCTGAGTGAACACAAACTGCAAGCTTTTGTGATCTGTGAATACAACAACATGTATCCCATAAAGATAGTGCTACCAAATTTTCAATGCAAAAACAACAACAACTAACTCAAGGTCATGGGTAGGGTAGTTCTTTTAGTGAGGCTTAAGTTGTCCAGAGGCATAGGCTATAACCTTACTTCTCTATACTAAAACAAAACCCAGTCTAATTCTAGAAGCATTAGAATAGATAACGAATCCATCTATACCATTAGGTAGTGCTAAAACTAGGGCTAAAATGAGTTGAGTCTTCAACTCCTAAAAACTCTTATCACAAGAATCTGACCACTGAAACTTAACTTTCTTCTGAGTTAATCTAGACATATGGGATGCAATAGAAGAAAAACCCTCAACAAAACATTTGTAATATCCAGCTAAAGCATAGAAACTTCTGATGTCTGATAGAGAGATAGGTCTAGGAAAATTTCTTAGTGCTTTTATATTTTGGGGATCAACTCTAATGCCCTCACTGGAAATAATACGACCAAGGAAAACTACTGATCTTAGCCAAAATTCATATTTGCTAAATATGGCAAACAACTGGTGATCTTTAAGAGTTTGCAGCACAATTCTAAGATGGTCTGCTTGATCATCCTTACTATAAGAATAGACAAGAATATCATCGATAAACACTATGACAAACATGTACAAATGCTGTTTAAATACTCTGTTCATCATGTCCATGAAGGTTGATGAGGTAATTATCAGCCCAAAAGACATGAATAGAAACTCAAAATAACCATAACTAGTTCTAAAAAATATCTTTGGAATATCTGTAACTTCCTGAGTCTATACCCCGAATGCCACACAGTGATCACGATCCTGAAGGATCACAAGCTAACCCATGACTAGTACCTGCTACAATCACTGAATAATAATACTGTATAATGTGGAAATTAGGCTAAAATTGCCATAAGGTTCAAAACTAATATCAAAATTCCGAATACTAAAAATCAATGTTGAAAGCTGAACATTTGTCTGTAAATACTCTTGTTTGAAAGCCTCTAACTGTCTGAAAGTAGAGTTGATGGGACAAGTCCCTAACTAACTCAGACTATTGAAAATATACTAAAAATACAGAAATAATGACTCTATCCTCAAACTTTAAGGAATCACCACTAAGTTTGATGGTGATAATTTGGGTTGCCAAGTGCGGTCAGGAGCTCATGCATCTGAATCTATGATATAAGACATCATAGCACAAAAGAAAGGTATGCGTCAGTATTATGAATGTACTAGTATGCTAGGTGAGGTAAGGCTAAATGTATGTACAAACCATAACTGACTGAATTAGAGACATGAATATCTGAAACTATTGTAAATGCTGATTATGCAATGATATGCATATAACTACGCATGTTGTAACTGAGAGTATGTTAACATTGGGTACTGAATTCTTATAACTAAATGACTAATATTTGAGTTTACTGATACTAAATTACAGCATACTGAGTGACTATTTCTAACAGTCCTAATTCTATAGAACTAAACTAAGTTCTGTGCTGAGCTGGGTGACTCTATCTGATAGTCCTGATTCTGAAATTGTACTGAGGTTCTTATACTGAATCTAAAACTGAAGTTGTAGGGGTATTCATCTAACTGGCATACCTCAATTATGAGTGAGTTGGGGTCCAACTTATGACCCTAGTTGGAAGGGTGTTAGCACATTACCAAGGGATACAAAGAATGGTTATGAGTTAACCCTCTCTGACAAAAAGCTCTTTCGTCAACCCTCACTAGCAGGAAAGCTCAAACGAGATGTATTAACCCTAGACTGGAAGGAAGATATCTCAACCTATACTGGCTATGTAATTCTGTAATGTAGGGATTGCTACTAAGGGTCAAACCCTTTACTGACAAGAATTCCCCATCCCTGGGTTCACTCGGTGCTGATTCCTACTCCTAATTGAATAGACACTGAACTGATTTCTAAACTATAGTAGGCTTGACTGATCTATTACTGATTATGCTATCTATCTGACCTAGACTGAGTTCACTCAGTTTTGATAATTGACTAAATTCTCTGAGTTCTATTAACTGGCAAAATGTACTGAGTTCTGTTATCTGTCTGAGTACTACTAGGTGTGACTTTATTGAGACTATTTTAATACTACTATAAATATAGGTAATCAGCTAGATTGTTGGGTATTATATACACCCAGGATTTAATAGCATAATTTGTAAAACATAGCATAGCCTTGAAGTCATAATAGCTAGACACATTGTCACCATTAATTCATTGAGGCTTTTTACCAAACACTTGCATGGAATGAACTTGTATACATGCTAACATGATATGATTTCATTACTCAACTCACATGAACAATTCATCAAATACTTGGGGAGCATTACTTATACACATGACAATACTATACATGTAAGGATCATGATCAAAATCCAAAACTCATAAATTCTAGGGCTTTTAACATGAAACCATATAACAACACACACATTCTATTTTTTCTCATAAAAATTGCAATTAATACTAGATTATAAACCCAACTACATCATAATTATGAATACAATTACAATTAACATGAATTCCATGAAATAAGCCAACTTGTAATTTAAAAGAGGTTCTTAAACTCCAAGGGTGGAAGGAAACCCTTGGATGAACACCTAACATACCTTCATACTTGAATTTGTTAAGATTGATGTTGAATTTCTTGAATATTTATCTTGACTTAATGGACTAAGGTTTGTTCTTGAGAGTATTTTAGAGAGAATGTGTGAATTTTGCCTTTTGGATGACTTAATTACGTGTTTTGGGGATGATATAGGGTGGAAAAATGACCCAAATTACCACTATGTATGTGGAGTTTTAATGACTAAAAATGTGCCCAGTGATACGAAGAACAACGGACCGCGTTGATAGCATCGATGCGATGGCCAATACGCCGCGTTCAATTTGAGTTGGTTCCTTGGAATTGTACTAAAAGCTAAGGGAAATTATTCATTGATGCGATGCGCGATGCGACGTATTGAGATCGTGTCGACCTACTATTTTAGTCATCCAAACTTGATTAAAACGAGGTTCGAAAAACCCAAAACTCATTCGAAAACACCTACTGATATTTCAGATCATGAATCAACCTTAAAGTTATAATTTAAGGTCGTAAGGATTGTGAAAAATTGAGTTGCCAAATTATGAAGGCTAAAATAAATTCTAAGTGTAAACACTTATCTGAAATATCTAAGTCTGGGACCTCTTTTCCTACTCTAGAGGACTGAGTTAAGCTTAGAATTTTGGGAGGTCTTACAATATCTCTCCCTTGGGAACATTCATCCTCGAATGAGTATGACTAAGCTAAGAATACTGATAGACTGAGTTTACACACCAAATATACACAACTAAGGCATGATTACATGACTAAAATTATTGATATACTGAGTTTTTCATACTGACATGCATAACTGAAGCATGACTGAAACTAAATTCTGAAAGCATGACATATAACTGAACTGTTTTCATGAGGGTATATATGATATAAGAATGCTATGCAACTAAACCGATACAGACTTGTAAAGGTAATCTGAGCATGAAACTGGATAAATTCAAGGAAAACTGTTACCTTAAGCTGAGTATAAGTTTTGAGGGAATAGGTGAGGATACTTGGTCTGCATATCTTCTTCTCATTTCTAGGTAGCTCTCTATATGGACTTATTCTACCAATGAACTTTGACTAGAGGAACCTCTTTGCTCCTTAGTCTGCGAACCTGAGAATCGAGAATTTCAACTGGGATTTCCTTATAAGAGAGGATTTTCTAGACATCAATGCCCTCTATCGGGACTAAAACTGCTGGGTCACCTATGCCCTTATCTAGCAAGAAGACATGAAACACTGAGTGCATTGAATCTAAGCCTAAAGGCAACTCAAGCTCGTAAGCTACCTTTCCAAAATGGCTGAGAATTCAATAAGGACTGAGATATTAGGGACTGAGATTCGCCTTTTTGCCAAACCTCTTTACCCCCTTCATGGGAGAGATTTTAAGGATTATAAAATTATCGATCTTAACTCGAGATCCTTTACTGAACATACATGAATAGGAAAATGAGAACATAACTAAGCCTAAAACGTGATACATAAACTGAATATCATGAATTGAACTAAGCCCCTGAATACATGGCATATGGCTAAGATTAAAACTTGAGGGTCAACTTATGAGTACCTACTACTCCAAACTTGGTTCGTTATGTGAAAAGAAGATGGATGGTTTAGGTCATGAAAGCTCAGGGGATTATAGTGCATCTCTCTCTTGGGATAATATGTCCCCTGAAGGATACTGACTTGGCTGAGCTACTGACGAAAGACTGGAATGATGGGTAGGTCACCTACGAACTGAATTATGACGGCATATCTAGGATCTGAATTTGAGGAATGATACATGAACTGAGCTGAACTCACAACTACCTGGTTGCTCCATCTTAGAATAGTTACATTTATTAGACTTAGGATAGTGTGATTAGATGGAAAGATAGGAGACCAAACCATACGAACTTGTCCGCCTGACTGCTAAACTGAATAGCTAGCTTTGTGGACTAACTCATGCTAGAAATTTACACTTGACTGGAGCCTTTATTTGATACCTTTTTTTATAGAGTTATAATGGCTTTAGGAAGCAAGGAATCTTTGCATATGCTGAATAAAACATTTGAATTAGAAATCAAATCTTGGCTAATATTCTGTAATGTGAGGAGAGGCTTACGAAACATCATATAAGATAGAATGACTAATCCCTATGGACTGCAACTACAAATTTTCAAGCATAGACATATTCCTCAAATAATCTCTCAACTATGTTCTCCACCTTAGTATGAGACTTCAACTGAGACTACTGAAATATTCACATAGGTGCTGAGTACGAATGCATAAACATACCAACTTATCTGATTAACTGAATGGCTGATAGCTGAATACTGGTCATGTAATATTGAACTGTACTTAGTCTAGACTGAAATTGAGTATCATGAGATAATTGAGCATGAATTTATGAAAACTGTATTATTTGAGAATGCAGGACCAAGAATATAACATGTAAACACTTCGCTGAAATTTCTAAGTCTGAGACCTCTTTTCCTGCTCTAGACTGAGTTAAGTTGGTCAAATAAGTCATCAATCCTAGGAAGAGGATATTTATTTTTGGCTGTGACTTTATTCAGCTGACGATAGTTAATGGACATTCACAAAGAGCCATCTTTCTTTCGCACAAATAGGACAGGAGCACCCCATAAGGAGAGACGGGTCTTTATGAAACCTTTATCTTAGAGATTTTTAAGTTGCTCTTTTAACTCTTAAGCTCGGCTGGAGAAATATGATATAGAGGAATGGATATAGGGTTATTATTTGGAAGAAGATCAATACCGAATTCTATTTCACTATTAGGAGATACTCTTGGCAAATCTTTTGGAAAAAATTCAAGAAACTCATTGACTACACAGACTGACTGAACTATTGGAGCCTCAGACTTAGTGTCTTTGCATCAAAATAGATGATAGATGCACCATTTTGAGATCAAATTTCTTCCATTAATATAGGATATAAAATGACTCTTGGGAGACATTGAATTACCTCCCTATTCAAAGACTGGCTCATCTGGAAACTAAAACTTCACTACCCAGGTGTGACAATCTATTGATGCATAATAGGAATGGAGCCAATCCATGCCTAGAATAGGGTCAAAGTCGATGATACACCAAAATTACATCTCTCGTCAGAAAGTGCAAGCGGTCGCTGTCAAATATAAAACCCAACTAGGATGGGTGTCGAATCCCATAGGGAATACTGTGCTCACTAAGTATTATAATTATTACTAAACTGTTGATCAGAGGTTCCTGCATAAGGTTTTTTTTTGGTCTTTAACTTATAAAATAATTAATTGTAACAAGATTATTCTAATAAATGATTCTCTTTGTAATTTGTAACTTTATGAGATTAAACAAACCAGGGCTATGGTCACCAAAATGCTAGCACAATTCGGGTTGTGATTCACTTATGAGTTCCATTTAGCAAATTCAATTGAAAGAATGGTTGAGACCTATTCTTTATCCCTTAGTTTCTCAACCTAAGTGGTTAGATTATCCTCTAATTGTCTCAAACTATAAGGGTGCATTGATCTTTCAACCAAATTTCTTAAGTAAGCTAATCCTGTTAGGGCATTTGCCATTACTCTAAAGGTTAAGGCCCTTAGAATTCATGTAAACACTTTCATTTCCCAACAAACACTTTTCTTTCAGACAAGTGGTTTTCTTGGGGTCACTTTTCAAGTTTGAAACCAAGAAAAGTTGTTAAATTGAAGAAAGGTTTGTACAATATCATTCAGTCGTGGAAATCAATTTGATTCACAACCCATAGATTCTTTTCACATTAAGGATCCCATAACACTAGTTATGGGATCTTAGCCTCAAAACTCCATAGAAGAAGGAGAAATATTTCTTGTATTACTCATAAATAGATTTAGAATTCACTTACAACAAATCCCAAGAATCAGTTCTGGAATCTTCAATAAACAATATTCAATGATAAAACTTCTCCAAGATCTCTATCAATCCTCCAAAGTACTAGGTTACAGAGAGTTTCAATAGAAGATAAAACTTGTAAAAGATAAAAGGTCCATCTCTTAACCTTAGAATTTTGTATTTATATGTTCCCAAATAAAAAAAGAAAAATTCTAAATTTAAAAGCAGAAAAGCCGCGTCCACGTTGATGGTCCATATGGTGGTCCATCGCAGTGTTGACGATCCACCATCTGGTCCATCACTTATTTCTTCCAAATCATAGCTCTTGAATAAGGCCTGATGGTGTCACTGGTGGTCCGTCGCAAGATTAACGGTCCACTATGTTGATCGTCACTAAGTCCTTCTGAGAGGTGGTTTCTGGATATGGATTGATGGTGACACTGGTGGTCTATCGCAAGACTGACGGTCCACCATGTTGATCATCACTAAGTCCTTCTGAGAGGTGGTTTCTAGATAGGGATTAACGGTGACACTGGTGGTCCATCACAAGACAGACAGTCGACCATGTTTATCATCACTAAGTTCTTTAGGATGCCATGTTCTGGTTTTTCTTGATGGTCCACCTGGTGGTCCATCGTAAGACAGACGGTCCACCATTTTGATCTTCAAACTTTTTTTTTTGCTACTTTTTCTAGTTTTCTTCTGTGGTTATCTCCTTTCACTAAAAGCACTAAAAAACTTTATTAAATAACACTTTGGTTGCTCAAAAATTTACAATTTTCCTTAGTAAATAATGCTAACTGTTCCATAAGATACCGGAACATCCACACCCTCAACTTAAGATAATTGCTTTTTCTCAAGAAACTCAGCACCTAATTGCACACATGAATAATAAAATGACATGAAACCAACCATTGAAATATTTTGATGCAACTATTCACTCATCAGTTCAATTATATGCATTTAACACCTCAGGATTCACACCCAACACTGTTCATAGTTCAGCCCATAAGCATAAATGTTACATTCTATAGAAAACAGCAAACTTCAGTGAAATTTTGGTTGCCCTCACAACAATGAAATCCAACACTCATTTTATGATGTGGACACAGTCTAACTCTCACACTGACAAAGAAGTTACAACCATAGTCTAAGTACCCGTAGGCTTTCCCTAGCCATACGACACTTCCTCAAGGTTGACTCACTAGGATGAAATAGGTCTTTTCAAGGCTTACAATAAAGTTTTGGGTCAGGTTGGGTATGATCTTGGGTAAAGTGACTCATTGAGACTTAAATCTCCTTGACCTACCATCGTTTCAACCTCAATTTTCTATTTTAGCATACATATTTTTAACTAGCCTCAACTCATGCTGATGTAGTCAGTGGCCAATTTTCTCTAATTAAATTCTAAATTACTTTCCATTTGGGTCTTTCATTTTTGACATTAGCCACGCTCAACTTAGATGCTTTGTGTAAGTTGAAATGTATAATGCTTAGTATTTGGCCCAGGCTAGAGCTGAATATTGAAGCTCTACGGAGAGTAACTAACAGTGAGATGATTTTAAAATGGGTTTCAAAGGCATAAGATGGGTTCAAAAGGGATAATCATTTTGGTAGGGTTGTTTCTTTAGGCTAGACGGGCTCAAAGTACAAGGAGGCCTGTTATCCTATCCTAATGACTCCCCTAGAAGACTGTATCAATGACTCGGGCAATTTTTAGGTCTTAACCTATGAAAGAACTATAAGTAAAACCTCACACCCACAAGCAACGAAATTAAACTTCCTTTGCAATTCTTGGAATGCTCATCGCATGTTTCATGTACCTCTTCTAGACTAATGTTAAATGCAGAATTACTGATTGTTATATACACATGTTTACATGATAGAGTAAGCAATTACATACACCTGCTCAAAGTCTTATGCCAACATCATCCATTACCCATATTTACAATGAAGTACTGAAACAAAAACCATTCATAGATGATCATTAAAAATCAAACACATGTATTTACATCACAACTTGTAGAATTGAAATGCAATAACAAAAACAACCTAGACATGCCATTTCTACTAGATAGTACATGATTGGATTCAAAGTATCGGTAGCAACATCCAACCATGATGTAAATACAACCACCCCCACACAGAAAAATAAGCATTGTCCTCAAAGCAATGAATTACCGTACATGGTTGGAATGGGCTATTTACTTTGCCTCCTATTCCTTTAAGGCATCTGTCAGGTGGGGTGATGTTCCCGTGTCCTCCTCGTGCTTAATGTTGGCTCCTATGGTGGTAGGAGCACTCACAACCTCAACCTCTACAATTAGAGGAATCGTCTCCCGAACTGATCCTGCACTTCACCCTCTTTCTGGGGCAGCACCAGTAGAGACTCCTACCGCTTTATTTTTTGCCTCTCATTTCTTCTATTTAGCTTCTTTCCTTAACTTCTTTGTATCTCTTTTTAGGTTATGTTGATCTAACTCTTCGGGTGACATGGCTTCTCTCTTCCTTCTTTTTTCTCCTTTCTGTGCTGCTTTTTCATCCATTTACTGCTTGCCTTTGTCTTTCACGAGTCTGCCCATCAGGTCTAAAATGCCTTCCTCATAATCACTTACTGCTAAAGTCAGGTTAAATGCAAGCGGCTATGACTGTTTCTCCTTTAACTCAGCTATGTCAGCTTTTGCCTGCTCAAACTCTGCCACGAGCTTAGCAAGATCAGGGAGAGACAGTGAATCTAGCCTTTGGTTGATGCGGGCTTCCATTTTATCCATTCTAACTTGAATAGTTTGAAATGGCCTGACTGCTTCAACCATAATTTCATCCACAAAAGGTTTGAAATCTCTAGCCCACTTTTCTATCAGTTTCTGAAACCACTTTTGATTCTTCACCACCTTAACGAAATTGTGCTGGTCGAACCTGTATTCCGCCAGCTCCACTCCACCAGAAAACTATGTAGAATCTGACCTTGCAGATGTTCCCTGAGGAACATAATCAGGTGGTACATACGTGGTGATATGTAAAGGCATACCTTCAGGCATTTCTGTGATCTTGGGAACTGGTGTAGACTGAGGTTGATATGCTGGAGGTTTGGTAACCCAAATTTCAAATTTCAATTCGTCCTTCGACTTCTCAATGTCCTATCATAAGCACACCGGCTTGTTTGCATAACCCAGTGATCAAACATGGGAAGGGTATAGAAGTGGTCACTTTGTGTGCCCCCATCTACAATTAACTGGCCAAAATCAATTTGTTAGTCCTGAAACCAAACTGGCTACTGCTACTGCTCTGTGATGATCCAAGTTTCCATCTCTTTTTGTTGGCATTAACCTCAACTGAACAATAGCCCACCAGAACTTAGCTTTAAAGCTAAGAGTGAACTTTGCAATATGCTCTTTAGGATTAATCAACCAGGAAGGATTTCCATCATCGGTCATTAAAGAAACGACCCAATGTCTCCGAACAAATGTATTGCACATTCTATACTCAAAATCTGGGACATTGGGTGGAGCCTCATATCCTGGCCTGAATAGTATCCTGTTAATTGTTTGGCCTGAGATATCAACAGTGACCCCTCGAAATAGAATATACTCCCTATTTGGTCTATTTGAGATTGTAGTCCCCTTTAGGCATTCCGACTTCACCAAACACAGATAATTTGCGAAGAATTCTCTTACCCAATTTGGTTGGTACTCCCCTGGTGGTCTGCTCACCCATGCTAGTCCATATTCGTTGAACCAGTTCTCTAACTCAGGATATTCATGAAGTTCTTTTGTCATAATCTGATATGTCCTCTATGAATGATCTTTTGATCCCATGAGCTGTGGGTGTCAACCCGTTATAGAACTCTTTTTATGCTACCTCTATCTGCCACCTGATAGCCCCTCGAATCTGTGGATCCTTGCACCTAATAACATTATCACTCTCTGGTTCAGCTTTAGTATCAGAAACTTCCGTTCGATCCTCCACAATTATATTTTCAGTTTCACCTTCTACCGACAACATTTGAGTTGCAGCAACAGTTGCCTCATCGGGGCTTGAACTGGAACTACTAGATGTACTCTCACTCTTCTATTCAGACTGGGAGAGTATGAGAGCTTCTCTTTCATTTTGTTTGGTGTTGTAAGCCGGTGCAGACATATTTCTACCTCGTTGAGATCTTCCTCATCTGGTTTGTGGAATTTTAAGAGCCACAACACCTAAAAACTTCTTAAGAAATCAGTTCTGAATTAAAACATAATCAAAATAGTGCATAATGTGGTCTAACGGTAGATTTGATGGTCCACCAGTGGTGGGACGGTCCATCATCTCTGCCGTCATCCCTTAAGCAGTGTTCCATAAAATCTTGAGTCCACCAAATTGACCGTCATGGATTATACAGAAGTTGCATCTGCATTGAGTCTTCTGACGGTCAACTTAGTTGTCCATCACATAGTTGACAGTCCACCAGTTTGACCGTCGTACCTTCGTCTTCAGCCATAATTTTGGGTTTGACCATTTTTTAAATCAAACAACATAGCAGAGCTATTTTCAAGATATACACATCATTAAAGCCACTATGAAAGCATTTATAACCTCATTTGAATAGATTAATCCATCTAAGAACTCACCTAACAAGTTAACCACAAAGAGAGAGTTTGAGAGATGTGCATACCTCGATGTTGCAGTACTCTACTTGGTTGAGACTTCAGATATAAACCTACTTTTAACTTCTAGCATTTGTGTTACTCTTTGGTTTGTGATAGAGAGAAGAGAGGAATGAGTTGGTTTAAATAAGGCACAAATGGAGGAGATGGGAAGTTTCAGATGGGATAACTCCCTTCAGGTTCTTCGAATTTTGAGGGAGTGGAACAGGAAAAGGTCAAACGGTTACAATGACTGTACCCGCTCAACTGTATTCTTAAAATCTCACTTTGGGCCAAATACGGGATACTTATAAAGAGTACCGAGTCAACCTGACCTGATTTTGAACTAGGGATAAAGTGACAGTATAATTGATGGTCCATCACATGTTTGACGGACCACCACTTTGAAAGTCACTCAACACCTGAGTTAGAATGTTTCTGATTCGGTGTGACAGTAAGTGGGATGGTCCACCAAACATATGATGGTCTACCAGTTTAACCATCACTTCTCACAAGAATGTTGGTCACCGATCTTACTTCTGACAGCTGTTATAATGTCCCACCAGGTTTGTGATGGTCCTCCACTCAGGCCATCATGGCTTATCCAGTGAATCCATTTTCTTGCCAGTTCTTGATGGTTGGAGATGGTGGTACATCAGGGAACTGGTGGTCCGTCAAGTTGTCCGTCATAATGTTCTAGTAGCTCTGATGTATCCCCTATTTTCCTTTTTACTGCATTTATGGTCTTGCACACTTCACAAATACATCAAAATTGCACAAAAACATAAAATGGACTCTAACTATGGTTACAACAACATGTTGTGGGTTTCCTCCCACTGGCGCCTGATTTAATGTCATAGCACAACTCAGGTGTCTCGAGTACTCAGACTTCATCAAGATAAAAGACATCAACACTTCTTATGAAGTCTTTTGGACCAATATAATATTGTATTATTTACCTATTCACTTTGAAGACACTACCGTCTTTGTTTCCAAGCTGGACTACTCCAGATGAGTGGATTTGGCTGATTTTGAATAGACTAGACCACTTGGATTTCAACTTACCTAGAAATAGCTTCAGTCTGGAGTTGAAAAGAAGTACCAAATCATCTTTCTTGAATTCTCTTTGGGGAATCCTTCGATCATAGTATTTTTTATCTTCTCTTTATACAAGTCTGCTATTTCATAGGACCTAAGACAGAATTCATCCATCTCATTTAGCTGCTCCAATCATAGATTTGTTGTTTCCTTCCAACGCATATTGAGCCTTTTGAGAGCCCACAAGGCTTTATGCTCAAGCTCGATTGGTAAATGACATTTCTTCCCATAGACTAGCTGATATGGTGACATGCCAATTGGTGTCTTAAAAGCAGTTCGATATGCCCACAAGGCATCATCAAGCTTTCGAGACCAAGCTTGCCTATTAGCATTCACAGTTTTGGCGAGAATGGCCTTACTCTCATGATTCGACACCTCCACTTGCCCACTAGTTTGTGGGTGATACGAAGTTCCTACTCGGTGTTGTTTTACTCCATACTTTGCCAAAACAACCCTAAAAACTTTATTGCAGAAATGGGATCCCCCATCACTTATGATTGTTCTTGGTAATCCAAAATGGGAGAATATGTTCTTTTTTAGAAATGCCACAACTCTTTTTCCTCCATTGCCAGCCAAAGCAACAACTTCTAGCCATTTTGAGACATAGTCCATAGCCACTAGGATATATTTTAACCCATATGAGCTTACAAACGGGCCCAATAAGTTGATGCCCCATACATCAAACAACTCTACTTCCATCATCTTGGGCATCGACATCTCATGGCGTTTGGAGAGTGATCCTTGCCTCTGACATGGATCGCATCTATGAGTAAACTCATGTGCATCTTTGAATAGTGTAGGCCAATAGTAACCACACTGAAATACTTTCTGAGCAGTCCGATCACCCGCATAATTTCCACCAATAGGTGAAGAATGGCATGCTTCCAAAATACTCAGCACTTCTACTTCTGGGACATAGCGCCTAATAATACCATCTACATATCACCAAAAAAGGTAGGGCTTATCCCAGTAATATTGGGTCATATCATGAAGGAAATTTTTCCTTTGGTGAAAGAAAAGATTATCCGGCATCACCTCACTTACCACGTAGTTTGCGAAATCAGCATACCAAGGTATCTGCTCGAGCTTCGCAGCTAGTATCTTCTCATCTGGAAAGGGATCATCAATATCTAACTCATCCTTGATTGCTTGGTCTCCTTCAAGTCTGGATAAGTGATCTAGCACTTGATTTTCAAATCCCTTACAATCCCTGACCTCAAAGTCAAATTCTTGAAGCAATAACACCCACCAAATCGATCTCGACTTCGCATCTTTCTTTTCCATTAAATACCTCAGGGCTATATAATCCGTGTGGACCACCACCTTGGTCCCTAGAAAATACATTCTGAATTTTTCAACAGCATAAACTACAACTAGGAGCTCCTGTTCGGTGACAGTGTAGTTCTTTTGAGCTCTATTCAGGGCCTTGCTGGCATAATAGATTGGATGAAACAACTTATCCTTCTTCTTCCCCAACACAGCTCAAAGCATCACCCCACTAGCATTATACATTAGTTCAAACAGCTTTGAGAAGTCAGGAGTAATAATAACTGGATCCTCCACTAATTTTAGCTTAATGCATTTGAACGCCTGTCTATAGTCATCATCAAAAGAGAACTTCACCTTCTTTTCAAGAAGTTTGCATAATGGGTTTGCAACCTTCGAGAAATCTTTTATAAATTTGTGATAAAATCCTGCATGGCTAAGAAACCTACGCACCCCTTTTATTGAGATTGGGGGAGGTACTTTCTCAATGACCTCAACCTTGGCCCTATCCACCTTAATACCTTTCGCTGGAATTTTATGACCAAGAATAATGCCTTTCTTCACCGTGAAGTGGCATTTTTCCCAGTTAAGGACCATATTAAACTCTTCACACCGCTGTAATACTTGACTTATCTTTAGCAAGCACAAGTCAAAGGAATATCCAACCACTGAAAAGTCATCCATAAATACCTCCAAGGTGTCCTCAACCATATCAGAGAATATCGACATCATGCACCTTTAGGAAGTGGCGGTGCATTGCATAAACCAAAAGGCATCCTTTTAAAACCAAATGTGTCATATGGGCACGTGAATGTTGTTTGCTCCTGATCTCCAGGAGCAAAGGAGATATGGTTATATCCTGAATAACCATTCAAGAAGCAGTACCAACCCCTTCCTGCCAATCGATTAGGCATCTGATCCATGAATGACATTGGAAAGTTATTTTTTAATGTCCACGAGTTGAGCTTTCGATAATCCATAAACACCCTCCACCCAGTGATAGGACTAACTAGGATCAATTCATTCATTTCATTGGCCACTACTGTCATGCCCCCTTTCTTAGGCACACACTATACAGGACTGTAATACCCCATATGTTTCTAAGCTAGGAGACAAACCATTTTTCCTACATATGAAACCTCCTATTCTGTGAGTAGCATTTTAGTTCATGACTTACAATGAGTATCCTAGTGATAAGATAGCTTATGATACATTAAGCATGTTCATATGAGTCACTTAAGGTAATACAAGCTAAGAGTTTTTGAATCCATCAAGTTTTAGTGTTTGATTTTTCAAGGGTCATCTTTGAACGAGTATAAATTGATGTTAATGTGGTATTTATGCTTATTTCTAGCCATTAAATTGTAGATAATTGAATTATCTTTCCAATGATACCAATTTCGACTTAATCCAATACTCGAGCAAAAAGTTATGCCTATTTTTGTGAGAGACAGTAAGGATAGGCGATTGGTTAGGCGCCGCCCAACCCAGACATAGGTGATTGGTTAGTCACCGCCTAACATAGCATAGGAAATCACTTGGGCGCCACCTAAGTCAATTCCAGGTGCCAAAAACACTCCGTTTTGAGTTATTTTAAGGGTAATTAAGTCTTTTAACACTACTTACACGTCCCTAGACTTAACCCTATGAAATACATAGCTTCTAATCATATTACAACCCTATTAACATCTCAAAGATCATCATCCAAGAGCACCATAGGATAAAAACAACTAGGGTTGCACAATCAAGCTTGAAGATCCGATTCTAAGGAAATTCCTCCATCAATCATCAAGATTCTTCCTTCTAAGGTATGCGTAGTGTTCATCCTCGAATTCCCTTCGTCCGTAGAGTTCAAGAATCAATCTTTAAAATACAAAAGCTTGGTTGATTGTGGTGATATGATCATACCCATGTTGATGCTTATTTGTTTTGCTATATAATAGTATGCGTGAGTTGATTTATGGATCTATTTCATCCATAAAGCTCAAAAACGCTCTTTTTCATTATAAAGTATGATTATTATATTGTTGGGTGTTGATGATTATGTTTTTGATATTGGGTGATTCCCAAGATGGAATCTTTATATGTCTCTTTGAATTTCATGATATCATATGAGTTGGAAACATGTAAATTTGGTTGTTCATGATGTATAATTTGATAAAATCCACCTATGCCTCAAAGAATGCATGCAAGGTGTTAGATATAATGCCTAGTATGTTAGAACTTCATATTTACATGATTTCATGATATCTAAATAAAAAGTTCATGTTAGTCATACACTTCAATATGAATTTCCATGCAAATTAGGCGTTGTTATTGTTGTGGTATAAAGCATGTATGATAATGGAGGTATAAATTATGTACACGAAATATATCCATGATTTCCCTACCATGTTTGAGATGTTGAATAAATAAATGAAGTATAATATTCCCAAGTCATTACAATATCAACTAAACGTTACATGTTGCCATTCTCTTACGCTTGAATGGTTTCCATGTGATTGCTATGAATAGTATATGTTGTCAGAATGCCCATGATATTAGAATATGAGATTTATGACTTGATATAAGAATTCCTATTCATGATTGATATTATGATGACCATGTACTTCATGAAATCCCCCACTCATGTATTATGGCTTTTTATTGATGGTCGTGTGCTTAAGATATTAAAATTGTATCAGTTTCCTTCCATCGAGTCCTGGGGGTACTTGTACCCAAAAAATATAGTTCTGTGCCTAGAGCCATGTCATGTTTTCACAATACTCTCAGTCAAGTAATGATCTATAGAATTCAGTCAGTCATGTGACTCAGGAAAACTCAGAAATCTCACTAATCTCAGTAGTCCAATAATCTCAGTAATCTCAGTGCTCAGTAACCTCGGCAACCTCAGTATTCACAGTCAATCTCAATAACTTTAGTCTCTTAACCAGTCCTCAAAACTCTGTACATTTCGTCAGTCATTGGAATCCAGTAAACTTAGTTTAGCTCTGCTAAACAATAGCACTAGATCAATCCAGTTAATCAAAATCAGTTCAGCTAATCAGTTCAGTTTAGTTATTTAGTTCAGCTTAGTTATTTCGTTCAGTTTCCTTTAGATGGGAGTAGAAGTTAGCACTGAGTGAACCCAAGGATGGGAACTCACCCGCCAGTTCAGGGTGTGATTCATTGTAGTCATCCTTGTGTTCCAGAACTATGTAGCCAGCGTAGGTTGAGACATATTAAACCATCAGATTAGGGTTGATGAGGTGGCTTAACCCGTCAGTTTAGGGTTCCCACTATTTTCATTGAGTACCTGCCAGTATAGGGTTTTTACAACTGTCCTTACCAGTGGCGCGGTATTGACACCCCTCCAGTTGGGCCAAAGATTGGACCCTAGCTTAACTATTATAGCGTATGTAGGGCATGTTGGTTAGATAGATACTTCCCATAGTTTAAGTTACAGATTTCAGGACTATCAGCTATAGCTACCTAGTCTCAGTAAAGAACTCAGATAGCTCTTCAAATTTTAGTATATCAGGGTTGTCAGATATAGTCAACTCAGAAATAGAATGGAACTCAGATAGTTTCCTTTAGATTTATGGACTGTGAGATATTGTCACTTATGATATCAATCACAAATGTTATTAGAACTCATGCTATTAGTACTCAACTTCAGGACTGTCAGATATAGTCAATTAGACCAGTTTTTCATAATTCGAACTGTGAAAAACAATTATTCCTTTATTAGTAATATAGTATCAGTCTCCCAGTATTCAGTAATACAGTATCAAATCTATCACTTATTAGTGATTTACATATCAATAGAAGTAAACTCAGTCTTTCAAAATCTCATTATTAGTACACTCATGTTATCAGTATTCAGACTTAGTAGTCAGTATCTTCACGAGTTCAGTTATAGTTACATATGCATGTATGTATTCTCACGTTTATATCAGTTAGTATTTTTCATGCATATAACCCTTTGCATTTAGCCTACCTCACTCGTATACTCAGTACATTCAGACATACTAACGCATTTGTGCTATGGTGCTTTCTCTTATGTTACACCATAGGTTTATAGACATGAGCTCCAAATCAGCAATAGATTCTAGGATCAGCAGTCAGAGTTAGACGTGACTCCTCATCCTTCGAGGACATGATGATTTCATTTCTATTTCAGTTTTTTTTATTTCAGTAGTTGGAGTTAGTTGGGGACATGTTCCATCAACTCCTTATTCAGTTATGTTAGAGTCTCTCAGACTACATGTCAGATTAGATGTTCAGACTTTAGTATTTATATTTCTTTTTGGTATTGTTATACCATACTTTTAAGATATGTATCAGTATTGAACCTTATGGCCTTACAATTTATGTTTCAACATATTTTATGAGATATTATGCAGTTTATAGGTACCGATATAAGTCATGGATTAGCTTGTGGTCCCTCGGGGTCATGAGCACCATGTAGAATTCTGGTTCAGCGAATTGGGGAGTTACAAACTTGGTATCAAAGCCTAAAGTTCAACAGTGTCCTAGGAAGTCTAAAAGCTGCATCAAGTAGAGTCTTGTACATGGGCGTGTTGTGCACCACACTTATGTGCAGGAGGCTATGAGATGTTTTAGGGACAGTTTCCCTTCTTTCATATCTCAAGATCGTGCTATGGAAAGTTTTTCTAAGGAACCCATGTAGATTCATATCCTGCACCCCTTACGTTCATATTACCTTACTTTCAAGGTAATAGAAATAGTGAAGTTCAAAGTCCTAAAGACAGGGCTTTCTCAAATAGTCCCTACGATCAGTTATGAGATTAGCAATAAACTCAAACAGTATCCTATCAGTTCATTATTGTTCCAAGGTCATACATATTTTATTTATGATCATGAGAACTCATTCTTGAACCCAGAAGTTTAGCAGTAGTAGAGTTGGGATAGTATTATTCTATTTGATCAGATTATGTATTCATGGGGATTAGATCAGTAGGCTTAAATAGTATGAGCTAAACACTTAAGTTTATTGACTCAAAATTAAGCATGAAGGTGTAAATGTGATATTAGCAGTAAATAAGGAAACAAAATCAGATGATGTGTTTAGTAAGACAGACAGGTGTTGAAAATAATGTAGTTATGTGATGGTAGATCAAGTACCTAAGACAGATCCTCAGATTCCAGAAGTTGTGATAGTATGTATAGAAAAGCAGTAAGGGAAGACGATTCCTAACCCATCCTCTTATCAGTACAAAGATTTGTACTTTAGCTATCACAAAATCCGCTCAGGTCTTACATATCAACTCTATGGTCACGAACCATGCTCATGCATCTCTTTTTCCAAGATTATGTATGAATTCAATTTCCACCATAAGTAGTCCTTTTTACTCCGCAGTACGAGTCATGTTCCATGAGCACAATCTACTTTCATGCACTTTCCATGGGATCATGTGCTCCTTCAGTTCCTAGTATAAGGGGTTCAGTTCCAGCTCCCTCAGTATTCAAATTATTTCCCACGAGTACAGAACACTTTAGACTCAGGTCATGCAGCTCATGACTTATGTACGCATATCATGCTTTCTAGTATACTTAGCTTCCATGACTCATACTATGCCCCTACAGATCAGATACATTTAGACTACGTCATGTATATCCTTAGTTCAGACCTTATTGGTAAATCCAAACTATTGATATTTTATTCCTCAAGTTTCAGTCATGTGTCAAATTTAGTTTGTATCTATTCATGTTTCAGGTCCTCCTAGTTTACCCCTCTAGTTAGCTCTGCTTATGGAACAGTGTAGTAATGAGCAGTTGTTTAGATAAGAGATGATTGTTGCATGCTTACTTTGCACGAGGGCGTAGTTGTGAAGATAGGCTTGAATGTCATAATAAATGTGAAAGTAAACATCTAGCAAGGGGTCGTATTTAGAAGTTGGGAAAGTAAAAAGTGTAAGTGTACATTTAGAACTTTGACTTATGTCAGTCCCCAGCATATATCCATCAAAACCTCGGTTGCCAACTCAATGATAGTTTCAGTATCCAGCACTCCGTGATCAGTTTTTAGTCCTTGAATTCAGTACTTCTGTACTAGCTATAGGCTTCGTTAGAATGTCATCTTTAGTTTAGTAACCAGATTTGAAACTCAGTTCAGTTCCAGACATGCTTGACCGTAGCATTCAGGTTGTCAGTACTCAGTTATCAGTGTTTTAGTATCCTAGTTTATAGAATAACTCAGAGCCATGTCGTATGCTTCGTCTCACATTCAAAAATAATACAGACTTCATGAATCCATGCTCAGATACCTTATTATACTCAGTTAGTCCTTATCCCCTATGCATAAGACTTAAAAATCTCTGCCCAGCTATTCAGACTAAGTATAGTTTAGCTTTGCAGATCCAGTATTCAGCTATTAGTTATTCAGTTAATCAAATAAGTTAGTATATTTATGCACTCGTGTTCAGCTCAGTTCATGTATCATGTCTCAGTTTCAGATCCTAGGTATTCAGTCATGACTCAGTTCCTTTGAGGGACATAGTGTCCCAAGGGGGAGATACATCATACCATCCAAAATTTCATGACATAAACATGCTGCTCTATTTTCTTTTGATGAATCCAGTTTGGAGAAAGGGTACTCATAAGATAACCCTCAAGCTCCAACTTCAGTCGTATGCCATGTTTTCAAGATTTAGTTCAGATCATAATATTCAGTATATCTACCACGTCCTAGACTCAGTTATGTTCTCATGTTTCCTATCATGCATATGGAGTAATTAATCTCAAACTTATCGGTATTATCAGTTCAAGGTAACAGTTTTCCTTAAACTTACTTGTTCTCATGTTCATATTTTAGTTCCAAACTTGGTATTCAGTTCCATGCTTAGTTTTTAGTTCAAACTTGATACCTTTACCATTGTATGTTCATGAGTAAGTTTTGTCATGAATTCACTTATCAGATATGTGTGATCATCTCATTAGTACTTTTAGTCATGCATTCACGTATTATGTCATTTATATAATCATGGATCAGATATTCATGTATTCAGCCTTTCAGTTGTGCATCAGATATGCATTCTCATTTTGAGAAAACTTACTTTATTAGAATCCTCAGTCTTATATTCATGAATCAATTTCCCATGTATCAGATATGCATGTTCAGTATGTTGTGCTTAGCTTTCAGTCAGGCCAGTCATGAACCCATGTTTCAGTAGTTTATGTATTGTACGTACTTCATCTTATCATCTATCTTGCTTCAGTTATTTTCCATTCGAGGACGAATGTTTCCAAGGGGGAGATATTGTAATACCCCGCATGTTTCTAAGATAGGAGACGAACCATTTTTCCAACGTATGAAACCTCCTATCTTGTGAGTAGAATTCTAGAGCATGACTTACAATGAGTATCCTAGTGATACTATAGCTTATGATACATTAAGCATGTTCATATGAGTCACTTAAGGTAATACAAGCTAAAAGTTCTTGAATCCATCAAGTTTTAGTATTTGATTTTGCAAGGGTCATCTTTGAATGAGTATAAATCGATGATAATGTGGTATTTATGCATAATTCTACCCACTGAATTGTAGATAATTGAATTATCTTTCCAACGATACCAATTTCACCTTAGTCCAATACCCGAGCAAAACGTTATGCCCATTTTCGTGAGAGACAGTAAGGATAGGCGATTGGCTTGGCGCCGCCCAACCCAGACATAGGAGATTGGTTAGGCGCCGCCTAACCTAGCTTAGGCAATCACTTGGGCGCCGCCTAAGTCAATTTTAGGTGCCAAAAACACTTTGTTTTGATTTATTTTAAGGGTAATTAAGTCTTTTAACACTCCTTACATGTCCCTAGACTTAACCCTACAAAATATAAAACTTCTAATCTTATTACAACCCTATTAACATCTCAAAGCTCATCATCCAAGAGAAGCATAGGAGTAAAAGAACTAGGGTTGCACAATCAAGCTTGAAGATCCGATTCTAAGGAAATTCCTCCGTCAATCATCAAGAATCTTGTTTCTAAGGTATGCGTAGCGTTCATCTACGGATTCCCTTCGTCCGTGGAGTTCAAGAATCAATTTTTACAATACAAAAGCTTGGTTGATTGTGGTGATATGATCATACCCATGTTGATGCTTGTTTGTTTTGCTATATAATAGTATGCGTGAGTTGATTTATGGATCCGTTTCATCCATAAAGCTCAAAAACCCTTTTCACTTTTAAGTATAATTTCTTTATTGTTGGGTGTTGATGATCATGTTGTTGATATTGGGTGATTCCCAAGATGGAATCTTTATATATTTTTTTGAATTTCATGATATCATATGAGTTGGAAACATGTAAATTTGGTTGTTCATGATGTATAATTTGATGAAATCCACCTATGCCTTAAACAATGAATGCAAGGTGTTAGATAAAATGCCTAGTATGTTAGAACTTCATAATTACATGATTTCATGAGATCTAAATAACAAGTTCATGTTTGTCATACACTCCAATATGAATTTCCATGCAAATTATGTGTTGTTATTGTTGTGGTATAAAACATGTATGATAATAGAGGTATAAATTATGTACACAAAATATATCCTTCCTTTCCCTACCATGTTTGACATGTTGACTAAATACATGAAGTATAATATCCCTAAGTCATTACAATATGAACTAAACGTTATATGTTGCCGTTCCCTTACGCTTGAATGGTTTCCATGCGATTTCTATGAATAGTATATGTTGTCGGAATGCCCATGATATTAGAATATGAGATTTATGACTTGATTATAAGAATTCCTATTCATGATAGATATTATGATGACCATATACTTCATGAAATCCCCCACTCATGTATTATGGATTTTTATTGATGGTCTTGTACTCAAGAAATTCAAGTTGTGTCATTTTCCTTCCATCGAGTACTGGGGGTACTTGTACCCGAAAAATATAGCTGTGTGCCTAGAGACATGTCATGTTTTCACGATACTCTCCGCTAAGCCATGATCTATAGAATTCAGTCAGTCATGTGACTCAGGAAAACTCAGAAATCTCAGTAATCTCAGTAGTCTAATAATCTCAGTAATCTCAATGCTCAGTAACCTTAGCAACCTCAGTATTCACAGTCAATCTCAGTAACTTCAGTACTCTCAACCAGTCCTCAGAACTTAGTGCATTCCGTTAGTCTTTGGAATCCAGTAAACTTAGTTTAGCTCTGCTTAACGATACCACTAGTATCAGTCCAGTTAATCAGTATCAGTTTAGTTCAGTTATTGAGTTCAGCTTAGTTATTTAGTTCAGTGTCCTTCAGATGGGAGTATAAGTTAGAACCGAGTAAACCCATGGATGGGAACTCACCCGCCAGTTAAGGGTGTGATTCTTAGTAGTCATCCTTGTGTTCCAGAACTACGTAGCCAGCGTAGGTTGAGACATATTAACCCGTCAGATTAGGGTTGATGAGGTGGATTAACCTGTCAGTTTAGGGTTCCCACCGTTGTCATTGAGTACCTTCCAGTATAGGGTTCTCATATCTGTCCTTACCAGTGGCGCAGTATTAACACCCCTCCAGTCAGGGAAAAAATTGGACCCCAACTTAGCTATTATAGAGTATTTGGGGCATGTCGGTTAGATAACTACTTCCCACAGTTTTAGTTACAAATTTGAGGACTGTCAACTATAGCTACCCAATGTCAGTAAAGAACTCAGATAGCTCTTCAGGTTTTAGTATAACTGGGCTGTCAGATACAGTCAACTCAAAAATAGAATGGAACTCAGATAGTTTCCTTCAGATTTATGGACTGTGAGATATAGTCACTTATGCTATCAAACAAAAAATTTATCAGAACTCATGCTATCAGTACTTAACTTCAGGACTGTCAGATACAGTCAATTAGACCAGTTCTTCATAATTAGAAATGTCAGAAAAATATTCCTTTATCAGTAATATAGTATCAGTCTCCCAGTATTCAGTAATACAGTATAAGATCCATCACTTATTAGTGATTTACATATCAATATCAGTAAACTCAGTCTTTCAGAATCTCATTATCAGTACACTCAGGTTGTCAGTATTCAGACTCAGTTGTAGTATCTCTACGAGTTCAGTTATAGTTACGTATGTATGTATGTACTCTCACGTTCATATCAGTTAGTATTTTTCATGCATATAACCCTTTGCATTTAGCCTACCTCACTCGTATAATAAGTACATTCAGACGTACTGACGCATTTGCGCTATGGTGCTTTCTCTTATGTTACACAATAGGTTTATAGGCATGAGCTCCAAATCAGCAGTAGATTCTAGGATCAGTAGTCAGAGTTAGACGTGATTCCTCGTCCTTCAAAGATATGATGATTTTATTTCGATTTCAGTTTTTAGTTTATTTCAGTAGTTGGAGTTAGTTGGGGACATGTCCCATCAACTCCTTATTCAGTTCAGTATGAGGCTTTCAGACTAGATGTTAGATTAGATCTTCAGACTTTAGTATTTATGTTTCTTCTTGATATTGTTATACCATATTTTTCAGATATGTATCAGTATTGAACCTTATGGCCTTACAGTTCATGTTTCCGCATATTTTATGAGATATTATGTAGTTTATAGGTACAGATATCAGTCATGGGTTAGCTTGTGGTCTCTTGGGGTCATGAGCACCGTGTAGCATTTCGATTCAGCGAATCGGGGTGTTACAAGGACTCACCCACTTACTCTTTGATATCGAATACACCACCCCTACATCCAACCACTTAATGATTTATTTCTTCACCACCTCTTGCATAGGTGGTTTTAGGCGACGTTGATGCTTAATAATAGGCTCACAATCTTCCTCTAGCTGAATTTTATGCATATATATGCCAGGAGGGATACCAATGATAACTGCAATAGTCCAGCCAATAGCTCTCTTATACCTCTTAAGAACAGAGATGAGAGCTTCCACTTGTTGTTCGCCCAGATCGGCAACAATAATAACCAGTAGTGTATTTCCACTACCAAAGAATACATACCTCAAATGACTGCGTAACTCTTTCAATTCTAACACCATTGGATCTTCAATGGATGGATTCACCGGTGGTGAAGGTCAATTCTTAAGGTCAAGATCAAGATTCTTAGGGGAATAAGAGTACAACCCCATTCCTGTCAAAGAATAGACAGTTTCTTCGTACTCCTCAATATCCTCACAATCAAAATTCATAAGCATAATAACTAATGGATCAACAACAAGCTACTCTTTTATAGATACTTCCTGCTCGTCCTCATAATATAGATCAACTATGGAGAACATACTCATTTCTTTATTCTGCTTCATTGATTTGCATACATTAAAATGTACTATTTCATCATTTATCAAAAATAAGAGTTCATTAGCCCACAAATCAATTAGCACACGTACAGTTGCGAGGAAAGGTCGACCCAAGATTATGGGCACCTCAAAGTCCACCTCGCAATCCAAAATGACAAAATCCGCAGGGAAAATGAAGGTAGCCACCTTTACCAATACATCATACAAAATACCAGTAGGTCATTTTACCGACCTATCCACCATCACAAGCCATATATTGGTTGGTGTAGGATCTCCCAAACCTAGTTTTTTATAAATAGATAGCGACATCAGATTAATGCTAGCCCCCAGATCACATAAAGCCTTAGCAAAATCCTTCGTGCAAAGAATAGAGAAAGCTCTCAAATCTTCCTTCTTCTGTACTAAGGACCTTCTGGCAATCGCACTGTAATGATTGAAATTATCCACTGGTTTATATCTTGCTACCTTTTTCTTTGTCAAGAGGTCCTTCATGAATTTGGCATACCCTGGTATTTGCTCCAGTGCCTCTACCAAAGGCACATTTATAGTCAGCTGCTTTAGCATTGCCATGAATTTATCGAACTTTGTGTCATCAGAATTCTTTTTTAGTCTTTGAGGAAATAGGGTGGTGGCTTTGGGAGAGTTTTCTCTACCACTTTATTTTCCTTGTTTTCCTCTTCTTCAAACTCATTAGACTGCTGACAGTTGGGTGTAGCATCATGAATAATCTCGTCATTATTTCCAGCTTCTACGGGATGATCATAATATACTTCATCAACACTCTCTGCTACACTATTAACCACAGACTTACCCAAAGATGGGTTTGCCAAAGCCTTACCACTCCTGGTGGTAATTACCATACATGACCCATCCTTCCTTGGATTTTGCACTGTGTCACTTGGTAGAGTGACAGCCTTTCTTTGATTAAATATTATAGACAGTTGACTCATTTGATGATCCAACAATTTTATTGAAATGGAATGCGAATCAACCAATTGATTCATCAAAGACAAATCATTTTTTACCTCAGCTACTCTCGTGTTGGTTGCCTCTACTCCCTTCAACAGCTTAGCCATTATTTCCTCCATGGACACCTTTCCAGAATTAGATGCAGCAGCCTCACGATTCCTAGTAAGAACATACAAGCCACTCCTGTCATTCTTATTTTTCCAATTTCCTTGGTCTCGATCCTTGTATCTGGATTTTTCATAGTAGTTCCGACCTTGGTTTCCTTGTCCATTTCCTTGGAAACCCCCGTGATTATTCAAGTAATTTTCTTCCTCCTCAGAGTCGGACTCAGCTCTTCCCTATGATGCAACAACTTTAACCTTCTCTATCTTTCCTGATAATAAATACTTAGTAAGAAGGTCCATCTGTGTTTTTATATGAGTCGTATATTGATCACATTTCTTCTCCCTTCGCCTCTATTCTGCAGTCATTCCAATAGATATAGTAGAGCTTGCTACCTAAGAATCCTTGGTATGCCAAGTTCTACTCTGTTTTGTCATATGATCCAGCATCTCAGACGCCTCAAGAAAAGTGAAGTCCATGAATGACCCACCTGCAATATTATCCACCACTGGCTTAGTCACCGAATTTAAGGCCCTATATAATATCTCTTTCAGGTGGATGTTTATCGTCTGATGATTCGGGCACTATGTGAGCTTCTTTTTGAACCTTTCCCAAGTTTCATAAAGATCTTCAGTTGGAAGTTGCCTAAAATTACTAATTTCATCTCTTAACTGTGCCCTCTTGGACGGCAAAAAGAACTTTCTAAGAAAGCATCTTTCAATTGCCTCCAATTTGTAATAGAGTTCGGGGTTAGCCATTCAACCATAATGTTGCTTCTCTAACAAGAGACAACGGGAATAATGGCAGCCGAATAGCATTTTGCCTAACTCCCATATTGTCAAACTTGCATGTTGACATGAAGTTGATCAAATGCATATTCATATCATCACCAGTAAGTCCATCGAATAGTCCCTTCAGATGCAACAACTGGATCATCGTACTCATAATATTAAACTTCGCTCCGGGTGATAAGGATGGAGGAATAATATCCCTGTGGCACCAGCCTCATCCAACTCGTCATCATCATCATCATCAAGAGCAAACGGAACATCTCGTCGTTCGGGTCTCATTCTAGCCTGGCGATTTCTGTTGACATTCCTGTTCATTGGTGCAACTTCATTATCTGCATGCCTTAGAATTAGTAACTCATTATCGCGTAGGTCTTCATCTCTGGGTTTACCTATCGACCAACATTATCATCATTCTACTGGTTTACTTGAGCGGCTGCTAAGGCAGCTAATCTAGCCTACTCCTGCTGAGCAGCTACCCTTTCTAGGTCCCGTTTACCATCCATTCTGCCAATGAGATATGGTTCATGATTAATAGGTAATAATGGTTGACCCGATCTTCGCGTACTTGGCATGCAAGACACTCAACTTGCACGAAACAAAAACAACAAATAAAAGGTAAAATTTAGGAATCTTTGGCCAAATGGTCGATTAACAATCACAAACATAGTTGACAACTGTATTCTCCGGCAACGGCGCCAAAATTTGATATGCCCATATTAAAACTCTTGTTAGAAAGTACAAGCAGTTGCTGTAAAATATAGAACCCAACTAGGTCGGGTGTTGAAATTCACAGGGAATACTGTGCTCACTAAGTATGGTAATTGTTACTGGACTGTTGATCAGAGGTTCCTAAAAAAGGGATTTTTTTTGTTTTTAACTTATAAATTAATTAATTATAACAAGAGTATTCTAACAAATGATTCTCTTTGTAATTCATATCATTATGAGATTAAACAAACCAGGGCTATGGTCACCAAAATGCTAGCACAATTCGGGGTGTGAATCACTTATGAGTTCCATTTAGCAAATTCAATTGCAAGAATGGTTGAAACATATTCTTTATCCCTTAGTTTCTCAAACTAAGTGGATAGATTATCCTCTAATTCTATCGAACTCAAAGGATGCATTGTTCTTTCAACCAAATTTCTCATGTAAGCTAATCCTGTTAGGTCATTTTCCATTACTCTAAAGGTAAAGACCCTTAGAATTCATGTAAACACTTTCTTTTCCCAACAAACATTTTCCTTTTAGACAAGCGATATTCTTGGGCTCACTTTTCAAGTTCGTAACCAAGAAAATTCATTAAATTGAAGAAAGGTTTATACAATATCATTCACTCAAAACTCCATAGAAGGAGGAGAAATAGTTCTTGTATTATTCATAAATAGATTTAGAATTCACTTACAAAGAATCCCAAGAATCAGTTCTGGAATCTTCAATAAACAATATTCAATGATAAACTTCTCCAAGATCTCTATCAATCCCCTAAAGTACTAGGTTACAGAGAGTTTCAATAGAAGATAAAACTTGTAAAAGATTAAAGGTCCGTCTCTTAACCCTAGAATTTGGTATTTATATGTTCCTAGATAAAAAAAGAATTTAAAATTGTAAAGAAGAAAAGCCGCATCCAAGTTGGTGGTCCATATGGTGGTCCGTCGCAATGTTGATGGTCCACCATCTGGTCCATCACTCATTTCTTCCAAATCCCAGCTTCTGGATAAGGCCTGACGGTGACACTAGTGGTCTATCACATGATTGATAGTCCACCATGTTGATCGTCACTAAGTCCTTCTGAGAGGTGGTTTCTGGATAAGGATTGATGGTGACACTGATGGTCCGTCGCAAGACTGACGGTCGACCATGTTGATCATCACTAAATCCTTCTAAGAGGTGGTTTCTGGATAAAGATTGATGGTGACACTGGTGGTCTATCTCAAGACTAACGGTCCACCATGTTGATCGTCACTAAGTCCTTTAGGATGCCATGTTCTGGTTCATCTTGACAGTCCACTTGGTGGTCTGTGCAAGACTGACGGTCCACCATTTTGACCGTCAAACTCTCTTTAATGCTAATTTTTCTAGTTTTCTTTTGTGGTTATCTCCTTTCACTGAAAGAACTAAAACCTTTATTAAAAAAATACTTTGGTTGCTCGAAAACATACAATTTTCCTAAGTAAATGATGCTAACTGTTTCGAAAGATACCGGAATATCAGTCGACCATATCTAGCTCTATTAAGTCTGCTAACATGATATTATGAAGAACATTGATAGGAAACTTTCTATAGACTCGCTCGATAATAACTGACTCACCTGCTAGGGTAGAAACTAACAAGGGCTTAGGAAGCATTTTAGGACCTATTTCATAATTTATTACAACTAGTAGGGTCACAAAAGAGAGATTTTACCCTGGATCTAACAACACATAAATATTAAGATGAAAGACACGAAGCATACTAGTAATAAAATATTGTGAACTCTTCTGCTCCTGGGGGAATGGTAAAGAATATAACCCATTCTGGCACTGACCACCACCGGTACTAAATGATACACCCTAAGGAGGGACTGGATGACCTAGAAGAGCTGGTGCGCTAGTAACCTGAGTCTGGGGATGGAGAAATCTGTTTCCCATCTTTAAATACAGATACTATTTGATTCCATGACCTTACTTACCATAACCATAACAACATTTTTGTCCCAACAAACACTCACCAAGATGATTCTTACCATACTTGGCACATGAAGGATAACTGGGTTTTCCTCTCACACTATTCTGAGATCTGGACATAGAAGTTTTACCCTACTGATCCTGCCTATCTCTGGGGATGGGAGCACTGGCTAAAGATGGTGCTGGCATCAATGAGTGACTCTAAAACTACAAATGATTTGCCCCTTCAAACTTTGCTTGGCCATAATCAAACTTCCTAGTACTATCCATCTTATTTCCCCTCTCTCTACCCTTCAACTTTTCTAGCTTAATTTGTTGAGCATGCATTATCAGCCTAGCAAGATCTATATCCCCTATAAGCATAGTAGTTCTACATTTCTTGACTATTAAACCATAAAACCCAATAATAAACTTACTCATACTCGACCTGGGGTGCCATCGTATCATGGGAATACTTTGAAAACTGGTTAAACTTACGGTAGTACTCTTTCTCTATCATCAAGCCTTACCTCAGGTTCATAAACTCCTCTACCTTAGATTCTCTCATTTCATGCGGAAAGAACCTATCTAGAAACGCGTTCTGAAATACTTGCCAACTTATAGGAGTTGCATTCTCACCTCTACTACTATTCTATATAACCACCCAATCATACTCCATATCCTTCTGCCTACAGGATGCCAACTCTACACTCTCTTCTTCAGTAACATGCATAATCAGGGTGATCTTGCTCACCTCATCTAAGTAAAATGGTAGATTCTTAGCTTTTAACCCAAAGAACTCAGGCGACTTCATTCTCATGAAGTCACAAACTCTGTCTACTACTAAATCCCTATTCTACTGAAGTGGGACTGCCGCGTGATGGTTTCCCAAAATATTGGCCATCACAACTTTGGCTGATGTCTAAAAGGCAGCCTAAAATTCAACATAGGATATATTCTTATTTAAAGGGTCTGTAAGATGAGGTGGTTGGTTTTTATTCTACATACATTAGCTTGGCTAGAAAGCAAATTAAACTGTCATGAAAGAGCACAAATTAAAATCAGATAGAGACACTATAAGCATGATAGATCATGAAAGAAAAGGGTGATTTCCTAAAACATCTTGTATCCTTGTGCTTATAAATGTGGCGCGCTTTACACCCATGATCAAGACTCTATGTAATGTGTCTTTTCTGACTCCCTAGGACTTTTATAATCTCAGGGTCTAATACCAAGTTTATAACACCCCAAAAATAGGTCTCGAGATATCACAGGTGCTCAAGACTACGAGTAGCCTCAAGAAAACCCTATAAGCCTTCTACTAAATCTGAAACTCATAATGGAGAAATAGAAACATAAAATCAATGCGGAAGTCTGTCTAATCTAAGCTGAAATTATCTAAACATAATATGTGAAATTATTAGCTTCAAAAGTCTAGGAAAATCCATACTGAAAATGTGAATTTTAACTAGCAGTCTTACAAGCCTCTACTACTAACAACTAGAGAGCCACTGGGATAAGCCCTCGACTAATTTGAACTAACTAAAAATAATGAATCAACTACTATAATATGCTAGAAAATCTGAATAAATGGGTCCCCAAACATGAGGACTCGCAAACTGTCAGGATGTAGATGGAGGTGCTCACAATCACTTATGCTACTGAAACTGAGCACCTAAACCTACATTACTAAACAATGTATCACATAGACATATATATGGATTAGTACTTCTGGAATGCACTGAGTATATGGGCATGAAATGCATAGTAAAATAGTGAGGGAATAAATATATCTTTCTCATAAATAATGCATGATAAGTAATAATGTCTCACTGCGGCTTGAGTAATTGAAATTCCTAATCATAAATCATGAATGAAAAATCATACTGTATGAATGCTGTGAGCCACCACACTTAGTTCAAAATCTTTGCTCGAAATCTATTTTCAATTCATACATGCTAAGTATAAAAGAACTCACCTCTTTATATGTAAACTAAAAGTTGTAATCTCATATCTAATGACTTATGTAAATTAATATATGAATAAAATCATGAGCCTATACACTTAGTTTCTAAAAAATTTTCTATTATTCTTTACTCTTTTCTATAGGGAGGTTCTTTTAACTGACATATACTATGTGAGCTATCAAAGTATCAAACGTCTAGTTTCCTAATGGGAAAACCTCACATTGGGGTGAGGTGTCATACTCTTTTCAAGGAGTATAACTTAAGCTAAGTGATCACATCTATAACTCTCATCCATATAGAAATGGGAATAATCTAATAATGTAAACCAACATTGGCTCATAGTTTTGGGGCGTGTAAACACACCAAAATCGGTGCTAAATACAAGTCCCTTTGATCTGTATGCTCATTCTATAGGAAGTCAACTTTTAAAACTAGTATAAAGGCTTAAAATATAACCAATCATGCATCTATTTACTATAAACTATAATAAAACTGTAAAGTGGATTCCATATATAAACCGAGGATCAACAGATCAAATCTTGTTCAAATCTGAATATAAACTAATCATGGAATGTTTAAAAGCATAGTCATTCTTGAAATATCAATATTTAAACTAGGGCTTGGTAACCCATGCATGAAGTTCATGTCAAATCATCTTAAAGTTCATGCTTGATAGTGAAAGCCTTTCTAATTCAATTCTAAATATGAAAAATAATGTCACACGCATAAAAATTATGGAAGTAGACATGTAATTCAACATCTAAATAAATTGTAAAACCATAATCTTCAAATAACCATATTTGGGTATGAACCCTAATTTAAAACTCATGTAAATACGTGTGAAATTAACTTCAAAAACTAATTTTCGATACAAGGTTGAGAGAATTATCCTTGTTGAAATCTCACATACCTTATTTGATGAATAAACGAAGAAGCTTGAACCTTGAGTCATTATTTGTGCTCTTGAAGATTTATTCTTGAAGATCTTGAATTGGAAATCTTGAATTTTAGGTTATCTTGGAAAAAATGGTGGAATTTGGATTTCTTGAGGTTTGAAATTTGAGGTTCTAGGTTTTCTTGGAATGTAATTTGATGAATAATGAGTTTATTGGGATTAGAATAGGTTTAATCTAGTTTTCTTAATGGTTTAGGGGCTTTTAAAGCCGTGCGGGCCTGGGCCCAGAGCGGACAATATCACTAGTGGGTTGGGGAGTTAGATGGTCTCGTGGGCCTTGATGGTTTGGGATGCCTGTCGCAGCTAGGGATCCGACTCAGTTTATGACAAAATGGTATCAGAGTTGCTCCTGTGTTAGCCTTATCGATGTGGGCCAGCATTCAAACTGAGTGTAGGCAAATTTTGGTAAGGCGAGAGAAACCTTAGTCCTGAGTATAGGCAAATCCCATTAGGTGGGGCAAAACCTCAGCGAGGATGTTGAGTCCACAAGGGGGTGTATGTAACACCACACCATAGGAAGGGGTCCCTCATCGGCAAAACACAGGAGGGATGGAAAGTATATAAGAAAGAAAGCCTTGCTCCCTAGTGATGCATTTTATAGTACTAAAGGCCTGGGACCAGAGAGGACAATATCACAAGTGGGTTGGGGAGTTAGAGGGGTCTCTTGGGCCTTGATGGCTCAGGATGCCCATCGCGGCCAGGGCCCCAGCTCAAGTCTTGACAAAAAAATATAACACCCTGCATTTTTGAGCTAAAAATCAAACCATCATTCCTACTTGCATAAGATCCAATTCCATTGTTTATATTTAAATTCATGTTTCATGATCCTTCTAGTGTATAAAGTGATTATGAGCCAAAAAATGTTCATAAAAATCCCTTGGAGGAAAGTTGAGCTAAGAGTCATTCATTCATCCAAAGTTTGATATTCAATTCTTTAAGAGTCTATTTTGAACGTGTATAAATTTTGATACGCATAAACTTTTTTGGATCAAGACCCACCAAATTGTAGATAATTGAATTAGATTTCCAATGATAGCAATTTCGCCTAAATCCAATAATCGAGTGAAAAGTTATGACATTTTTTGCGTGAGGTAGTAAAATGATGCTATCTTGGTGCATCACATCGACTGCGCCCCGATACGAAATCTGACATGAATTTATAGTTGTGTTATGCATTATTTCAATTCCTAATAGGTCTAGGGGCATTTTGGTCACTTCTCCTCACCCAAAACCCGTCCATAACATAAAGTTCCATCCCCATGAAGCATCAATTACCTCTTCTATTCAATTTTCTCTCAAAAATAAGATCATCCTAGGGTTTCCTCCAAGAACAAGAAAGCAAGGAAAAATCAATCCTTAAGTTCAAGATTTCCAAGGAACAAATCAAGATTCGAGTTCTACTCTTCAAACCTTGTAATATAAGATACGTGGGGTTTTCCTAAAACTACATGGGCATAAGGAAATTGTTTTAATACCATTTAAACATTGTGAGATGATGAATTTGTTAAGGGTTTTGGAATTATGTATATGATCATGCATTATGAATTCTTTAATGATATTATTATTTTGGTCTTGAGGCCTTTTTCCAAAATTTAACTGTACTCATATATATATGTATGTACGAAATTGGGTTTGAATATTCAATTAAGATCATGAACATATAGAATCCCTCTTTTTCAATGATTTCCCAGTCTTTTCATATGATATGGATTATTTTAAATGCATTTTGAGAAGCATGATACAAATGTCTTGATTATTGTTTATGATTTGATTATAATTTTGAATTAAAGAGAGGGGGTTTTACATTTTGATAAATTTTGAAAATATATAATGAAATAATTGCATGGTTTGTCAAAAATACATGACCACCCCTTTTTTGTTAAAAATTTGAAAAGAGAGATTCTTTGAATAATTTGACAAATTTTTTGAAGTATGAATCTTCTTGAATTGTTTGCTGTATGGTGGTCAAAACTTTATGTTTCAAAAAAAGAGATTATATTATAATATTTTATGGCTTAAATATTCGACTTGCAAGTCAATGGTATGACGATACCATATAAATGAATACCAGAACAGAGTAAGAGTTTCATACTTGATATTAGAGATTACATGCCTTAAAGAGCTAAAAGTGGGCTTAAAGAGGGTTAGTTGGTTTCCCGAAGAAGGCTTGGGATTAAGTAACTCCTATCCCAAATTCGTGTTTTGCTGATACATGTTTTATTGCATCCCCAAGAGGGATTATACGCTGGCCTAGTGCCCTATAATGTATCAGAGATAGAGACTCCAACTCTTACGACAAACTTGAGTTGGGGGCTTGACTACTGAGTCAAGGGAAGATTCCATATAGCTCATGGAATTTCGGAGTTGTAGGATATACCACCTAGCTTAGAAATAATATGGAGGACAGAGTTGTATTTACAAGATTATTTTAAGAGCATTCGAGATGGCCCATGTATTTTGAACTATTTCATGCATAATATTTTAAAACTTGCTCTCACCTATGTTACATATATATATATATATATATAAATTTATTATTTTGGATTGCTCTGTATACCAGTATAATTGGATTGACCCCCTATATTTCAAGGTTTGAGGCTCAGTTTAGAGGTCCTGCTAAGCCATAGAGTTTTTCAAAAATAAGTAAAGTGTACAGTTGGTGAGCCTTCTCTATTCTAGAAGGCCTATTTCTTTCCAGATACTTGTCATTTACTTTGGTTTAGGTCCACTGGGGCCTTGACCCACTTTTAGACAATTTGATAATTTCATATGTAATAGAGATTTTGCAGACTGTAAAATATATTATAGAGTTGTTGATTTACATATTTTCAAAATATTATACCAAACTCAGAGTATGACCATGATTCCATTTGTTATATTCTGCATCTTTTTCTTTATTGTTATGAATGGTGTTCATGAGTACCAGAAAGGAAGAGACACCCAAGCCTATACGGTTTGGCATGCTCATCGCAGCCAGGGTCCCAACTCTGGTCGTGGCAAAGTTGGTATCAGCACGGTTCATTAGCCCAGAATGTCTGTGAAGTCACATCGGGTAGAGTCATGCTTATGGATATGTAGCGCACCACACTTATAAGTAGGAGGCTACAAGGCATTTAGGAATGTTTCTTTTTTTTTCATGTTCTAGTTTGTGCTATGGAGTCAGAATGTTCCTCTTTCATACTCTAGTTTTTTCTATAGTAATGTCCATAAGAAACCTATCCAAATTCTCTCCTTACTCTAATTTTATAGGCCATGCCTCATTATCGAGGTGATACAAGTCCAAATGTCTAGCTCCCCTAGCAATGTGGTTCTCTCTGAATAAGTTGTCCATAAAGTTATGAATTTTCTCAAGGACTTGAAAGGAGTCTATGAGTGCTTTAAAGTGTGTTGATTTAACATATACCCCTATTTGTATTAGTTATGTAGTTGAGCCCGAGGTATGGAGTATATTCAGTCTTCTTTAATAAATTTATTTTATGGATGTTATGTTTTTGGATGAGGATGTGTAGAACAATGTTGGAACTATATTTCTACTCGAGTAGTAGTGTATATTAAAGTGTCATGACCTATTGTTAGTGAGATAGTTTAGATGTTGGTGACATGAAGTCACAAGGTTAGAAGTCAGGGTGAGGGTGACATTTGCATAAATAAATAGTTTTAGTTGTGTAATCATGGATTTAGGAGTGGGTTTCCATTGTATAGTGATAGACTAATGTGGTATCAATATTTGTAAATAGTATTGTAGTCGGTGAAAGAAAGTGATTGGCTAAGATTATTATTTGTTCAAAATAGGGAAGGATCTCAAAATGGATAGTTATGGTAGTTGGAGAAACCATGTATGGGTTGTAAATGAAAAGGGGTAGATTAGTCAATAAGTTATGAGTATGAACTCATTGGTGTGAATGGAATTTAAAGGTGGTCTAAATTTTTTCATGGGTAAGTAACTATGATGTGACAAAGTGGAGTATGTTGATAAGATTAAAATGGGTTATATTAACAGATTAAGATCGACTAATCCTATCATGTGACTTTACCACTTTGATGTTCTTTTTCTTTAGTCATAGTAAACTAGTACTTCATATGAGAAGGTATGTAGTGGATTTTGAGTTGTAATAGATAGGTTATGGTGGGTTTATATATGTAGGTAGTAGCTAAGTGAAGTGAAGTATTTAGGTTGATTTCCTAATTTGATGGACCAATATAGTACGTGGCATGCTTTACCAGTGGTATATAATTGAGGATAGATAACATGCTTAAACTATAAATTTGAAGTTTAGGTATGAAGTGTAGTGGTGAGAATAATAGCTTAAGACTAAGGTTGCATGTTTTGTGGAGTAATTAGTAGGCTTGATGTGATGTGTGAAATGGACTAGGTTGATGATTTATGAAAATTTTAAGTGGTAATTGTGAGGTATATGTGTACATAAGGACTAGTGTTAAAATGATGAATTGTGGTTGAATCATTAAGTGGATAAGAACGTTAGTATGTGGGATTAAGTTGAACCCCTTGTAGTAGGTTGCTAAATAAAGTTTTATATGTATAAGTATTTTGTGTAACTACATTTAATTCTTGAATCTTGTAGTATGGAGAGGTATGGAAAGTTGTTCTCTGGTCCTCTTTAGAGATAAATTGAGGAAAATAGGTAGGAAATATGTGCCTTTGGTATAGTCTTACAAGTTTTATGCAGTTGTAGGTGATGTGATTAGAGGTGTAATAGTAGTATTCTAAGGAAGTGAAGATGGATCATTAAGTATTTAGAAGTGTGGGTGTCTATGCCCATGAAAATATTAGTCATAAGTTGATGACTTTGGGAGTTAGAAGAAATTATGATTAGTGTCCCTAAAAAGAGATGTCCTAGAAGGTAATTTATTGTCTTTGTATTAGAAACTAATGAGAGAAGTTGTGCTTATGTATTTACTGATACCCCTTTGTAATAATGAGTGTGGATGTGTGCACCTATGAGAGTGGGAGTTGTAGAGTGATGGCTTTAGAGGATAGCAAAATTTAAGAGTAGCATTTACAGAAAAGCAAGGCCTTCAGAGTATAGTTCTTCCGGGAGATTTTAGAGTTAAAGTGTGTAGTGATGTCTCTTTTATGTTGAAAATTGTGGCTATAGATTTTGATGGGGGATATGTACGTAAGTCTAGGACTGTGACTTTGATCTAAGGGAGAGATGTTGAATAAAGGTAGTTCCCAATTTTTCTCAATGGGGCAAGTTGTAGGGAAAAACCATGATAAACCTATTTCTACTCAAGAATAATCCTCCTACTTTGATTTAGGAGAGTATCCTACTAATGTATTACGTCATTTGTTCAAGTCATGCCTATACATATGGTTCAAGTTTTCTATGGCCTTATTTTATGACCTGACCTCCAAACTAGAAGCAATTATGTCTCTAAGTATTCCAGTCTTTCTTGTATTTAAGCCATATGTTGTGTTGTTCGTGATCCATGAAAATATATGTCTCTCAACATGATTGATCCTAAGGAAATATGTTTCTATATGCCATCGATTTATTCTATGTTGGGTTTAGTGAAAGTGATAAAGTTTATGCAAACTTATGGCAAATCTCAGTTCATTAAATGAGGAGCAATCGCTTCAGGCAAAAATTGTTGTCTTAGTTGTAATGTAACACCCTGTAGCATTCTCGGCTCAATACCACTCTTGGTTGCATGTATGGAGAGTTGACAACCTGAAAATTTTTCATATTTTCAAAAAAGACTTAGTCATATTTAAGCTCCTAAACCTTTGTGATTTCTAAATCAATTTTTCTAACCTTGAGATATGGATTTTTAAGTTGATTAATGTTCAGGGGAGGAAAGGAGATGTTTTGGGGAAGTTTTGGATTTTTAGGACAACGTTAGAGATGTGTTTGGATGTTGGAAATAGTGGCCAGATGCAAAGTCGACGTGCTGCATTGATGAAGTAGTGACCCGATGCGATATCGACGCATCACATCGGTTGGTTCGTCAGGTGCCCAGTTCATCTTACTAACTTTAGGGTCTAGGAGGGTAGTTTATTTTCCTCCCCTCATTTTATATTTATATGTGCACCAATGTTTTCTTACTCTGCTCTATCCTAAGAATTCACGCTATGTTTTGTTTCTTTCAAATAATTATCTACTTAAGATCCATACACTTGATATATGGAGCACTTCATGTCTATTTTCTCATATCTTCATTTTATGTCCCTCTTTGAGTTGTGCAATAAATATAAGTTATGGCCTAATAGTGTTACTTCAATTTATAATCTTTATGCTCGGGTCCCTTTATGACCCTTCGTATGATAGCTTGATGGTGGCTGTGAAAGCATGGTGATATGTTAGGTAGGGGAGTATATGTTCTTGATGGTGAAAAATTTGATGTGAATTCCAGAGCTAAGGTTATAGGTGAAAGGGAAAAGAAGGAGATGAACTTTTGTTGTGTGAAATATCTAAGAAGGAATAATGTGGCGAAATATTTCTGAGAGTGATTGAAATTGTTGGTCTTAGTGGGGAGATCCATGAAGTGGGTGTAGTAATGATTAGTCTTAAATGTTGTGGTTGCTGAAAACAAAAACCTTTGTGCTATGTGGTTATCACTATCTAAATTAAATCTCGTGTGTGTTTGATGGTAGTGATGATCTAAAGAAATATTCTTAAAGGGATGTTGAGTATAGGGTCCGTAGCTTAAGTTAGCACCTTTTAACTCCGAGTTAGGCTTCAACATAGCAGAACTAATAGTGGGATTCAAATTTCTTGTGGCTAGAGGTGTGATTGGAGAATTGTAAGTTGGCGAGTGTGAAGTATGCTATTTATTGGTTGGGGTGTAGGCGACTAGTGCCTCTAAGTTTAAGACAATTCGTGGTACTTTGTAAGGTAGAGAATGCTCCTAATCCAATCGTTCGCAAAATCTTATTTCATTATTAGTACAATATAAATCAGGTTTATGATCATCAAATAAATCTCTGCCTTATGTTGTGATGGCTATGTCCATATAACTCATGTGCAAGATCATCCCTATGTAAAGTCTCATTATCCCATGTTTCTTGTTTTCACGTTTCACTAGGGGTTATCATGAAGCTAGGTAAATGCCCTTGCATATTTTGTTAAGGAATAATGTTCAATGCAAGGTTTTATTCTATATTCTATACTTTTATATCTTCAACAAGTCCCTACCCATCATTCGGGGACGAATGATTCCAAGAGGGAGATAATGTAACACCCTGCATTTTCGAGCTAGAAAAAAAACTGTCATTCCTATATGCGTAAGATCTAATTCCATGGTTTATATTTAAATTCATGTGTCATGATTCATATCCTAATGTATGAAGTGATTATGAGGTGAAAAGTGTTCATAAAAATCACTCAGAGAAAAGTTGAACTAAGAGTCATTGATTCATCCAAAGTTTGCTATTCGATTCTTCAAGGGTCTATTTTGAACTTATATAACTTTCGATACACAGAATATTTCAGCTCAAGACGCAACAAATTAGAGATAATTGAATTGGCTTTCTAACTACACCAATTTTGCCTAAATTTGATAACCGAGCAAAAATTATGAAATTTTTGTGTGAGGTAGTAAGCCGAAGTGAACTTGATGAGTTGCGTCGACTGTGCCCCAACACAAAATCTGACGCTAATTTAAAGCTATTTACGCATTATTTTAGTTTCTAATGGGTCTAGGGGCATTTTGATTGCTTTTCCTCACCCAAAATCTGTCCATAGCATAACCTTCTAGCCCCAAGAAGCATCAATTTCCTCTTCTTTTAAATTTTCTCTCAAAAATAAGGTCAACCTAGGATTTCCTCCAAGAACAAGAAAGCCAACAAAAATCAATCCTTAAGTCCAAGATTTCCAAGGAACAAATCAAGATTCGAGTTCTACTCTTCAAACCTTGTAATCTAAGGTACGTGGGGTTTTCCAAAAACTACATGGGCATAAGGAAATTGTTTCAATACCATTTAAACATTATGAGATCATGAATTTGTGAAGGGTTTTGGAATTATGTATACGATCTTGCATTATGAATTCTTTAATTATTCTATTATTTTGGTCTTAAGTCCTTTTCCCCAAATTTAATTGTACTCATATATATGTATCCATGAAATTGGGTTTTAATATTTAATTAAGAGCATGAACATATAGAGTCCCTCTCTTGCTATGATTTCTCAGTCTTTTCATATGATATGGGTTATTTCAAATGCATTTTGAGAAGCATGATATAAATGTCTTGATTATTGTTTATGATTTGATTATGATTTTTAATTGATGGGACAGGGTTTTACATATTGATAAATTTTGAAAATATATATTGAAAGAATTTCATGGTATGTCAAAAATACATGACCACCCCATATTTGTTAAAATGTTGAAAAAAGAGATTCTTTGCATAATTTGACAAATGTTTTGAAGCATGAATCTTCTTGAATTGTTTGAAGTATGGTGGTCCAAAGTTTATGTTTTGAAAGAAGAGATTATATTATGATATTTTTTGGCTTAGAGATTCGACTTGCAAGTCGATGGTAGGACGATATCATATAAATGAATGCCATAATATAGTAAGAGTTTCAGACTTAATTTCGGAGAATACATGTCTTAAAAATCTGAAAATGGGCTTAAAGAGGGTTAGGTGGCTTTCCAAAGAAGGCTTGATTTAAAATAACTCCTAGCCCAAAACTATATTTTGCCGTTACGGGTTTCATTACATCCCTAAGAGGGATTATACGCTGTCCTAGTGCCTTGTGGTGTATCAGAGACAGAGACTCCAACTCTTTCAGAATACTTGAGTTGTGGGCTTGGATGCCGAGTCAAGGGTAGATTCCATATATCTTGTGGAATTTTAGAGTAGTTGGATATACCACCTGTCTCAGAAGTAATACAGAGCATAAAGTTGTATTTACAAGATTGTTTTAAGTGCATTCGAGATGGCCCATGTATTTAGAACTATTTTTTGCATAATGTTTTATAACTTGCGCTCACCTATGTTATATATGTATAAATTTATTATTTTGGATTTCTCTGCATACCATTATAATTGTATTGACCCTCTATATTTTAGGGTCTGAGGCTCAGTCTAGAGGTCCTGCTAAACAGTAGAGTTTTTTCAAAAGAAGTGAAGTGTGAAGTTGGTGAGCTTTGTCTATTTCGGAAGGCCTATATCTTTTCAGATACTTGTCACTTACTTTGGTTTAGGTCCACTTGGGGCCTTGTCCCAGGTTTAGACAGTTTGATAATTTCATATGTCAGAGATTTTGCAGACTGGAACAGATGTTGTCTAGTTGTTGATTTACTTATTTCTGAAATGTTAAACCGAACTCAGAGTATGACCATGATTTGGTTTGTTATATCCTGCATATTTTTCTTTATTGTTATGAGTGGTTTTCATGATTACCAGATAGGAAGGAGCGCCATAGCCTATATGATTTGGGATGCTCGTCGCGGCCAGGGTCCCGACTCGGGTCATGATAGCTTGGGAAATGAATAGATTGCCATTTGGAAAATTTAAATTAGAACTTGAAATCCTGATTGTGCACTTCACTGCGATGCGGCGCCATCGCAGTGGATTATCAGAAATGGGACGAGTGCCATTTTGGGCTATAGCATGACATGGTATAATCATATTGCTTAACTAGAAAAAGATGAGTGCCATTTTGCACTCCACCGCAATGTAGTGTCTATTCCTTCATGTATTCTAGAGTGATACTAGAAAATCATGGTGAGCTACTAGAAAGGGATGAATGGGATTTTGGATTTCACCGTGACTCGACATAATGCGATTCTTCACTGTAAAATGTTCAATTGTGAATCTGTAATATCCCATACTTTTTCTTAGCTCAATTTCGCCCCTAAAATGTCAAGGGCTAGCCTAAAAAATGAATAACCTATGATACATATAGAATTTTTCTAGTTCTAGACCCTCCTATGCTTAGAGATTGAATTAGCTTTCCAATGATTCCAATTTTGCCTCAATCCGATACTCGGTTGGGAAGTTATGGCACTTTTAGTGAAGACAGTGTTCCAAATTGAGAAGCACCGCATCGCAATGACCTGATAAAGACAATTGTCAATTTCTAGTGGACCTCCGCAATTGGCCCATATAGCGTTGAAGTCCCATTTCCCAATTGTCAATTTCCAGTAGCTCACCACGACGGTGGTGCATCGTGATGATGGCCTACATGGCATTTCAGTGACTTACCTCAATAGATCCATTGATTTACTAGTTTGAAATAGTCAATTTCTAGTGAGCCATTGTAATAGTGGTGCATCATGGTGACATGCCAAATCGGGAATTTTATTTCTTTTACAGTTCCGATTAAATTTTTAAAAGGGTAGTTTGGTTAATTTCTAAGCCCTAAATTTTGAGTAACACAGGATTAAACCTATTCATAGCCTATTAAACCCATTATTCATTAATTCTCTCTCAAAGAAAATCCTAGAGCTCAAAACTTACTCCCCAAGAAATCAAATTTCCTTCATTCTTCTTCCAAGATAACTCAAAATTAAGGATTCCTAATTCAAGAACTTATAGTGTTCATCTTCTAAAGCCCAAATAGGAATTCAAGATCAAGATTTTTATTCAATTGCATCAATTAAGGTGTGTGGGGTTTATGAACAAGCATATTATTTCATCCCTTTCCCCAAAACTAGTTTTTAGTTACAAATTTACACAATTTTGTATGAATATACATGAGTTTCAAATTAGGGTTCATACCCATTATTGTTATTTGCAAGACTATGAGATTTCAAGTGATTTAGAAGTTGAGTTGAATGTCAATTTTCGTATCATCATAAGTATTACAGTAAATTCTAGATTTTAAGTTGAATTATCAATATTTACATTATCAAGCATGAACATTAAGATGTTTTAACATGAACTTGATGCATGGGTCATTAAAACCTAATTGGATATTGCTATTTTAAGATTGATTGTGGTATAAACACCCTATGACTAGATTATTTTTAGATTTTGGATGGAGATTTGATCTTTTGATCTCAGCTTAGATATGGCATCGACTTTACAGTCTCTAATAACAGTTTAACATAGCCATTATACAGTTGGTTTTTCGTAATAAACCAATATACTAGATTTTAAAGTGGATTTCCAAAAAATTGAGAATATAGATTAAAGGGAGTAGTATTTAACACCAAGTAGGGTATATTCACATGCCCCAGAACTACAAGCCAACGTAGGTTCAGATTATCAGATTATTCCCATTTCTATATGGATGATAGATACATATGTGATCACTTAGATTAGTTTATACTCTTTGGCAAGATTATGACACCTCTCCCCAATGTGATGTTTTCCCATAAGGGAACTAGACGTTGGACAATATGTTAGCTCACATAGTATATGTTGGCTAGATGAACCTCGCTAATAGAAATGCCATATAGAAAGCTTTTAAAAGAATTTCATGCAGAAAGAGAAATTGTAACAGTATAATCTTAACAGAAAATATTTTAGAAATGAAGTGTAAAGACTCACAACTTTACTCAGATATTGCTTTACAGTAAAACATTAGCTACAGATTTCAATTTTCAGATTTCGGATATAAAAGTGAGTCCTTTATACACTTAGACAACATGATTTATAGAAAGATCACTAGTACAACTTTTAGAAGTAAATATTATGACTCACTAGATTTATGAAGTATGATTAATTACCCATGATTATGATTCTCAGCATTCAAATATTCAAGCTTATGTGAGTCATTTCCATTTAGCATGCATTGTTTTACAAATTACGATGATGTTGAGACATTGTTTTACTAATACATTCACCCCCATATACTCATTACATTCTTAACGTACTGATCCACATAAATGTATATGTGCTACATTGTCTTATAATGTAGGTTTAGGTGCTCAATTCCAGCAACTTGAGTGATTTTGAGCATCTCCATCTTTATATCGACAGTTGATGAGTCCTCATAGTTTGGGGACTTAGTATTTTAATTTTTTTTAGTTTATTAGATTAGATAATTTAGTATTTTCATATAGTTCGAGTCATCTGGGGGTTTGTCCTAGTGACTCTCTAGTTATTAGTACTAGAGGCTTGTCAGACTACTAGATATGATTCAGGTTATTTAGTATTGATTTTTCAGACTATTGAGTCTAGTAATTTTCAAAGATTATATTCAAATATTCTCAGTTAGCTCAGAAAGATTTCTTTATTTTAGTTTTGAGGTTATATATATATATTTTGATTATGAGATTCAAACTTAGTAGAACGCAGTCAGGGTAGCTTAAGGCTACTCATAGTCTTGAACACCGTGTGAAATCTCGAGACCCATTTTTGGTGTGTTATAAACTTGGTATTAGAGCCTAAGGTTATAAGAGTCCAAGGAAATTAGACAAGCCGCGTTACGTAGAGTCTTGATCATGGGTGTGAAACGCGCCACATTTATGAGAAAGAGGGTACGTGTAATGCCCCAAAAATCTATCCCCAGACATCACACGGTGCTTAGGACCATAAGTGATTCCAAGCTAACCCATGAACTGGCATACTATAAGGCAACTGATTAAATATGTATACAATAGCTGAATTTACTGTGCGGAAACATAAAAATGATGGAATCTGTCCAAAAAAAATACAATACTGATACAACTTTACAGTTTGATAAGGTTTAAAATGTGGGAATGAAATTACATAACTGACTCTAACTGACGTCTATGAAGCCTCTACTATACTGACTATAGGTAGCCAGGACGCGACTCCAATTACCATTAATCAATACATACGAGTAAGAAAGTAAAGTACATAAATAATATCTAACTAAAGTCCCCGAAGTAGGAGGACTCATAATATGCTGGCTGAAATCTGCAACTATCTAATTCTGTTTGTACATACTATAACTTGTACCTATATTATGAGATAATATAGAATATATACGTATATGTGGATCAGTACTTTGAGGATGTACTGAGTATATGGGGAAGAAATGCATAAGTAAAACATCATCCCATAATCATTATTTATTAAACAATGCATGCTAAATGTAAATGACTCACATAAGCGGGAATATAAGAAATACTGAAATCTGAAATCATGAATAGAAAATCACACTTTAAAAATAACAAATGACACTTTAAAAATCTAGTGAGTCATAACATTTAGTTCTAAAAGTTGTGCTAGTATTCTGTCTGTAAATCATAGTATCTAATTGTAAAAAGAGCTCACTTTTGAATCTGAAATCTAAATGCTGAAATCTGTAACTATTGTCTTTCTGTAAAACATAATTTTAGTAAAACTGTGAGCCTTTACACTTAGTTTTCTAAAAGCTTTTTGGTTATTCATTTATGTTCTTTTAGTTAGCAGGGCAAACAATTTAAAAAGCTTCTAGTAAGGGAAAATAATTTATCTTGAGGAAATCTTTCAAAGCTTTTCTTTACTAGTAGGGAAATACTCAAAAATGTTTATTTACTTTTACCATCAAGGAGGTTCTCTTAACCGAAATAAACCATGCGAACTACATGGAGTCCAATGTCTCGTCCTCCTAAGGAAGAAACCTCATGATGGGGAAAGGTGTCATACTCTTGCCAGAGAGTATAACCTCAGCTTAAGTGATCACTATCTCAGCCCACTATGGGCCCTTAAATCTCAAATATATGGTGGCACATAGTTTTGGGGTATGATACCTTGGAATCATATCCAACTTGGTGCTAAATATTACTCCTTTTTATTTGCTATACTCATCTTGTTGGAAATCCACTTTAAACCTCGCATAAGGGTTCATTATGAAACCAATTATGTACTTATCTGAATCAATCTGTAAATGAAGCTATTTTGCTTTTTGAAATCTGTAATAAATTTGTATAGTGGATTCTAAAACTTATCTGGTGATTTAAAGATCAAAGTTTCACTATAAATCTATAAATAATCTGATAATAGGATGCTTAAAGCATCATCTTTCTCAAAATAATACTATTCAATCTTGGGTATTAATCCATGCTTCAATCTCATGTAAAAACATCATAATAATCATGCTTGATGTTGAAAACAATGATAATTCATCTCAAAATCTATAAATTACTACAATAGGCATGAAAATATGAAAATAGACATCGAATTCAACTTCTAAAACACTTGAAATCTCAAAATCTTGCAAAGAGCAATAATGGGTATGAAACCTAATTCAAATCTAATGAATATTCATTTAATATAATATGAATTTATAAATAAAACTTTGTTTTGGGCACAAGGATGAAAGAGGATTGTAATACCCCGTATTTCTATCTAGCTTCGATTTGTCCCTAGAACATCAAATATCTTGCTTCATAGATAAATACCATTTATTCCCTATGGAATTTTCAAGATTTTAAATTTTTATCATGTGGGAAATTGAATAAGATTTCCATCAATAAAAAATTCACCCAAATACGACCCTTGGGCTAAGAGTTAGTGCCATTTAGTAAGACAGTGTACCACCTAATACTTTAGCGCGTCACGGAATTAGCCAACATGGCAATTGTCAAAAAACCAATGATCCTCCACGATATTGGCACGTCACGCCAAGGCTCAATTTTAGAATTGTCAAATTCCAGTGCACCAATGTGATTCCACCGAGTTGCAGAGCCTTTCCAGTTCGCAACCAACGTTGCAATGCGATTTCCACCGTGGCGCACCAACATGAAAAATTAGGATTTTTAGATTCCGTTATTTAATCCCAAGGACCAATTGGTAATTGCTAAAGCCACTAATCAACCTATATACAGGATTTAAGCCCTTAATAGCCAAAATTACACATTTATTTTCACTATTCCTCAAGAACAAAAGCATTCTCTCTATAAATAGAAAACCCTAGCCCCCAAGTTTCAAAAGCAATCTCAAGAATTACTCCAAGAGTCTTCAAGAACATAAAGAATCTAGATTTTTAGGTATGTTAGATGTTGATTCATGGGTACCTTCCACCCATGAAGTTCAAGAATCCTTTTCTAAATTCAAAGATTATATTTTAATGAGTTTTCATGATTTAGGTGAATTGAAATTCATGTTTATGTGATTTTTGGGTTATAATTAATGTTTTAGATTATGAGTTTAAAAGTTTGAACCTTGTATGTGATGAATTATATAATGTTCATGATAAACCCTTCAAGTTGCAAGTTTGTTGATATAGCCATGATACTTAGATGTGGTGATTGTTGTATAACCAAAGCTTGCTTCCATATGTTTGATTAAATGCCTATATGAATGAAGTAGTGCCATTATAGCATGTAAACATATAGTCCCCATTATGTACAAGTTAATGCATGCTATGTTTTTGTTGAAAGACTTTAGTGAATGAATTATGAGACATTTGAATGTATTCCTATCCATGCATAAGTTTATGAATTTCAAGTGCTTGAAGAGATGCCTCATTGATTGTATTGTGAATGATATAATATTGTTATGTTATTCAAGACTTGCCATATTTTATTCTAGTTTATGCAATTGAGTCCTGGAGGTATTTAATACCCGACAATTTAGCTGCTACCTAGAGACAGTGTCAGTTTTTAAGATAATCTCAGTTGTACTATAATCAGTAGAATTCAGTCAGTTACAGAACTTAGGAAGACTCAGTAATCTCAGTATTAGTTCAGTATAACTTTGTAAATCAATTCAGAACTTTGTAGCATTCAGTCAGTTAATAGAATTCAGTAGAATTCTTTCAGTCAACAGAACTCCGTAACTTAGTTTTGTTCAGTTAAGCAGTACGATCAGTAACAGCTCAGTCAAGCCTATTATGGAGTAGGAAATTTCATTGCCAATCAGTTGGGAGTTAGAATCAGCATCGAGCGATCCTAGGGATGGGTGATTACTCATTAGATAGGAGTGCGATCCCTAGAAGAAATCCCTAAATTCCAGAACTACATAGCTAGCATAAGTTATAAGATGTCACCTATTAGATAGGACTGGCATACTTAGGGATCACCCGCTAGTACAAGACTGATATCAAGGGTCACCCGCTAGATTAGGACTGACTCCACAATAGTTGTCTTTACCCATGGCATGGTATTGACACCCTTCCAGCTACGGTTATAAGTTTGACCCCACTAGTTCAGATTTGGGGCATGTAGGTTAGATGACTACTTCTCACAGTCCCGGTTTTAGTCTTCAGAATATTACTCAGATCAGTATCATAGAAATTAGGATTTTCAGATACAATTACTCATATTAGTAAAGAACTTAGATGTTCCATATATTGAAATATCAACTGCTAGATAGGACTGATCTTAGATTAAGTCAATCATTTTTATTATAGGCAGATTCAGAGATCACCCGCTAGATAGGACTGATCTCATCTTCAGTCAATTAGATATCAGTATTAGTAGACTTAGACATCAGAAACTCTGTTATAAAGATTCAGTAGTCAGTGTTTCAATGATTTTAGTTATTGTATATGCACACTTGCATTTATCCTTATTCAGTTGTCTCATGATATTTAGTCAGTATTGTTCATTCATGTAAACCTTTTCATTCATCCTTACCTCATCTAGCATACCAGTACATTCTCACGTATTGATGCATACTTTTCTCTTGCACTATGGTGTCTTATACCATCGGTTCAGAAGCACGGGATCCAGAGCACCCTTAGCAGTTCGCATTAGGCCAGCAACAGTAGACTTAGCAGTGAGTCCTTATCATTTGAGGATGTTCCTTATTTTATTATTACATTAGATTTAGCATTTAGTAGATGGAGTTAGTTGGGGGATTATCCTATCAACTCCTTATTCAGATAATTTAGAGGATTTTTCAGACTATAATATTTTTCATACTAGTTGTTCAGACATATATTTTAGTTTTGTTACTGTTAAACTTTATTTAGTTGTATTTTTGTTTTGAACCTTATGGCAAGTTTCTACTAGTTTTCTTCATTTTTATTATATATTATGTAGTGCTCAGTTTAGGTATCAGCTAAGGGTTAGATTTTGGTCCTTCGGGATTACGAGCATCGTGTATCATCCAGGGTACCACACTCGGGGCTTTACAAAGATCCTTGTTCATAAACTCCACATACCTTGATTGATGAAATTTTTAAGAAAGCTTGAATTTGAATCTTTAGTTGTGCTCTTGAAAGATAGCCAATGTGAAATGGGACTCCTCAGTGATATGCTATGATCATGGAGCTTCACTGGAAAGTGAGAATTATGATTTTTTCCCTTGTTCTCGACGTGCTGAGAGTCCTGGTGGCACACTTTCAACTTAAAAATGCTCTAACTTCTTAACCGAATGTCGGAATTTGGAAAATTTGGTATTGATGGAAATCTTATTCAATTTTCCACACAATGAAAATTCTAAATCTTGAAAATACCACATGAAATAAAAAGGTATTCATCTTTGAAGAAGATCTTTGACATTCTAGGGATGAATTTAAGCTAGAAAAAAGTATAGGGTATTACACTACGGGATATTTTTAGGAAATCATATCTTTCTTTCATGATCTATCATGCTTACAATATCTCTATATTCTTTTAATTTATGGTCTTACATTATAATTGAATATGCCTCTTCATCGAACTAATACCCGCAGAAATGGTAACCAGCCACCCTAGATTTTTGTCTCTTCGAATTAGAATGTATTCCATAATAAATTTTAGCCTACCTTTTAGGCGTTGGCCCAGGAAGTGACTGCCAATATTTAGGATAACCATCAGGATGCACCCCTACTTCAGCAGAATGGTTGTTTAGCAGCAGCTAAAATTTGAGACTTCGTGAGAATGAATCGGCCAAAGTTTTTTGGGTCAAAATCTAGTGAGGACCCATATCTTTATTTAGATAAGGTAAAGAAGATCACCTAGATTATTCATGTTTCTAAAGAGAAACGTGTAGATTTAGTATACTATACATCGAAGGATATAGCGTATGAGTGGGTTGTTATGTTGAAGAATGGTAGAGGTGAGAATGAAGATCCTATGAGTTGGTAGGTGTTTCAAGATACTTTTCTAGATAGGTTCTTTCCACGTGCAATAAGAGAAGCTAAGATAAAGGGGTTTATGAACTTGAGGCAGGGCTTGATGATAGTGAAAGAGTACTACCTTAAGTTTAACTAGTTGTCTAAGTAGGCCCCTGATACGATGACGGATCCTAAGGAAAGAATGCATAAGTTTGTTAGTGGAGTATCTGGTTTGGTAATCAAGTAGCGTAGGACTGCCACACTTATTGGGGACATGGATATTTCTAGGTTGATGATTCATGCCTAGTAGACTGAGGTAGAAAATTTTAAGGGAAGAAAGAGGGGAAAAAGAAGGCTAGCATAGGGCAGTTTGAGTATGGCCAGACAAAGTATAAAGGGGAAATCATTTGCAATTTCCGAATTGTTCATCTATGCCAGCGCCATCTTCAGCTAGTGCTCCATCTCCTACAGCCAGACAGAATAGTGGGGTAAGACTTCTATGAAAAGATCTAAGAATAGTGTGAGTTTAAATCCCAGTTATTCTCCATATGCTAAATGTTGTAAGGATCATCTTGGTGAATGCTTGTTGGGGCAGAATAGTTGTTATGGTTGTGGTAATTTGGGACATAGAATCAAAGAGTGTTCGCGTGCTAAGTAGGGAAACAAGGATATTTGTCTCCAGACTCAGGATACTAGTGCACCAGGTGTTGAAGTAAGTTTGAGACTCCAATAGTTTAGTTAGTCAGTATAGTTAATGAGTTTCCTGATGTTTTTCCCAAAGATTTTCCAGGGATACCTCCCGATAGGGAAGTAAAACTCGGGATTGATCTTATTTCAAATACTCATCTATCTTTATTCCTCCTTATTGTATGGTTTCATCCAACCTTAAAGAGTTAAAAGTGCAACTTCAAGATCTTTGAGATAAAGGTTTTATAAGGCCCAACGTTTCTCCATGAGGTGCTTTGTCCTATTTGTGCGAAAGAAATATGGGTCTTTGTGAATGTGCATGGACTATCGTCAGCTGAATAAAGTAATAGTCAAAAAAATTATCCTTTCCCTAGAATTAATGAATTATTTGATCAAATCCAAGGTGAAAGTTACCTCTCCAAGATAGAACTTAGATCTGGCTATCATCAGCTTAGTGTAAGGGAATGTGAATTTCAAAGAAAACTTTCAGAGTCCATTTTGGTCATTTCGAGTTTCTAGTGATGTCATTTGGTCTTACCAATGCCCCAACAACCTTCATGGACTTGATGAACCAAGTGTTTAAATGGTATCTGGACATATTTGTCATAGTCTGTATAGATGATAATCTTTTCTATTCTTATAGTAAGGATGATCATGCCGACCACCTTAGAATTGTGTTGCAAACTCTTAGAGATCACCAGTTATTCACCAAATTTAGAAAATGTAAATTTTGGCTGAGATCTATAGCTTTCCTCGGTCATATTATTTCCAGCGATGGTATTAGAGTTGATCCCCAAAAGACAAAAGTAGTAAGAAACTATCCTAAAACTATTTCTTCATCAGATGTTAGAAGTTTCTTGGGTTTAGATGGATAATACATACGTTTAATTGAGGGTTTTTTTATCTATTGTATCTCTTATTTATAGATTAACTTAGAAAAAAATTAAGTTCTAGTGGTCAATTCCTATGAGAAGAGTTTTTCAGGAGTTGAAGACTCGACTAACTTCAGCCCTAGTTTTAGCATTACCTGATGTTAAAGACAGTTTCGTTGTGTATTGTGATGCCTCTAGAATTTGTCTGGGTTGAGTGTTGATTCAAAGAGTTAAAGTTATAGCCTATGAATCTAAAATAGCTTAATACTCATAAAAAGAACTACCCTACCCATGATCTTGAGTTAGCTGCTATTGTGTTTGCATTGAAAATCTGGAGGCAATATCTTTATGGGGTGCATGTTAATGTGTTTACGGATCACAAAAGTTTACAGTATGTTTTTACTCAGAGGGAGTTGAATCTTTGGCAGAGAAGGTGGTTAGAATTATTGAAGGATTATGATATGAATGTGTTGTATCATCTGGGACAGGATAATGTATTAAAAGATGGCCTTAGTATATTGTCCATGGACAGTGTTGCTTATGTAGAGAATGATAAGAGGGAGTTAGTTTGAGAAGTTCACCTGTTAGCTAGATTGGGTATGAGGTTGGTTGATTCAGGTAGAGGGAATATTTAGTTCCAGAGTAGTTCTGAATCTTCTCTAGTTTCAAAAGTGAAAGAAAAGCAAGACAGGGATTCTAGTTTGGTCAAACTGAAGGAGTCAGTTAAAGACCAAAGGTAGAGGTTTTCTCCCATGGGGGATATAGTGTGTTGAGGTACTAGAGTAAATTGTGTGTGCTATGTGTTGATGATTGAGTCAGAGGATTATGGAGGAAATGCATGGTGTGCGTTATTCCTTTCATCCAGGAGCCATCAAGATGTACCGAGACTTGTGGAAAATCCATTGGCGGAGTGGTATGAAGAAAGATATAGAAGAATTTGTAGACAAGTGTGCAACTTGTCATCAACTTTAGGTACAACACCAAAGACCTGGTGGTAAATTGTAGGAGTTTGGTATCCCTACTTGGGAGTGGAAAGAGGTGAATATGGACATTGTGACTGGATTACTTATTTAACGTCATCAACGTGATTAAATTTGGGTTATTGTAGAATGATTGACTAAGTCAACTCATATCTTTCCAGTTCACACGTCCTAAACAGCTGAATATTATGCTAAGTTTTATATTAGAGAGTTAGTCAGAGTGCATGGAGTAGGTTTATCTATCATCTTAGATAGGGGTACTCAATTTACCTCTCAGTTTTGGAAAGACTTTTAGAAGGGTCTTGGTACCCAAGTTCATCTTAGTTCAACTTTTTATCCATAAATAGATGGTCAGGCAGAAAGGAGCATTCAGACTCTAGAGGATATGTTAAGGCATGTGTTCTTGATTTCAAAGGTAGTTGGGATAAGTACTTGACATTGATTGATTTCTATTACAATAACAAGTACCATGCTAATAGTCAAATGGCTTTGTTTGAGTATCTTTATAGGCGGAGATGTAGATCACCAGTCTGTTGGTTTGAATTGGACGAGGCATCTTTGATTGGGACAGATATGGTGTTTGAGGCAATGGAGAATGTTTAATTTATTCGAGAGAGATTGAAAGTAGCTTTGAGTCATCAGAAATCCTATTTAGACAAAAGAAAAAAGAACTTGATTTTGAGGTTGATGATCTTGTTTATCAGAAAGTTTCACCCATGAAGGGGGTGAAGATATTTGGCAAAAAGGAGAAGCTTGGTCCCCAATATGTAGACCCTTACCAAATTTTAAGTCATGTGGGAAAAGTAGCGCATGAGATTGAGTTACCCGCAAAGTTGTCTTCAGTTCATATAGAATTTCATGTGTCCTTATTGAATAAGTGCATGGACGATTCAGCTATTGTAGCCCCTCTAGAAAGTATAGACAAAAGGTAAAGGTTTTCACCCAAGGAGGAGATGGTGTGTTGAGGTACCAGAGTTGATTATGTTTGCCATGTGTTGGTGATTTGATGCAGAGGATTACGACAGAAGGGCATGTTGCACATTATTGAATTCATGTACAAGCCACCAAGATGTACCGCGACTTACGGGAAATCTATTTGTGGAGTGGTATGAAGAAAGATAGAGCAGAATTTTTAGCCTAGTGTGAGACTTGTCAATAGGTTAAGGTAGAGCACCAAAGACTTGGTGGTACATTGTAGGAGTTTGGAATCCCCACTTGGAAGTGGGAAGAGGTGAATATGGACTTTGTGACTGGATTACCCTTTCGTATCGTCAGTATAATTTGATTTGTGTTATTGTAGGAAGATTGACTAAGTCAATGCATTTTTTTCTATTTCAAACGTCCTACGCAGCTGACGATTATGCTCTGTTGTATATTAGAGAGTTAGTCAGATTGAATGTAGTTCCTTATCTACCATCTCAGATAGGGGGCACTCAGTTTACCTCTTAATTTTGGAAAGCCTTTCAGAAAGGTCTTGGTACCCAAGTTCATCCTAGTTCAGCTTTTCTTCCGCAAATAGCTGGTCAGGAATAAAGGACCATTAAGACTCTAGAGGATATGTTAAGGGCATGTGTTCTTGATTTCAAAGGTAGTTCGGATGAGCACTTGACGTTGATTGAGTTTGCCTACAATAATAGTTACCATTCTAGTATTCAGATGGCCCCATTTAAGGCTCTTTATCGGAAGAGATGTAGATCACCAGTCCATTGGTTTGAACTGGGTAAGGACACTTTGATTGGGACAAATATGGTATTTGAGGCCATGGAAAATATTCAGTTGATTCGAGAGAGATTGAAAACAGCTCAGAGTCGTCAGGAATCCTATGCAAACATAAGAGGAAAAAATCTTGAGTTTGAGGTTGATGATCATGTTTATCTTAAAGTTTCACCCATGAAGGGGGTGAAGTTATTTGGATAGAAGGGAAAGGTTATTCCCCAATATTTAGAACCCTACCAGATTTAAAGTTACATGGGAAAGGTTGCGTATGAGCTTGAGCTACCCATAGATTTTCCCTCAGTTCATCCAGTGTTCTATGTGTCCTTATTGAAGAAGTGCATGGATGATTCAACATTTGTAGCCCCTCTTGAAAGTATAGATATTAAGAATAGCCTCTCATACGATAAAGTTCAAGTAGAGATTCTTGATCATCAGATTTGTACACTAAGAAAAAAAGAAGTTCCCTTGGTCAAAGTTCTGTGGTGAAATTAGTCCATTGAGGACGCTGCTTGTGAAGCAGAAGCAGAAATTTGTACCAAGTATCCCTATCTCTTATTCATGAACTCAGATTTAGTCGAAGGTACCAATCATCCTTAATTCAGCTATTTCCAGTCTCAGATTCAGGTATATAGTTGTCCTAATTTAGATTCACACACTCACAGGCTCAGTATGTTTTAGATCCGGTCATATAGCTTGTTTCAGTTATGTATGTCAGTATATAGCCATAAGTCCTCAGTATCTTCATTTTAACTAGTTACATTCGAGGTCGAATGTTCCTAAATAGGAGATAATGTAATATCTCGTACTTTTTCCTTGCTCTATTTAGCTCCTAGAATGTCAAGGATTAGCCTAAAAAATGAATAACCTTTTATACATATATAATTTTCCAGTTCTAGACCCTCCATTTTGTAGAAAATTGTTTTAGCTTACCAACGATACCAATTTTGACTCAATCCGATAATCAGTTGGGAAGTTATGACACTTTTAGTAAAGACAGTGTTCCAAATTGAGAAGCACCGCATCGCGGTGACATGTAGAATGACAATTATCAATTTCTAGAGGACCTATGCAATTGGCATGCATTACGTTGAAGTCCCATTCCCATTACTCAATTTCCAGTAGCTCACCGTGATGGTGGAACATCGCGGCAATATCCTACATGGAATTTCAGTGGCTTACTGCGATAGCTCTACGTCGCGTTGATTTTTCAGTTCGCAATAGTCAATTTCATGTAAGCCACCGCAATAGTGGTACGTCGTGGTGGCATGCAAAATCAGGAATTTTCTTTCTTTTCCAGTTTAGATTAAATTTTTAAAAGGGTAGTTTGGTCAATTCTCAAGCCCTTAATCATGAGTAAAAAAGGATTAAACATATTCTTAACCTATTATACCCAGTATTCATCAATTCTCTCTTAAAGAAAACCCTAGAGCTCATAACTTACTCCCCAAGAAATCAAATTTCCTCTATTATTCTTCAAAGATAACCCAAGATTAAGGATTCCCAATTCAAGAACTTCAAGAGTTCATCTTTAAAAGCTTAAATAGGAATTCAAGATCAAACTTTTTATCCAATTGCATCAATTAAGGTATGCGAAGTTTATGAACAAGGATATTCTTTTATTCTTGTGCCCAAAATTAGTTTTTAGTTACAAATTGACATGATTTTTATGAATCTACATGAGTTTCAAATTAGGGTTCATACCTATTATTGTTATTTTCAATGAGATTTCAAGTGATTTAGAAGTTGAGTTTCATGTCTATTTTTGTATTATCATATGTATTGCAGTAAATTCCAGATTTTGAGTTGAATTATCAATATTTACATTATCAAATTTGAACATTATGATGTTTTAACATGAATTTGATGTATGGGTCACTAAGCCCTGATTGGATATTGCTATTTCGAGATTGATTGTGCTATAAGCACCCTATGACTAGATTATTTTCAGATATTTGATAAAGATTTGATCATTTGATCTCAGCTTAGATATGGAATCCACTTGAATTTCTCAGATTACAATTTAACTTAGCTATTATATAGTTATTTTTTGTAATAAACCATTATACTAGATTTTAAAGTAGATTTCTAACAGAATGGGCATACATATTAAAGGGAGTAGTATTTACCACTGATTTGGGTAAGTTCACATGTCCCAGAACTACGAGCCAGCGTAGGTTTAGATTATCAGATTATTTCTATTTCTATATAGATGACAGATACAAATATGACCACTTAGATTAGGTTATACTCCTTGGCAAGAGTATGTAACCTCTCCCCAACGTGAGGTTTATCCATAAGAAACTAGATAATGGACACTATGATAGCTCACATAGTGTATGTCAGTTAAAAGAACCTCCCTAATTGCAAAGCCTTACAGAAAGCTTTTAAAAGAATTCCCTACAAAAAGAGAAATCTTAACAGTATAATCTTAATAGAAATACTTTTAGAAATGAAGTGTAAAGGATCACAACTTTACTCAGATATTTCTTTACAGAAAGACATTAGTAACAGACAATTGATTTCGACCATCTCCATCTCCATCCTTACAATTGATGAGTCCTCATAGTTCGGGGAAGTTTGAGTTAGCTGGAGGTTTGTCCAAGTAACTTTCTAGTTATTAGTAGTAGAGGCTTGTAAGATAGCTAGATATGATTCAAATTATTCAGTATTAATTGTTCAGACTATTCAGTCTAGTAATTTTTAGAGATTATATTCAGATATTCTCAGTTAGCTTAGATAGATTTCTGCATTCTAGTTTTGAGGTTATATATATATATTTCCTTTATTATGTGATTCAGACTTAATAGAAGGCAGACAGGGTTAGGTTAAGGCTACTCTTAGTCTTGAGCATCATGTGACATCTCGGGACCCCTTTTCGGGGCCTTAAAGAATCTGGCTTCCACTGTTATGTGGTCATATCGCGTTGGCTTACTATTTCTCACTAAAAATACCATAACTTCTCAACCAGGTATTGGATTTAGGCGAAATTGGTATCGTTGGAAAGGTAATTTAATTATCTATAATTTAATGGGTGTAGAGCTTGAAAAATCTACAAGTATAAAGAGTTAAACATTTTTAATGTTGACCCTTGACACACTAGGAGCTACATAAGACTAAAAAAAGTATGGTGTATTACACAAAACATAGTATCTAATACCAACTTTGTGACGATCCAAACCATAGTCTGGTATCTCAAGTCCACCGAGGAACCGAGAACACCCCTTAGTATATTCTAACATTACCAATACACACACACACACATATATATATATATATATATAAAGATAGGAAAGATAACCCAAAAGTATATATGAGATCAATATCCAAACCAAACATAATAACCATATCCACAGTATCCACGAAGCCTCTAACAAAAACCGAGTTCCAATAAAGTGTCGGGACATGGCCCCAACAATAGCCAAAACTAGAACAAAGAAAAGTATATGACATAAGGAAACCAAATCATAAAATAGGGTTTTCCAAAGTATGAAAGCTCACCATTTCAATCTGACTCACGAGCTATCCCATGATCACCAAGTCATCGTGTAGGAAGAGCAGAAGTATGGCCAAATCCTGAATTGCGTGGGGATATAACTTCTGAAAATGGTTAGCTGTTGGAGATCTAGCATATTACTCTTGGATAAGGGAACAAATAATGTCATGGATGATAATACAAAACCAGTCAAATCTCATGCATACCATTAAATTCAAATGTAAATACATATATATATATATATGTATACATACATATATATATATATAGAGAGAGAGAGAGAGAGAGAGAGATTGATATAGATATTACATGATGGTAAAGGGAACAAGGCTTAGCATGAATGTTTAAATCTTTAACCTGGATGATGTAGTTTAACTGTCATAATAATAGTATCCATAGGCTATATGGGCCCCATCTCTCACCCCCTAGTCATGCCCCAATGCATGTAGCCATACGAACCGGAGAAAGATCATATATATATATATACACAGGGGACTCGAATCCTCTAATATTATACTAAGGTGATTTAAGCACATGATCATGAAATGTGGTACGGGGGAATCGAACCCTCCAATCATAATAATAACAATAAGGTGGACTTGAACCACCTGGTCACAAGCAAGGAACTCAAACCTCAAGCCATAACAAACCTTGCACTGGCTAGCATGATTTTTAGTGTCTGTCATCTTCGGGACCTCTACCTTCCAAAGTTAGCTACACAATCCTCTGATAAGCCCAATTAAAATATTTAACACATGTTTCCATTTTCATTAAACCATTTACATACCAAGGCATCCCGTTATTATCATCATAACAACCTCGATTGTAAGCTAATATCATCATGCCATGTAATCTGCTCAACTAACTGGGACTAGAACCCATAGGTCAAAAGATATTCATATAATCAATCATTCAGGACTCAAATCCATTTGATCAACCGAACCTAGACCATTAATACATGGTCACCAAGGCCTTTCTAGGAAAACATGCATACTCCATTATCCTTTTTATGCCAATTCATTATTAAAAGTGGGTAAACCAAACTACGTGAAAAAATCCTTTTAATTTACTGTAATGTGATATGATTTTCCCTTAACCATTCTCTTTGTCTAATTATACAAAAAAGTCAAGGTTAGTCGCAAAATGTTATAAATGATAATACAGATTATGATGTATTGTATCAAGCATACATTGTGGAAATGGTTAAATAAATTATTGTGTGAAACGAGAACATTTATTTATTAGTTTTTTTAGCCTTTAATTGTTTAGTCTTTTCAATATGACTTCCTTGCTAGCACCACATGCTTCTTTGATACACTTTTAAATAGTCCTTACTATCAAATTTTACAATAATTATTATTGTGATAAATAAGAAGTGTTATTTAAGTGTAGTTTATGTCAAAAAAATGTAATTAGAGTCTGTATTTGCTGCAAAGTTCATAAGTGTAATCTGTTCAATTTTATCGTATCTCTTTAAACATATTCATTAGTAACTTTGAGAAATGAAATGTAGTACTATCCCTCTTCACTTACATGTCCACTATTTTAAAGTAGATTTTCACTTTTACTTGCCACTTTTAATATATCAAGAAAAGATAATTATTTTTTTCACGTTTTACTCTTAGCATTAATTACTAATTCTCCAAATCATTTTCCAACACATAATACTAAACAACAACCAATAAGAATAGTTTGGTAAAATTATCATGTCAATTATTATTTTCTTAATGGGTGTGTCAAATGCAAATGTGACAAGTAAAAGTTAACAGAAGAATATCTATAAGTTGATATGCATATGTAAATAATATTGAAAAACAACAGCAGAAGCAAGAACATTGATCCAGTATATTCAGTATTAATCCTCATGTTGAATTTTCAATTGGAGCTAATGTTTTGATTTTAACAAAATGAGGAGCTCCGGAAATAAAGGAAAATAGATCATTATAACTTGTGTTATTTCCATTTAAAAATAGAACTTTACCAATAAGGATTGTAGTAAGTACTCCTTCATCCTTAACAGAGTCTCAGATTCGAGTTCTCCTGGGTACGAAGTCTCCTTACTTAAGTATCTTTTTACCATCAATGTGGGACTTCTTAGCGTAAATTCAAATTTATTCGGGCTCCAATGCTGGTATAGAATAACGAGTTGAAAAAGCAATAAAATAGAACTTTAGTTTATCATTAATAGATAATGGTTAATTAATCTAAATAAAATTTTTAAGCATCCACTATGAGTAAGATTTATATTTTAGTCAAGATCTTGTCCTATATGAAATAAAAAATAAAAGATTAATATGACATGGCATGTCAACTATGAATCTAGTGAGAGAAAGGGGGGTCTTTCTAATACATAAGATTATAGTTGAGTGATCGTATAGGAAAAAAAATTCAAAAGTGACTTTAGTCAGATGACCATATAAGAAAGAAAAATTCTACAGTGACTTTAGTCGGATCTTCTCAACACTAAGATGACCATATAAGGAAGAAAATTCAAAAGTAAGTTCAGTCAGCTCTTCTCAATGCTTCGATGACTATTTAAGGAAGAAAATTCAAAAGTGACTTTAGTCGGATCTTCTCAATACATGAATGACCATATAAGAAAGAAAATTCAAAAGTGACTTTAATCGGATATTCTCTATACTTGGATGACCATATAGGGAAGCAAAATTTAAAATTCACTTTAGTCAAATCTTCTCGATACTTGGATGATCATGTAAGAAAAAAAAATTCAAAAGTGATGCTAGTTGAATCTTCTCTCTACTTGGATGATCATATAAGGGAAGAAAATTCAAAAGTTACTTTAGTCAAATTTGTCCGACCATATAAGGAGAAATTGAAAAGTAACTCTAGTCGGATCTTCTCAATTCATGAATGACCATATAAGAAAGAAAATTCAGAAGAGACTTTAGTTGAATCTCCTCTATTTTTGGATGATCATACATTGAAGAAAAATTTAAAAGTGATTTTAGTCAAATCTTCTCGATACTTGATCTTTCCCCTTTAACATATAACCTTCAACTTGTCTTATCTTTCTTTCCTTGTAAATTCTAGCTAGTTTATTTTGAGTATTAGTTTATTCGTATTGCTAAACTTGGTTTTATCCGTTTAATTAGTTCGTGCTAATTTATTTTCATTTCGTTGTATGTTTACTTATTTTCTTATCCTTTTAGTTTTTAATTGTCCTTTCTTGATTTCCATAAATTCCATTCAGAATTGATAATTAACTTTTACTTTAAGTTAATTGAGGATGACCATCTAAGGAAGAAAAACTCAAAAGTGGATTTAGTCAAATCTTCTCAATACGTGGATAACCATATGAGGAAGAAACATAAAAAGTGACTTTAGTTGGATCTTCTCTATATTTGAATGATAATATAAGAAAGAAACATAAAAAAGTGAATTTAGTTAGATTTTTTCAACACACGGATGCCCATATAAGGAAGAAAATTCAAAAGTGGTGTTAGTCGAATATTATTAATACTTTGATGGCCATAGAAGTATCATAGCCCTAAATCAGGCATGATGATACTTAGTGCGGCATTGTCTTGATAAGTAAGTTAATCAATCATATTGCTAAAGGAAACAGAAAATAAAAGTAACATACACCTAGGCGAGTCTTCTAGAACAAAGTCAATCTAAACACACAACATAATTACAATGGAACATGAAAGAAATCCATAAAATCCAATCCTAAAATTTGGAGTCTTAGCATAAGAGCCTCTAATACAATGTTCGAAAATAAAAATTCATTGAATATATCTGAAATAGGAGTAAAGAAAACTAATAAATACAAGAGGACTTGAGTCAACTCTAAAATGCCTAGAGAGGGCTCATACCTCGAAGTATCATCAACTCCACCGCACGAATTAGCCTCCACGAGTCGCACTTGCATTGTCTAACCCTAGTGTGTGGAATATATCTGGTACCTACATTATGAAGAAATGTAGCCACATATGCATATAAGTGGTTGTACTTTGGAATGTACTGAGTATATGGGACATGCACTAAATCATGAAAATACTTAATGTATGCTTCAAAACTAAGGATATACATAAAAGTTGTACGACATAATGAAATTTCTAAATCATGAGCTGAAAACATTTTTGTAAGCTCAGAAGCAGTAGAAAAATGAATACCATATGTAGATTTCAAGTTTAAGTTGAATATGCTGTAAAACTATACTAAGGATCATGTATGAATATTGAGCTTTAATGCATGAACATGTAAAAAGAATGCAAGACCAAGTGTAAACATGTAATAAAATAATCTAAATAACTCAATAACTAATATCTTAATAACTGATATTTGTACAACTTGATCATGCAAACTTGAGTTAACATACTCCGAATACTGAACTGAGACTGCGGGAGATGACTACAACTGACATGCACTAATCTAAGCTATCAAGATCCAATCTGTAACCCTAATTTGAAGGGTGATGTTACCTTTCTAGGGGTACCAACATATGACTGATGATGTTGATCAACAAGGTCGATATCCCAAAGGACGAGGGTGTCATGCCTCTATTGATGAGGGACCTCTCATAATCTATGGTGGCGCCATAGGTCTAGAACTTAGGGACTGCTACTAATGTCTCATGCCTAACTGCCTCCATCAGTGTGTTCACTCAGTGCAAAGTGTTACTCCCAACTGAACAACTCTAGTAAAATTATTAGGTTAACATGATATGGTACTGTAATGATAAGTGCTCCGCGTGAACAAGATAATCTGAATATGATAATAAAACCATGGTCTGACTGACCTGTTACTTGAAAATGGAATCATGTAAAAACACACAGGTATTGAGTGTTCATAACTCTCTAGCACTAATTGATACTTAAATACATTAACATTATTTAAAATACTATAAGGAAATTCATGATTCAAAGAAGCAAAACATAATGCAATTCACTAAACTGATGAAATCCATGAATTTAAATATGGGATATGCTAAACTTGTGAAGACAATATGTTAACATAGTTTGATTCATAAATTGGTAAATTAACATGGTGACAATAGAATAAGACATAGGTAATTTAAATTTAAAGAATGTAACAACATAATTCACAAGAGAAAATATGTTGGCATGGCTTGAATTCAAAATTTCTAAGAAAACATGGATTAAATCAATGATTAACAATGATACATTCATAAAAGAGGGTAAAAATTCATACATGAACAAAAATAGAATTTTTGGGACTCAATAGGTGGAAGGCACCCATTGATGAATACCCCACATACCTTAATTGTTCTAATCCTTAAAGAAAAAGCTTGTAATTTGGACATTGAATGCTTGAATCCTTGAGAATAGGCTTGATTTTACATTCCTGGGAAGGGGATGAGTTTTACGTATGATAATAGCTGGAGAATGGGGAAAACAAGGCCCCTATTTGGGTTTGATTCATGTATTGGACATTTGGGGTGTAAATAACTTGTTTACCCCTTGAAAAAGTGAAGAGAAATATGTATTTTAACATTTCAGAACAAGGTTCGTGCCCCAAGGCTTATTGCATTACGTAAGGTCTGTGTCATGGGTCTTATCGCGGAGCCTAACATTCATTATATGCTGCTCAATGCGGATCGTAAGATCTGTGCCACATGGAAATCGTAGACCCTCATTGTTTCTTCACAAAAATACTCATAGCTTTTTAGTCTGGTATCAGATTAAGGCGAAATTGGATACTTTGGAAAGAGAACTTAATTATCAATAATTTTGTGGGTATTTATCTCCAAATTTCCTCATATTCCATAAGTTATAATTGTTCAAAGTTGACCCTATATGAAATGAATACCAAAATATGGCCGAATCAAAGCTCTCAACTGAACTTTACTCTAAGTATTTCCTATGAACATTTTTCACCTCATAAGCACTCTTCACACTCGGATAATGATCATGAAAAATATATTCACATAAAAATCATGGGATTAGAGCTTATATACAGAGAAACAACAATTTGAATTCTAGTTTGAAAATATAGGGTTCTACATTATCTCCCCCGTGAAATCATTCATCCTCGAATTATGGATAGAAACTTGTTGAAGCTTTAGAAGTATGGATTATAGTATGTAACCTCACACTAGGCCACTATCCCTTAACCAAATACGTATAGGAATCAAAATAAATGGGGCTTCATGGCATCACCAAGTACATTATGTATGCACGAATCATGAGATAACGGAGCTAAGGTTTTACAAGGGGTATTACAATGTCTGATCTACAATACTTGGAAAACTGAGATAATTCACTAAATACTTATGAAATGAATCATAACTAAATATCTTAATTGAAGACATGATGTATGGATTGAAATGAATTTGCTATTTACATGGATGTGAACAAATTACCTCATGGAATATAGATACTCATGAAACTTCTGATAGTAAGACTAGATGGAAAGATGGAAAACCATATGATTGCTAAACTGAATTGCTTGTTATACAGACTAACTCATACTGAAAGTTTATACTCAAGTGGAGTATTTGTTCAACAATTTTTGCAAGAAGTTCCAATAACATTAAGGTGAAAAGAATTTTGGGCATGATTTGAATAAGTATCTAAATAAGAAATTGCAACATGACTACAACTCTACAACATGGAATATAGGACGATAAAACATAAGCTAGGATAGAATTACTATGCCTTAGGCAATGCAACTGCTAACTTTCAAGCTTAGCCTCACTTCTCAAATACTCTGTTAACTATGCTTTTCCTTTTAAATACCATGCTCGTTTGATTCTACTTATAATTCTCACATGGGCATTGATAACTCTATATACTAAAGTTTAGGCTAAACTAAATTCTCTCACCATGTTCAGGCCTACTCAAATTCATAAGGTACCACATATTACACCATAATACGAGTCCAAACCATAGATTCAATATCCTATGCATTTTCATAGCTCTCAATTCAAGAATAATACTTCTTACCACTTCAACAACTAACGTCAACCTCTTACTAGGAATTCACGAATGCATAATGCATTTATTCACATATATACAAACATGACATTCAAGCCTATCATTATAGCTGGATATGAACTTCTTGGAAACCAACCCACCTAAAATTTTCCATATTCTCTAATACCTCTATCTATGACAACTTTCTTGCAATATTCTTATGAAGACCCATATGGAATTCACAACTAACCATAACATATATATACCAACGTATTACCTCAATCCTCCTTCACACTTATAGACCTAGATAAAACAAGTGTGCAACAATCTTTTCCTAATAAAGAAAATTTACTATGTTCCATCAAAACCATTTTTCATTAATTTTCACCAGCACTATCTTTACATAAGGATAGGTCACTGAAAGGTTAGAACATGCGGACCTGAAATATAAAAGAATACTACATATAAGATTGACATTTAAATAAGGCCTGAGGAATAGAGTATCAAAGGCATGAATTCATTAAAGAGATCTAAACTGAGGGCATACATGCCATAATCTTAATTTTGTTTGTCAATAGGGATGCACCATTAGTTATGGGAACTGAGCATACTCTAAAGCATGAGTACATGAGTCATAAGCTACATGACCTGAGTTTAGAGTTTATAAATTCATGGAATATGATTCTTACTTCTTAGTGAACTGGCACTCCTTATACTAGGAACTGAAAGTGTACATGATTCTATGAAAGTGCATGAACATGAACTATGATCATAGAGCTGACTTGAAACGCATGAGTAGATGTTATGATGATTAAAATACAAAAATTTACACTGAGATAAGAATGGGTTGGGTATATTCCTCCCATACTGTTGTTCTAGAACTCACTATCATCATTACTAGAATATGAGAGCCTGACTTGGTTCCTTCTTCTATCATCTCCTCCTTAGACTTAAGTTATAATTCTAAGTTTATGGACCCCTATAATAAACTCTAAACTGAACTTCAACTACTCTACTCTATATTCCGAGCTATAACAATACACATAAATAATAAAATCACCCTGAAAGACTTTATCTTAAAGTGTAAAACCCGCTGCTAGTACATTCTTCTGAGATACAACTCTTAACTTTCTAAAATTTCAGCAATCATCATCACATACTTACACCACTCTCGACAACATACTTGCCTCACTAAACACATAATCTGTCTGTTTTCCTTCATAGCCTTCTAATATCACATCTCTAAACTTATATTTTTCCCTAAACCATGAGTATTACCATCACACCAAAATACTCGACATCAACAACCTATAGGCCATAACTTAGCTGGAAAGAACATCATATAGTACATTAATAGTCTCATGCGCACCTAGAAACTCAAGGGTACGATCAAAGAACACACATATTAAAAACATAAAAACAATACAATCACATATCACCTTGGGTATACCTTTAGATCATACTTAATTTTGAATCAATAAACTTAAATTCTTGCATAGACCGTCTCCATCCTACTAGTTCATCTTTCATACAACTAGCCCCATGGATACGTAATCTACAAAATCCAGATAAATATTATCCCCACTTTACTGCAGCTAAACTTCTAGGTTCATGCTTCTAACTCTAGATTATATGTTTTCATAGGATTCTGAGAAAGGATTTGAGAGCATATGTGACTTTCTCTTAGTGCACAATTTTCATGAGCATAAATGCACACTTTCAAACTTTGGAACTTAAAGGCAGTGATGGGATCCTTCTGATACCACATATAACCTCGTAACTATATATGGGGACTATCTGAGAAAAATCTATCGGTAAGGATTTAAGCTTGACTATTTTTGTTGCCTAATGAATAAGATAGAGTTGGCATGAATGGAGAAAGACGAGAATCTATATAAGTTTTTAGAGAATATCTCTACAACACAATTTGAAATATGAAAAAAGGAAAACATTTCTTAAATGCCTTGTAGCCTCTCAAAAAAAAGTACACACATCTTCGTACTGCTCCATAAGACTCTACTAGACCCGATTTTATAAACACCCTAGGACACTTGAACCTTCTACTCTAATACCAAGTTTGTCATGACCTGAGGCTACCCCTTGGTTGTAACACGGTGCTTAGAACCACAAGTGATCCCAAGCTAACCCATGTACTAGCATTATACTTGAGCAACCAATTAAAAATATATATACAAGCTATATTTGTTGAGCGGAAGCATAATCATGAGAAAATATCAATAAATATAATACTATAAGATCTTACAACATGATGCTTACAATCAACTCAAATGATGATATTCAATCCATCCAACACGGATGGATATCATCAACATTATATCAACCCTTAACTCGGGTAAATACTATGATAAATGCAACCCATGCTCAAATAAGGAGTATATTAGAAAAATAAGCCCTTATATGGACATTATATCTATAATCAGGGCATTCAAACACACAGATAAGGCCAATGATTTCAAATAAAGGACCCACACAGGCAATACATAATATCAGAAATCACAAACAAACCATAATAGAGTATAAGACCACATATGGGTACATAACAATAATATTATACTCAAAATATAAGTCTTATAGTTATTTTTCCTAACCTATAGTATGTTTGAATTATTTGTTAACTACCCAACTCAGTTCTAAAGATGTTATGCCATAACCTACCTTAAAATGATGAAATCCTGATCTAAAGTACTTTGATATGAAGTCTTGCCCTTGCGAATAGACTCAGAATCAACTACAAAACTCCAATATAGCATCCAGGTGTTAAACGAAACATAACAATATCCATATTTTCCTTATTTGGGTCATGTCTAATACAGCTCCAAAAATGTGTTCGAAAACAAAGTGGTAAAACTGAATTTTTGTTAAAAACACATTTTCCAAGGATATAAGAGTCTATAGGAGAAAACCCATGCAAACTGGGTTAAAATGAGGTCCAAATAGACAAAAAATCATTTTTAAACTTTACTGGTAAAACCTCTAATTTCCATTTTGAAATCATGATTTAAAGGTGTTTTTGGTAATATAATGATAAAAAGTAATAAAAATAAGGTTTTTGAGCTTACTCAGGCTCAAATGTTGAAGAAAGCCTTAATATTTGCCTAATCCCACAACTGAAAGGTCCAAAAATAGGGGAAAACAATAAAAAGATACTTATATACTATACCAACATTAACAATTTAAGAGACCACCGCTTATGTAGTTGGGACGTCTCTTTAATGACCAAGCCAAAATAGTTGTGTCACGACCTCAACCAAGGCCTAGTCATGACGGGTATCTAAAACTCATCATAGGTCGGAACCTCCCCCTTAACCTAACCATCTGAGCATAATAAATATAAATAGGGGAAGCAGCCAAACCATAATATAAAAGATAAATCAAGATGATGTTCTATGAATCCAAAAAAAAATAACTGCCCACACTTGTCTACAAAGGCCTCTATACCATACTACTAAATTAGGATGGGACTTGCCCCTGAACTTGACAATGGAAATCATTAATTCCTAAAATATGAAAAGAAACCTAATGAAATGATAAGGCTTTCCAACAGAAGAGAAACTCAATAGACGCTCGTACCACCTAACGCTACATAAGGAAAAAAAGTCTTTGGACCCTATATCATGAAATGATGTAGCATCCTAGGACAGTCAGTGGGATTATCGCTTGCATAACTCAGGAAAAGTGATAAAATAATGTCATTTCCAAAATCCATCCAAACTACATGCACACATTTATATATACATATATATGATGTTGGGATAGGTACATGGGCCATAAACATGAGATTTTAAAATATTAACCTGAGTTGTATAGCTTTATCCATCTTAAGTGCACCAACGGGCTATATAAGTTCAACTCTCCCTGCTGAAAGGGCCCCAGTGCATATTAGCTGCACGAACTAAGGAAATCTGATAAAAGGCCAAAGAAACTAAGGCTTAAACCATTCCAATAAAAATATAAAGTTTGTGCACCAAGCACATGGTCATATAAGCCCTAGGCCGGCAAACATGATTTTCACTAGTGGTCCCCTTAGGACCTCCTCCTTCATGACGAGCGACATAACCAATTTTAAGCCAAAATTAAAATGACTTTGCTCAAAATCCCAACCATAAACCAATGAGTTCTATATTAAGTCATTTACCACTTGGTATCATCATACCAATATGCTTGCAAGCTTATATAATTATGCCAATCTATTCCAATTAACCGATTCACTACAAAGTTTAATTTTATAATCCAAAACTATGGCCATCGTGTCCTTTAAATCTATTTTAATGATTTGACCATTAATGCAATGAAACAAATTTAAAAAATAAGTCACATTATTCAATATTCCATGTTCAAAAGCCTAATTTATAGGTAGGTTGAGGTTAATGCCAATACCAAGTCGCAGAATTCATAATTTTTGGAAAACCCACGTCCTTCATTCAAATCACCATATCAATGCACTCATTTAGTTCCAAAAATAACCAAAAGAATCATGAACAATGTATTTAAACCATAGAAATCCAATTTAAGTAAGAATCATCCAGAAACCCTCAACCTAATTTTAACCCAAATATTTGAAATCACAAGAATGATGATTAAGCATATTGCATAATATAAAATTCCAGTTAGGGATGAGAGACATGCCTAAAACACTAAGAAAATTAGAAGAATCTAACGTTTAGTCGAACCTAGATAAGCAGTATATCGGGACTCATGGTCCTTATTTAAAATCCTTTTTCGCAGCCCATCAACATCAGGAACACACAACCTACCTTGATACCTCAAGATACCATCACCACCAACCCTATACAAATAATGGTGCCAAATTTTTAAAGGAAAAACCATAGTTGCCAACATGAATCTTAAACTATCTGGAAGCAAAGGTTACAACCTTACTATTCTACATCAAGGCACAATCTAGTCCCATACTAAATGCATCACAATAAACAACAAACCAATCAGTACCCTTAGTAAGGGTCAAGGATGGCGTAAAAGTCAACTTATTCTTCAGCTTCTCAAAACTATCCTCACAAGTATCGAACCACAAGAACTTAACCTTGTTCTAAGTCAACTTTAATAATCGAGCAGCAATAGATAAAATACTCTCCAAAAACCTCTTATAATATCCAGCCAAGCTCAAGAAGCTCTTAATGTCAGTTGGTGTCATGGGTCTAGGCCATCTCTTAACTACCTTTAGATTCTGTGGGCCCACCTTGATACCCTCACTAGAAACAAAATTCCCTGGAAAAGTCTTAATATTTATCTAAAATTCACACTTGGAAAACTTTGCATACAACTTCTGGTTCTTAAGAGTCTGCAATACAATTCAAAGGTAATTAGCAAGATCCCCCCACCCTTGGAGTACACCAATATGACATCAATGAAAACTATAACAAACAAATCCAAAAACTACTTGAACACTCGATTTATAGGATCCATAAAAGCAGTTAGAGAATTAGTAAACCCAAAGGACATAACTAAGAACTTGTAATGTCCATACAGGTATAAAAATTAGTGTTGGGAATATTAACCTCCCCAATTTTGAATTGATGATAGCTCAAATGGAGATCAATCTTAGAGAAATACATAACACCCTGATGCTGGTCAAAAAGATCTTTAATCCTAGAAAAATGATACTTATTTTTCATTGTAACCTTATTCAATTGCATATAATATGTACACATTCGAAGAGATCTATCTTTCTTTCACACGAAAAGTATAGGAGAAACCCATGGAGAAACACTAGGTTGAATAAAGATCTTATTAAGAAGATCCTTTAAATTCTCATTAAACTTCTTTAGTTCAGCTGAAGCCATCATATGATGAATGAAATTGGGATTGGTATCCAGTAAAAGATCAATTCCAAAATTTATTTCCTTATCAAAAGAAATTTTAGGAAGATCATTAGGTAACACTTTTGGAAATTTATTAACCATAGAGATAGATTGCAAAGCGGGACCCTCAAATTTAGAATCCTTGACCCAAACTTGATGATATAAACACCCTTTGGAAATCAAATTCTGAGGTCTAAAATAGGAAATAAACCACTCTTTAGGAACTAAGTAACTCCCTTCCCAATCAATTATCCGTTTATAAGGAAAATGGAAACTTCTATTTTAGGTCCTACAATCTAAAGAAGCATAACATTAATAAAGCCAATCCATCCTCAAGATAATATCAAAATCTACCATATCAAGCTCTTTCAGATCCCACAATGTCTCCCTATTAAAGGTAGACACTGTACAACCCTTATAGACTTTTCTAGCAAAAACAAAATCACCCACCAGGGTAGACATAAAGAAGGGGTCAAAAATAATTTTAGGACCAAAACCAAAATGCACACCTACATAAGGGGTTGCATAAGAAAGAGTAGAACATAGATCAAGCAAACTGTAAACATCTAATTGTTTCTTCTTTTTATCCTCAACCTATTGCATGTACACCACCAATCTACTGATATCCATATCATTATTTAGAATAGAAGCCTTGTACTCCAATACCATGTTACAAGAAAAACTAGAAGCAAACTATAAGACCCCACAAAATCCTAGACCTTTGAGTCCTTTAAAGCATGCCAAGAAAGGTCTCAAACTTAGATAATTTCAGCTAAGTTTTAGGACTTGGTCATTTCTAAAGCTCTTAAACTTTGAGGAGTTTATTTATGACCTTCTTGCCTCAGAAAGTTAGTTTGTAAGTTAATTCATGATCTGGGAAAGTCAACAGTACATCTTGGGTGAGTATTGGAATTTTCAGACAAGCATAAAGGCGTCTTTGACACTCTAAAATTGGGACTGAGGGCGATTAGCCCATGATGCGCTGCCCAGTTTGGTGCTGGGGGAGCCCGCGATGCAGACCACTGTGCCCTACGTGGAGTGGCTCTCCAAAGCCCGCGCTACCTTGGCCAGTCTATTTTGGGTAATTTCTATAATTTATCCCATATTTTAAAGGGCAAATAGGTCATTTTCCTTCTCCTAATAGGTCTATAACAAGGGATTAAAGCCCCAAATAGCATAAGTTCTCATCCTTTTCAAAAAATATTATCAAGAACATTCTCTAGTTTCATCAAGCTCAAGAATCAAGTCTCAAGAACTCACCACAAACTCCATGAAATTAGCAATCAAGGTATGTTAGGTGTTTATTCAAGGTTTCCTTCCACCCTTGGAGTTCAAGAACCTCTTTTAAAACTGCAAGTTAATTGCTTTGAAGAATTTCATGTTCAATTTGATTATATTGATGTTAATTGGGTTTCTAATCTATGATTTATAACAAGTTTCATGTGATGTAATTAATATGTGTGTAGTGTTATATGGTTGTATGTTAAAACCCCCTTGAATTTGTGAGTTGGGATTGTGATCATGATGCTTGCATGTTGAATATTATTATGTGCATAAATTATGCTCCCCTAGTGTTTGATAAAGTGTTCATGTGAGTAGAAGGGTGATGTTGGGCGTATTTATGTAATCTAGCGCTACTATTCTAACTTATTTAGCCTTATTGTGAGGATAATTCTTATTCTATATGTGTTAATAATGATATAAAAGAGTATTTATGTGTCCAAGAATTTGTTTACAATATTTATTGGTGTATTCACCTAAGTTTTGATTAAATTTGAGCATTTAGGGATCAACCAAGAAAACTAGTGTAACTAGCTTGAGCTAGGTGTTTTTCTAGTCTATTGTGTTGGGTTCTAATGTGTTTTAATGAGTTAATAAGGTTGTTATTATTTATTTATATATAACAAAACTTAGTTATATTTTCAAGGTTCAATTGGATCAAGAAAAGAGTCAAAACAATAAGTTAAAGCTCAATGCGAATTTAGCCTACATTTAGCTCGTATTTCTAGTTCATCATTGAGGATGTTGTGTTTTTCTGAGCACTAAATTGTTGTATCTAGTTATATAGGATGCTTTTTTAATGGACTATGATGATAAATGAATGATTTCCAAGATTCAAATTAAGTGGAAACAACTCAAAAAGTCTTGGAATGGATCACGGATGCACAAAATGTAGCTTCACACCAATTTTGATACCTGAAAAGTATTAGGAGAGTGTCGGTGCGTGATAAGGTGTCTTGGATCTTGCAACACATCAATGGATTTAAAAGGAACCCAAAATAGTGAGACAATGTCAAGTAGATGTGGCGCGTCGATGTACACAATGCAATAATTGATGCGGTGCGGCACTGGGTTCGTAGACGACCAGAAACTATTTCCTTGTTCAACAAGGCATGGGATATTGCTTCCACTATAAATAGGACATTATTCACGTTTTTTACTTACTTTTAGACATCCTTGGAAGATATTTGAGGCTACAAAACTTCTTTTTAGGGTTTTTTATCATTTTTTTTTATTTTAGTTTCTTTCATAATTTGTATCATCAATCCAAGGAATTGGATGATGAATATTCCTATTAAAGGCTAAAACTCCTATCCGGAGTTAAGGACATGATCATGATTACTTTTATTTTGAATTAAGTTTGTTAATTTATTTATCATTAGTGGTTGCTTGTTTACTCTTGTTTTAACTATTTTAAGGATTAGCTACTCTTAGAATACATCAATTGTCAAGCTTGTGATCCCGGGAGAGGGAATAGGTAGATAGAACACGGGAATATGGTTCTTGTTTCTTTATAAAATAAGGAATTTGAATTAGTATCTAGGACAGGGATGTACTTAGATGCCTTACTTGATTCACACGTAGAATGATATCTTTAAAGAACTTAAGTGGACTATTACATCCCCGCTCAATGATGTAGTTGTAAGGTTCAACTTAGGTAATGAATTAGAGGTTGGGAAACCATGATCATGTAATTAACCCTACGAATCAACCACCGCGGTAAGAAATTTAATGAATGAAGTTCAATAATGTAGTATGATTGTTCATAAGCCTTAATCCTCGATCTATATCTTTTGATTATCCAAAGTCATTTACTTTTCCACATTAGTTTGGTTTCTTTTTTAGTTTACAATTCTTATACCTAATTGTTTACTTTTTCTCAATCGTTAAACTAGAATTGGATAAGCGGTGAATGAAAGTCCCTGAGAGATCGATACTTGGGCTTTCTTGAAGCCACTTTACTACTTGATAAGACCACGTACGCTTGCATGTGCGCTTGGGCACTGTCAAGTTTTTGGCGCCGTTTCCGGAGACTTGTTATTAAATAACTATATTATTTTTAGTTTTATATATTGATTTATACATAGTTTTTGTTTAGTTTCTTTTTATTTTCCTTTATTTCTATTTTTCTCACACTCTTCTCAAGATGTCAGTCTAGGATAGATTATTTTCGAGTGATGGAAATTCTTATTATTTTTGTGGAGGACACCACCATATGGCTTATTGTGTAGATTTTTATGAAAATGCATGGACATAACCTTCACAATATAATGTGAATAATTTGACGAAGTTTGAGTACTCAAAAACTGATATTGTGGAAATTATTAAGGAGACACAAATGCCACCATGTCTACAATGGCTAAGCAAAGAAATATGTGGGGATGATATTAGATAATGTGTGGAGCAAACACAAAAATCCAAGCCACTCGATTGTCCTCTTGATCTTGAGACTGAAATTGAGAAGGTGAATAAAAGTAAAGGTGTTGTGGATTGTGTAAATTTTGAAGTAGGATTAGTTGGGCCGTATTCGAAGAACTTTTCTACATTATGTTTAGATGATGTTTTCTCTGTGGAATCATTTAAAATAGTTGAAGAGTGTAAAGATGAGGAACAAGAATCCAATATTCTTGATATTGAATCGGTTAAGAAACATAAAAACACACCTCACTTCAAGGCCGAGTGATTTAACATGCATATTCTATTACTCGGTTCCTTAATCGTTGTACCAACACCCTATGAACGAGGAAAAAGATGGATACAATATTGGGAGTGAAATTTATATCCTCAAGGTAGATGAAAATACTAATATGGGTCATGCTGCAAAACTAAATTAGGCACTTCTTGGGAGGCAACCCAAGCCAAGGTATGTTTCTTTTTAATTTTTAGTTTTTATTTCACATATTTTTTATTTTTGGTTGAGTCACAGGTTAATGGGAAGTTTGAGTACCATAATCTTAAGCTTGAAGCATGACAAAGATTGAGTGCGGGGTCCCATGGATCTCCTTTATGTGAAGATACTACTAGCTAGTCCTTGAGGCCTCAGGGAGTATTTCTATCTCTTACCTTTAAATTTACTTTGGGGAAAAAGTTGATTTTTAAGTGTGGGCTGTAGGGAAATTTACAAATTTTGAATCAATTTAAAAAATTTTAGGTTAAGAATAAGTGAGATATTCTTGTTGGTGCTATTTTTGATAACATGATGCAAGTGGTTTTGTTTGTAAAAACATATTTATTGATATGAATTTCTATTTTTTTAAACTCCTAGGCTCAAGTTTATGATTTTTTTTCATATTGGCTTAATTTTGAATTCATGTTATTGTCGGTTGGGAGTTTGATGATCCTATTGAGTTAAGCATGTGCCATGTGTGTGTAATATTTTTTATTATATATTTTTTTGTTGCATGTGATGTCTAGAACTAGCCCAGTGTGTGAGTGAAGTGAAATAAAGAATGTTGGTGTAGGAGATGATATAGGCATTTCTTTGATAGCCTTTTTTTTACCTTTTTTTTCCTACCCTTATGGATTATCCTAGTTAACCCCCATTGAACCTTTAGCTTTTTCTTTGGAAACCTTATAAGTAGCCTAATTCCCTTCTTTGATAGACCATAATTTGATCCAAAAAGCTCCAAAGTGCTTTAATAAAAATATTTAAGAAAGGAGTTGAGAAATTGAAGAAAAAAAGGTGAAAATGTGCCCCAATGTAATGGTTATTGGTGTATAATTTATGTGTGGTGGATGGTTTTGATATAAATTGCGCTAAAAATATTGCCATGATTGTGAAAAAAAACATGAGAAAATTGATCTTGTGATAGTAAACTATGTGTCCACCAAGTGTTTGTGAAAATGCTTAAAAGAGATGGGGCAAAAATAAAAGAATGGGGTTGACAAAAATGGTGTAATTTGGTTGTTGGAGATTGGTTTTAAATGTTTAATGTAGTGTATTAAAGCGCTTAAAGAGGTTATTCACTATTCCCAAACAGTTCCTACCCATCCCTTTACCTACAATACAATCTAGAAAAGTCCTAATTGATCCTAAACTTTACATTCGACTATTAGTGGAGCACTACACTAAGGGCAAGCCTATGGTTCATTATATGTAACTTATAAATTCTTTGTGAGAGTGAGCGTAACTTAATTTGTATACCCATTGTGATAAATTGCATTATTGTGAGTAATTATGGGTAACTCTCTTGTGGTGACAGGAGCATGTTTGATGAATATGGGTGATTCTTGTAATGTCGTTGATTGATCAATATGCATGAGTTTTCCACTTGTGTAGTCCATTCTTGAGGCTAGGATGTTTTGGAAGTAGGATTCTTGATCCTACAATTGTGTATCACATACTTTGTGTTGTAAACTTGCATTCCGTGTAGTCTTTGTAGTGCTATATTGAATATCTTGCATGCAGTAAAAGTGTGGAGTCTCTTCAGTTCATGGTGTTTGTAGTTAAGAGTTGTTCGAGGACAAACAAGGCTTTAAGTGTGTGGTGGTGATGTTCGGTGTATTTATCCATTCTAGCGCTACCATTTTAGCTTATTTAGCCTTATTTTGAGGATGATTTTTATGATATATGTATTAATAATGAAATAAATGATAATTTATGCTTCCAAGAATATCTTTACAATTTTTAATGGTGTATCACATGAGTTTTGATTCAATTGGAACATTTACAGTTCAACCGAGAAAACTACTGTAACTAGCTTGATCTAGGTGTTATTCTAGTCGATTGTGTTGGGTTCTAATGTGTTTAAATGATTTAATAAGGTTTTTATTATGTATTTATATGTGAAACAACTTATTTATAATGTTCAAAGGTCAATTGGATCAAGAAAAGAGTCAAAACAATAAGTTAAAGCTCAGTGTGAATTTAGCTTTTGCTTAGCTATGTTTCTAGTTCATCGTTGAAGATGGTATTTTGTTTTGAGTTCTAAATTGTTATGTTTAATTCTACAGGATGCTTTTTTAATGGACTATGATGATACATGAAGGATTTACAAGCTTCAAATTAAGTGGAAACAACTCAAAAAGTCTTGGAATGGATCACGGAAGCACAAAATGCAGCTTGACGCCAATTTGGATACATGAAAATTATTGGGAGAGTGTGGAAACATGAGAAGGAGGCTTGTCACGTGCGACACATCAATGTTTTCAAAAGTCACCCTGAACAGTGAAGCCACGCGAAGTCACCGCAGCGCGTCAATGTACACAACGCAATAATCAACGCGGCGCATCACTGGGTTCGCAGACGACCAAAACCTATTTTATTGTTCAACAAGGCATGGCTATTTCTTCCACTATAAATAGGACATTATTAAAAATTTTTTACTTACTTTTGGACATCCTTGGAAGATATTGGAGGCTACAAAACTTTGTTTTAGGGTTTTTTATTATTCTTTTATTTTAGTTTCTTTCATGGTTTGTATCATCAATCTAAGTAATTAGATGTTGAATATTTCCATTAAAGGCTAAAACTCCTATCCGGGGTTAAGGACATAATAAAAATTACTTTCATTTTGAATTAAGTTTGTTAATTTGCTTATCAATATTAGTTGTTTGCTTATTCTTGTTTTAACTATTTTATGAATTAACTACTCTTAGAATATATCAATTGTGAACCTTGTGATCTCTAGAGAGGGAATAGGGAGATAGAACATGGTAATAAGCAAAGTATGGTTCTTGTTTATTTATAAAATAAGAAATTTGAATTAGTATCTAGGACAGTTATGTACATAGATACCTTACTTGATTCACACATAGGATGATAGCTTTAAAGAACTTAAGTGGATGATTACATCCCCGCTCAATGATGTAGTTGTAAGGTTCAACTTAGGTAAAAGATTAGAGGCTGGGAAACCGTGATCATGCAATTAACCCTACGAATCAACAACCACGATAAGTAATTTAATGAATGAAGTTCAATAATGTAGTATAATTGTTCATAAGCCTTAATGCTGGATCTCTATCCTTTGATTGTCCAAATCCATTTACTTTTTCACATTAGTTTAGTTTATTTTTAGTTTACAATTCTTAAACCTCCTTGTTTACTTTTTCTCAATCGTTAAACTAGAATTGGATAGGCCGCGAACGCAAGTCCCTGAGAGATCGATACTTGGGCTTCCTTGAAGCCACTTTACTACTTGATAAGACCACATACGCTTGCGTGTGCACTTGGGCACAGTCAAAGGGTGAAATCATGTCATAATAGTATGTGAAAAGTTCATGCCTCTCAAGTGTTTAACAAAATGTCTAAATAAAAGCATTGTTAACAAGCTACTATTCTTATACTACTATGATCATGCCATGTTTTACTTTCAATGCTATCGAGTCCTGGGTTATTCAATCCCCAAAATCTAGTTGTTACCTATAATTACAGTTGCTTCAAAATAGTCTCAGTTATATCTTAAACAGTAGTACTTACTCAATTACAAAACTCAGCTTATTCAGTCAGTTAACAGAACTCAGTGAACTCAGTTAAGTTCAGTCAGTTAGCATGATCAGTAATAGTTCATTCAATCTTAGTACAATCTAGAAGTCAATTTAGTGTCTATCTAGTTGGAAGTAGGAATCAACATCGGGCGAACCCAGGAATGGGGTCATTCCTGCCAATAAAGGGTTTGACCCTTAGTAGTAATCCCTATATTATAGAACTACATAGCCAGCGTAGGTTGAGATATATTCCTACCAGATACGGGTTGATACATCTCATACGAATTATCCTGCTATTGAGGGTTGACAAAATATCTTCCTGTCAGATAAGGTTACCTCACAACCATTTTTAGTATCCGTTGACCAGGTGCTAATACCCTTCCAACTGGGGTCACAGGTTGGACCCCAACTCAGTTTATAATCGTGGTATGTCAGTTTGATGAACACTCCCACAGTTTTAGTTTCAGATTCAGTATAAAACCTCAGAACAGTTTTTAGAATTAGGACTATCAGAAACGGTCACATAGTTATGAATAACTTAGTTAAATAGTCTCCCAATTATTAGTAATTCAATTATCAATGATCTTTGCTACAGTAAAGTAGAATTGCATGCTATATTGCATAATCAATATTTACAATAGTTTCAGATATACATGTACTCTCATTCATTTATATTCATGTTACTCAGCCAGTTATTGTTCATGCATATGAACACTTGCATATCAACCTACCTCACTTAGCATACTAGTACATTTAATGTACTTATGCATACTCTTTCTTTTATGCTATGATGTCTTATATCAAAGGTTCAGACGTACGGGCTCCTGACCGTACTTAGCAGCCCAGACTATCAGCAGTAGAGTTAGTGGTGAGTCCTTATAGTTCGAAGATAGAGTTAGCATTTCAATATTGTTGTATTCAGTATATTTAGTAGTCAGAGTTAGTTGGGGACTTGTCCCGTCAACTCCATATTCAGACAGCTATAGGCTTTCAGGCTAGATTATTTTAGACAGATGTTCAGTTTTTTGTATTTATTTATCATCATCGAGTATTTGATTTCAGTTGTGAACCTTATGGAAAATTCAGCCTAATTTCTCCATTATTACAGTGTTATTATTCAATAATTGCAGCAAGTACCAGTCATGGGTTAGCTTGACGTCCTTCGGGATTACGAGCACCATGTAACGTCTGGGGTGAAGACTTAGGGCAATACAAACTTGGTATCAGAGTCTAAGGTTCAACAGAGTCTTGGGGAGTCAGAAAGCCGCATCTAGTAGAGTTTTGTTCATTGTGTGTTACGCGCCTCACTTATGGACAAGAGGCTTTGAGGCATTTTAGGAAAAAATTCCTTTCTATCAGTATTCATATCGTGCGAGTGAGCATGATATCAAATTAAAATCTCTGTATAATCCAATGTTTCCTTCCATTTATAGAATATGCCTCCCAAATGAACCAATAAGAGAAAAACTAGAAATTGGCCAACACCTCTGCCCGCTCTGGCAGATTCTCTAGAAGAGCATGTTTCCTACGCAAATTTAGAGCAGCTTTCACCACTCTAGTACATTCTGTGGCATCCAAGAATGAATGCCCAACTGATGTTCAGGACAAAATCCAATGGTTAATACTCCTGCAGCTAGAATTTGGGACTTCACCCGAATGAATCCTCTATTATTTACAAGGTCTAAATCTGAGGAGGACCCGCAGGAGTTCCTTGACATGGTGTAGAAAGTAACAAATATCATGAGGATGAATTCTAGTGAGAGTGCTGAGTTAGATGAATATCAATTGCAAGATGTGGATCATTCATGGTTTAAGAAATGGAAGGTAGAGAGGGGCACAAATGCAGGACCTGTAAAATAGGATGAGTTTACTACTTCTTTCCTTAGTAGTTTCTTCCCACTGTAGTTGAGAGAAGCTAAGGTTTTGGAGTTTATTAATCTGAAAAAGGCCAACATGATATTGAAAGAGTATTCTCTCAAGTTTACAAAGTTAGCCAAATATTCCCCTCAGGTGGTAATAGATAGCAAATCTAAGATGAGTAGGTTTGTGATGGTTGTGTCTAACATTGTGGTCAAGGAGTGTAGGACCACAATGCTGATTAAGAAGATGGACATATCCAGGCTCATGGTCCATTCTCAGCAGATAAAGAAGGCTAAGAACAAAAAGAAGAAGAGAGAGAATAAGAGAGCTAGAATAGGTAGCTTCAACTTCACTCAGCCTAAGTCAGAGGGTGGAAATTGTTCTCAGTTACACCCAAAATCTTTAGTTCTAACTCTGTCCTCAGTCAGGGATCCAGTGACAAAATTTATAGATGGCGACAAAGATAGGGAACCAGTCCCTAATCCCAAGGGTAGTGTTAGCAGTGCCCGAACAAATCCTCTTTGCCAGAAGTATGGCAGAAACCATCAGAGTGTCTGTCAAATAGGAAATAATGTATGTTTTTGATATGGAAGCCAAACCATAGGGTCAGAGAGTGTCCTTAGTGGTCATTTCATAGTCAACATAATTATCCCCCAGTTCAATCCAATCGCCTGAATCAGCAGGAGATTCCAGTGCCACCAGTGGGCAACGCCCAGATAGACTCTATGCACTTCAGTCCTGCAAGGATCAAGAAAGTTTTCCTGATATGGTCACTGGTAATTTATAAGTTTATCATTTGCATATTTTTACTTTGATATATCTAGGAGCTTATTTGTCCTTTATAACTCCTTATATAGATATTAACTTTGGAGTCAGTCCCAAAATCCTAGTATATCCCTTCTCAGTCTCTACCCCGGTGGGTAAATCTATCATAGCTCGACGGGTATACAGGAACTGTCTAGATATGGTATCTCAAAAAGTAACTTCAGAAGACTTAGTAGAGTTAGAGATGACAGGTTTTGACTTCATTCTCGTCATGGATTGGATCCATTTATGCTATGATTCAGTTGACTACAAAAATAAAATTGTTTATTTTAAATTTTAGAATGAATCTGTCCTAGAATGGAGTGGCAGTACTTCAGTACTTAGGGGTCATCTTGTTTTTTACCTAAGGGCGAGAAAAATGATATCTAAATAGTGTGTCTACCATTTTGTTTGAGTTAAGAATTCTAGTTCTTAGACTCCTAGTCTTGAGATAGTTCTAGTAGAATGGGAATTTCTAGATGTGTTTCCTAAAGATCTTCTAGGAACCCCTCCCGAGTGGGAAATTGATTTCAAAATAGACCTTCTTCTCGATACTCAGCCTATCTCTATTCCTCCATATAGAATGACACCAGTTGAACTTAGATAGCTAAAAAAATAGTTTAAGGATCTCCTAGACAAGGGATTCATCAGACCAAGTGTTTTCCTATGAGGTGCACCAGTCTTATTCGTGCATAAGTAGGATAGTTCTCTTTGAATGTGTATTGACTACCATCAGTTGAAAAAAGTCACGGTCAAGAACAATTATCCACTTCCCAAAATTAATGACTTTTTTGACCAACTTTAGGGTGCAAGTTACTTTTCTAAGATAGACCTCATATCAGGTTATCTTACACTCAGAGTCAGAGAATATGACATTCCAAAAATAGCTTTCAGAACTCGGTATGTTCACTTTGAATTCCTAGTCATGTCATTTAGTATTATCAATGCCCCAATAGCTTTCATGGACTTGATGAACTATGTGTTCAAGTAGTACTTGTATATGTTCATCATAGTCTTCATTAATGAAATTCTTGTCTACTCCCACAGTGAACATAATCATGAAGACCATCTTAGAATAGTGTTACAAACCCTCAGATCCCATCAGTTATTTGCAAAATTCAGTAAATGTGAATTTTTACTAAGGTCAGTAGCTTTACTTGGTCATATCATTTTCAGTGATGGCATTAGAGTTGACCCTCAAAAGAATAAAGTAGTGAGAAACTGGCCCAAACCTATCTCTTCATAAGATATCAAGAGTTTCTTGGGTTTGGCTGGCTATTATGGATGGTTTGTTAAAAGATTTTTGTCTATTACATCCCTTATATCTAGATTGACTCATAAGAAAGTCAAGCTCCAGTGGTTAATTTCTTGTGAGAAAAGTTTTCATAAGTTGATGACTCGACTCACTACAACTCCAGTTTTAACTTTACCAAATGGTTCAGAGGGATTTGTGGTATATTGCGATGCTTTTAGAGTTGGTTTGGGGTGTGATTTGATGTAGAGAGGTAAGGTCATAGATTACGCCTCTAGACATCTTAAGCCCTATGAAAAGAACTATCCCACCCATGATCTTGAGTTAGCAGCTGTAGTATTTTCCTTAAAGATTTGGAGACATTATTTGTTAGGAGAACATATTGATTTGTTCACATACCATAAAATCCTGCAATATGCGTTTTCTCAGGAAGACCTGAACCTGCGTTAGATAAGGTGGTTAGAGTTGTTGAAAGACTATGACTTGAGTGTTCTCTATTATTCCGGAAAGTCCAATGTAGTGGATGATGCGCTCAGGAGGATGTCTATAGGTAGTGTTGCTCACATAGAGAATGGTAAGAAGAAGTTATTTTAGGAAGTTCATCATCTTACTCAACTCGATGTCCACTTAGTCGATTCAGCAGAGGGTAGCGCATGGGTGTAGAATAGTCTAGAATCATCTCTATTTCTGAAGTAAAGGAAAAGTAGGAGAGAGATCCCAGACAAGTTAAGCTAGAAAAGTCTGACAGAGATCAGAAAGTAGAGTTTTTCTCTCAAGAAGAAGATGGTGTAGTACGCTGCTAGGGTACACTATGTGTGCCATGGGTGGATGGAGTGAGACAACAAATCCTTGTATAAGCACATAATTCACACTACTTGATTCACCCAGGGGCCACAAAGATGTACTGCGACTTGCGGAAAGTCTATTGGTAGAGTGGCTAAATGCTTGACATGTCAGCAGGTTAAGATCTAACATCAAAAAGCTAGTGGACCTATGCATGAGTTCAGAATTCCCACTTAGAAGTGGGAGGAGGTGAACATGGATTTAGTAACGGGATTGCTCCATACTCATCGTCAGCATGATTCGATTTAGGTTATTTAAGATAGGATTACAAAACCATCTTATTTCTTACTAGCTCATTCCTCTTATTCAGATGAGGATTACGCCAAGCTATATTTCAAAGAGTTGGTCAGATTGGATGGAATTCTATTGTACATCATTTCAGATAGAGATACGTAGTTCACCTCTCATTTCTGGAAAGCCTTCCAGAAGGGTGTTGGTACCCAAGTTCACCTCAGTACAAACTTTCAGCCTCAGACATATGGTCAAGAAGAAAGGACCATTTATACTCTAGAATATATGTTAAGTGCGTGTTCCATTGACTTTAAGGGTAGTTGGGAAAGCCACTTACCTTTGATTGAGTTCGCGTATAATAATAGCTATTATTCCAGCATTCAGATAGCTCCGTTTAAGGTGCTCTATGGGAGGAGATGTAGATCTCCTATTGGTTAGTTCAAAGTGGGTGAGGCCATAGTTATAGGGCCTGACTTGGTATTTGATACCTTAGAAAAAGTTCAGTTGATCAGGGAAAGGCTTAAGACAGTTCAAAACTAACAGAAATTGTATACAGATGTGCAAAGAAAAGATCTTGAGTTTGAGATTGGTGATTATGTGTATTTCAATATCTCACCTATGAAGGGAGTGATAACGCCCAAACTACAACTCTCGTTAGAAAGTGCAAGTGGTCGCTGTCAAATATAGAACCCAACTGGATTGGGTGGCGAATCCCACAGGGAATACTTGGTCACTAAGTGTTGCAACTATTAGAAGACTGTTGGTAAAAAATTCCACGGAAAGGGGGGATTTGATGATGGCGTGAACTAATAATATTAAGGTAACAACGGAATGCTTTGTTTAGTAAGATTTAATCGCAGAGAATGATAAGTTAGGGTTATGTACACCTTATGAGTTCTACGTATCTATTAACTATGAGTAACGCGGAATTTAGATACGCATGCACTTATAGAGATTCGTATTCTAATGGTAAATCCTAGAGTCTCTCGACCATCCAGGATTATCTCACTTTAACTCTCTCGAGCTTAAAGTGTATAACTAGCAGTACAAACTCTCCAAGAGGTTAATCCGGTTAAGGCATTAACGTGTAAACAGGGGTTGGTAGCCCTATTTCCTTGTCACACTCTGTTTTCCAAACCTATAACTTTTCTCTCGAACAAGTTAATGCTATACTGGCGTAATCCCTATGTTTGCAACCATAAGAATTCAATTAAAATGAAGAGAGTAATGATATAAGTAGCATACGCATCAAGAATTCACAAACTCATAGTAATAGATAGTATATCACAAGGCTTCCATAACCCTAACAGAGAAGTTTAGCTACTCATGATTATAACGGAGATCAAAGAAGACATTATCATCATATCAAAGATATAATAATCTCACGTTGGGGATGAGAATGGCGTCAAGTAGGGTTTGATGTTTTTCTACTGTCCGAGCCTCAAGAGAGCCGAGTTTTCTCTATCTTAAAACTACAAAATCTGTAACGTGAATTAAACTAAAGTGTCGGATGAAGGGAATTGAAAGCATGCTGAAAAATTCAGCAAATAAGCTTTTTATAACATCCTTGTCCTAGTCCCACTAGGTTACTGCTGCACCCCTAAGTATTAAGAAATACTGATTTTGCCCGGGACAGATTTTCCATGCATCACATTCAGTCCACAAGCTTCCAAAAGCTGCCTTCCTTCTTACGTAAAGTTTTCCTTTGCTGCCGAAAGGTCCATAAAGTGCTGAAATCTTCATCATTAATACCTAAAAACATGCTAATCACATAGGTTAGCTCACTTACAGGAAAAGGGACTAAAAGTGCAGGAATTATATATTTTATCCTCCAAACTTAGCCTAAATATGGGTAAATTATGGTTCTTAGGGGTATAAATACGCCCAACATCACCACCCTATTCTTAAAGCCTTGTTCGTCTTCAAACAAAATATTACGTCCATGCAAACATCTACTTATAATTTCACAATAACAACACAAAATGTTCAATAAGACATGCACGACAATCATTAACAAAGAGTAGTTTTCCTGTTCACTACTAGAAGCAATTCATCCTCCAACATAGACTCGTGATGGTGGTTAATTAGTATCCTCAAGTTAAGCCACAAATAATAATATAACACTTCCCAAATATCATCAACCTTATGTGTCTCACAAAAGATATCACCCATAATCACTCACGAGTTTTGCATTTTTCGAAACATGGGTATAAGACTCTCCTTGCTCTCACTCTCACAAAGAATTCATATGTTGCAACTGATGACCATAGTCTTGCCCTTAGTGTAATGCTCCACTAATATCAGAATGCTAAGGGACAGGTAGGACTATTTTGGCCAGAAATAGTGACTATGTTCCCTAAGCGCTTTAATACATCACATTATGTCATTCACACTATCTTTTAACCACCCTTCTACCTTTCTTTCATCAACCAACCCCTTTTCACCTATTTTGTTATTTAATCATAAACACAACTATATTTTTTTATTTTTTTCTATTTCTTTTTCTTTCTCTTTTTTTTTATAAAACACCTCTATGATAGCCACTCTTTTACACAATAATTTCAAGTACCAATATACTCTGAGGCATCACTCTCACCCAATTTCCTCTTATTTTGTCACATGACTCTACAATGTAAAGCGCTTAGGAATTTGGATCAAATTATGGTCTTGAAAAAAAATGGATTAGGCTACATATGAGGCTGTCAAAGAAAATAGCTAAAGGCTCAAAGGGGCTTAACTAAGATAATGTACACGGGTAGGTAAAAAGAAGGTAAACAATTACAGGCTGCCAAAGAAATGCCTAAATCATCTCTTAAACTCACACTCTTTATTTTACTTTACACACACACCAGGAAAGTTCTAGCATCAGTCACAACACAAAATATACTATAGCCTCACACACACAAGGCACATGGTCAACTTTATTGGGAGCAGTATAGACTCTTGTCCCAACAGATGAATGAATTAAACCACACACTTATCACACAGTGAGTCACACTTAGAGCCTAAATGTCTCAATAGTAATGATTTTAGCACAAACTTTTGTCATAAGACCATGCCATCTATCAGAACAATTTCATGCACTTCATGTAAAATTTAACTACTACTACTAACTACGACTAAATCAAACAAACATAGGCAAAGAAGTACAACATACAAATACCACCACCCCACACTTAGACGGGACACACTGCCCTTAGTGAAAAATAAATAAGGAAAACCTGATTAGTCGGACTCCTCCTTTATGTCTGGGGTCATACCCCCTGCATCGAAATCATCATCAGAGTCGTCGTCATCAGAGTTCTCCTCCACGTCTGAGTCTGGCATTCGGCGATCATCATCGATCGACACGTCATCATCGAGAGGTTCCTCAAAATGTACCCCTACTCCGCACATAGCCCGCGCATACTCATTTATCGGGTAGTCATAATCCAACTGCTGGAGCTCTGCAACAGTTGGAACACGACCCCCACTCATCATGGTAAACCTCGTCATGCCATATAAATAGCAGAAGAGGCGTTCGTTGCGAGCATGTCTTTCTGCAGTCGTCAGGTTGACTCCATGCATAGTTTCAGGATCTTTAACCTTTGTCAGGTCAACCTTCTTCGGGTTGTGTGGAAGCTTATGATCTGCAGGTCCCTCTTCAATGTCTTCCTTCCTTAATATCACAATCAACAAATTGCCAAAGCTAAAGTGGGACCTCTTGTGTAGCCTAGCCTTACACATTGACGATCGTATAACCGCACCAATGTTGATGGGAATATTAGTCATCAGAGCGTACACCAAGCATACTCCATCACATGTGATCTTTGTGTATTGTGTCCCAGGAATGAGGCAAGAGTTGACTATCCTCAACCATATACGAGCTTCTCTGTTTAGGGACGCATACGGGAAGGTATTGTGCCAACTGGTATCCTTATGACGATTCCAGTGTGCCATTGATCTTGTTCCGTACAGTGTGTGTCTGATTACCCTGTACGGAGGTATGTTGTAAATCTCCTTGAGCGGTGATGGATCTACAGATGGAAAACCCAGAAAAGTGTTGAAAAACTCCGCATTCAGTTGCAAGACTTGGCCCCGAATCTTCACTTCACTTCCGGCAGTCTTTGGGGACCAATTTGCGTAATACTCTCGCGTTAGATCAAGATTGCATTCTACCATATCTATAAAAATGAAATCAAGATTTAGCGCCATGATTTTAGTCAAAATGTGAGGTTCTCTCTTCGCTAGACTCTCCTTTTGTATCAACTCCACGTGAACATATTTTTTCACTTTGTGTTCTTGTACCAGTCTTTTCCTTCCTCCTCTTGGACCTACTTTATCCCAAAATTGCATCGAGGTATTTGCAGCGAGGAGGATTCAGCTTGCTCTTTTCTTCCCCTTTTCTGACCTTTCTGTGAGGTGGATGCTTTTTCTTTTCCTTGTCGTCCTTTTGGTGCCATTCTACCTGAGATTAAAATAGATTCATGTTAGTTCATCTTGGAAGATTTAATCGACAAGCAAACAATAGTGGCACCACCCCACACTTAATTTTTTGGTACAAACTAATTAAGTGTGTGATGTCGATTACTCAGACTTCGTCGAAATATATTTAGGTGGTATGTTCCAATAAGATGTTTAGCACAGTCATACTTTCATGTCATCTTAACTATCCTTTCCAACTCTATTTCATGTAATCTTGACTATACTTTCATATTTGGATTAATGCATCTTTTTGAACAAGACTACTATATAGAGATCGTATCAATTTATGGCATAGAAATAATCACAACATCTCATGGTTGTATTCAATCATGATCTTCATCTCGATAAACGAGTCATTCATACATTCAAGCTTTCAATTTTGAAGATTATGCAATTAACTTCACCATGTTGATTCCACAAAAGTATAACAGTGTATCAAAATCAAATACAAGCCGGGACCAAGTTAAGAACACCCACACGTATTCTTTCACTCAAGTAGATGTATCATAACAAATCAACCACATTCTAATCATCAACACCACTTTAAGATCTAACAAATCATTATACACACAGCAATGTAACAACTACGGAATATAAAAGAAGAACTTACTTGGTGATGGATTTGAAAGATGATCTTGCAAGGTTAGATGAGCAAAAAGAAAAGTTTTGAGAGATTCGGGAAGCAAAGGCGGGGCCTAGGTTGAGCAATCAAGTGTGTTTTGTTCTAATATTGAAGATCTATTTATAGAACAAGCTATGGATCGGGTTTGACCCATGTAAAATTGGGTTAGGAGACCAAAAAGCATAAGTAGGCGGTGCCTAATGCTTTGCCTATGCTTAGTATAGGCGGCGCTTTTAGTAAAGCCTAGTTGGACATAGGCGGCGCCTATGCTATGGTCTAGTTGGGCATAGGCGGCGCCTATGCTATGGCATTGTAGATTCAGAGAGCAAAGGCAATGGTATAGGCGGCAACTTTAGCTTTTCCTAGTTGAGCATAGGCGGCGCCTATGCTATAGCCTTGTAGATTCAGAGAGCTTAGGCCATAGCATAGGCCTTGCCTTGTCCGTTGCCTAGATTTACTTAGGCCATGCCTTGTTCGTTGCATAGATTTGCATAGGCATTTCCTTGTCTATTGAATTTGCTCCTTCATTCCCAACCTACCACCTTTAACATGGCACACGTTCAAATCAAAATTTGGGACCAATCTGCTCCTTTACACGTCTTGCACCTACACTTACTCAAAAACAACAAAAATGATTAGAATGATGGGTTGTCTCCCACCAAGCGCCTTGGTTTTGGTCGTGGATCGACTCTTCTTTTTGGATTTTTATTTAACAAAAACAAACTCTTAGTAAAACAAAACGATTAAAAATGATGGGTTGCCTCCCATGTAGCGCTTGATTTATTGTCGCGGCATGACATAGTTATCTCGATTACTTAGACTTTGTCGAGATCGATGGTCGCCATGCATTTTATCGAATCAAGAGGACCGATATATGGCTTCACTCATTGGCCATTCACCTTAAAGACACCACCATTATTGTCTTCTAACTCTACTACTCTAGACGAGTACACTTGGCTAATTCTGAACAGACCAGACCATTTAGACTTCAACTTACCTGGAAATAGCTTCATTCTGGAGTTGAAAAGAAGTAACATGTCACCCTTGTGAAAGTTCCGTTGGATAATCCAACGATCATGATACTTTTTTATCCGTTCCTTGTAGAGGTCTGATCTTTCATACGCATGTAGACGGAATTCATCCATCTCATTCAGCTCCTCCAATCTCAGATTAATAGCATCATCCCAATTCAAATTAAGCCGCTTCGATGCCCACAATGCTTTATGTTCGAGCTCAATTGGCAAGTGACAAGCATTCCCATAAACTAGTTGGTACGGTGACATGCCAATTGGTGTCTTGAACGCAGTCCTATAAGCCCATAAGGCATCATCCAGCTTCCGAGACCAATCTCTCCTACTAGCATTTACAGTCTTAGCAAGGATCAGCTTGATCTCCCGATTAGAAACCTCTACCTGCCCACTAGTTTGTGGGTGATAGGGTGTAGCTACCTTATGTTGCTTGACCCCATATTTCACCAACACGGCTCTGAACAGCTTGTTGCAAAAGTGTGATCCTCCATCGCTTATGATGGTACGCCGTACCCCAAAACGAGAGAAGATATTTCTCTTCAAGAATGCTACAACACGCGTGCCTTCATTATCAGCCAGCGTTACTACTTTGACCCATTTGGATACATAATCCACAACAACTAGGATATATTTCATCCCAAACGAACTCACAAATGGGACCATGAAATCAATACCCCATACATCAAATAGCTCTACTTCAAGAACCTTGGACATGGGCATCTCATGATTCTTTGAAATTGCGCCTTGCCTCTGACACTGATCACATCTTCTCACAAAATCATAGGCATCCTTGAATAATGAAGGCCAATAATAGCCGCTTTGTAATACCTTTCTGGCAATCCGATCACCTGCATGGTGACCCCCAACTTGGGAAGCATGACTTGCTTCCAATATGCTAGGCACCTCCACATAAGATTTGCATCGCCTAATAACACCATCCGCACATCGTTGAAAAAGATATGGTTCATCCTAGAAGTAGTGTTTCACATCATGCATAAACTTCCTCTTTTGATGAAAAGAGAGATTCTCAGGTATCACATTACTTACCACGTAGTTCGCAAAGTCTACGTACCACGGTAACTTTTCCACCATCGTGGCTAGGATCTCTTCGTCGGGAAATGCATCATCAATCTCAAGGTTGGGATGCACTATGTGCTCATTCTCAAGTCTAGATAGATGATCAGCTACTTGGTTTTCATAACCTTTTCTATCTTTTACCTCGAAATCAAATTCTTGCAGCAATAACACCCATCGAATTAGCCTTGGCTTTGCATCCTTCTTTGCCATTAAATATCTCAGGGCAGCATGATCTGTATGAACCACCACTTTGGTTCCCAACAAGTAAGAACAGAACTTTTTAAAAGCATAAACAACCGCTAGAAGTTCTTGTTCTGTGACGGTGTAGTTCTTCTGAGCTCCATTCAAGGCCTTGCTCGCATAGTATATTGGATGAAATAACCTTTCTCTTATCTGACCAAGTACAGCGCCCAAAGCTACCCCACTTTCATCACACATAACTTCAAATGGTAGAGACCAATCCGGCTCTACAATGATAGGAGCTTCAACTAGATTCCCTTTGAGGCATTCGAATGCCTTCAAGAAATCATTACCGAAGTCGAACTTTGCATCCTTCTCCAAAAGTTTGCATAACGGACTAGCAATCTTGGAGAAGTCTTTAATAAACCTTCGATAAAAACCTGCATGACCGAGGAAACTACGAACTCCCTTTACAGAAATTGGAGGTGGTAGTTTCTCGATAACTTCAATCTTCGCTCGATCGACCTCAATTCCTTTTTCAAAAACTTTGTGCCCAAGAACAATACCTTCCTTAACCATAAAGTGGCACTTCTCCCAATTCAGCACCAAGTTGAATTCAATACATCTCTGCAACGCCATACTTAGATTCGCCAAGCATGATTCAAACGACTCACCTACAACTGAAAAATCGTCCATGAACACCTCCAAGGTGTCTTCAACCATATCCAAAAAATGGACATCATACAATGCTGAAAAGTGGCAGGTGCGTTGCATATCCCAGATGGCATATGTTTGAAGGCAAACGTACCATATGGGCATGTAAGCGTTGTCTTCTCTTGATCTTCAGGAGCAATACAAATCTGATTATAGCCGGAATACCCATCTAAGAAACAAAACCATCCTTTCCCTGCCAATTGATCAAGCATTTGATCCATGAATGGCATTGGGAAGTGATCCTTAAGCGTCCACGAATTCAGCTTTCGGTAGTCCATGCACACTCTCCACCCTGTGACAGGTCTGAGTGGAATTAGCTCATTCTTTTTGTTTGCAACTACCGTCATGCCCCCTTTCTTGGGCACACACTGTACCGGACTCACCCATTTACTGTCGGAGATTGGATACACTACCCCTGTATCTAACCACTTAATAATTTCTTTCTTTACCACCTCTTGCATAGGTGGATTCAAATGTCTTTGATGCTCAATAGTGGGTATGCAATTTTCTTCAAGCTGAATCTTGTTCATACATATCCCAGGCGGGATACCAATAATAGCAGCAATAGTCCAACCGATGGCTCTCTTATAGCTCCTCAAAATAGATATGAGAGCTGCAACTTGCTGCTAACCCAAATCAGCCGCAACAATAACTGGAAGTGTGTTTCCACTTCCCAAGAATGCATACTTCAGATGACTGGGCAGCTCATTCAATTCTAACATTGGTGGTTCTTCAATGGATAGTTTTACTGGTGGTGTAGGTCGATTTTTGAGATCAAGGTCCAGCTTCTTGGGAAAATGAGAATACGACCCTATTCCTGATAGAGCACAAATAGTTTCTTCATAATCTTCAACATCCCCACGCTCAAAATTCATTAGCACAGGAGCCAATGGCTCAACAATAAGCTTCTTCTCTACAGATAATTCTTTCTCATCTTCATAGTACACATCAGCTACAGAGGACACATTCATATCTTTGGGCTGCTTCATTGATTTGCATACATCAAAATGGACTACTTCATCATTCATCCGAAATAAAAGCTCATTAGCTCTTAAATCAATAAGCACACTTCCTGTTGCAAGGAAAGGATGCCCCAAGATTATGGGAACTTCAGAGTCCACCTCACAATCCAAAATAACAAAGTTTGTTGAAAAATAAAGGAAGAAACCTTCACCAATACATCATACAAGATACCAACAGGTCGTTTTACCGACCTATCTGCCATCACGAGCCGCATATTAGTTGGTGTAGGATCGCCCAACCCTAACTTTCTATAAATAGATAGTGGAATCAAATTGATGCTAGCTCCCAAATCGCACAATGCCTTAGCAAAATCCAAAGATCCAACCGTGCAAGGAATAGTGAAAGCACCAGGATCTGCCTTCTTCTGAACTAGTGATCTGGTAGCGATTGCACTATAATGATGAACATTATCTGCCATCTCATAGCTTGCTGCCCACTTCTTTGTCAAAAGATCCTTCATGAATTTTTCATACCCAGGCATCTGTTCCAGTGCTTCTACCAAAGGAACATTAATAGTCAGCTGGTTCAACATAGTCATAAATTTATTGAACCTGGTATCATCAGCTTTCTTCTTCAGTCTCTGAGGAAAAGGTGGTGGTGTAACGGGAATAGTTTTCTCCACTTCTTTCTTTGTATCTCACTTCTGATCATCAATCTTTTCAGGCTGCAGACGTCTAGGGGTGATGTCATTAGCACACTCTTCAACTTCTTCGGCATCTTCACATGCTGCATCAATAACATTATCTGCTATATCATCAACCACCTGCTTGCCCTTGGATGGATTCTCCAACACCTTACCACTCCTGGTAGTAATAGCCATACATGATCCGTCGTTCCTTGGATTTTGCACAGTGTCACTAGGTAAAGTGATAGCCTTTCTTTGATTGAATGCCGCTGAAAGTTGACTCAATTGTTGTTCCAGTTGTTTTATTGAAGTGGAATGCGAGTCAACCAATTGATTTATTGATGACAAATCATTCTTTACCGCATTTACTCCCGTATTAGTTGCCTCCACTTCTTTCAATAGCTTGGCCATCATATCTTCCAGGGACATCTTCCCAGAGCCAGATGCCACGGCCTCACGGTTTCCAGGAGGAACATACAAACCACTCCTGTCAGTCTTATTCTTCCAACTACCTTGATCACGGTCCTTGTTTCCAGATTTATCATAATATTTCCGACCTTGGTTTACTTGGGCATTGCCTCAGAAACCCCTCTGATTATTCAAGTAGTTCGCCTCTTCCTCAGAATTGGATTCATCTCTTCCCTGTGATACGACAGCCTTGACTTTTTCGGTCTTCCCTGATAATAAATGCTTGGTAAGAAGATCCATCTGTGTTTTCATGTGCGCCATATCTTGATCGCATTCCTCTTCTCTTCGCCTTTCTTCTGCAGTCATGCCAATAAATACAGTAGAGCTTGCTACCTCAGAATCCCTGGTATGCCAAGCTCTACTCTGCTTTGTTATACAATCTAGCATATTACTTGCCTAGATAAAAGTAAGGTCCATGAATGACCCTCCTGCAACATTATCAACCACTAGCTTAGTCACTAAATTCAAAGATCTGTATAATATCTCCATCAAGTGGACATTGGTCATATGATGATTTGGGCACCGCATAAGCTTCTTCTTGAACCTCTCCTATGTTTCGTGGAGAGTTTCAGTTGGAAGCTGTCGAAAATTGCTGATCTCATCTCTCAACTGTGCTCTCTTGGATGGCGGAAAGAATCTTTCTAGGAAAGCGTCTTTCAATTGCCTCCAATTTGTGATAGAATCAGGAGTTAGCCCGTTCAACCATAGAGTTGCCTCCCCAGATAGAGACAATGGGAATAAGCATAGTCGAATTGCATTCTGTCCAACTCCTAGATTGTCGAATGACTTACATGTAGAGATAAAATTTATCAGATGTATCTTTGGATCATCGCCTGCAAGTCCACCAAATAAGCCCTTGAGCTGCAATAGTTGAATCATGGTACTAGTGATATTGAACTTGGCTCCAGGTGCCAAGGGTGGAGGTATAATAGCCCCTGTGGCACTAGCCCCACCCAAATCATCATCATCATCATCAAAAGGAATCTGCACAGCTCGGCATTCAGGCCTCAATCTAGCTTGACGATGTCTTCTGTTCACAGGGGCCGCCACCTCATCAGCATGCCTTGGGTTTAGTAACTCATCATCACCCAGGTCTGCATCATCAGGATTTGTTGTTCGCCCTGGGTTATCAATATTCTATTGATGAACTTGAGCAGAGACCAATGCAGCTAATCTAGCCTGCTCCTGTTGAGCAGCCCTTCTTTCAATGTCTCGTTGCACCTCCATCCTGCCAATAAGTTGTGGTTCAGGGTTTATGGGTAATAATGGCTGACCTAAACTTTGAGTATTTGGCATGCACTACACAAAACCTGAATAAAACAAAAACAACAGATGAAAAGTAAAATTCGAGAATCTTTGACCAAAGGGTCTAGTAACTATTACAAACTTAGTTGACAATCGTATTCCCCGGCAACGGCGCCAAAATTTGATAACGCCCAAACTACAGCTCTCGAAAGTGTAAGTGGTTGCTGTCAAATATAGAACTCAACTGGGTTGGGTGTCGAATCCCATAGGGAATACTTGGTCACTAAGCGTTGCAACTATTAGAAGACTGTTGGTCGAAAATTCCATGGACAGGGGGGATTTGATGATGGCGTGAACTAATAATATTGAAGTAACAACGGAATGCTTTGTTTAGTAAGATTTAATCGCAGAGAATAATAAGTTAGGGTTATGTCCACCTTATGAGTTCTACGTATCTATTAACTATGAGTAACGCGGAATTTAGATATGCATGCACTTATAGAGATTCGTATTCTAATGGTAAATCCTAGAGTATCTCGACCATCCAGGATTATCTCACTTTAACTCTCTCGAGCTTAAAGTGTATAACTAGCAGTACAAACTCTCCAAAAGGTTAACCCGGTTAAGGCATTAACGTGTAAACAGGGGTTGGTAGCCCTATTTCCTTGTCACACTCTCTTTTCCAAACCTATAACTTTTCTCTCGAAAAAGTTAATGCTATACTGGTGTAATCCCTATGTTTACAACCATAAGAATTCAATTAAAATGAAGAGAGTAATGATATAAGTAGCATACGCATCAAGAATTCACAAACTCATAGTAATAGATAGTATATCACAAGGCTTCCATAACCCTAACAGAGAAGTTTAGCTACTCATGATTATAACGGAGATCAAAGAAGACATTATCATCATATCAAAGATATAATAATCTCACGTTGGGTATGAGAATGGCATCAAGTAGGGTTTGACGTTTTTCTTCTGTCCGAGCCTCAAGAGAGCAGAGTTTTCTCTGTCTTAAAACTACAAAATCTGTAACGTGAATTAAACTAAAGTGTCGGATGAAGGGAATTGAAATCATGCTGAAAAATTCAGCAAATAAGGTTTTTATAACATCCTTGTCCTAGTCCCCCTAGGTTACTGCTGCACCCCTAAGTATTAAGAAATACTGATTTTTCCCGGGACAGATTTTCCATGCATCACATTCAGTCCACAAGCTTCCAAAAGCTGCCTTCCTTCTTACGTGAAGTTTTCCTTTGCTACCCAAAGGTCCATAAAGTTCTGAAATCTTCATCATTAATACCTGAAAACATGCTAATCACATAGGTTAGCTCACTTACAGGAAAAGGGACTAAAAGTGCAGGAATTATATATTTTATCCTCCAAACTTAGCCTAAAATATGGGTAAATTATGGTTCTTAGGGGTATAAATACGCCCAACATCAGGGAGTGAAGAGGTTTGTCAATAAAGGGAATCTTAGTCCCCGATATGTCGGTCCTTATCGAATCTTCAGCTATTTTGGAAAGGTAGCTTGTACACCAAGTGTTTTATGTCTCCTAGCTTAATAAATGCATTGGTTACCCAATAGTTGTAATCCCTATAGAGGATATAGATATTCTGAATAGTCTCTTTTATGAAGAAGTCCCAGTCAAAATTCTTGATTACCAGGTTTGTAGACTGAGGAACAAAGAAGTTCATCTAGTCAAAGTTCTTTGGCAGAATCAGTCTATAGAGGGAGATACTTAGGAAGCAGAAGTAGATATGCGGAACAAGTATCCTCACCTTTTCTCTACAAACTCAAACTCATCTCAAGGTAACAGTTTTCCTTGAATTTACTTAGTTCTATTCTGAGATTACCTTTACAAACTTGTTATCAATTTTAGTTTCATAACATTCTCATACCATTCATGCATTCATGAAATAGTTCAGTCATATGTCATGTCTCCTAAATTCGGTCATGCTTCAGTTATATAGTTCAGCAGTTCATCTCCATTTTGGCAGTCCCGTTCGAGGACAAATGTTCCAAATGGGGAGATATTGTAAGACCCCGTAAAATCCTAGATGTTTGAGTCCTTTAAAACATGCCAAAAGAGGTCCCAGACTTAGACTTTTACAGCTAACTGTTAGGACTTGTTCATTTCTAAAGACCTCAAACTTTGAGGAATTTATTTAGGACCTTCCCATCCTCAAAAGTTAGTTTTTAAATTGATTCATGATTGGAAAAGTCAATAGTACATCTCGGGTGAGTTTTGGAATTTTCAGACAAGGTAAGGGGTTGTTTGAAATTCCAAAATAGGGGCTCAGGCCGATTAGCCCACGACGCCCTGCCCAGCCTTGTGCTGGGGGAGCCCACAATGCAGAATGTTGTGCCCTTCCCGGAGTAGCACTCCAGGGGCCGCGGTGCCCTGGCCAATCTAGTCCAGGTAATTTTTGTAGTTTGTTCTGAATTTATAAGGGAAAATGGGTCATTTTCCCTTCACCCAATAGGTCCATAACACGGGATTAAATCCCCAAATAGCATAATTTCTAATACTTTTCACAAAATCCTCACAAGAACAAGCCCTAGTTTCATCAAGTTCAAGAATCTAGTCTCCAGAACTCACCACAAACTCCACCAAATTAGTAATCAAGGTATTTTAGATATTCTTCGAAGGGTTTCCTTCCACCCTTGGAGTTCAAGAACCTCTTTTAAAACTACAAGGGGATTTCTTTCATGAATTCCATGTTGAATTTGATTGTATTCATGATTAAGATGTTAATTGGGTTTCTAATCCATGATTTATTACAAGTTTCATGTGAAGTAATTAATATGTGTGTAGTGTTATGTGGTTGTCTCTTAAAACGCCCTTGAATTTATGAGTTGGGATGTGATCATGATGCTTGCATGTTGATTATTATTATGCGCATAAAGTATGCTCCCCTAGTGTTTAATAAGTGTTCAGGTGAGTTGAAGGGTGAAATCATGACATAATAGTACATGCACAAATTTATGCCTCTCAAGTGTTTGACAAAATGTCTAAATGAAAGCATTGTTAACAAGCTACAATTGTTATGCTATATGATCATGCCATGTTTTACTTTCAATGCTATCGAGTCCTGGGGTATTCAATACATGATATCTAGCTGTTACCTAGAATTACAGTATCTTCAAAATAGGCTCAATGAGGTTATGTACAATAGTACTTAGTCAATTATAGAATCTAGTGTATTCGATCAGTTAAGAGAACTCAGTGAACTCAGTCCAATTCAATTAGTTAGCACGATCAGTAACAGTTCAGTCAAGCCTATTATAGTCTAGAAATTAGTTCAGTGTCTATCTAGATGGGAGTACGAAATAGAACTGAGCGAACCCAGGGATGGGTTCATTCCTGCTAATAGAGGGTTTGACCCTTAGCAGCAATCCCTGTGTTACAGAACTACGTAGCCAGTGTAGGTTGAGATATCTTCCTGCCATATAAGGGTTGATACATCTCGTATGAGTTTTCCTACCAGTAAGGGTTGATGAAATATCTTCCTAACAGATAGGGTTAACTCACAACCATTGTTAGTATCCCTTGGAAAGGAGCTAACATCCTTCAAACTAGGGTCACAGGTTGGATCCCAACTAAGTTTATAATTGGGGTATGTCGTTTAGATGAATACTTCCAAAGTTTCAGTTTCAATTTTAGATATAGTATAAAACATCAGATCAGTTTTTAGAATTAGGATTGTCAGAAATAGTTACCCAGTTATAAGTAACTCAGTTAAATAGTCACCTAGTTATTAGTAAGTTATATGTGATCTTTGTTACAGTAAAGTAGATTCGCACGCAACATTGCATAATCAGTATTTAGAGCAGTTTCAGATATATATGTACTCACATTCAGCTATATTCATGTTACTAAGCCAGTTATTGTTCATACATATTAACCCTTGCACATCAGTTTACCTCACTTATCATACCAGTATATTCAAAGTACTGATGCATACTCTTTCTTTTGCGCTATGATTTCTTATATCATAGGTTCAGATGCATAGGCTCCTGACCGTACTTAGCAGCCCAGACTATCAACAACAGAGTTCGCAGTGAACCCTCATAGTTCGATGACAGAGTTAGCATTTAAGTATTTTTGTATTCAGTATATTCAATAGTTTGAGTTAGTTGGGGATTTATCCCATCAACTCCATGTTTAGGCAGTTAGAGGATTTCAAGATAGATTATTTCAGACATATGTTCAGTTTTCAGTATTTATTTATCATCATCCAGTCTTTGATTTCAGTTGTGAACCTTATGGAAAATTCAGCCTAATTTCCACATTAATACAGTGTTATTATTTAGTAATTCCAGTGAGTACCAGTCATGGGTTAGCTTGTGGTCCTTCGGGATTATGAAAACTGTGTGACGTCCGGGGTTTAGCTCAGGGCATTACACAAACTTTCTCATTCTTGCCCGCATATTAGATACTAACTCATGGGCATAAAAAGAAAACTGATTGAACTTCAGTGTATATTCCTTCACACTCATCTTACCTTACTTTAGGTTCGCAAACTCCTCGGCCATGGCCTCGGTCAACTACTAAGGAAAGAAATGATCAAGAAAGGTGCCTGAAAACTCGTGCAACACCTTTAGCATATCATTTTCACATCTCAGTTGTTCCTACTCCTCATACCACTGATAAGCCACACCTTTCAACTAATACACAATAAACTTTATACCCTCATAATTAGTAGAATGCATTACTCTAAAATTCTACTACATCTCATCAATAAGACAATAAGGATCCTTCTCAACCTCAGAGCTTATAGTGGTTGGGCAATTCAACATCATGAATTTACCAACTCGATTTACCTTAGATGAACTCACAATGGAACCTATAGGACTAGACTAGCGGTATAAGATGCCACCATTTGAGTAAGCAGATAAATAGATCGATGAAACTCTGCATTAGAGATATCTCTCTAGGATGACTGCGCATGAGGATCACAAGTTGGGGTAGGACAAGTGGGGACTGCTGGAACCCCATGTAGAGCGGTACAATCAGGAGCCGGGACCCTAGACCAAGTCTGCACTCCATAAACAAGGAGAGTCCCCTCCATATTTTCCTTTGAGGAAACAAAGATTCCTGTAGAGTTTCCACGATCGTTAGATCATCAGGGAAGCATGATCTGAAATGCAAGAAAATTAGTGGTTGGAGAAGTTTCATGACACTAGACTCTATAGCCTGAAGTAGAACACAAGAAAGGGAAACATTCATCAATGCCTTGTAGCGTCCCCTATATAAGTATGGTGCACTCCACACTTATAAAAGGGACTCTACACCATACAACTTTATGGATAACCTAAGAACCTAAATCATGCTCTGATATCAAGCTTGTCATGACCCAAACCACGGCCTAGTCGTGATGGGTATCTCAAACCCACCATGGGCCGCAGATTAGCCCCTTAGCCTAAGCATCTTAACACAATAAAGATAAATAGTGGAAAAACCAAACCATGATGAAAAAGATAGATAAACCAACATGAAGTTATAAGAATCCGCAACAAATAATCACCCACACTTGTCCATAAAAAAGCCTCTCAAATTAGACTATCAAATTAGGTTGGAACATGCCCCCGACCTTGATAATAGAAATCATCAATTCTTAAAATATTAAAAGGAACCTAATGAAATGACAAGGCTTTCAGAAAGTTGAATGCTCGCCTCTTCATAGAAACTCAACAGACAACTACACCACCTAATGCTGTACATAGGTAACTTAAAAGTCTTAGGACCTGACATCATAAAAGGATGCAACATCATAAGATGGTATAAGAACTGGCATGTAACTTAGGAAAGGTGATAAAATAATTCTATTTCAAAAACTAGTCAAAACCGCATACACACATTCATATATGCATATATAGGATGTCGAGATAGCGACAAGGGTCATAAACATGAGATTTTAAAAGATTAACCTAAGTTGTGTAGATCTATCTATCCAAAGGCACCCATGGGCTATATGGGTTCATCTCCCTCTATAGAAAGGGCCATAGTGCATATCTGCCACACAAACTGAGGAAATCTGGGAAATGTCCAAAGACATCGAGGCTTCAACCATTCTAATAAAAATATAAAGTTTGTGCACCAAGCACATCGTCACATAGACCCCATGCTGGTAAATGTGGTTTATACTATTGACCTTCTCAGGACCTCTACCTTAATGGCGAGCTAAAAAGCCCTCTTTAAGACCAATTCAAAACCACTTTGCACATAATCCCAACCATAAACCAAGGAGTCCTATATTAAGGAACTTACCACTTGGTATCGTCATACCAATATGCTTGGAAGCTTATATAATTATGCCAATCCATTCCAATTAATGAATTGACTCCCAAGTTCCATTTTATTATCCAAAACTATGCCCCCCTAGGACTTTCAAAACCATTTTAACCATTTGTCCATTAATGCAATACAACAGTTTCAAAAGACAAATCCCAATATATAATTTTCCATGTTCAAAAGCCAAATTTATAGGTGGGTTGAGGTCAATGCCAATTCCAAGTCGAGAAATTCATAATTTTAGGCAAACCCATTTCCCCAATTCCAACCACCATACCAATACATACATTTAGTTCCAAAATTTACCAAAAGAAGCATGAACAATGCATTTAAACCACGGAAATCCAATTTGAGTAAGAATCCTCGAAAAAACGTCAACCTATTTTCGAACCCAACATTTAAAATCACATGAATGATTATTAAACATAAGCCATAATACAAAATTCAAGTTAGGAATGAGAGAATTACCTGAAATGCGAAGGAAAATGGAAAAAATCTGATTTTTAGAGTCTAATTAAGGAATTCGTTGTCATACTCTAGTGTTCTTGCCTTGAGAGTTAAATAGAAGAGAGAAAGTATGTTTTGATTTGATAATTGAAGTTAAAGGGGACTTTAGAGTGATTTTATGTCATAGGATAGTAGTTGGATGGAAGAAAAGGAACAAAATTTCCTTAATTAAAACATGCATGAAAATAACGTCCAATCGGCATGGGTCAGGTAACGACTCGTAAGGTTTAACCACGAGTAGTCACCTGAACTCATGACCTAAGTGTCAAGATCTTAGCCATTCATTTTTACGACCATGATTTACTCATCACGACTCGTTACCTGACATTACAAGTCTTCATAAGGAGTCGTGATCAGGGCAGACTCCTAGATAAACCTCATTGTCGTGGTAACGAGTCCCACTTCATGATATTTTATGTGAGTTGACAACTCATCACCTGAGACATTGCCAGAGTAGTATGTATAACACATAAAAAATTTTCAAGTCCAGAACCTGGGGTATTACAGGTTTGGCATTCGTTAAGTGGTACCTATATTACTAAGGTGCTCTCCGCTAAAGTGACCCTTGCATCTGCTTTAGAGATCAATAGGTCGGTTAAGCGGATGCACCAGCTGATGTTATATTAGAAACTTTAAATAATGCCAAGTTCCCAGTTGCACCACCGAGATTCATTTAGACTCTTGGGAATGCAAACCATCAATTCTACAAGGCTAATTTTAATGTTCCTAACTCAATAGTGTTGTTGGATTTTCAAAAATGATTGTCATTACAAAATTAACCCCTTGGACCCTTTTGTTTTACTATTTTTAAAATAAATGCTAAAAATGAGATATAAAGGTCCCAAAACAAAACCAAGCCCAATATAACCCATATTCAATATTTCAATTCTGCTGGGACAGTCTAAATTTGTATTAAAAACTCAAAATAATGAATATTGATCGAAGTCAACTATATGGCTTCTCTAGAGTCTAAAAACTTCAAACTTACTCTAATAATTCTCGATCACATCGATAACTATGTCAACCATCCCCAAAATCTAAAAACATTATCTAACACATATAAGAAAGGGCAAAATGGTCAAAACACATAAGAGTGGAAACTCACAAATTCAGGTCATTATAGCATCAACCACCAAAACACAAGTTTGTTCTCAAACTATAAGGTAAAGAAATACTTAAATCGGTAATAAGCTGAGGATAACTACTACACATTATTTACTTGACCTCCTAGTAGCCTCCTTAACAAGATGATGTCTCTACTGAGCCTTAACAACTAGGATATCTCTAGAACACAACTGTATAACATCTTTAGACAAAATAGAGACTGGATCTTCAAGAAAGGTCAACTTCTTATCCAACTAAACTAAATCCCAATGAAGCACATGAGATTCATTTTTAATATTGCTCCAAAGCATACGTACATGAAAATTGGATGAACGACTAAAATGTCTAGACCAAAGGCCAACTCATAAGCAACCCCCACCCCTTTCCAAAGAATCTTAAAATGTCCAACATACCTGGAGTTAATCTTGACCATCTTCCAAAACCTTATCTCACCCTTCATAGGCGACATATGATGGACGATTTGATCACCTATCTCCAATACCAAATCACAAAAGCCTATGGCTTGTAAATTTTTTTTTCTACTCTAGGCTACTCAAAGCCTATCTTAAATCACCTAAACTCTATCTAAAGACTTAAGAAGCAAGTTGGTACCTTGGGGTCTAACCTCTATAGTATAAATTCAACCAGTAGGATATTGATAATTTCAATCATACAATGCCTCAAAAAGAGCCATCTTAATACTTGAATGGCGGCTATTATTATAAGCAAACTTTGCCAAACCCAAATGCTTGCTCCCACTGACGTTCGAAGTCAATACATATGTGCATAACATATCTTTCAAAACTTAAATAGTCCATTCCAACTGTCCATCAGTTTGGGGTTAGAAAACAATGCTAAGTTAACCTGAGTACCCAACTCCTCCTTGAATTTTTTCTAGAAAGTAGAAGTATATTGAGCCTCTATTTAATATAATAGACATGATTACCCTATGAAGATGAACAATCTCACAAACATAGAGACGAGCTAACCCCTTAGCACTAAAGGAAATATGAATAGGTACAAAGGGCTGATTTGGTCAACTAGTTTATGATTACCCAAATACTGTCAAACCTATGAGAAGTGCAAGGTAACCCAATCATGGAGTCCATAATGATCCACACAAGAATGGTTAACCTCAAAAATAACCACCCAATCTCTGATGCTCGACCTTTACTTACTGATAACATAAGAAATGAGCTACAAAATCCACCATATCCTTTTCATACAACCCTGCTAGTAAAGTACTTAAAATTACTATATACATCTTAGTCATGCCTTGATGTCTAGACTATTTAGAATAATGTGCCTCCTCTAAAATAAATCTCACCCAATCTCTGAATCTCGACACACGAACATGGTCACCAATCCTCAACAAAGCATCAAAATCAAGAGAGGTTTCCTTAACCTAGCACACCTTATCCCGAATCACACTCAAACTATCATCATAAAATTAGTAAGCTCAAATTTGCTCCATCAAGAAAGATCTAGAATCAACAAAGCCTAAAACATGCTTGGGTGTTGAAAAATCAAGCCAAACCATCTGATAAGGTAAATTCTAAACCTCCAAGTCTAAAGGCCACTCTTAGGTCACAAGATAGGAGACTTCTCATACTAGTTGACTTCCAGCTCAAGGCATCAGTAACCATATTTTCTTAGTTCAGATGATACAAAATAGTAAAATCATAACCCTTAAGTAACTCAAACCAATGTTGTTTCCTCATATTAATGTCTTATTGTCTGAAGAAGTACCTCAGGCTTCGACGGTCCGAGAAAATCTCATAATGAACTATATATAATTAATGATGCTTTACCATCAACACAATCACTATGACTGCCAACTCTAAATCATTGGTAGAGTAATTTATGTCATGCTACTTCAACTGATGAGATGCATAAGCAATCACCTTACCCTCCTGGATCAATACCACACCCAAACCAAGACCAGAAGCATTATAAAATACATTAAAACCCATACCCTCCTTGAGATTTAACTGCTGAGAGGCATAAGCATTTACTTTACCCTCATGTATCAACATCATACCCAAACAAACACCATAAGAATCACAAAACAAGATAAAACCCATTCCTTCCTTGCAAAAATTCAAGATAGAAGCCAAAGTCAATAACTCTTTGAGCTTTTGGAAGCTTTTGTCACATGCATTTGACCATTGGAACACAACTTTTTTTCTGAGTCAACTTGGTTAAGGTGCTACAATATATGAGAAACCCTCTATAAAATACCAATATTAATCTACCAAACCAATAATCCTCTGAATTTTGGTAAGAGAAGTAGGATTAGCCAAATCATGAATCATCGTTATCTTTGCTGGATCAACTATAATACCATCATTAGAGAAGACATGATCCAAGAAAGATATCGAATCCAACAAAAACACACACTTAGAAAACTTAACATACAACTTCTCATCATGTAACCTCTAAAGTTTAATCCTCAAATTCTTACATGGTCAGCCCTACTCATGGATAAACACAAGATGTCATGTATAAGTACAGTCATAAAGGAGTCGGGATACGGTCAAAACTCCCAATTGATCAACTCCATAGACATTAATGGGGCATTGGTAATACCAAAATACATAACCAAGATCTTATAATGATCTTATCGAGTCTGAAAAGTCTTCTTTGAGACATCCAAATTTCTAATCTTTAATTGGTGATACTCAGATCTTAGATCAATCCTGGAAAACACCAAAGCTCTCTAAAGTTGGTTAGATAGATCATTAATGCATGGAATAGGGCACTTGTTCTTAACTGTCTCTATATCCAACTATCTATAACTAATACACACTCACATAAAACTATCCCTCTTCTTCTCAAATAAGACATGAGAACCCAAACAGGACAAAATGGGTATAATAAACCCCTTACTCACCAAATATTAAAACTGATCCTTCAACTCAATTGAGGACATTCTCCAGGGAGAAATAGAAATGGACTTGGCACTCGGCTCTACATTATTAGAAAAATAAATATGAAAATTTGAAACATACTAGGAAAATATGTAGTAAGCAAATCTTTGAACTCATAAATAATAAAAATAAAATCCATAGATGGTGGGGAGGCAATGTTAATATCATGGATATGAACTAACTAGGACAAACACCCTCTCTTTGTCATCAAACGAGCAATCGAAAAAGATATAGCACCCCTTAGGCTCTATTTAATTATACAATTTCAAGCTAACCTCAGCACACCCAATTTTACTAAGGTCATGATGTTGGAATAAAATTCCAAAATAGCATGATAAGGAGATAACCAATTCATACCCTAGACAATATCAAAATCAACCATGTCTAGAATAATCAAATCTAACAAAGTCTCATAGCCTACAAAAGTAACCACACAAGACCGATACTCCTAATCCACTACTAAAGAATCTCCTACATGCATAGAAATATAAAAAGGAATAACGAAGGCCGCAAATGCAATATCAAGACTAGAAGAAAAATATATAAATACATATGACAAGGTCGACCTAGTGTCAAATAATATAAAAGTAGATCTATAGAAATTTGGGATAATACATGTAACAACATCATAATAGGCCTCTACCTTGGGTCTAGAATGTATATCCTATCATTGAACACATATGCTCTTAAACTATGCAACCCTGCGCCACCACTACGATCACCTTTACTACTACCTTAAGCACCTCTACCATGTTGTAAAAAACTTTTCAGAGCAAATTTAAGAATAGGTCTGAAAATACACCAAGGACAATCATTGGCTATATGGACAAACTTATCACATACAAAATATCCTTTATGTCCTAACCTAATCTGAGGAGGTGCGACTACGCCAGAAATACCACTCTAGACTGATGTCTGGCTAACTAAAGTCACTAAACCTTATGATCTACCACTTAATTCCTACAAAGAGGCCTGAACAAACCTACCATAATAAACATTGGAACCTCTACTCAAGAAATCCTTGCCTGAAGAGGTATGTCCACATAACTTACCATATTTATGCACCTTTTTCATGCCTCTCTGGGTAGTTTGGATAATATACTTGGTCATCTTGGCATGATTAATAATAATCTTGATGGAAGCCCCTAAAACTATTATCTAATTTGTAGCCAACTGATATGTACCATATAAACCCTTCACAAACTTTTGAATTTTTATACTTGATGGAAATACTAGGTGTTGAATATTTAGAAAAAGTGTGAAAACGAGCATCATATTAAGAAAGAGTTATGCTGCCCTACTCCAAGTGATCAAACTCATCACACATATGATCTCTAAAACTATACAATATAAATATCTCCAAAAAGTCCTCAAAAATTGAGTCTAGTCATATAAGAAAAAACTAAAGGTCTATAACTAGCATACAACCTCCACCAGCCCCTAGCAATATCAGTCAACTAACAGGTAGTATAATTAACCCCATGAGACTCTAGGGATCCAATCCAAAAACTCATAACCATCCTCACCAATAGCATGTCTGAACATGGGTTGACCTAAGTGAATAAATATTTCAAACCTCTTTTGATTACCAGAAGACATAACTATATATAAAGCAACATGAGTAGTAATATGTTTGGCAGGCTGAGAAACCATACATTAGGGTACCATAGATAAAGGATATACCTTTTAACCAGGAATTCCATTATTAGATACTAGCACAGAAGGTGAAGAACCACTCAAAGTCTGATGAATATCATAAGCAGATGTCTATACAAATAATGGAACCATACTCAAAACTAGAGGAAAACCAGGTGCACTTATGGGACACCCTCCAAATGAATCAGTAACTGAGTCAATAAATCCTTTAAAATTGGTGAAGCAATTAAACCCTATGGAAACTAAGTTGACCCCAAATTGCCTACACATTCAACCTTAGGCTCAGAGGATGTCTTCCTAGCACTACCTCTGACAGAGAAAGATCTTTGTGCCCATCCTCTACCTCAGTGACTTCCTCAACCCATACTATCTCTCCGATTTGGGCTCTATACTCAAGTGAGGCTCATTATCCTTAGCCTATTAAAATCTTTTCATCACCATCTATGCAAAAAAAAGTGGAACAAAACTTAGAACAATGGATAAAAACAACCAACACAAGTTAGGAATAAAAATAATTTTATTTTCCTAAAGACATCTTATAACCTCTCAAAGATAGATAGTGACATCTATACACAAATCTTTGAGACTCTACTAAACATCCTCCTCTTATACTTATAAAACTAGTACCAATTTATCACACCCATAAATTAGGTTATGATAGACCTTATCATAGCACTGCCTTGATAAGTAAGCCAATCACCCAAATAGATAAGGAAAAAATGCAATTACAATAACGTACATCCACGTGAGACTTTTAGAATGAGGTCAAGCAAAAAAAATAATTACAATGAAACAAAAAACAAATCCATAAAATCCAATCCCAAAATTTAGAGACATAATATCTGGAACTGAAAAAACATAGTCAATCTTTGAAATAGGAGTAAAGACAACTAATAGATAAAAGGTTCCTAAGGTCAACTATGAAAATCCTATAGTGAGCCAGTACCTTGAAGTGTCACCAACTAAACCATACGAATCAGCCTCGGTAAGTTGTACTTAGCTCGCAGCTACCTTGTATGACCCATAGGGGGTTTGCAGCCTATATACTATATCTTAATCTCAATCTAAACTCACCTATCCATTTTGTATTCATAGAGAGGGTTTTAATAAAAATGTCTCATTTTTTTTAAAAACAATGTTTCCCAGTGGTTCCCATATGTCATAAATGTATATATATGAAATAAGATTGTAAAGCTCAAAATCAACTCAAGTGATATTATCAAATCAATCCAACATGGGTATGTATAATAGTAATCCTAGAAATCAACTCAATATGTCTATTATTTATGATCGTCAGCCCCAATTAGGCACCATTAGAATAAACATGCATGTAAGAATCATCTACATCATATGAATCCATAACTCAGTATTTCTATCATGATAAAAGCAACCTATGCTCAAATAAGGTTTAAATTAGAAAAATAAGCCACCATACCAGCATAATATCTTGAATAAATGTATTCAAATGCATGGATAAGGCTAGTGATATCAAATAAAGCCCCCACATGGTCATCACACAATATTATATCATATCATAAACCAGCCACAATAGAGTATAACCCCCTACATGGGCACACGACAATAATAATATTCTCAAAATATAAACCCCATAGTTATTTTCCCCAACCTAATACATGTTTTACTTATTTATTAACTACCTAGCTCAATCTCAAAGAAGTTACGTCATAACTTACCTCAATATTCAACTGCAACATCTTCGTAGAATGAACAGCTCAATCGGATCCTTCCCCTTGAGAATAGACTTCAAATAAATTACAATATTTAGATATAGCATCAACGCATTAAAACAGTAAATGATACCCATGTTGCCTATAATCGGGTCGGGTCCAAAACAGATCCAAAAAATGAGTTGGAAAATAAAAGGAATAAAACTAGAATTTCATTTTAAAACACATTGCCCAAGGTTATAGGAGTCTATAGTAGAAAACCTTCGAAAAAAGGGGCTAAAATGATGTTTAAATTGAATAAAAATATTTTTTAAACTTTATAGATAAAAACCCCAAATTTCCATTTTGGCAATCATGATTTAAAGGTGTTATTGGTGATATAATTGATGAAAATAATTGAAATAAGGTTTTGGAGTTTACCAAAGCTTTTATGGTGAAGAAACCTTCAAGAATCACCTAAACCCAAAGTTCAAAAGTCCAAAAAGGGAGGAAAATGAGAAAAGAGACATATATAATGTACAAGCATCAGTCGCTTAAGAGATAAATGGTCGCTTAAGCGACCAAGCCATAATGGTTGGGCTTCACTTAAGAGGTCCATGCATTACTAAGGTGGCCTATGGTAAAATTACCCTAGGTCACTTAAGCAGCTACATCATCTGTTTTTATATCAATAACTTGGTTGAAATGTCAAGTTCCTGATCGCGTCTTAGGGATTCATTCAAATTTTATGAATAAAAATGAACTATTCTACTAGGCAAATTTTTACGTTCCTGACTTAATGGAGATGTCAGATTTTCAAAAATAGATTGTCACAAATTAACCCTGAGACTTCCTTTTCACTATTTTTGAAATAAAGGATCTAAATGAGATGTAAAGGTCTAAAAACTGAACCAACTCTAATACCAAACTAAATTTGATATTTTGGATTTGTTATTGTCTAAATTTCTATCTGAAATTCAGAAAATGAACGTGGACCGAGGTCAACTCTATGGTTTATCAAGCCATTACAAATCACAAACTCTCATTAATTATTTTCGATCGTATTGAGAACAATGGCAACTGTCACAAAACTTCAAAAACATCATGTAACAACTACTGACAAGGAAAGAATGGCAAAAACACAAAGGAATAAATACTCAAAAACTCAGGTTATTACAATAAGGAAGAAAAATAATTTTTGAAAAAATAAATTTAATGAGATCTTTTCAAGATTTGAATGATCATAAGGGGAATTAACTCTTCACTTACCTATTAATTGACCTTTAATGCTAAATTTGAGTGCTTCTATGATTTTACACCCTACCAATTTGTAATTGTTAGATATTACCCAAATTAATTTTAAAAACTTCACTTTACAAATAAAAGTTTCAGCAAAAATTTATGTTAAAAAATTGGAGTGCTTCAATATTATTATTTTTAATTAGAGGGAATTGTGCCTAAGCTGAAATTTAGAGGATGAGTAACTTTATAAATCCAAAAAGAAAAGATTGGTCTGAGAAACTCATTAGATTTGTTCAAAATTAAATCTATAGTAATTTGTTATTAATTAATTATGAAATTGACTGTAATTTGGAAATCTTATCTGTAACTTACTAAGAAACTTTTCAAGTTAATTTTTTCTCACATATATAAACACAACACCAAGACATTAGTATAACACCAAACACAAATTGATTTCTTCGTTTTTCTCTTCTAATTTTTTTTACATTATTAAAAAATATGTTGATGAAAAACTCATTTTGGTAGATTTTTTATCAATATTCCTAAATGAATTTAGCAAGACTATTCAAGTGTAATAACCCTCCAGGACATTTTTAATATTCCCATACTATTTCGTCATTTAGAGATTTTCCATAATTGTCTCAAGTCATTTATGACTTGCTGGAGGGGATAGTTCAATTATCAACAGTTTGTTTGGGTTTTAGAGTCAATTTTCTGTTTTAAAATATTCACTATTGTGAATTGGTTATTAGCATTAAACTTTTGGTTAACAGCAGCATATGCTAATTTTGACAGTCTTGTTCGATTTGGAATATCAATTTTAGGATAGGGAGACCTTTGGTTGTTCCCAATGTTTCTAAATAAATTTTAAGATATGTATATATTTTGGTTAAAATGGCCATTTAGGTGTGGGACCCATATTTCCTCTAAATAATCTTGGATGGAAATTTTGATAACACTATTGAGTTCAAAATGTCGAATTTGGTAGGGTAGCATAGTTCATTTGCATTCACATGATTGCAAACAAATTCTGAGAGTTCAAATGGAGACTTGGCAATTGCCAAGTTTTCTTGAGGAAGCATCAGTTGGTGCAAGACAAATATGACATTCATATTCGCAAGGAACTTGGATGCATATGCAAAGGACAAGGTAAATAGATATTAGTATCACGATGACCTTGGTTGCATTCAAAGGGAAAGTTTAGTGGACATTACAATTGCGGGCTATTCTTTATGTTCATAAAGGTTAATATAGGTTGAGGGTTGTGTCACCATGGGGTACCTATGATTATAATGAAGGGATCCCTTGCATAATATAAAAATATGAAAATCAATCTCATCAAATTTTATAAGTCCCAACTTCCATTAATTGTCCTAGAGAGCTAAGAGAGTGAGACAATTGATACGTAGTTGTTCGGGGTGATTTAGAGAGTTCATGGCTATATTTTCTCATTAAGGATTATCATACATTTCTGTTAATTTCTCAATTAATTCACCTATTTAAACTCAAAAGCCCTAAGCCTTTGTGGGATGATTTGAGGGTTTAATTGTGCAAGTATTTCACCCATTTTGGAGGGTAAACAATCCTTGATCCTAGCGGGACATTTTTATTGTTTAAAAGTTGTGATTCCTCAAACAGACCCCATATTAGGATTTAGCATGAAGTTTTACCCAAAGAATTTATATGAAATATGGGTATCTTTATTCTCGTATTAATTTATAAATCATTATTAGGATAGTATGGCATCATCTGAAGGCTTCAAAGAAGGGAAAATTCCAATTTAGTGGACTTTATCATGCATTCATCGGTGTCTAGGAAGGCTAGGCTTACATTCCTCATATATTGAGATTTATGATGATTTTGGTATATTACTTGTAATACCCCGAACGCTACACGGTGCTCATAACTATATAGTAATACTATAATTATGGGGAAATTAGCCAGAAACTTGCCATAAAGTTTAAAACATTAAGTAAATATTGTGTGTGGTACATCCATACCAAAACTGAGCATCTATCTATAAATACTGTAGTTTGAAAAGCCTCTACTGCCTGAACAAGGAGTTGATGGGACAAGTCCCCAACTAACTCCGACTACTGAAATAAACTGAGTACTGAAATACTATAATAATAAATCTGTCTTCAAAAAATGATGACTGATCCCTAATCTGTTGCTTATGGATTGGGCTGCTAAGTATGATCGGGAGCCCATGTATCAGAACCTATTATATAAAATGTCATAGCGTAAAGAAAGGTATGTGTCAGTACTTTGAATGTACTAGCATGCTATGTGAGGTAGGCTGAGATACATGGGTTAATATGCATGAACAATACTGACTGAATAACATGAGTACAACTAAATGAGAGTATATGTATAGAATACATAAACTGTAATTGAGGTCATGATGACATTGGATACTGCGTTCAGAATCACTTGTTTACTAATATATGAGTTTACTAATACTATATTACTATTAGCAGAGTGACTGTATCTGACAGTCCTGATTTTGTGGAACTATTCTGAGTTCCGTAATGAACTAAGTGACTGTGTCTGACAGTCCTAATTTTTGTAGAATTGAACTGAGTTCTATTTTGAAGACTAAAACTAAGAATGTGGGAGATAATCATTTAACCGACATGCCCCTTCTGGATGGATTGGGGTCTAACCTGTAACCCCAGTTAGAAGAGTGTCAGTACCATGCCATGGGTAAGGACAACTGTGAGTTAACCCTCTCTGATAGGAAGCTCTTTCGTTAACACTTGCTTTCAGGAAAACTTGTATGAGATGTATCAACCCTAGTCTGGCAGGAAGATATCTCAACCTACACAGGCTACATACCTCTGTAACACATGGACTACTACTATGGTTCAAACCCTCTGCTGGAAGGAATGCCCCCATCCCTGGGTTCACTTGGTGTTGAGTCCTACTCCTAACTGAATAGACACTGGACTAATTTCTAAACTGTACTAGGATGGACTGATCATACTGTATAACTGAACTAAATTGAGTTCACAAAGTTCTGTTAACTGATGGAGTACTACTGAATTCTATTAACTAATGGAAAACTACACAGCTCTATTGACTAGCAAGATTTACTGAGGTCTGAATTGAATATTAAATTGTAACTATGACTGATTACTGATGCTACTATTCGTGAAACTATTGAGGCTATTATGTAACTACCATAGCTCTAGGCAAATAGCTATGTTTTTGGGTATTGGATACCCCCAGGAATCGTTATCATAAAAAACAAATCATAGCATAAACTTGAAAGGCATAACTATATACACTTGATCTTAACTCATTCATAAAGACATTCCATTAGACACTTGCATGATATAACCTGTACATAAGCTAACATAACATATTGTTTTCCTTTTTTCTTTGTTTACATGAGCAATTTATCAAACACTTGGAGGACATAACAGATGCACATGACACTAACCACATATGGGCACCATAATTAAAATCCCCATTTACAATTTTGAGAGTTTTGCATGGATTTACATGATTCTATACATATATCAAATAACTCCACATGAAACTTGTAAAAGAACATGGAGTAGAAACACAATTAATCATTACAATCATGAATATAATTAAACCTAGCCTAAAATTCATGTTATCAATACACTTGAGGTTTTAAAAATAGATTCTTGAACTCCAAGGGTGGAAGGGACCCTTGAACAAACACTTGACATACCTTAACAATAAAATTATGAAAGATTGATGGTAAGTTCATAGGCCTTGAATTAAATTCAAAATCTCCTAGGGCATGTTATTGAGAGCAACTTATGAAGAATGAATAGTTTTTGCTCTTAGAAGGGTTTAATTTCGTGTTTTGGGGCTGATAGATATGGGAAAAAGATCCAATTACCCCTGAGGATATGACTTTTTAATGAATAAAAATTGATCTACCGACACGTAGAATGATGCACCACGTCATTATCCTCAACTCGATGGACAACATGCCGCGTCGAGTCTGCGTTGGTTCACTAGAATTTTCTCTAGGAGCTGGAGGAAAATGTTCATCGATGCGATGGGCAATGCGGCACATCGAGATTGCATTTATCCACTAGTTTGATCTTTCAAATATGATCCAAATCAAGTCCAAAAAATCCAAAATTTGTTCAGGAATACCCACTAATATTCCTGATCATGATTCAACCTAAAAATCATTACTTTAAGGTTGTGAGGGCCGTGAAATAGAGTTGCCAACCTACAAAGGCTAAAATTTCACTAAGTCTGAATACTTAGCTAGAGCTTTCTAAGTCTAATATGCCTTAACAAGCTTTAAAGGACCGAGTTAAACTTAGGATTTTGTGAGGTCTTACAATATCTCCCCCTTGGGAACATTTATCCTTGAATGAGACTAACTAGGCTGAGAATACTAATAGACTAGATTTAAATATGAGACATGCAAAACTGTAACATGATTTCATAACTGACATTACTGATATGCTGAAATTTCATACTGAACATGCATATCTGATGCATGAGTACATGGCTGAAGATAATTTGTGAATGCACAACTGATATTGTTGATAAGCTATGTTTCTCATGTTGAACATGCATATCTGATGAATGAATACATAACTGAAAAATGCAATGGTAACTAATACCAAGTCTATAAGGGAAATCTAAGCATGGAATTTAGTAAGTTCAAGGTAAAACTATTACCTTACTATGAGTCTGAGTTTGCGGAGAAGAGATGAAGATACTTGGTCCATATATATTCTTCTGCATCCTAATTATCTCCCTCAACGGAATGATTCCACCAAATAACTTTGACTAGAGGGACCTCTTTGTTCTTCACTCTGCAAATTATATAATCAAGGATTTCGATTAAAATCTCCTCATATGAGAGGTTGTTCTAAACGTATATTCTCCTTATAGGGACTACAATTGTTGGGTCACCTATGCATTTATTAAGAAAGGAGACATGGAACACTGGATGGAATGGAGCTAAATCTAAAGGCAACTCAAGCTCGTAAGTTTCCTTTTTGAAACGACTGAGAATTTGGTAAGGACCAACATATCGGGGACTGAGTTTTCCCTTCTTACCAAACCTCTTCACTTCTTTGATAGAAGATATCTTCAAATACATATAATCACCAATCTCAATCTCGAGATCCTTTCTCTGCACATCTGCATATGATTTTTTTGGCTCTGAGCTGTCTTAAGCATTTTCTTGATCAACTGAACCTTCTCTATGGTGTTAAAATCCATGTCCAGCCCTACCAATACATCCTCTTCCACTTCAAATGAACCAATGGTATACCTTTATCTACTCCTATAGAGTACCTTAAACGGAGCCATATGCATGTTGGAATGATAGCTGTTGTTATATTTAAACTCAATCAAAGGTAAGTGGTCATCCAAACTACCTTTAAAGTCTATCGTACACGCTCACAGCATATCCTCTAAAGTTTGAATGGTCCTTTCTGCTTGACCATCTATTTGAGGGTGGAAAGTTATACTAAGGTGGACTTGGGTACCAAGACCCTTTTTGAAGGATTTCCAGAAATAAGAGGTAAACAACGTACCTCTATCTGATATAATGGCCAATGAAACTCCATGTAATCTGACCAAATCTCTGACATAGATCCTGGCATAGTCCTCAGCTTAATAAGAGGTATGGGCTGGTAGGAAATGAGCTAATTTGGTCATCCTGTCTAGAATGACCCAAACTGAATCATGCTGACGACGAGTATGAGGCAAACCCATCACAAAATCTATGTTCACTTTCTTTCACTTCCAAGTGGGAATACTAAAGTCCTGCATAGCCCCACTAGCCTTCTGATGCTCAATATTAACCTACTGACATGTTGAGCACTTGGCTACAAACTCTACAATATCTTTCTTTATCCCACTCCACCAGTAGATCCCACACAAATCATGATACCTCTTTGTGGCCCCTGGATGAATAGAGTAACCCGCACCATATGCTTCTGCAAGAGTCCATTATATCACGTCATCTACACTCGGTACACATACTTGACCCTAACAACATAACACACCATCTCCTCCTTGGGAGAAAACCTCTATTTTCTGATCTCTGACTGATTCTTTAAACATAACTAGGTTGTGATCCTTATCCTGCTTTTCCATTACCTCGGAAACCAGAGATGATTTTGAACTACTCTGCACCCATACATTACCTTCTACTAAATCGACTAAATAGATACCCAGTTGGGCAAGTTGATGAACTTCCTAAGCTAACTTCATCCTACCATCCTCTACATGAGCAACACTACCCATAGACATCTTACTTAGAGCATCAACCACTATATTAGCTTTACCCAGATGATACATGATGCTATGTAGTAGTCCTTCAGCTACTCCAACCACTTTCTCTGACGGAGGTTTAGGTTTTTCTAAGATAAAACATACTGTAGACTCTTATGGTTAGTGAACACATCGATGTGCACACCATACAAGTAGTGCCTTCAAATCTTTAAGGAAAATACTACTACTGATAACACAAGATCATGAGTTGGATAGTTTTTTTCATGGGGCTTAAGTTTTCTAGAGGCGTAGGATATGACCTTACATCTCTGCATCAAAACACACCCAAAACAAATCCTGGAAGCATTATAATATAGAACAAAGCCAATTGAATCATCTGGTAGGGTCAAAATTAGAGTTGTAGTGAGTCGAGTCTTCAAATCCTAAAAACTCTTCTCACAAGAATCTGACCACTAGAATTTTACCTTTTTTTTAGTCAATCTGGACATATGGGATGCAATAGATGAAAATACCTCAAAAAACCATTGGTAATAGCCAGCCAAACCAAAGAAACTCTTGATATCTATCAAAGAGATGGGTCTAGGGTAGTTTCTTACTTTTTTGGTCTTTTAGGGATCAACTCTAATGCCCTCACCAAAAACAATATGGCCAAGGAAAGCTACTGACCTTAACCAAAATTCATACTTACTAAATTTGGCAAATAACTGATGATTTTTAAGAGTCTGTAATACTATTCTGATATGGTCTGCGTGATCATGCTCACTATAGGAGTAGACAAGAATGTCATCTATTAAGACTATGATGAACATGTCCAGGTACTACTTGAACACTTGGTCATCAAGTCGATGAAATTTTTTTGGGTATTGGTAAGATAAAATAACATGACTAAGAATTTGAAGTGACCATACAGAGTTCTGAAAGTTGTCTTCGGAATGTCACATTCTCTGACTTTAAGCTAATGATAGCTTGATCTGAAGTCTATCTTAGAAAAGTAACTGGCCCCCTGAATTTGGTCAAACAAGTCATTAATTCTAGGAAGGGGATACTTTTTCTTAATTGTGACTTTATTTAGCTGACTATAGTCTATACACATTCTGAGATAACCATTTTTCCTACTCACGAATAAAACTAGTACGCCCTACTGGGACACACTGGATTTGATGAATCCCCTATCTATGAGATCCTTTAACTGTTCTTTTAATTCTCTGAGTTCTACAGGAGCCATTTTGTATGGAGGAATAGATATGGGTTAAGTATCTGAAAAAACGTCTATTCCAAAGTCGATTTCTCTTTAGGGAAGAAATCCTGGAAGATCTTCAGGAAAAATGTTTGGGAATTCACATGCTACTGATACTGACTCATGAGTAGGGTTTTGTAAGCTAGCTTCTTGGACTCATACAAGATGGTAGACACATTCCTTAGATATTATTTTTCTTGCCCTAGGGTAGGAAATTAGATGACACCTAAGTGTTGAAGTACTACCGCTCCACTCTAGGATGGGCTCATTTGGGAACTGAAATTGGACAATTTTGTTTTTGCAGTCGACTTAGCATAAAAGGAATGAAGCCAGTCCATGTTGAGAATGACATCAAAATCGGTCATTTCTAATTCAACTAAGTCTGCTGAAGTGACTTTCTAAGATACCATAATCGGACAACTCCTGTATACCCATCGGGCTATGATAGATTTAGCTACTAGGGTAGAGACAGCTTTTCTAGAATTTCGGTATAGACTCCAAAGTCAATAGCTATATAAGGAGTTATAAAAGACAAAGAAGCTCCTAGATCAAGAAAAAGATAAACATGTAAATGATAAACTTGTAATGTACTAGTGACCACAATAAGAGAACTTTCCTGATCCTGTCGGGACTGAAGTGCATAGAGTCTATTTGGGCGTTGTCCACTGGTGGAACTGGAAGTGGCACCCAGCCAATTCAGGGGACCGGACTGAGCAGAGGGATGGTTATGCTTACTTTGCAAACCCACCAGAGGATACTGTCTAAATCTATGGCCAGGCTTGCCATATTCGAAACATATATCACTGCCAGTTCTGCATATACCCTAATGGTTTTTGCCCCTCTTCTAGAAGGGAGGATATTTCGAGCACTACTAACATAACCCTGGGGTTTAAGGAATAACAACCTGTCTCTATTATCATCTCTGAATTTTGGCATAGGAGTACTGGCTAAGGACGGAGCTGGGACTGAGGATTTTAGGTAGAACTAAGAATGACTACCATCCTTTAACTTAGGTTTGGTAAAGTTAAAGCTACATGTTCTATCTCTCTTATTCTCCCTCTCATTTTCTTTATTCTTAGTCTCCTCTATCTACTGAGCATGGACCATGAGACTGGAATTGTCCATTTCCTTAATCAATATTACGGTCCTACACTCATTGACCACACTATTAGACATGCCAAACATAAACTTACTCATCTTGGATCTTCTATCTTCTACCATATGAGGAGCGAATCTGGCTAATTCAGTAGACTTAAGAGAATACTCTTGTACCATCATATTTCCCTAATTCAAATTTATATGTTCTAAAACCTTTTCTTTCCTCAACTCTAGAAGAAATAACCTATACATAAAATCAATAAAAAATTCCTCTCATTCTATGGGCCCTTCTCTACAGCCCTCTCTACTTTCCACTGATTAAACCATGAGTGAGCTAAATCTTGTACCTGATATGTAGCTAACTTGACCCTCTCACTAGTTATCACCCCCATAATATTTGTAACATTCTACACCTGATCAAGGAATTCCTATGGGTCCTCATCTAACTTTGATCCAATAAAAGATGGAGGGTTCATTCTGGTGAAGCCCTAAATCCTGGCAACAGCAGTATTGACCATTGGGTTGGCTGGAATGGCAGTTGGGCATTTATTCTTGGTTGCCACAAAATGATCTAGAGTGGTAAAAGCTGCTCTGAATTCAGTATAAGAGACAAGTTTGTCCAGAGGATATAGCCGAATGGACTGAGGTACAGGTTATTCTCCCATTCCTCTTACCTTAGTCCCCTTTGGAGGCATATTCTATAAACAGAAGAGAAACTTTTATTAGATCGAGAGTTTAACTTTATATTGTGCTCACTCATATGACATGATTACTAAAAGAAGGGAAAATTTTCCTATAACATCTCGTAGCCTCCTGTCTATAAGTGTGGCGCACTATACACCCATGAACAAGACTCTACTAACTGCGACTTTTACACTTTCTAGGAGTCTATTGAACCTTAGGCTCTGATACTAAGTTTGTAATTCCCAGAGTCTGTACCCCAGATGCTACGCGGTGCTCATAATCTTGAAGGACCACAAGCTAACCCATGTCTAGTACCTACGGCAATAATTGAATAATAATACTATAATTCTATAGAAATTAGGTGGAAACTTTCCATAAGGTTTAAAACTATACGTAAATACTGAGTACGGTACATCCATACCAAGACTAAACATTTGTCTTTAAATACTCTGTTATGAAAGTCTCTACTTTTTGAACAAACAGTTGATAGGACAAGTCCCAACTAACTTTGACTACTAAAATAAAATAAGTACTAAAATACTATAATAACAAATATGTTCTCAAACAATGAGGACTTACCACTAGCCTGCTGCTAATTGATCGGGTTGCTAAGTATAATCAGGAGCCCATACGTCTAAACCTATTATATAAGACATTATAGCAAAAAAAGAGGTATGCATCAATTCTTTGAATGTACTGGTATTCTAAGTGAGGTAGGTTGAGATGCATGTGTTCATATGCATGAACAATACTGACTGAATAACATGAATATAACTGAATGAGAGTACATGTATGAAATATGTAAACTGTAACTCAGTCATGATGACAATGGATACTGTGTTCAGAATCACTAGTTTATTGATACATGAGTTTACTCATACTATATTATTGTTAACTGAGCGATTGTATCTAGCAGTTCTGATTCTGCAAAACTATTTTGAGTTTATACTAAATTAAGTGATTGTGTCTGACAGTACTGATTTCTATTGAATTAAACTAACTTCTATTCTGAAGACTAAAACTGAGACTCTAGGAGGTAATCATCTAAATGACATGCCACTTCTGGATAGATTAGGGTTCAACCTATAACCCCAGTTGGAAGGGTGTTAATACCATGCTAAGGGTAAGGAAAACTGTGAGTTAATCCTCTCTGATAGGAATATCTTTTGTCAACCTTCACTGGCAGTAAAACTTATATGAGATGTATCAACCCTAGTTTAGGAGGAAGATATCTCAACCTATGCTGGCTATGTAGTTCTATAACATAGGGAATGCTACTAAGGGTTAAACCCTCTGCTAGTAGGAATGCCCCCATCCCTGGGTTCGCTTGGTGCTGAGTATTATTCCCAACTGAATAGACACTGGACTGATTTCTAAACTGTACTAGGCTAGACTGAACTGTTACTGAATATACTTTCTACCTAAACTAAATAGAGTTCACTAAGTTCTGTTAACTTATGGAGTACTACTAAATTTTGTTAACTAATAGAATACTACAAAGTTCTATTGACTAGCTAGATTTATTAAGGTCTGAACAAGATATTGAACTATAACTATGACTGATTACTAAGGCTACTATTCATGAAACTACTGATACTATTCTTTAACTACCACAACTCTAGGTAAACTGCTAAGATTTTGGATATTGGATACCCCCATGACTCGATAGAATGAAAAATAAATCATAGCATAAACTTGAAAGGCATAACTATATGCACTTGATCATAACTCATCTATAGAGTCATTTCATCAAACACTTGCATGATATAAATTGTACATAAGCTAACATGACATGATTGTTTTCCCTTTTTCTTTATTTACATGAGCAATTTATCAAACACTTGGATGACATAATCCATGCACATGACACTAACCACATATGGGCACCATAATTCAAATCCCCAATAACAATTTTGAGAGTTTAGCATGGATTTACATGATTCTATACATATATCAAATAACTCCACATGAAACTTGTAACAAAACATGGATTAGAAACCCAATTAATTATTGCAATCATGAATATAATCAAACCCAACATAAAATTCATGTAATCAATACACTTGAGGTTTTACAAATAGATTCTTAAACTCCAAGGGTGGAAAGGACCCTTGAATGAACACTTTACATACCTTAACAACTAAATTCTAAAAGATTGATGATAAGTTCTTGTGCCATGAATTTAATTAGAAATCTCCTAAGGTTTGTTCTTGAGAGAAACTTGTGAAGAATAACTAGTTTTTGCTCTTAGAAGGGTTTAATTTTGTGTTTTAGGGCTGATAGATGTGAGCAAAAGACCTAATTACCGCAAAGAATGTGACTTTTTAATGACTAAAAATTGACTTAGCGACATGCAGACTGACACGTTACATCATTTGCATCGATGTGATGGCCAATACTCCACGTCGAGTCTGCGTTGATACCCTGGAATTTGCACAGGGAGATGGAGAAATATATTCATCAATGCAATGGGTGATGCAGTGCATTGAGATTGCATCAATCCACTGGATTGAGCTTTCAAATGTAATCCAAACGAATTCCAAAAAATCTAAAACTTTTTTGGGAACACCCATTGACATTCCTGATCATGATTTAGCTTAAAAATCATTACTTTATGGTTATGAGGCTCGTGAAATAGAGTCGCAAACCTGCGAAGTCTAAAATAACACTAAGTCTTAATACTTAGCTAAAATTTTCTAAGTTTGGGACCCCTTAACAAGCTTTAGAGGTCTGAGTTATGCTGAGGATTTTGTGGGGTCTTACCACTATGCTAGATTTAGATTGGAATCTACAGTTTGATTGCATGATTGGTAAAATTTTTGAATATTCAACTTGTTTTATTAAGTAGAATTGACACATTCCTTCTTTCCTTGAGTAAAGTTTTTGTATTTGGGCTTATTTAGTCTTATTTAAAACCTAGTAGCAGCAATTGGAATGATTTATACTAATGTTTGGGTAGATATCACCTTGGTGTGAACTTTCAAGGTTTAATAGTGGGCCTTGTCGACCCTCTTTAAGGTCAAGTATCTTATTTACTACTTGTAGATCTAAAAGGCCTTCCTTCAACAGTTTACATATATTCTTAGATCTTAGGATGATATAGACATCTTTCTGATTCTTGACTAGACTTACAAACTTATATTTGCTTTAAAGATCAGTTCTAATGTAGAAATTGCTATTTATTTATCATATTTTAAGACTTGTTCGAGTCTGACATTTACTATTCTCTTATGATATTAGAGTTTGGTTTGAGACCAACATATACGGTCTATATTTAGGGGATAAGGGTCTGATTCGAGTCCAGTGTTTATGGTACGAAACAAATACTATTGTTATATCTTATTTTGATTATGAGCAGCATATAATAAGGGACCAGATGCCTGGATTTTTTAGGCTACAGTATAGCTAGCATGTGTCTGGGTAGTTTTGTCCTCTAGTGTAACAAACTGCACAGGTGAAGCATGTACTATTTAGGATACCTGTTCTAATTGTATTTTAACCCTAATCATTATTCCACTATAAAGGGAAAAGGATGCTTTTCTATCAAGTAGTCTTTTGCAAATTCAAAGAGTGAAGAGAGAAGAAGGCAAAAACTCAATATTCAACATTGCTCAAGATCTTAGCTCTGTGAATACTGAAATAAAGATTGTTCTTAAGTCCATCTTGAGTATGTAACTGAATTACTCATTCTATAAGAGTAATGTTCTTTTATTTTTGCTTTGAGAGTGCTAAGGTAGAGTTACCTAAGCTTAATACTAGTTAGAGTTAATAAGTGTTGAGGGATTTTTGGCATATTTTTTAAGTTAGACTTGTAGTAAAGTTATTACAAGTAGGTGGAACCTTGACTTAGGTTCAATTCAAGTCTATAATTAAGAGGTTGATTATAGTGAACTTTTTGAAAGCTTGTGAGTGAAAGCAATTGATTTTCCTCCCTTGAGCTAGGAGGTTTCCATGTTAAATCCTATGTTCTTTATATTTCCTGCACTATATTGTGTTCTTTGTTTATTTTTTGTGTATTTACATGTGACTAACTTTAAGGGACCTGGTACCTTACTTGGTGCGTTAACCATCTGCAGTTTTTATCAATTGGTATCTGAGCTAGAACACTTTAAAAGAATCACACCTAGAGTGATTTGTTTAGCATGGCCACTCTACCTAACATTGAATAAGGGCAATCTACTGCTAGAACACCTAGATTTAATGGTCACTATTATGGGTGGTGGAAAACTAGGATGTATGACTTCATTATGGCTACGGATAGTAAGCTGACGAACATAATTATTGATGGTCCTCATGTTCCTGTAAGAGAAGTCAAAGAAATAAAAGTAACAAGTATGGTTATTAAAATTAGGAGAGAGAATGGTGATGAATATAGAATGAAGGTTGAAAAAATTACATGGCCAAGAAACAACTAGTTTTTGGCATATGACCAGATGAATACAATAGGATTTTTGCCTGTAAAAAAGCTGGGGAGATCTGATATTTCTTGAGGATTGCTCATAAAGGAACCACTGATGTGAAGGATTCAAAAGTTGGCATATTAACTACTCAGTATGAAACTTTCACCATGAAAGAAGGAGAAACAATCTAAGAAATGCACATAAGATTCACTTCTATCACAAATAAGCTACACTTCTTGGGAGAAGTGATTCAATTATAAAAACAAGTGAAATAGATTCTTGGTGTTATTCCTAAGTCCTTGGAAAGAAAAATTGGATGCTATAAATGATGAAAGAAACCTGAAGATCCTCACTAAGAATGAACTGATAGGAAATCTAAAAACCCAGAAGCTCAAGAAGCAGCAAGAGCTTGAGAAAAAATAATCAAAAAAGGAAAAATCCATAAGATTTAATGCTTTAAAACATTATTCAAGAAAACAGGACAATAATGTTGCCTATTTGGCAAAAATTATTGTTAAAGCCATGAAGAAAAGTGGCCAGTTCCAAATAAAAAGAAGTAGCAGCAAAAGGGGAAACAATGTTGTGACGTGTCTCAAATATGGAATTCCTAAGCATTTCATTAAGGATTGTCCAATGCAAAAAATGGATTACCAGGAATACTCAAGACTATAGGTGAAAAAGAAAAGAACGGGTAATAGGTCCCTAAAATTCCAAGAAGGAAGACCACTGCTAAATATGCAGTGATGGAAGCTTCAATATTATGGGAATATTCTTCAAGTGAATCTGATAAATATGAGAAATCTGGAGATATGTCTATGCTAGATGTGGAAGATAGTCTAGTTCTCTATGATTCCTTGTTTTACTTCATGGAAAACATAGAAGATGAAGAATAAAATGAGGTAACACTTTCTGATATTAAAGAAAACCTAGATAACTACTGTGCTAGGAAGATTAAGATGCTTGCAAATGTGTTGATTGATTTTATTAATGAAATGACTGCTGAAAAAGATACTCTAGAATAAAAGGTAAGAAGTAAAGATATTGAGTTAATTTCTTTAAATCTTCCGATATCTGAAACTGAGGAACAAGTTACAAAGCTGAAATTTGAAAATCTAAGCGTAGTCAACTAATGAAAGTTAATAATACTAATATTAAAGAAAAAAAATGCTCTAGAACATAAAGTTTAAGATCAGGAGCATGTTTTATGCTTTGACTCTCCAAATATCTAAAACTGAGGAACAAGTTGCCAAGTTAAAATCTAAAAATCTATGTTTTGTAAGTAAAATAGAGAAAGTAGATGCTTCTAATTGTAAAGGAAAGAAAGAAGCCTCAATGCTTCAAATTGAGCTTGAAGAAAAATTGAGGGAATCTCAAAAATATCTCATGGATGCACTCCAGAAGAAAGATGGATTAGAAAGGGACTTGGTCTGTTTGAAAGAAGAACTTAGTAAATCTTTATAATGGTTGTAAGTCTCTACAATGGACCAAATCCTTATCTATACTTTGTAATTTAACCAGTCAAGGTGTAAGAAATGGTAAGGGCCTTAGGTATCAACAAAAAACTCAATCATCTAAGTCTCAAGGCAAAGTTTCTCAAGATGTCAGAAACAAAGTCTAAAAACTTCTATACATTCATTGTGTGAGAGATGGTCACATAAAGAAAATTTGTCAAAGTTGGAATAAAGAGAGAATGAATATTGTTAGATATATCCAGCAAGGGTATACCTATCCTAAGGGTTACAAATCTTTGAATAGTATAAAGAAACTCTTATTACCAAAATGGGCAAAGAAAGATTTGATCACACACTTATCCTCCTACTTGGAACTCAAACTCAAGTGGTTCCCAAATATAAAAAATAACTTTGTTTGCAGATGGGAGAAAGGAATTATAGTAAGAACTTACTCCTAGATAAGTAATTATTCAAAGCATATGACTAAAGTGTCTGACTGTATTAACTCTCTCAAGACACTTCAAAGTGGAAGTATCTCATTTAAAGTAGGATCAAAATATTTGTGGCCAATGGGAAGTAACTTACTTTGGTGTTCAACATGAAGGTGCTGACTTATGGGACTTGTAAGTTCCTCAGTGTTGAACGAGTTAATTTCAAGGGACCTGGTCCGTGGCATACCAATGCTGGTAAATCCATATAATGAGAAAGATTATGACTTTAAAGGACTCAACAACCAAATAATGTAGAGGGGAGTGATAGAAGTGATGGTAAACCAAGATCTTAGTCATAAACATCAATTGAAGTAAAAGAACCTCAAAAAGTGTCAAGTCAAGATCTCTCAGGGACCTGACCCAGTGAAATTCATCTCAGAAGGATAAATAGGAAGCACATATCTTCTCATCCCCTTGGATATTCTAACTTCACATTTGAATATAGGAATTTAAAGAAGCGCTCAAATTAGAAGTCTTATAGGTTTCCTATTATTTTCATCCCAAGTAAGCCATGTTGTGAAAAAGTTCAGAAAGGTGTTGACTGGTTCATTGTAATGTTGAAGGAACCCTTGCTATTTAAATGATGTTAAGTCTGTGACCCTGTCGCCTGAACTATTTTCAAACAAATTAGAGGAATTCAGTTGTGTTTTGAAGAAAGAAAGTTGAGGCTCGGATTGACAAAATTAACCTGACCTACTAGATTGATCATTCTCTCTTCATAAATTTGGCTATGTTTAAAAAACCAGAATCCTTGGTAAGATAGGTACATTTTGGTATAATTCGGTACCATACCTTTGTAGATATAAACCCATGGGAACAACTTTTGAAGAGAACAAATGATAAAAGCACAAATTTGAGAATTCACTCAAAGAAAAAGAGGGACCAAGTCCTATCTCTCTGGTTAGTATCATGAGTGTGCATGCTTTATTTTTTTTGTTCTATTAGAAAAGGTCATGTATTCTTTCTCTATTTTAGAAAGTTTGTATTATCCAAAAGAGGAAAGATGAGTTACCCAAAAATTGAAATTAAACTTATCGCTTTAAAAAAGCGTATTCTTGTGAGTATCTTTTTCCAAAACCTTCTTTTATAATCTGTGTCCCATTTTCTTCCAAAGGAGCATAATATCTAAAATACTCCAATCCTTCCAAAAAACCTCATTTCTATAATAGTCATGTCCTCCAAAATTACTTTGAAGCTCCAAGCCTGATTTATCCCTCTCATTCATGTCAAAACAACTATTTACTAAGCCTATCCTCATAATCACCACCCTTGATAAACCTCAAATAAATGAAATCCCTAACCAAAAGGAACATTCTTGGTAGGTTGCCTCAGAATAAAAGGATTTTAAAAAGGTTTTTATCCCTCCCTAAATTCTTCCATTCGAATACACTTTTTACCTCCAAAGGTCCAGCCCAACAGGGAAGGATACATGTAGTCGTTTTTGGGTGCTTGAGCACCTACTGACACTGGTAAAAATTTTATATATTTATATAAAAAATATAATAAAATCGGTTGTGATGTATTGTTAAGAACCCATAGATAAAAATGGTTGTTAGGTTTTTTGTCTTTGGTGTGTAACTTAAACACCTTTATCCAAGAATTGTTGTGGGTTCGATTCCTTGTAGCAACTAACTTTTTTCCGTAAAGGAAGTAAGCACCCATAACCTTCAAATCTTGGATCATCCACTGCTACCCAGCTTAGTAATCCTAATTATTTAAAGCTAGACTCTTTCTTCACTGAACATCTTAATGAAATTTTTTTCCTAAAAACAAAAGATCCCTCTGACAGTGTAATGACTAGTGATTCTTGGGTTACTAAAAATCTCATTTTTTTGTCAAACAACCCACAAGTAAGTTTGGTTGGTCTAAATAAACGAGATGACAATCTAAACAAAATAATCTCTAGAGTAAAATCTATTAATCCTTTTGAGAAGCAATAGACTTCTGAGGAACCTGGTCCCAAGTAGAAGAAAAATGACATATGAGGAAACTAGTAGAGTTTCTTAAAGAAGAAAAGTGAGTGAAGAAAGAAATCAGGTGCCTAAGAAAGTGAGAAATAAATTCTTTAGGGATCAAAAGGTGTTGATCGGAAGAGTTTTTAGCTCAAGTGTACTAACAAGACCAAGTATGTTGGAATTAGTTAAGCATATTAAATATTAATAATAGTTCCATCATATGGAAGGAACCACTACCACTGTCTTTGAGGAGGTAGTAATGGATTTCTACGCACCATTAGACTTTTCTGAAGATAGACAAATAATGACTGTTGTGGTTCAAGGAAAGAAACTAAAACCTTGATGTTGCACTTCTTGAGAGAATCTTAGATGTTCCAATCAGTGGTCTAAAGACTATCTAGAAACAACATCCCTCAATAAAATTTGTGGCAAATACATCAAAGCTTAAAGTAAACTTTGAGCTATAGTAAATAGAAAATCACTCAAAAGTGAGTTGCAATTGGTCTTTGATTTTGTTAATAAAGTGATTTTACCTAGATCACAGAAGATGAGCATTGCTTCAGCTGCAGATCTGTAGGTGATGGAGTGCCTTCAGATTTTTTAATTGACCAGTTTGCCAGATATAATGATGGAGCACATTCATAATGTTGTTAATGCAATAAGTGGAAAACATGGCATGCCTTATGGATATTTATTGAACAGAGTTTTTGATTACTTTGGAATTGTTTGTGAAAATGGAATCCCTGGAACTGAGAAGCAATTATTTAGTAAGAAAACCTTGATCAAGACTAATTATGCAGAGAATAAATAAAAAATAGAGTTAAACAAGAAAATGGAAATATTAAAGAAGGAGATAATTGTTAAAGACAAAGAAATTAGGAAATTACAAATGCAAATCCAGCAACATTCAAATAAGGGACCAAGTATCATTGCTGAGGTTAGGAGTGAGAATGATGAACTCAACAAGAAAGTTATAACTCCAATTGATGAGTTTCTAAGCTTGAATACAGATATTAACATGCTAACCAAAGAGTTGTTAGACTATCAAAATATGGATTTACTTCACCATACCTTTTCCCTAAGTCCTTCAACTTTTTAGTTCTCCCAACTTCTATGGATTTTATTAGAACAAAACATAGAAGTCTTGCACTAAAATGATGCCTAAATTGATAAGTATGAATGAGTTCTTGTTGATATGGTTTGTCTATCTCTTTTAATTCCAACGCTATTCTTTATGTTAGTGGTTGACCCAGTGGCCATGAGTTATCTAACCTGTGCTTATTTTACTCTTGGTTTGCTGTTATTACTTTTCAGTGATGCTAAAAGGACAATACAAAATTCATGTGGTAAAGATCGGGTGAAGTATATATGTGTGTGTTACATGATTTGTAAGGGACCAAGTACCAGATGATTATGTAGTAAAGTATGATAGTATATTGACTGGGGAAATAATAGATGAGTGCAAGTATATTGATAGGGGGACATTAAAATATATAAAATGAGTTGATTTTTTCTAATGTTTGTCAATTGATTTTAATATACCAGGTCCCTAAGTTGTATGAAATATTGATAGGTGGAAGCATGGTGTACAATTATAAGGGTTAACATTCATCGATAATAGTGGTAATCCCTCTGAGTAAGAAGGATGAATGAACATTGATGCCTAAAAATATGTTCTTGGTTTGTCATCAACAAAAAAGGGGAAAATTGCTATATCTTGTTTCGATAATGAGCCACTGAAAACAAGGAAATATGTCCTTGGATCTTCAAAGCTACATTATAGCTGGCACGCATCTGTACAGTTTTGTCCTCTAGTGTAAAAAACTGCACAGGTGAAGCATTTACTATTTAGGACAGTTGGTCCAATTGTATTTTAATCCTAATCATTAATTAACTATAAAATAAAAAAGATGTTTTTCTATCAACTATGTTTTCACAAATTCAAAGAGTGAAGAGTGAAGAAGTTGAAAAATCAATATTCAATTGATCAAGATCTTAGCTGTATGTGTGTAGAAATAGATAGTGTTCTTTACTCTAGCTTGAGTCTATAATTGGATTACTCATTCTATAAGAGTAATGTTATGTTATTTCTACTTTGATAGTGCTTAGGTAAAGTTTCCTAAGCTTGATGCTATTACAAGCAGGTTGAACCTAGAGTTAGGTTTAAGATGAGTCTCTAATAAAGAGTTTTATTATAGTAGACTGATGGAGAGCTTTTGAGGAAAATCCATGGCTTTTTCCTTCCTTGATCAAGGAGGTTTCCACATTAAATCCTATGTTCTTTATATTTCTTGCACTGTATTGTGTTCCTTGTTGATATACTGTATTTTTGCCTGTGGCTGACTTTGAGGGACCTAGTCCCTAACTAAGTGTTGCAACCCCTCCCCCAGTTTCATCAATTGTTTTAGTGGTTGGCAACTATATGATTATTATTGTCAGTGCATCTATTTTATTTGCATCCATCAGGCTTATGGGTTCGTCTAGGCTTATGGAGGGCCTAGTTATACTTTTATGATCTTGTATTCTTTTTTATATTAACTAGCTTTTCATTTATTATCTGTCATCCATAGCATTATTTTAGGTTTTCCCTTTCATTCCTGACTTTAGTTTGAATTCTTGCACCTTATAATGCAGTTATTATTGATTTAACTTAGTCAATTGATGATGCCTATAGAGTACCCATTGTTTAGGTACTCATACTACACTTTTGTATCTTTATCTGATGCAGATCTGCGTACTGTCGCTACTGACATTTTATCTAGTGCATTGTAGAGTTTAGAGACAGGTTGAGCTTTTGGAGCTAGAGATGATCTCTCCTTCTGCTACTTTTGTGCAGTCTTTCCTTTTAAGGCTATTGTATATTTATACTATTACTGCACTTATTTATTTATTAATGGCTCTTGTACCTACCTTACTATTTTGTGGGATACTCTTTTGCTTTTTTTCTCTATCTTATCTATTTTTATGTTATCATACTTATATTTTATCGCCATCAATCTATTTGTATGCTTAATTTAGGTATTCATTATACCTTCCACCAACTAGCCTTTTACTTATTATTCCAAGCTATGGTTTAGATTACCTACTTATGTGTTAAAGTAGGTTTCTTCATTACTCATGAAATTGGGTCATGGCAAATTAGTATCAAAGCCTAGGTTCACTGGACTTGTTGATGCAAGAGCAAGTACCTGGCAGAGTCCGGTAAGATTGAAACAATGACATCTACTTCTTATCCTTGAAAGGCAATAGGACATTCTTAGGAGAACATCATTTTCTTTATTTTTTTCAAGTGTCAAGTTTAGGTTGGTTTCTAAAATTTACATTGTATTACTCTTTTACAGACAGTTGGGATGCAAGATGCGACAAATGAAAATGAGATGAGTTTGCAACTAGGGCTATAAACTAAGGTCATGATGACCTAGGGGCCGAGTATAAGAGAGATATGCAGCCCCAACTAAGGTAAAGATAAGGATACTTCCCCAAATTATATTACTTCTCCTACACCAAAGGATCATCCACCCAGTCATTGGTGGGAAAGGGAAACATCAAGGCTCTATAAGAGTTTATTTTTTTCTTTTTTGCTTAGAGATGTTTTGGTTCAAATTTTGGGATTAGTTGGTGGTGCACCGTATAATGGTTATAAGTCTGCAGATCATACTAGTACGGGTGTAGCATGTATAGTTGTATCTTCTAGAGTTGAGGTCTCTCCAGTGCTGGTAGTTGCTCAACTAATAACCACCAAACCAACTATGTTGGTTGAAGAGTAAAAGATATGGGAAAATTTTTTAGATTGACTCAACCTAGATTTGTAGAGGCCCCGAGTAAGAATGTATTTTAGGTCTTAATTGCTTGTGAGGATATCTCCATAATATGGGACTAGTTTAGACCCATAGGTTTGATTATATACTTTTCAATACTTGACATCTAGATATTGGGGGAGAGGTTATCTTGATTCTAGGATAGCTAGATCCCCTCCATTAACATGGAGTTAGTTTTTTGAGATTTTTTAGTGAAGTACATGAATCCCAGTCTTTGAGAACGTTTTAGAGATCAATTCTTGATATTAGAGTTGGGTTATATGATTATTTAAGAGTGTGAGGGATAATTCCTAGTATTTTACTAATTGAGTATGAGAAAGTTTAATGATTTGTTAAAGGGCTGAGACTTTCACTTTGTATAGATACTCAGAGTTTGGTTGTTGCTAGTACATTTTTTGTTGAGGTTTTTGATTATTCCCAGACTATAGAGGAGATATGTCATGAGGCCCAAGGGGAAGATATAAGAGATCATACCATCATGGTATTTTTAGTGGAAGCCATAGTGGCTCACATTTTAGAGGCAAAGGTTCTAAAAGTAGGTACCCTCTATATAAGTTTTATCAGCATTAAGGTTAGTCTAGTACACCTATTCATGCTATACTTCAAATTATATATGGAGGTCATCCTAACTATAGTGAGTACAGTGGGCCGAGCAATATCTAGTATTTGAGAGGCACATATTTTGGGTTTTTAAGCTGAGCTAGTTATTTTGAGTCAATCAAATCTTTTGTAGAGTGTGCAACGCCTGGGGCATGATATGATTGTAGGCTCATCAACCATTATTCTATTGAGTGTTCCTATCGTGGGGTAGTTGTGCCTACTATGTAGAGTATTCATCCTATTAGAGCAATGTTGAACCTAGGTAAAAGTTGTTTGTAGGGTTACAAGAGTGGTCCCCAGGGTTCTCTAAGAGGTCCTCATCCAGGTAGAGAAGGTGGTGGGTCAGGCACTCAACCAGGTGGAGGGCTAGGTCATTTGTATATTGTAACTAGTAGGTGATATGCCATCGTTTCATGGATCTTTTGATGATTAAAATAAGAAAATTGTGCAAGTACTTAGGTATTCTTATTAGATCTGATGTTCTTTTGTGTTAATTTTACAGAAAATAGAGTTCAGTGTAGTGAAGGAGAAAAAGTGAAAAAAGAAGCTGAGAATGTTATCTATGAGCCCATAGCTGGCCAAGTAGGTCAAGATGCTAAAAGTTTTGTGTTGATGATCCACGTTTGATTCCCACTCCCCTAACTATGAGGCATAAGTACTACCTAAGAACTGTAGGTTGCCTCATAGGTAGGTATTTTGCAGTCAGAAGATTCCTATGATTTCCATGATCCTACTTACGCCCCATAGGTACAACATATGACGCTTAGGTTGCCTCATGGGTTGGTGCCAACTCAATTTCCAACATTGTTTAGGATCCGTTTACAGTTGTATCTATAAATACCCACTGCATGTTTTGTTAATATTTTATGCACTTTATACACTTTTGATATTGTTTTGAGCTCTAAGATACATTATTGATCTTGGAATTATTGTTCCTTATTTGTAAGGTTTATAAATAATTTAAGATTGTGGATTTTCATTCTTATTTCTCTTATGCTTTCATCTATAAATTCTATGTGTGTTCTTAGAACTACGAGTAACTAAACCCCATATCTAGGGTTATAGTAATCCTAATGGACTAAAAAAGAGGATGAATTCAAAGTCATTCTAGATTATTATTCTTTGATGTATTAGGGTTTCCTTCATTTTGATTATTTTCTTAATAGTTGAAAAGGTTAGGAACTCGCATGTATTCAATACTTTTTGAAGAGAGAGGAGATATTAGGGAAAGGAGATAAGAATAATAATTTGAAGCTACCAACCTTTATCTAATTAACTTGAGATTGAGAAGAGATAGTTAATATGAGATCAAAATCAAGGGTTATTAATGTGACACTCTGATACAGAGTGGTGATGAGTGAAATTCACTCATGCTAAGGTTGAGAGACGGTTAGGTGATACATAACTTGATAGACTTTTCATGTAAGGCACTGAGATAGTTTGATGAGCATGATAAGTCTGTGGAGTTACGAAGTCGGGGGGGGGGGGGGGGGGGGGAACAATCCTAGTGATTGTCTCATATTGATAAACAAGCATAATATCCCAACATTATTACTATTTCTCTTGTTTTCACAAAGCCCCCTTTTTACTTTCTGTAATTTCCAATTACATCATAAAGATCATGATAGTTTTTTGACCTATTCATCATGGTATCGACCCCAACCTAGTTGGGTTCTATATTCGACAAGCGACCACTTTATTTAGGAGGTGTAATTTGGACAACATAAAATTTTAGCGATATTGACAAAGATGCATTGGTTTCACCTATTGAGGAGAGACTTGATGTCGAGGTATTATTGGAAATAATCATGAATTTGTATAGTGACGATTTTGAAGAGTATTATGTGATAGTGAGTGCACTTATTGGCATAGGTTCTTATAGTTACACACAAAAGAAGATGGACCTTGATTAGAAGAATAGAGAAACCTCACCATCTCATCCATCTATTGATGATCCACCAATTTTTGAATTGAAGGATCTCTTCTCTCATTTGTGGTATGCATTCTTGGAGGCCAACAATACCTTGCCAGTTGTCATTTCTCAGTTTTGTTAGATTCTCAAGTCGAGGCCATGATTTTAGTGCTGCAGATGTTTAAATAGGCCATTGGTTGGACTATTGCAGATATTTTATGATTGAACCTAGAATTTTCACTCAAAATATTTAGCTTAAACCAGAGTGTGTGACTAGCATTGAGAATCAACATCGTCTTAGTCCACCTATAAAAGAGGTAGTAAATAAGGATATTATTAAGTGGTTAATTTAGATGTGGTTTACCCTATTTCCAACAGCAAGTGAGTAATACAAGTTCAATATATGTCGAAAAAGGATGGGATCACGGTGGTCCCTAATAAAAAGAACAAGTTAGTTCGATGAGACTAGTAATGAGATGGCGATTTTGCATAGATTATCAAAAGCCGAACACTTGAACACGGAAGGATCACATTCCTATGTCATTCATGGACTAAACGTTATACCTTTTTGCAGGCAGAGTATGGTATTATTTCTTGATGGTTATTCTGTGTATAATCAAATTTCTACTACCGCCAGGAAAAAGAGAAAACTACTTTCACATGTCTAGATGGAACATTGTCGTTTAAGAGGATGCCAAAATACTTTCACATGTCTAGATGGAACATTATCATTTAAGAGGATGCCTTTTGGTCTTTCTTATGCTCCCTCCTCTTTTCAGTATTTCATGATGTCCTTATTTTCTAATATGGTGGAGAATACTATTGAGGTCTTGATGGATGATTTCTTTGTTGAGGGTTACTAATTTGATTACTATTTGGCTCAGTTTACCAATACTCTACAAAGATGTGAAGAATGTAAACTTGTTTTGAATTGAAAGAAGTGTCACTTTATGGTCAAAGAGGGGCTCATTCTTGGGCACAAAATTGTGAAGAAAGGGATAGAGGTCAACAAGGCAAAGATTGAGGTGATTGAAAAATTGCCTCCACCTATTTCTATGTAAGGTATTTGGAGTTTCTTAGGTCATGCGGGTTTTTATAGTTGGGTTTATCAAATAATTCTCTAAGATTACAAATCCATGTTGCAAGATGTTAGAGAGGGATGCAAAGTTTGTTTTTGATGATGCTTGTCTCTAGACTTTTGAGTGCCTGAATGAGAGGTTGATCTCAGCACCTATTATTGTGTCTCCGAATTGGACTCTTCCATTTAAGGTGATGTGCAACTCCATTGGTATGACACTAAGAGCATTCCAAGTCCAAAGGCACGAGAAGATGGTTGAACCCATTTATTATGCCAACAACGCACTCAACCCCGCACAAAATAATTACACGGTTACTGAACATGAATTGCTTGTTGTGGTATTTGCTTTTGAGAAGTTCTAGCCTTATTTTATTTGTACGAAAGTAATTGTGTACGCTAACCATGCAGATCTTAGGTACCTTATGGTGAAGAAGGATGTGACGCCTAAATTGATTCGACAGGTAATATTGCTACAAGAATTTTACTTTAAGGGTATGGACTGAAAGGGAACAAAAAATTAGGTTGTAGACCATATATCTCTACTAGAGGAAGAGGTGATGCTTAAAATAGGGGATGATCTTAAGATTGATCTTACTTTTCCAGATGAGCATGTCTTGGAAGCATCATAAGACTTAATTCTTTGGTGTGCTAGCTTTTCTAATTATTTGGAAATTGACCTCTCCCAAAAAGACATGTTGTTTCAACAAAAAAAATGATATAGGCATAAGTTACAAAATTGTTTTTGGAATTAGCCTTACTTATTTTAGGTGTGTGCAGTGTTGTGATTTGGAGGTGTATTCTCGAAGTTGAGATGAAGAGTATTCTAAAGGCTTATCATTCATCTTCAGATGAAGGCTACCATGGAGGTACTCACACTCCCTACAAGATTCTACAATATGGTTATTACTAGCCAATAATCTATAAATATGTACATGACTATGCTCGATCCTGCGACCAATGCCAAAGGCAGGAAAATATCTCATGGAAGCATAAGCTCCCCATGATACCTATTCTTGAGCTTGAGTTATTTGATGTGTGCAGAATTTATTTCATAGGTCCATTTGAAAGTTCACATGGTATGACGTACATCTTGGTGGTAATCCACTATGTGTCTAAGTGGGTGAAATCAAGTTCACTTCACAATAAGGAAGGTCAAAGTGTAACGACATTTTTAACAATATTTTCACTCAATTTTGTACTCCACGAGCTATCATTATTGATGGTGGGTCTTATTTTTTCAATTATTTATTCAGATCCCTACTTGAGAAAAGTAGACTGCCACATATGGTGGAAACACCTTACCATCTGCAGACAAGTGGGCAGGTTGAGGTTCTAATAGGGAGATTAAGTCCATTGGTGAAGACTGTGAGTGCCAATCATATTGATTGATTGAGAAAGTTAGATGATGTATTTTTTACCTAATGGACAGGTTGCAAAACCTCCATAGGTAACTCGCCTTATTATATTATATACGGCAAGGTATGCCACTTGCCAATTGAAATTGAGCATGAGGCACTATGAGTGTCGAAAAGGCTGAACTTTGTGTGGAGTGATGTCGCGCACTTGAGATTGGATAATATGAATGAGTTAGAAGAGTTTTGCCTTTGTTCTTATGAAAGTTAAGCCTTGTATAAGGGTAAGATAAAATTGTACCATGACAAGCGAATTAAGAAGAAGGCATTCCAACCCGGTGATATGGTCCTGTTGTATAATTTTAGACTTCACTTGTTTCCTAGAAAACTAAAATCTAGGCAATTGAGACCAGTCACTATGAAAAAAGTATTCCCACGTGGTTCATTTGAGCTAAAGCAAAATCAAGATAATCCACTCAAGGTCAATGTTAATCGTGTAAAGCATTAAATAGGAAGGACGGAGGAGCTGAAAGTGTATGAGAATATTATCCTAGGCAAAATATAAGTGTCCAAGGTATCTAAGTCTTGACGTGATGTGAAATCAAACATTGCATAGGAGACAACCATTTGGAGTTTTGGTGAAGTTTGAGTACCCAACATAGCCACGTTGTGCCATGACGTTAAAATCATGCACTACTTGGGAGTCAATCAAAGGTTTTAGTGTTCACTATTTTTTGTTTTGTAGGGAAGGAAGCATGAGAAGTACCTAGAGAATGGTAAAAATTGTAAAATTTCAGACAAGTCCACGTAAGTGGACCTATGAGTCATAAGTCCAACCCATGATATGTGAGTTGAGTAGTGGGAATCAAAAGAAAATTTTGAGCCTCTAAATTTAAATATATTACCCCTACCTATGGACCACATGTTGTGTACCTATGGCACTTAAGTAAGGGCATAGTTAAATTCTATACTTGGGCCAAATTTTTAAAAAAATTTATGGGTTGGGCCCTTATAACCCGACCCAGATCAGATCACCTATGCCCTTATAACCCAAAAAGTAGATCAAAATTTGATTAACTCCAATAACTCTTTCAATACTTGTGAAAATTGTATTAATGCATGTTGTGGTAATCGAAATTGCTTTCTAAACTTGAAATAATTATCTGATTTGGATTCGAATTTTATGAAGACATTGAAGAACCCACGAAACCCACCTATGGCATATTAGTTGAACCGAGAAGTCATTGGATGGGCTTGTAGGAATCAAACTTAAATCCTAAAAACTCAGAGGCTTTATCTACTACCTACGCCTACCTAAGACCCCATAAGTATAACTACGACCCGCAGGTAGGGGCATAGATAGGCCCTAAGTCAGAATCTCAATTTTCTTCTTGTTTCCTATTCTTTTACTATATTTCAATCACTGGAAACTCTCTTTATAGGTATTATGGAACCCAAAACAATACCAGAGAAGGGCATATAGTCTAGGTTATGGGACGAGTCTCCCAAAGGAAGTGGATCCATGGTTGAGTACCCTATTGACAGTGTACCCTTGGCTTCATTCTAAACTACTATTCAATCTATCTCTCAGCCTACACAAACACCAACACCAAAACTTTAACTCAACCCTCAGGCTTCCCTTGCACGTGTTATCCGAAATAAACCTTAGATGAAGTCATCTTATAAATCACCACCATACTCTCATGTCCTTCCCCAGTCTTATGAGATAGAGGATGAATTTAGTTCCAATTTTATTAAGGAGGATTACACCATCCCCCATTAGAGGAGGGGGAGAATCTGCTTTAAGTACTAGTAATTATGAGATAAATGCACCCTAGTCTGATGATAGTGATAATACTTTAAAGGGTACTTAGGATTCTTTTGCTTTAGCTTCAGCCGCTTAGGAGTCCACACATATCTCTATAGTACAAATTTCGTAGGTCATTTAGGGATGGTCAGTGACAAACATGCAGCGCATTTATGATAGAGATGCGGCTGGTTGTGGAACAGTATTATTAAGGAGACTTGTATTGAGGTTTTTTCTTCAGCAAGTTCTCCCAATCTGAAGGCTAACTTTGTTCAATATGAATATGGCAGGATGGGTGAGACTTTGGGATCAAATAATTGAAAGATTTTTTATGCCTTTTATACATCATATGTAGTATCTATAGATTTGTTCACTCTAGTGAAGGGAGAGCACAGGACCGGCCCCCAATGACACATACACTGGTCAAAGGGGTTAGGGTTGACTTATCTTAGGGACCATTCATCAATTCTTATTTGGACTCAATTTTGTGTGGCCAGACACTATAGTAGATTTTGACTATAGTTTGTAGCTTGTGAGGAGTACGCACACTATCAGAGATGCTGAGCAGAGAGCAAAGAGGAGAGACTTGGCTAGGTGGGTAGCTCAATAAATTTTTGATGTTTGTACTAATGCCCCTTGGGTCAAGGGAAAGGCGATGATAAAAAAGACTTAATTGTAATTTGTAGCAAAGTTTTGGTGTAACATTGTAAGGCACCTATTGAGTCTTACTTTTGCAGAAAATGTGTTCACATGGGATTAATTTATACTGATTGGAAACCTCATAGTTGGCTATGACATTGATTTTGCCAGTGGATTCAAGTTGAGATTTATGATATGGCATTTTGTTAGTTCACCACTATTCCTTTCATCATGACCCAATTTACGTGCCATGATGGAACCTACTCATTCCCACCACCAGTAGGTAAGCCGAATCATAACCTAAAGTTATTGGCATGGGTTAACTTGGTGGAAATTTTCCCAAGAACACAAAAATAAAAATTCAACTTGCAAATAAGCAAGACAATCGAAATATACAAGGGATAACCAACAATATAGAAATCGATCCCATAACCTGGAAGAGCCAGTACAAGAGCTACTACTACTACAACTCAAGTCTATCACGGTCAATAAAATTATGTCGCAAAATTAAAGACTATATATATATAAGAGAGAGGAAAGTGCGAAGACTCTTACCTTGAGAGCTCACCGTATCTCTAAAATCAACCACATCATGATCATCGAATCAGTGGCGATAACTAGTACTCAAATCTTCCCCAAAAATGTACAAAAGTGTAGTATGAGTACCTAAACTATGGATACTCAGTAGGAATCATTGACAGACTAAGCTAAATCATGATATAAGCATGATAAAATATAGGATAACATAAAAGAGGCAAACTAGAATTAACTCCAACAATGCTATGTAAAAATAAGTATATAAATCAGAATAATAACATAGCACAAAGAATCAAATATATGCAATTATAACTACAAAATTGCCCCCCATAAGTCAGTAAGTACAAAAAAGTAAATAAGCCAACCTAGGACCCATAAGCCTAGAGGATACAAATAAGATGGTACAACCTGAACCACTATCATAGTGTAACTAGAATCCATCCTTACCATGTCACACTAACAATTTTCCACTTTTAGACTTAAACCGATATCCATATCTTCAACAACACAACCTAATATCATCATATCATAGTAAATATCCAAATTCGAACTGGTATATATATAATCAATAGAAAAACTCAAACCAATAAATATATCATCGGTATCATAGTCATCCACCAAACTCAAAATGGGTATATATAATTAATATTATAATCATCTTTTAGACTCGAATCGAGTATATATAATAAATATCATAATCATCTTTTGTACTTTAATAGGGTATATATCATTAATATCATAACCATCTTTTGGACACAAGTCAGGTATATATAATCGATATCATAATCATCTTTGGGACTCAAACAAGGCATATATAATGAGTATCATAATTATCTTATGGACTCGAATCATGTATATATAATCAATATCATAATCTTTTTCTGGACTAGAATTAGATATGTAAAATTAATATCATAATTATCTTCCACACTCGAATTGGGAATATATACTCAATATCAAAACCATCTTCCAAATTCGAATAGGAAATATATAATCAATATCATAACAATCTTCAAGACTCAAGCCAGGTATATATAATTAATAGTCTAATCAGTAGCATGATCAAGAAGCATCAACTCTGAGGATTAACCCATCATAACCACCAAGTACCAATCTCCACAATATTTCCTTAGTATGAATTTTCAAGGCATGTTATAATGGTTTCCAATAGCTAACACAAATCTTGGCCGAAGGTGGTTCAAGGGCCCACTTTTATTCCTAAAATACATTCTAAATAAAATCCTACCTCAGTCTAGGCTAAGGTATATAAATGAATTTTTACATATTAACTAATCCATAATCAACCCTAAGATAGGTATTTTACCTAAAACATGAGCAACTAGATCACTTATGACTAAATTATTATTTCTGGATAGACTAAATGGCCCATCTAACCCAAGTATTGCAATTCATCACACCAACACCTAAAAACCCATACCAAATCTAACAAAATATCATAAACATATTATGGATTATCTCAATCTATGAAGAGGGTAAACCTAGCCTACTTGGACGCTTGGAGAAAGCTCGAAGAATCCACTAAATCATTGACTTTTCCTTTTGTGATGCTTCCCTAAGATGTCACACTATAAAAATTATAATATACTCGCCAATACAGGAATAATGATACCCATATTACACCATTGTGATTTGGGTCCAAAAATTACACAAAAATTGCATGTGGGTCCCATTTACGAAAACTGCATTTTTGAGGCCAATCCAATATAACCTCATGCTTAAGGAGTAATTATCCTCAAAATAGGTGAAATATGAGATACATTAGGGCTAAAATCAAGCCTCCATGTTTTAGATATTTGAAGGAAGAAAAGGAAAATCAATCATGAAATCTTACCACTAGTTCAAAGTAAAATCCCATTATAATTGTTACTCAAGCTCCCTAAACCACCCTCAAGAGTTAATTTCGAGCTTTTTCATACTTTTAGGGTTTTATTATATTAATAATGTATGAAGAATGGGAAAATATTATTAAAAGGGGGTATTTATACCCCTTCAGGGTGCGCGGAAGTCTCTATCACGACTCGATCCTCACAATCTTAATATTTTCCACTATTAGGGTTGTCCTGTATATTCCATATTGTGTCAGAATTAAGGCATGTGGGAGCTATTTGGGAAGTCACTATCACGACAATACTCTCGCAATTGTGATTCTTGTGGATACCCTCCCATGTCGCGAATGCAATACCTTTCCTGTGATCATGGGTGAACCAGCACCAATAGAGATTTAGAAATTTTCAAGTCTCTGCCATTCATCTAAATCCCATAGATGCAAATAAACTATACAAACCTATCAAATTTGATGTTTCAAACTCAATGGCATAATCAAAATTTTCATTCAAGTTTGTTTTAACAAAAATATGGGTCTCACACGCAACTTTCTATTTTCTTAACTTTTGAAAAATAGCTCAAAATGAACTCGGGTGCATTACAACCAGAACCAAAGGTCCACCTAGTCTAAAATTGATATTATAAAGCTACTGGAATAGTCAGAATATTCATATGAGATTGTCTGACTAAATCTTTTACCTAGTGGCTATTTAAAACCAACGAAGACTTTAAAATAGGGAATTGTCTCTATGAACCAAATAAATAGTATGATATCAAAACTATTTATCCTAGTAAGTTATAAATGACTTAGGGTAGCTATACGAAAGCTCCAATGGAAAAAATAAGCAAAAATATTGAAACAACCTAAAGGGACATTAACTTTTCCCTTTTTTGATATAAAGATTGTGTGATATGGAAGATTTTTGGCTATTCCAGAGGTTGATCACTAGTTTGAGGCTACCCACATTGATGATATTAAGTTGATCAAGGATGATAACAACCCCATTAGGCTACCCAGATCACAACCTTCGATATCATTAGGTGCAGCTAATTTGAAGGACCTTTCTGTGTTAGCTGATCATGTTGATAAGCTGGTACTTAGTGGTGTTATTGATATAGGTATCTAGTGGGTAGATATTTCTTCTACAGTAGGTAATGATAGGATTGTAGGTACATTATCCCCAACTTTGACTTCTATAGTTCCCCCTTAACCATTGGTTTTTAATATGGTTATTATCTAGTGCAAGTGTTCGATGTAGTCCCTGAATTGACATGTATGATGATATTTTAAGAGTTAGGACTTCCTTGCTATGAGGGTACATGGGTTGTGGTGTTAACTACTTATTCGTTCGGGGAATGTACATTGCATATATTCTTGGTTATTTGTTGTTAATCTAATTTCATCACTTGATTTCTTCGGGCATACTATCGTGCTACATAGATCTACAAAGAGGTTTTGAAAGTTGTGAATAGGAGTAAATTTATTTGACTGTCATAGTTGACTTAGATTCATTTTAGTTAAGCATCTTGTTTATCTGTTATGTGTTAGTTGCCTAATGATATGAAAATATTCTAAGATGAAGGTATTGATGTTCCATGGTTTCATGACACTTTTGATGGTTAAAACAAAGAAACTGTGAAATTACTTACGCATTCTCCTTATATGTAATGTTCTTTTGTGTTGATTTTGCAGGAAAATAGAGTTCCGAGCAGAGAAGGAACAAAAAAGATGAAGTGAAGCAGAGATAGTTACCCATAAACCCATAGCTGACAAAGTATGTTAAGATGCTAAGAGTTATAAATTTTAACGATCTAAGTCTGATTCCCACACCCCTACTTATGAAGTATAGGTACTATGTATGAACCGTAGGTTACCTTGTAGGTAGGTGTTATATAGTTAGAAGATTCCTCTGATTTTCACGAGCCTACATACGCCCTATAGGTATAACCTACGACCTGTAGGTTTCCTCATTTGTTTGCACTGACTCTTAGTTTCCTATGTTGGTTAGGATATATTTTTATTTGTATCAATAAATACCCATTGGATATTTTGTTATCATTTATGAACTTTATACACTATTCACATGGTTTTGAGTTTTGAGATACATTATTGATCTTGAAATTATTGTTCTTGGTTTTTAGTGTTTACAATTAATTTGAGATTTGGTATTTTATTCTTATTCCTCTTAAGTTCATTTGTGTGCTTTAATCGATGAATTCTATGTGTGTTCCTACAACTAGCAGTAACTAAACCATATAATTAAGGTTGTGGGAGCCCTTATGGATTAATAAGGCAGAGAAAGTGCAAAGTCATTCTAGATAGGTGTTCTTGAATATTTTGGGGTTTACTTCACTTTGATTGCTTTTTTAATGGTTGAAATCATTAGGAAATTTTCTATATTCAATACTTTTATGAAATGAAGGTAAATATTAGGAAATAGAGATTACAATAGTAAATTTAAAGATACAAACTTTTATCTAATTAACTTGAGAGCGAGCGGAGATAGAAAATCTGAGATAAGGATAAGTCTTAGTAATGCAATACTCTAATATTGAGAGGATATGAGTAAAATTCACACAAACCAAGGTTTAGAGACAATTAAGTGATACATAACTTGCTAGATTTCTCATGCAAGTTACCAAGATAGATTGACAAGCACGATAATTCTACGAAATTATAAAGTTATGGGGAACACAATCTTAGAGATCGTTTCATATTGATAACAACCTTAATAGCCAATCATTGTAACTATTATTATTGTTTTCACAAAACCCCTCATTTAATTTCTGCAATTTCCAATTACATCAACAAGCTCGTGACATATTTTCAACCTATTCCTCATGGGATCAACCCTAACCTAGTTGGATTTTATATTTAACAAAAGACTGCTTTATATTTTATAGGAAATTTAATTTGGGAAACATTAATAGGCCAGATGTAAAGTTTATGAATTCTGTTATTATAGGTATAATTTTGGTTTGTTCTCATTGAATTATTGCTTAATTTGACTCAGGATCCAGTTACTCGTGTGTTTCTGCTTATTATGTGCCATGATTAGAGTTTTCTTGGGATTATTTATCGATGTCATTGCATGTATCTACTCCTACAAGTAATTCTTTAGTTGTGTCTTGACTTTATAGATTATGTGTTGCAACTATTTGAGAGTTTGATACTCAGGCTAATCTTATTGTGTTAGATATGGTAGACTTTGATATGATTCTTCCATGGACTGGTTATCCCCTTATGATGTGTTAGATTGTATTACCAAGACCATTACCTTATCTATGTATGGAATACCCCCAGTTATGTGGCAAGGTTCTATTAGTCAAGCACTAATGGGGATTATTCCTTATATTCGGGCAATTCATGGTTGGGAAAGACCTACATCTCATGATTATGGAAGGTTACTATAGGCAATTTGTTAAAGGTTTTGCTACTATTGTAGTGTCGATGACCAAATTCACAAGGAAAAAGGTTCCTTTTTAGTGGTCCAAAGAGTATGACTTGGGCCTTCTGAAGCATAAAGACTAGCTCACTTCAGGTCCTATAGTGACTCTACCTATTGAGGGTAAGAGGTTTACTATATTTTTAATATTTCTGGTGTTGGTTTACGTTGTGTTTTGATGCAGTAAGGATGATTTATTGCTTATATATTAATGCAGTTGAAGGTGCACAAGCACAACTGAGTTAGCTCACCAAAATTCTTTTTTTTTCTTATATATATGAGTAGTTAAACACCACAACTAGGGTTGTCAGAACCATGATGGATTAATTAAGTAGTGTTTGAAGTACCAGCTGACTCTTTAAGTGTAGCTAGAATTGTATTATTATTTCATTGATATTGGTTGCTTTCTAACAAGTGATACATTGGGACTCCTATCTCTACCCTGGACTGTAGCAAGGGTAGGAAGATAGGAATAGTGAATCAATAACAAGACTTGGAGTCATCTTTATTTAGTTAGTCTTGAGCCAGTAAATAGGAAAGACTATATTAGGATCATAGATAGGGGTAAGTAATGCATACTTATGACACATCAACCTATATTCTTGGAGATAGCCATATACAAGGGGCATAACATAGTTTGTCAAATGATACATAACCTATCAATTTTGCAAGCCGAAAATCATAAGAGATCACTAAAGTACAAGGAATTTGTTGACTTAGAAAGTTATCGGGGAACATAGTCCTAGTGCCTTTCTTATATTGATTACAAATCTAACAATCAACCATTGTTACTATTGCTCTTTTACTTTCTAAAACCCCTATTTTACTTGTTTTCCAATTAATTATGCAAGAAAATGATTGAATTTTGATGCATTACTAGTGGGATCGACCCAAACCTTGTTGGGTTCAAAATTTCAACAACGGGAGGTGCAATTTTGACGACATCAAATTTTGGTGTTATTGTTGGGTAATACAATTACAAAGTTTATAGACTATGATTTTCAATAGGTATGTCATCACAGATTACCAAGACTAGTTTGAATTTTGTTGTTAAGTAATAGTGGATAATAGTTTGCCATCTATTGGGAGCTCTAATAGGAGACAACACTTAGAGCCTTGACAGATCTGCCTTGATAGCAAGTATTGTAGAGGGATATGACATTGATATGGATAAGATCCTCACATGGAAAATCTGGGACCAGGCCTGAGTACTAGTATGAGCCTGGCTTTTCCATGTTTTTTTACAAGAATTATTTAGATGAAAGGGTACCCATTTTACCTGATGTCAATAATTTCTTTGGGGTCCATAAAGCCACTAATTTGAGTTTTATTGGGGATCATGTAAGCCACGATCTTAAGGGAAAAGGTGGTCGTTGTATTGCTTTATGGCGCATTTCAACTTGGTATACAAATTTCTATTGATACTCTAGGTTTTGTAGACCTTAGAGACACATAAATTAGGTCTCAGGATATGACTCAGTGACCCAAGACACAAACCTCTTCTGATTCTACCACCTCCATAGCTTCTAAAACACCTTTGACCCTAATACCACTAACTGTGACCATTTATACCATATCTACCCACCAATGGATACATTTCAGTTTCCCAATAGTTACTAAATTATGTAATGAAAAGATTAGTCACCATTGAGTAGAAAGTAGCTACATTGAAAAGGAGTGCAACCATGGGTGAAGAAAGAGAATTAGGGTGAGATATACAGAATGAAGACCAAATTTTATAGTTTAGAGAGAAGAATCAACATGAATCTTAGAGGGGTGAAGTCCTCAAATTTAGTGGGAATCCATGAGGAGTTAGTTGGACAAAGAGCTGTTATAGAGGATATGGCTGAGGCCTTATTGGCCATATCTAGCTTTTTAAAATTCTATTATTCCTATCATTGAAAAAATTTTAGTGGACGAGGAGGGCGCAGAAAGGAAATAAAAAGTACCATAAGGTGGTGGTGAAAGAGATAAAAGGGGATGAAGAGACGAAGAGAGATAAAATAAGAGTGGCTGTTGCAGCAAGTAAGCAGTTTGAGCAAGAATAGTTATTTGAGATCCATGAGATAGAAAGAGTAGCCAAAAAGTTTTAATTTATTGAGACCGCAACTATCGGTGTCGTGAGATTTAAGGAAAGTTGAGATTTTTATATTTTCCCCTATGAAAGTTACACCATTAAATGCATCGTATATCACTGATGCCCATATTTATATGACTACTACAGCCACCACCGAGGTCATAATTGCTGAGACTAAGGACTATTTGGAGGCCCCAGTAGAGGAGACATCATGATCCTGTCCTTCTGTTCCGTAGGTATGTTCTTTAACCTTATTTTTTAGTTTACCAAAAATTTACAAAAAGGGGTACATTACATGATTTGTAAGCTAAGGTTGGGGGTGTACCACAGCCGAGGGTTTTTCTTGATTAGTTTCATTTCCCTTTCCTGCACTATCTTACATAAAACTGGCATGTCTACAATGTTTTTTTGTTTTTTCTTATATTTCTTGTTTAATTAGGAGAAAAATAGTGAACCTTAATTCAGTAAGTTAATGTCACGATTTTAATTTTTGATGTGTTAAGGATACTCTTCTAAATATTTGTTTTAGATTGTATGTTATGGCTATGTTAAATTACCATAAACGGATATTGGGATTAGTATTATCTGAAAAATACTTGTAGCTCAGTAAGGCATGAACTAGATAGGGAGTAGTTGATAGTATAACCAGTGCTATGTGGGTGTGAGATTAATTACCGAGTTGACTTTGTCTGTGTGATTCAAAACTTGCCCGATTAGTTTTTCCTAGGTTATAAGATAGTTGGTTATGGAAGGATCATAGATCATTCTAGAATAAGTCCACTTTTGGCCTAAATGTTTGGCCAAATGAAATAAGTATCCCTTGATCCCAAGTTTGAGCCTTAATTGACCATTTTCTTTCATTAGCCTATTCACCTTCTTGTTTATACTTACTATCTTGGCTCTAGTCCCTCCTTGGACATTGTTTTTCTTAACTCAGGTAAATTTTCTAAGTTGAGGGTGGCATTCATAGGGGTGTTTAGTTTGATATAGGTATTAAGAAGAAGTTAGTAAAATAAAAGAAAATTGATTTGGATATGGTAAGAAAAAAAGGTGTGATAAATGAAGTTTTCAAAAGAAAAAAAATATCGAACGTGCAAAAAGAAAACCTTATCATAAAGCTGAAAAGAGGGAAGTAGAATAAGGGAGAGTAAAATGAGTAAGGTCAAAAAGTGGAGCTAAAAAATAGTGTATTATTAAGGAGGGTTAAGTCACCTTATCGATATTTACCATAGCCATCCCCAAGCCTACATTACAAGCTGATGAAAATCCTATAATGATCCTAGTCCAATTGTCAAAAAGAACTAAGGCATGGAAAATAAGATCAAGCCTCACAATGTTTGAATTTCTTTGTGAGAGTTAATGCTTTGATCCTATCTCTATCTTGATAGTCATTGTTATATTGTGATTTTATAGGACTTTTTTCCAGTGAGAATTCATAAATAGTATTGTTAGCTACTATTTATTTGTGTAATGTCATTGCATGTATGCTTGGTTGTTTGATCATAATCAAATACCATCGTTTGATCACTTTTGTGTCTTGATAATACGGTCCATGTATACATGCCGTGAGTTTTGATTTTTGTATGGGGGGGGGGGGGGTTGAAATTTTGTGCTAAAAGTAATGAATGACTGTCATAGGTCTTTTATGTTTCTCTTAGTTAAGCATTATATGTGTTTATTTTATTTTGTTGGCCTGAGGACATGAAAATCTTATAAGTTGAATGACACTACCCGGCCCCCAGGTGATGTCGTAATAGGTAGCTCAAGTTCGGCAGGGATCCAAGACATACCTTGGGTCGGCTGAAGTTCGAACTTATAACAAGGTAGGTCATTTAACCATGTGGTGACTCTGGGATAAGCCTATATCTGAGGCCAACCCAATCAAGTCGATCTACTCAATCATCGAAAGCAACCATTCATACCACCTTATAACCCAACCAAAACCATAAATCAACAAGATGATAACCCAATGTATTTATATATAAATTATAACCAATCCATACCATAACCAAGTCCACAGTTGTGCATACAAAGTCTCTAAGCCAACCAAGGAGTACCTAGCCGGGACATGCCCCTGACCATCACCAAACAAAAACAAGGTTTATGAAAGACAAGAAATATGTAAAGTAAACTATGACATGAAATAGATGTCTTCCAAACTATGGAAGCTCACCACTTCAATCCAACATCGACTGTACCAGAAATCAATCACTAAGCAGGAGGACTAGAATGGTCGATCCCTGTATAGCGTGGGTATACAACCTCCAGTAGAAGGGTTAATGGGTGAAAACTAGCATCAACTCAGGATAGTGATAAAATAATGCCAACTAGTGAAAAAAAAAGTAAAACCATCCATAATACACACAAGCATATATATATATATATATATAACCATTCCAGGAAAGAGAACCGTGTTTAGAATGCATTTATAACCATTACCTGGGTTCTGTAGCTTTTTCGTCCTAAACCACCCACGGTCTTATGGGTTTATCTCCCCCTGCTGAAAGGGACACAGTGTGTATAACTGCACGATCAGATATTTATCCCATTGGGATGAATAGTATATCCCCCAAAATAAAGTGTGACACACGCACAATGTCCACTAGACCAAACCTCTTATCAGAAAATATGAGTTATCAGTTTTGGTCCCTCCGAGGACCTCTAGCTTCTATGGCTTCTCTACACTCCCCCCTTTAGTGCACAATTAAAGTTGCTTTCCAAATAACCAAGCCATTATCCAATTATTAACCAAGGCCATTGATATTAGTATCATCATACCAACCCTTACTTGCAATTATCATCCATAGCAAACCATTTATAGGTTTAAGGGGACTTTCAAGTGCCTTTTTCATTATCATATTAAACCTGTTGGTGGACTTCCATGTTCCCCACAAGCATAACTATTTATACTTTTACCTTTCCAAACCATTTAAACCAATTCAATTAATGCATACATTCAGGGGATTCTAAAGTACCCCGCAAGGTATTCAAATTGGTCAACCATGACCACAAAACATTTTCTTTGTAAACCATTTTAGACCATGCCAAAAATTTAAATCATTTAAACTATTCAAAACTAACTAGGGTTTTATTACAAAACAAAACCATGCACAAGTTCCAATGAAAGTTCAAAAAATAGAGTAAAAACATTCTTTGGGGCATTTATCAAACACGTTGAGGACATACCTTTACCATGACCAAAACCAATACATAAACCACCATAATTAGGGTTACTTAAACGCACTAGTTAAACCATAACCAGCAACGAACCACATATGCAAACCATTGCTAAAAATATGTAAAACATGATTTAACCCAATACCAAACAATATGAATTAAGACCCTCAACATATATTTCAAAAACCACCATTCATGATTCATAAATCAATGTTGAAAACACAATACACGTGCCTTTATTTTGAGAAAAATATGAGGGAAGGAGTACATGACTTATACATAAAGATTCACGAAAGAAATCTTAACCTTTGATCCCTTTGAAGAACACTTAAAGAAACCCTATCCTGCAATATTCAAAAGTGAGTTTGTGTCACGAACCGAGCCAAGGCCCTGGCTGGGATGGTCATCCCAAACCATGAAGGCCCGAGAGACCACTGTAATGTCCTAACCCCTAGTGATATTGTCTGCTTTGGGCCCAGGCCCACACGACTTTAAAATGTTTCACTAGGGAGTAAGGCTTGCTTACTAATATACCCAGCATCCCTCCTATTTTTTGCCGATGTGATAATCTTTAGCCTATGTTGGGGTGTTACATATACCCCCTTATAGACTCAGTATTCTCGTTAAGGTTTGCTCCACTGAATGGGATTTACCTACACTCAGGACTGAGATTTTCCCTGCCTTACTAAGATTCGCCTATACTTAGTTTGAACTATGGCCCATATCGATAAGGTTGACACAATAGTGGATCTAATACAATTCTTGTCACGACCCAAGATGAGGATCTAGCTACGATCGGCATCCTGAATGGGCATCCTAAACCACAAAGGCCCGACAAGCCCTTCTAACGTCCTAACCAACTAGTGATATTGTCCAATTGGACTCAGAATCCTCGATGAGCTATCATGTTCTATCTTTGCTATTGAAGTAGAACCAGTACTAGAGTAATCACTAAACTTATCCCATATTAGGCAAGGAGGAAACACTATCAGGTGAGTCCCTAAATTCTACATGGTCATGTAGTTCCTGGAAAGTAGGATGCATTGAACCCACACTTCTCTCTCGATACTAAATCCTACTCCCAACTGAAAGACACTGAAGTACTAACTGATGCATGCATCAATAGCTGACTTGTTCTCATATGGTGTGTTAAAACTGACAGTGCATGCCTAATATGAAGAATTCATAAACATATAAAATTGATAACTTAAAATATAATTATATTGGGTATAGCAACAAAATCATGAGTTAACTGACTCAATATTTTGAAAGTCTGAAACATAAGAAAACATATAGGTTTTGGGTATTCATAACTCGCCAGCACTGAATGATTGTTAAAAGTCAATACGATATTTTAAATAGTGACCTAAAGTCATAATTTAAGGACCCAAAACATGAGACATTTCAATAACCTGATAATTTATGTTAATGTAACATGAGAATGAGGTAACCTTGGGATCATAATATGTATATATAGTTTAAATCATAATTTGAGAATTTGACATGATGCCAACTGAACATGACTTGGGGTTTTGAAACTTCAAACATGTAGCAGTATGATTCAAATGGGATAAAACTATTATCTTGGGTTGAATGTAAAACTAAAGAGAAAACATAATTAAATTTCATAGTTTACATAAAAGATCATCATAATCATAGTAAAATGAATACTCAAATCAACAGAGGGTTTTTGGGCTCAATAGGTGAAAGTAACCCATTGATGAATACCCCACATACCTCAATTGGATAAATTCTAGAAGGAATCTTTAAATTAGAACTTAAATTCTTGAGTTCTTGAGATATGAAGCTTGAATTTCTTGGGAAGAGGGTAAGGGTTTCTAGGTCATATACTGGATGGTTAGGATGGTCGGCACAGTCGAAAAGCTAATCCCATTTAGTTGCTATTATAATTTTTCTTACAATGCATGACCATTGAAAAGGGTTAATTTGGCGATGCACCGTAATGCCCTGAGAGTACACCATAAGCGTCATACAATGCTTACGACCCCAAAGGAAAACAATCTAACCCATGACTAATATCTACTGTGAGTGCTGAATAATAATACTATAAATATGGAAAATAGGTTGAAATGCCATAAGGCTCAAAATCTATAAATACTGAATAAGTGTATCAAATGAAATAACAAATCTATAAAACTTGAACACTATCTAAAAACTAGTCTAAAAAGTTTCTAATCTGAACTGTCTGAAAGTAAAGTTGAAGGGACAATCCCCCAATTAACTCTATCTACTAAAATACTAAAACTACTAAAATAATAAAGTAAAAAAATATCCTCTAATGATGATGACTTACTACTAAATCTACTTCTTACTTAATCTGAATCTAACTATGCACGGTCAGGAACTTAAGTGTCCGAACCTATAATATGAGACATCATAGCAGAAGGTAAAGTATGTGTCAGTACGTAGAATGTACTGGTAGGCTAGATGGGGTAAGGCTGAATGCAAGGGTTCATATGCATAAACAATAACTAACTGAATGATATAGAGTAACTGAATGTGATAGTACATAAATAACTGAAGCTACTATCAATACTGGGTATGCAATTTATGCATTTGATATACTATAATTGAGATTTACTGAAGCTAAGTACTGAGTTCTGATACTAAGTAACTGATTATCTATGATTATTGATACTGAGTGACTGTATCTGATAGTGCTGACTCTATAGAAATGAAATGAGTTCTACACTGAAGACTGAAACTAAAATTATGGGAGGTAATCATCTAACTAATATACCCCAAATAAGCTAAGATAAATGATCTGAGGTCCAATCTGTAACACCAATTGGAAGGGTATTAGCACCATGCCACGGATTCTAACAACTTATATGGATCCAGTCCTAACTAACGGGTGACCCCTGAGATCTGTCCTAAACTAGCGTGTGATCCCTAAGTATGCCAGTCCTAGCTAACGGGTGATATCTTATAACCTACGCTAGCTATGTAGTTCGGGAACTTAAGGATTACTTATAGGGACCCAGTCCTAACTAATATGTCAGACCCCATCCATAGTCTCTCTCAGTGCTAAATCCTACTCCGAAATGAAAGACACTAAACTGAGCATGCTAAACTGGAATGGACTGATACAGAGTTTACTGAGTTTTCCTGAGTTCTGTAACTGACTAAGTTCTACTGAGTTCTATAACTGACTAGATTCTATTGATTGATACATGACTAATACTATTCTATAATTGACACTGTTTCTAGGTTGGCAGCTAAATTTTTAGGTATTAAATACCCCCAGGACTCGATAGCATGAAAAGTAAAGAAAAGCATAATATTGAATAACATAATAATGTTCACTTGGTAATAATTTATCTATATAGACATTTTATCAAACACTTTTAATGCATTGACTTATACATGAATGGGGAATACATATTAGCATGCTATAATGGCATTATTTGATTCCTATAGACAATTTATCAAACACATGGGAGGGATTCTTGTTTTACTAAATTATAAACACTTAGGGTAAACATGGTTATAACAATCAACTTGCAAATTGAAGGGTGTATCATGGATATCATGTAAATCAACCCATACTAGGAACAATTCTTGGAACTTGTAATTTAAATCATGGATAACACATAAGCATGGCAGTTACATTGCCCAAACTTACAAATTCATGGATTATAACATGGGGATAACTCAATTCAATATACATGCTATTAAATTTTCATGGAATTTACTATTAATCATGGATTTATAACTCAATAAATGTCAAGACATGAATACAATCAATTTTCATATATGTAAATCATGAATCATGAATCTTGAAGTTTTAAAAATGGATTATTAAACTCTACGGGTGAAAGGGACCCATAGATGCACATCTAATATACTTTAATTTATGTGTTTCTTAAAGTTATTAGTGAATCCTTGAACTTTATGAATGATATCTTGAACTAGGGTTTCTGCCTCTTGAGAGAGAATGGTTTAATTTGGGTGAAAATTGGGTGAATAATGAAGTAGCTAGGTTAATTAGAGGTGAAATTCATGTTAAAGGCTGACTGGGGTGAGGGGCAAAGGAATTTAGTGCCCTCAAATTTAAAACTCAAAATTACTGAAAATTCTCAATTTTGGCATCTTGCAGGACGTAGTGCTATCATGCCATATCACTGGAAAATGGACAGTTGGGAACTGGACTAGTGGCGCAATGCGGCGCCATCGCGGTGTCTTCCTGGATGCGATTTTGAGTCCTTGGCATGATATGGTGGAATCGCATTGCCTCACTAAAAATTGACAATTGTGAACTGGGTGTATAGCGTGATGTGCCAATATCACTGAGCAATACTAGAATTGAAGATTTCCATTTGGTCATGCTTTGTGATGTGTTGATGGATCAGGTGGCATACTATCTTACTAAAATGGCTCTAACACTTCACTCAGGTGTTGGGTTTGGGCAAATTTTATACCTTGGAAATCTAATTGAATTTCCTAAGCAATAGTAGGCTCTAAACTGAAATATACTGAGTATTTCACAAATTTTATATGGGATTACTCATGTACTAAGACTTAAAATCATCCTCGAATGAGACAGATTAAGCTAAGAAACATGACAGACTGAGTTTGCACACTGAACACTCAAAACTAAAACCTTACTACATGACTGAACAACTGACAAACTGAGTTCTTATACTGAACATGCATATTTGATTCATAGTACATGACTGAACTAATTCATGAATGTGTGACTGAATATGCAACGGTAATGGAGCATGAAGATTATAACTGCAATTGAACATGCAACTGGGATAGCTAAGAAAGTCTGTTACCTTAAGCTGAGAATACTGATTAACCTGAGATAATTTACTGAACATGTATGAATGGGAACATGAGGGCAAGACTAATCCCGAAACATGATACATGAACTAAATACGTGAACTGAACTGATTCTTTGAATACATGCCATGATTTGGGAATGGTCATACGACTAAGATTGGAATAAGAAGGTCAACTTATGAGTACCCATTATCCCTAATTAGATTTGTGATGTGAAGAGAGAATGGAAGGTTAAGAACATGAAAGCTCGAGTATTATAGTGTATCTCCCCTTTGGGACACTATGTCCCTCGAGAATGCTGAGTTGGCTGAAATACTAAGAAAAAGCATCAAACGATGCACGGGGCACCTACGAACTGAATTGTGATTGAATATCTGGGATACAAAACTGAGGCATAATACATAAATTGTGTTAAACTCATAACTACTAGTATGTTCCATTATGGGATAGGACAACTAGATGAAAATATGGGAAACCATCCGAATTTGTCCACCTGACTGCTAAACTGAATTGTTGGCTTTATAAACTAACTCATACTAAAAATTTATACTAGATTGGAACATTTCTGAGACACTCTTTCTATAAGATTCTAATGATCTTAAGGATTAAGGAACCCTGGTATAGTCTAAATAAGCTATCTGAATAAGAAACCACAACATGGCTAAAACTCTATAATATGGGCACTGATAACCCTACCTACTGAAATCTGAGCTAAACTAAATTCTCCTGCTAAGTTCAAGCCTACTCAAATCTCCAAAATACATTTTGCCACTTACACATCAACATGACATTTAAGCCTATCTTGATTACTAAAACTTATTATAAAACAAGTATGTAAAAATCATTTCTTATTATGAACCATTTGCTCTCTCCCATCTAAGAAACTGCTCATCACTACATTGTTTCCTAAGAAGAGTTTGCTGAAGGTTATAACATGAGGACCTGAAGCATGAATGGACACTATACTAAACTTGACATTTAACTAAAGCTGAGGAATAGAATATCAACATCATAAATGTATCAAGAGGTCTAAATTGGGGAAATACATGACAAAATATAAATTTGGTTGCTTATTAGGAGCATAGCATGAGTCATTTGCTCATTAGGAACATAGCATGATTCATAGGAACTGATCATACTATAAGGTGTGAGTACCTGAGTCATGAGCTGGAATTTTTATATTCATTGAACATGTATATTGAGTGAACTTTGACTCCTTATAGTTGGAACTGTAAGTGTACCTGATTTTTAATAACGTGGCCAAATATGAGCTAGGATCATTGAGCTGACATGTAAGGCATGAGTACTGACATTACCAACATTACTACTAAAATATAAAATCCTAACTTGGTTACCTGATCTACCATCACCCCTTAGCTTAAAGCCATCATTCTAAAGTTGTGAATCACTTAATCAACAATTCTAAACTGAGTTGTCACCACTTTACTCTAAATTTTGGGTAGACACTGAGGACTCTGCTAATATTTTGGGTCTGACATCAAAGTTCACGGCTTCATAGGGGTTTCAAAGGAAGTAAAGCCTCAGGATCTAACAAGGCATAAACATTAAGATGAAAGACTTATAACTTACCCATAACTATATTTGGAGAACTTCCCTAATCATGATGAGACTGGAGTCCATCAAATTTGTTCTGGCATTGACCACTAGTGGTACTGGAAGTGGTTCCCTTCTGAGTTGGGCAATCGGATGGGACTGGAACATGGTTGAACTGACCCTATTGACATAAATATTTTCCTCTCTAAGCTAATACTCTATACTCCTATATCCTGTGGACTGGCTTACCATATCTAAAAAACATATCATTGCCTGCTCTATACATACCTAGGTGATTTATAACATATTCTTTGCAAAGTGGATGGGTACGACCACTGCTCACACTACCCTGGGTTTTAGAGCTTAGTAATTCATCTTGACTGTCATTCCTAAACTTTGGTACTGGTGAACTAGCTGAGGATGGAGCTAGAACTAAAAATTTGGGACAAAATTGGGAACGGTTACTGCCTTCTGACTTAGGCTGAGTAAAACTAAAGCTACCCATTTTGGCTCTCTAATTCTCTCTCTCCTTTTTCTTAAGCTTCTGCTCCTCAATCTATTTAGTATGAACCATAAGACTAGATATGTCCATCTCTTTAATCAACATCGCTATTCTAGACTCCTTAACCACACTATCTGACACCCCAGATACAAACTTACTCTCTGAACCTTTTGTCTTCTACTATAAGGGGATCATACCTGGCTAACTGAGTAAATATGAGAAAATACTCTTTCACACTCATTCTTCCTTTCTTGAGGTTGATAAACTCTAACATCTGGGCCTCGCTCAGCTCTAAGGAAAAAAATCTATCTAGGAAAGTAGTAGCAAACTCTTCCCACTCTATGGGCTCTGTATCCATACCCCTGTCTACCATCCACTGCTTAAACCACGTATGAGCTACATCTTTTAGTTGATAGGTAGATAAGTCAACACTCTTACCGAAAGTCATTCCCATAATATCTGTGACTTTCTGAACCTGATCGAGGAACATCTATTGATCCTCTTCTGATTTAGATCCTAAGAATAGTGGAGGGTTCATTAGAGTGAAGTCCTGAATCCTGGTTGCAGCAGTATTGGCCACTGGATTGGCCGGAATAGCAGCTGGTCGTTCATTCTAGGTTGGTACTGAATTGGCTAGAGTAGTGAATGCAACTCTAAATTCTGCATAGGAGACAAGCTCGTCCAGGGGATCTGCCTAAACGGGCTTAGGTGCTAACTGATTTTCGTTCCTTCTTTCTTTAGTCCTTTTATGATGGATGTTTTGTAAATAGAGGGAAAACCAAATTAGAATAAGAGTTTTTAATTAGAGATCATGCTCACTTGTACAACATGAATACTGGAAGAAAGGAAACTATTCCTAAAACATCTCATAGCCTCTTATCCATAAGTGTGGCACACTATACACTCATGCACAATACACTACTTGATGCGGCTTTTAGACTCCTTAGGACTCTGTTGAACCTTAGGCTCCGATACCAAGTCTGTACCACCCTAATAGTACAGCTTGGGCGTTACACAGTGCTTATGACCCTAAAGGACCATAAGTTAACCCATGACTAATATCTATTATGAGAACTGAATAATAATACTGTAAAATATGAAAAATAGGCTGAAATACCATAAGTTCAAAATCTATAAATATTAAATAAGTGTATCAACTGAAATAACAAATCTGTAAAACTTGATCAGTGTCTGAAAACTAGTCTGAAAAGCCTCTAATCTGAACTGTCTGAAAGTGGTGTTGAAGGGATAATACCCCAACTAACTCCATCTACTAAATCTACTATTGGCTAAATCTGAATCTAACTATGTGCGGTCAGGAACTTGAGTGTCCGAATCTAAGATATGAGACATCATAGCACAAGAGAAAGTATATGTCAGTACATGGAATGTACTGGTATTCTAGATGAGGTAAGTCTGAATGAAAGGGTTCATATGAATGAACAATAACTAACTGAATGATATAGAGTAACTAAATGTGAGAGTACATGAATAACTAGAACTACTATCAATATTGGGTATACAATCTGTGCAAGTAGATATACTATAACTGAGCTTTTCTGAAGCTAAGTACTAAGTTCTGATACTGAGTAATTAATAAATATGATTACTGATACTGATGGACTACATCTGACAGTCCTACCTCTATAAAACTGAACTGAGTTCTATACTGAAGACTGAAACTGAAACTATGGAAGGTAATCATCTAACTGACATGCCCCAAATAAGCTAAGATTACTGAGCTGGGGCCCAATCTGTAACCTCAATTAGAAGGGTGTTAGCACTATGCCACAGGAACTAACAACTGTTGTAGAGTCAGTCCTAACTAACGGGTGACCCCTGAGATCAGTCCTAAACTAACGGGTGATCCATGGGTATGCCATTCCTATCTAATGGTTGAGATATCATAACCTATAGTGGATACATTGTTTGGCAACATAGGGATTGCTTCTAGGGACCCAGTCCTAACTAATGGGTGAGACCCCTTCCCTAGGCTCGCTCAGTGTTGAATCCTACTCCCAAATATAAGACACTAAACTGAGTATATTGAACTGGAATTGACCGATACAGAGTTTACTATGTTTTCCTGAGTTCTATAACTGACTGAGTTCTGTAACTGACTAAATTCTACTAATTGGGACATAACTGATACTATTATATAATTGACACTAGTTCTAGGGACACAACTAAATTGGCAGCTATTAAATACCCTTAGGACTCGATAGCATGAAAAGTAAAGCAAAACATAATCTTGAATAATATAATAATATTAACTTGGCTATAATTTATCTATAGAGATATTTTATCAAGCACTTGTAATGTATTGACTTGTACATGAATGGGGAATACATGTTAGCATGCTATAATGGCATTTTTTCATTCACATAGATAATTTATCAAACACATGGGAGGCATTCTTGTTTTACTAAATCATAAACACTTAGGGTAAATATGGTTATAAAAATGAACTTTCAAATTGAAGTGTTTATCATTGATATCATGTAAATCAACTCATACTTGGAACAATTCTTGAAACTTTGAATTGAAATCATGGATAACACATAAGCATGGCAATAACAATGCCCAAACTTACAAATTCATGGATTATAACATGGGGATTACTCAATTCAATTTACATGCTATTCAATTTTCATGGAATCTACCATTAATCATAGATTTAAAACTCAATAATGTCAAGACATGAATACAATAAAATTTCATACATGTAAATCATGAATCATGAATCATGAATCTTGATGTTTTAAAAATTGATTCTTGGACTCCATGGGTGAAAGGAACCCATATATGTAACGCCTAACATACCTTAATTTATTAGTTTCTTTAAGTTCTTGATGAATCCTTGAACTTTGTGCTTGATCTCTTGAACTATGGTTTTTTCCTGTTGAGAGAAAATGATTTAATTTGGGATAAAAGTGGGTGAATAATGAAGTAACTAGGTTAATCAGAGGTGAAATTAGTGTTAAAGGCAGACTGTGGAGAGGGGCAAAAGACTTTAATGCCCTCAGATTTAAAACTCAAAATTATTGAAAATTCATGATTTTAGTACCCGACGCAATGAGGTGATATCACGTCGTGTCACTAGAAAATGGACAACTAGGAACTGGATTGGTGGTGCGAAGTGGTACCATTGCGGTGTCTTGCTAGATACAAGCTTGAGTCCTTGGCATGATGCGGTAGAATAGCGTTGCCTCAGTGGAAATTGACAATTGTGAATTGGGTCTATAGCGAAATGTGCCAATATCGCGGAGCAACACTAGAATTAATGATTTCCATTTGGTCATACTTTTTGAAGCGTTGATGGCTCAGGTGGCACACTGTCTTACTAAAATGGCTCCAACTCTTTGCCCGGTTGTCGGATTTGGGCGTACTTTATACCATTGGAAAGCTAATTGAACTTCCTATGCAATGGCAGGCTCTAAACTAAAATATACTTAGTATTTCATAAAAAAAATTTGGGATTACTCATGTACTAAGACTGGAATTAATCTAGAAAAATATGGGGTATTACATGCACACCGAAATACAATATCCAAAAACACACCCAACACAACCCATAACATCTAATCGTGGTCTAACTTAAAAATGAGGGTCCTAAAGGTCATTTTGATGCATTATTTGAGCGCTACAACTATGGGGTGTTACATTATCTCCCTTTTGAGAACATTCATCCTTGAATGGAAATATGTAAGCTGAAGCACTACGAAGACTGAGATCATACATTGAATACTCATGCGCTAAATCATGATTGACTAACTGAATTTGAAACACAATACATGGACTTAGCTGAGTTTCATTAATACATGCTATGACATGAGGATAGTTATGAAGTTAAGATAGAGAATGAGATAGTCAATTTAAGAGAACCCATTACCTAAAGATAAGTCTAAATTCATTCGAAAAAGATGGGTAACCTTGGCTCGCATATGTACTTCTGCCTCCCTAGTGGCTTTCTCAACGGACTAATTTTGCCATAGGACCTTAACTAAAGGAACTTTTTTATTCCATAGACTAGAATCTGATGGTTAAGGATCTGTACTGGGACTTCTTCGTAGGAAGGCTATCCTTAACGTCTCCACTTTATAAAGGAACAACAAAAGTTGAATCACTAATGCATTTATTTAACAAAGAAACATGGAATACTAAATGCACTGATGCAAAATCTGCAGGCAAACCTAACTCATAAGTTACCTTCCCAAAATGGCTCAAAATTTTGTGTGGGCCAACATAGCGAGCACTGAACTTCCCCTTCTTACCAAATCTCTTCACTCCTTTCATGGGCAAAATTCTCAAATAAACCAAGTCACCAACCTCAAACTCAAGATCCTTTCTTTTCACATCTGCATAAGATTTTTAATGACTTTGGATTGTCTTCAGCCTCTTTCAAATTAACTAAACTTTGTCCATTGCCTTAAACACTAAATCTAGCCCTATCAAAGCTGTCTCATCTACTTCAAACCAAATAATAGGAGATATACATATCCTCCTATTTAAATCCTCAAACTAAGCCATTTGAATACTGGAATGATAACTATTTTTTTAGGCAAACTCAATCAAAGGTAAATGTTATCTCAACTACCCTTCAAATTGATAACAATGGACCTCAACATGTCCTCTAGAGTCTGAATGGTCCTCTCTACCTGGACATTCGTTTGGGGATAAAATGCTTACCTAGGTGAATTTAGGTACTAAGACCTTTTTGAAAAGCCTTCCAAAGGTGAGAGGTAAACTGAGTACCTCTACCTAAAATGATAGACAATAGAATCCCATACAACTTAACCAACCCCCTGAGATAGAGTCTGGCATAATCCTCATCTAGGTACAAAGTATTAACTTGCGAGAAATGGGATGACTTGTTCATTCTATCTACAATGATCCAAATCAAATCATGCTGATGATGCATATAAGGCAACCATGTCACAAAATCCATATTCACCACCTCCTACATGTAAACATGGATGCTAAACTCTTAAAGCATACCATTAGTCCTTTGGTGCTTAACCTTAACCTGCTAATACTTTGAACACTTAACCATAAGCTCTGCAACATCTTTTCTCATACCATTCCACCAATAGATTACCCAAAAATCATGGTACATCTTATTGGCTTTGGGATGAATAGAGTACCGTGCACTACGCACTTCTACTAATATTTGTTGTCTCAAACCATTAACACATGAAACACATAAATTGCACTAAAAAATAAGCACAACATCTCCTCCTTGGAAGAAAACCTCCAACCTTTAATCATTAACTGCCTCCTTCAATTTTACCAAACTAGAATCCTTGTCTTGCTTTTCTTTTAATTTGGCAATCAATGAAGATTCCAAACTATTCTGAACCCATATACTACCTTCATCCGAATCAAGTAATTGAACTCCTAAAATAGAAAGTTGATTAACCTCATGGAATAACTTTTTCTTATCATCTTAAAAATTGGAAACACAACCCATAGACAATCTACTAAGGGCATCCTCCACTACATTAGCCTTGCTTGGATGATACAAGACACTTATATCATAGTCTTTAAACAATTCAAGCCATCTTCTCTGGTGAAGATTAGGTCTTTCTTCGTGAACACATACTATAAACTCTTGTTATCCATGAACATATCCATATGAACTTTATAAAGATAATGCCATCAAATTTTCAAGGAAAAAATAGCAACTGCCAACTCAAGATCATGGGTCGAATAATTTTTTTCATGGGGATTAAGCTATCTAGAGTTATAGTCTATAACCCTACCTATCTACATTAATACATAACGAAGAACAACTCTAGAAGTATCACCATACACTATGAATCCATCAGTGCCATCTTGAAAAGTCAAGTTAGTGGCGGAAGCAAGTCGAGTCTTTAACTCCTAAAAACTCTTCTAATAGGATTTTGACAACTAAAATTTAACCTTCTTATAGGTTAGCCTCGATATAGGGGAAGAAATTGAGGAAATCCCTTTCATAAACCATCTTCTATAGCCAGCTAAACTCAAGAAACTGCTGATATCTAACAAAAAGATGGCTCTAGGATAGTTTTTCACTACTTTAGTCTTTTGAGGATCAACTCAAATGCCATCACCAAAACTGATATGACTAAGGAAATCTACTGATCTCAACTAAAATTCACACTCACTGAACTTAGCGAATAATAAAATATCTTTAAGAAACTACAACACAACTCTCAGAGAGTCTGAATGATCATTCTCACTACAGAAATAAACAAAGATGTCATTAATTAAGACTAGGATAAACATGTCCAAGTACTGCTTAAACACCATGTTCATTAAGTCCATGAAAGCTACGGGGGAATTTGTTAGTCCAAAAAACATTACTAGGAATTCAAAGTGACCATATCAAGTTTTGAAGACTATTTTTTAGAATGTCACTTTCTCTAACTCTAAGTTGATGATAGCCAGATCCAAGGTCTATCTTAGAAAAATAACTTGCACCCTAAAGTTGGTCAAACAAGTCATCAGTTTTGGGAAGAGGATACTTATTCTTAATTGTACCTTGTTTAACTAATTGTAACCAATGCACATTCTAAGAAAACCATCTTTCTTGCACATGAATAGAACTAGAGCTCCCCATGGGGAAACACTAGTATTGATGAAACCCTAACCTAAGAGATCCTTTAACTGCTCTTTTAGCTCCTTAAGCTGCGTTGGAGCCATTCTATAAGGTGGAATAGAGATAGGTTGGGTATTTGGAAGGAAATCTATTCAAATATCTATCTTTCTTTCAGGAGGAACTCCAAGACGATACTCTATGAAACCAACTAGAAATACTCTTACTATTAAAACTAACTCATGACTCAGAGTTTGAAAATTTAAGTCCTTGAATTAGATGATATGGTAAATACACCCCTTAGATATCATCTTTTTAGCCTTAATATAGGAAACAAATTGATCCTTAAGCACTGAAGTATTACCCCTCTATTCGATAACTGGCTCATAGAAAATAGGAACTGGATAATTCTATTCCTACAGTTAATTGAGGCATAATATGAGTGGAGTCAATCCGTGCCGAGCATTATCTCTAACTTCACAAGGTAAACTAAAGAAACTTTTTGAGAAACTATGATGGGGAAATCTCTGTATACCCATCTAGCTAAAATAGACTAACCCACTAGGGTAGATACTGATAAAGGCTTTATCAATGTTTAGGAAATACACCCCAAGTCTATAAATAAAACACCCTAGTTTGTGGACCTTGGAAAATTTCCTTAAATTTTCATTCTTCGAACCCAATACGAATCATGGGTATGAGCTGTATTTTAGGGTACGTGTGGTATGGTCCTACCATATGCTGACCAGTATTAGTTGGTGGAGCAGTTTTGGTCACTGTAATGGGTACAACTTAGGGGTATGAGTCGGAAGGCTTAATATGATTCGTATTAGTGACTCGTAGGGTGGGCAGTGTTTGATCATCCAGGTATTTCATTCTGCCAGGGATACGGGTTATTGATACAGATCATATGTTATGGTTATAACTTGGTTGAATGAGTCATCTAATAGATAATGTTTTATCTAAGAGTTGAGGCTTGGATACGAGTGATAGGTACCGATCATATTAGGGGGGTATGATTCGTATAGGTCAATCGTATCCTTGTGATGGATTTATAAGGGATTTAAGTTGGGGTATTCTAGATATTTTCCTACTTACCCTAATTATGACCCATGACTTCTAATACACTTAGGATATTATTTTCCCTATTATTCTATTCATTAACACTTAGAAATTATTCCAAAATACTCCATAATATTCTCAAAAGATTTGGGGAATGAAAGAGTTAGGGTTTCATCTTGAGGATTCTTTTGGGGCTTGTCTTGGTTATTTCTTTCCATCAATTCTTTAGAATAAGGCTTGGTTCTCTTCCCTTATTGTCATTTCAACTAAAGTCATGGCTTATATGGTTGATTTCATGGTTGTACTATTTCATGATTCTAGTTTTCAAGTATTATTTGGGGGGTTTGATGTTAAATACTTGGTTATGGTTTCCATTGGTTTTAATTATGCTTTTATATGCATTAATGGTGGATTTGAACAATTGGATTGTGTGATAATGGTTTAATGGTCTTTGGAATTGGTTTTAGTTATATTATGCCCCCAAGGTATTTGATAAAATACTTATAAAGATTTGTTCATTGCATTGACTTCTTTTAATAGAACCCTTGCTTATTTTAAACTTGTTAAAGGAATTTTGTATGGTTTAAATGGTTTGAAAAGAGATAAAGGCTAAATGGTTATACCTGTGGGGCACATGGAAGTCTCCCAAGTGGATTTAATATGGTAATTTAAAAGGCACCTAAGGTCCCCTTAACCTAAATAGTTTGGCTATGGATATTACTTGCAAGTAAGGGGTGGTATGATGATACCACTAATATTGGCCTTGGTTAATAAATGGATAATGGTTCCATTATTTGGAAACTAGTTTTAATTGGTGAATAATAGAGGGCTATGTAGCAAAGTCATGGAAGGTGGCAGTCCCGGGGGGACCAAAATTAGAAACTCGTATTTGTCAATATGAGGATTGGTCTTAGTGAACCATGTGCGTATGTCACACTATTCGGGAATGTTTTAATCATCCCATGGGATATTTCCTGGTCATTCGGTTACACGTACTGGGTCCCTTTCAACAAGGGGAGCTGAACCTATATAGCCCATAAGTGGTTTAGGACGGCCAAGCTATACATCCTAGGTAAAGGTTTTAAATGCATTCAAAACCCAAATTCCCTTTCCTAGCATAGTTATATATAAGTGTGGTTGTGTGCATTGGATTGTTTTCCTTGGTTTTATAACTAGCATTATTTTATCCTTATCCTGAGATTCATGCCATCGGTTTCTAGCTAATTTATCTACTATGACTGTATACCTACGCTATGCATGTACTAACCATTTTACTTCTTCTACATAGTGATTAATTCAGGGACAAAATTTGTGCTGAAGTAGTGAACTTTCATCCTTCCCAATGGCATTATTTTATGTTATGGATATTGTTGGACATTTTTACTTTATTTTTGATATTGGTTTTTAGCAATGGTTGGAGGCATGAGCCAACTAGATTTATTTACTCTTTTTGGTAGAGGATTTGTGGTACTTCTGGGGGTTGGAATGGTTGGGATTGATATTAGTGTTGGCCTTAGCATTAGAATTAGCTGTTAGGTTTGCATCATCGGACATAATTTCTTATTGATCTATCATATTACATTTTGGCATTGATTATCATATTATATTTTGGTATTCTCTTTATTTATGGCCTAATTTGTGGTCCTAGTTTTAGTAATTGGTTTGGTTTGGTATGGTTGGCTAGTTGGGTATGGTTGGACTCAACTGGATCGGACACATTCGTGATCCTATCCCAGATTCTTGATATGAACAATAACACTATCTTTTTATATGTTCAAAATTTAGCCAATTCAGGGCAGGCAGTTGTAGGTTGGGCTGGGTAACAGGGTTTGTCTCCGATCTGGGTCAGAGTGGAGATGCTCATTTCAACATGGCCCAAGGGTCAGGTCATGTTAAGTTAGTATCAGAGCCTAGTTTCATGGTTACGTAGGAGTCCACAAAGTCGTGACAAGAAAAGTCTCTTTTAGGGGTGTTAAGTGTGCCACACTCATAAGAAAGAGCCTTTAAGACATTTAGGAATGCTTTACTTTCTTGGTATTCTATCATCAAGATTGAGTTCTTAATCCTGGAGTCTTCTCTAATCCTTGTTTTTTCATCTTTCAAATCATGCCTCCAAGATTTTGAACATTAGGAAATTCTTTTGACCCATCTAGGAATAATGTTGAAGGGGTATGTCCTACGTCTGGAGTATATCTTTGATCTCATGGTCCTATTTTTGTTGGTGCTAGAGTTCATCTTATTCCAGCTAGTTCTCCTAAGGTCCATCAGGTTAATGTGACGAATGAGGAATTTCATTAGTCTATTCATGTTATTGTCCAACTAGCTTTTGCTCAGGCTGAGTAGGGTACAGCTGGTGCTTTGTCTGCTGATTCCACAAGGGTTGGTCAATTTATGAAAATATGTCCTCCTACTTTTACTAGAGTGAAGTTAGAGATGGATCCTCAAGGCTTCTTGGATAAGATAGAAAGGATCTTTTGGTTAATGGAGGCTACTTATGTAGAGGGGGTTAACTCAAATCTTATCAATTTAAGGATGTTACTTATTAGTAGTATGAGTAGGAAAGGGATAGAGGTGATATGGAAAAGAAAAGGTTGTGGAAGGCCTTTTATAATTCCTTCATGGATCAATTCTTCCTTCAAGAGTTGAGAGAAGCAAAGATAGAGGAGTTTGTGAACCTTAGGTAGGGAAGGATGTCAGTAAGGGAATATGCTTTGAAGTTTCATTAGTAGTCAAGGTATGCTCTTAATTTTGTTGTTGATATGAGGTCAAGATTAAGAAAATTTTCTTTAAAATTGTATAGAGATTTGGTCTTAGAAAGAAAGGCTACTTTGTTGATTAAAGAAATGGATATCTTGAGGTGTACTATTTATGTGCAGTAGGTTGAGGATGAGAAGAGGGGGCAGGCAGAGTTTGGGGATAGGTAGAGAAAGAGGAATAAGTTTTCTAATTATGGAGGTGCTCAGTCTCAGTTTGGTAGAGATAATGGCAAGTAGAAGAAAAAGAAGTGGGGGAGATAGAACTCATTTTCTACTAGTTCTCCTTACTAAAAGGGAGACAATTCTCGGGCACAGGTAGCCCATTCTCAGGCAAGTGGAGGTCAGTCAATTTCTTCGTGTCCTTTTTGTTGATTTTGTGGTCATCCTCATTGGGGTTGTTGCATGGAAGGAAGGGACAAATGCTTCAAGTGTGGCCAGGTAAGCCGTTGGCTCAGCGAATATCTAGTCAATAAGGTTGCTATAGGGGCGAATAAGATTCATATGGATATATCTTCTACTCCTGCACCTAGTGGCATGGCATTTGCTTCTATTACTTCTCATGGTTCTAGTGTTAGTCAGAATGGGTTGTATGCTTTGGAGACCTGGTAGGAATCCAAGGCATCACCTGATGTCGTTACTAGTATGTTATAGCTCTTCTCTAGTAACGTATGTTTTCTTGATCCAGGGTCCACTCTTTTCTATGTGACCCTACATGTGGCTATGTGTATTACTTTAGATCCTAAGGTTGTTTCAGATTCCTTTTCTATTTCTACCTTAGTAGGTGACTCGGATATTGTCAAAAGAGTATATAGGTACGGTGGGGTGTTTATTGGTGGCAAGTAGACCTTTGTAGATTTTTTTGTGTTGGATATGGTAGATTTTGATGTAATTTTGGGTATGGATTAACTGCATTCTTGTTATGTATGTTCGAATTGTCATACCAGTAAGGTTATCTTTAAGTTCCCTAGTGAACCAATTATAGAATGGGAAGGTAGTTCCTTAGCTCCTAGGGGAATGTTTATTTCATATCTTAAAGCTCGGAGGTTACTCTCCAAGGGTCGTCTTTATCACTTAGTCTGGGTTAAAGATTCTAACTCAAAAGTACTTCTTCGTCATCAGTCCCTGTGGTTACTGAGTTTCTAGAGTTCTTTTTGGATGATCTTCCTAGTGTTCTTCTGGACAGAGAAATAGAGTTTGGTATTGATTTGCTTCCAAATACTCATCTAATTTCTATTTCTTCATATAGAATAGCTCCGATTGAGTTAAGGGAACTCAAGGAGTAACTTAAGGATCTTCAAGATAAGGGGTTTATTCATCCTAGAATTTGTCCCTAGGTTGCATTGGTGTTGTTTATGCACAAGAAGGATGGTTCCCTCGTATGTGCATCAACTATAGGCAGTTGAATAAGGTAACAGTCAAGAATAAGTATCGTCTTCCTCGAATAGATGATCTGCTAAATTAGTTGCAAGGAGCTAAGTTCTTTTCCAAGATAGTCTTCGATCGGGGTACCATCAGCTTAATATTAGGGAGGCAGATATCCCTAAGACGACTTTTTCTACTCGGTAAGGTCATTTTGAGTTCTTAGTGATGCCATTTGGTTTGACCAATGCACTAGCAACATTTATGGACTTGATGAACAAAGTTTCCAGGTAGTATATGGATCTCTTTGTAATTGTGTTTATTAATGACATTTTGGTTTATTCGAGGAATGAGGTGGATCATGCTAATCACGTCTATGTGGTACTACAGACCTTAAAGAAACAATAGTTGTATGTTATGTTCTGTAAGTGTGAGTTTTGGTTGAATGCTGTGACTTTTTTGGGTCATATAATTTCTAGTGAAGGGATCATGGTGGATCCACAGAAGGTTGTTGTAGTGAAGAGGTGGCCTAGGCCCATGACTTTATCTGATATTTAGAGCTTCTTGGGTTTATCCAGGTATTATAGGCAATTTGTGGAAAGCTTTTCTTCGATAGCTTCTCCTTTGATAAGTTGACTTAGAAGAAGGTTAAGTTTTCTTGATCAGATTCTTGTGAAGGGAGTTCTGATAAGTTGAATAATAAGTTGACTTTGGCTCTGATCCTGACTTTGTCGGAGAGCAATGATGGTTTTGTGGTTTATTGTGATACATCTCGGGTAGGTCTTGGTTGTGTTTTGATGTAGCATGCGGAGGTAATTTCCTATACTTCCAGGCAATTGAAGTTACATAAGAAGAATTATCCTAGTCATGATCTAGAGTTGATTGAGGTTGTTTTTGCTTTGAAAATATGGTGGAATTATTTTTATGGTGTTCACATGGATATCTTTTCTTATCACAAGAGTCTTTAGTATGTGTCCACTCAGAAAGAGCTTAATCTCAAGCAGAGAAGATGGCTTGAGCTTCTCAAAGATTATGATATGAGCCTTTACTACCACTCAGGTAAGGCTAATATAGTTGCTGATGCGCTTAGTAGGTTATCCATAGAGCGTTTGGCTTATGTAGAGAAAATACAGCGCGAATTATTGAAGGATATTAACCGCGTAGCCAATCTTGGAGTTCGTATCTTGGACTCTAAGGATGGAGGTGTGATGGTGTAAAAAGTGGTTCGATCTTCTCTTGTTGCAGAGATAATGGTGAAACAAGTGTTAGATCCTATCTTGATAAAAATCATGAAAGATGTTGTTGGGCAAAAGGTAGTGGTGTTTGAGATTAGTGGTAATGGTACTTTATGGTAACAAGGGAGGTTATGTGTTCCTGATGTCGATGGGTTGCGACAAAGGATTTTTGCTGAGGTGCATAAGTCAGGCTATGTTATTCAACCTGGCTTGACTAAGATGTATCATTATCTCAAGGAGATCTATTGGAGGAATGGCATTAAGAGAGATATGGCATATTTTGGGGCAAAGTGTATGGTGTGTCAACAGATTAAGGTTGAGCACATAAGACCTAGCGGATTATATCAAGAGATTAAGTTGCCCGAATGGAAATTGGAGGTGGTTAAAATAGATTTCATTACCGGACTTCCTTGGTCTTAAAATTAATATGATTCAATTTGGTTAATCATGAATAGGATGATAAAGTACGCTCATTTCTTGCTGGTACAGACTAGCTTTTTGGTGAAGGATTGTGTGAGGTTGTATCTTCATGAGATTCTGAAGCTGCAAGGGGTTCCTATTTTGTTTATCTATAATCGTGGTACGTAATTTTTGTCTCACTTCTGGTGGTCTTTTCAGAAGAGTTTGGGTACTAGGGTGAGTTTGAGTACTACATTCCACCTGCAGATGGATAGGCAAATGCAAAGGCCTATGCAGACTTTGGAAGATATGCTCCATGTATACATGATTGATTATGGTGGAAATTGGGTTGAGCATCTACCTTTGGTATAGTTTTCTTACAACAATAGCTATTATTCGAGTACTGCTATATCTTCTTTTGAGGTGTTATATGGTAGGAGGTGTAGACTCCTATTAGTTGTTTTGATCTTGGAGAGGCAGACATGTTTGGCCTAGACTTGGTTTATCAAGCTATAGAGAAGATATAGATTATTTAGGATAGTCTTAATGCTGAGTCACCAAAAGTCCTATGAAGATGTTAGGCATAGAGACTTAGAGTTTGAAGTTGGGGATAGGGTGTTCCTCAAGGTGTCTCCCATCAAGGGAGTGGTGCGGTTTGGCAAAATGGAGAAACTCAGTCCTCAGTATATTGGTCCTTATGAGATTTCATGAAAAGTTGGCAATGTTTCTTATGAGTTGGAGTGACCATCAAGCATAAGTTTGGTTCATCCAGTCTTTTATGTTCCATGTTAAGGAAGTGTATTAGTGATCCTTCTTCAGTTATTTATTTGGAAGGATTGGGTATTTCAGATTCTATATACTATGAAGAAGTCCTAGTTAAGATATTAGATGGAAAAGATCGTCGGTTGTAGACCAAGGATGTGGCTTTGGTTCAGGTTCTATGGTGGAACCATAAGGTGGAAGAAACTACTTGGGAAGCGGAAGAGGACATGAGGTCCAAGTAACTGCATTTGTTCTCAGCTTTGGATATTTGTGCAGAAGGTATATGCCATGATGCATAATTTGATAATGCAAATGACTCTACTTGATTTCCTTGTATCTTTGATGAAGGTAAGAGTATAGACATCTATGGGGTGTAAGTAGTATTTGTGCTACCTACTCCATCATTTGAGGACGAATGTTCCTAGTGAGGGAAACTAAAACACACTACTTTCTGGACCTTAGAAAATATCTTGGAATTTTTGTTCTCAAGACCCAATACAACTCATGGGTACGAGTTATATGTTGGGGTACGAATGGTACGGTCCTATCTTATGCTGACCAGTGTTAGTTGGTGTAGTGGTGTTTGGTCACTAAAATAGGTACGAGTTAGGGGTATGAGTCGTAGGGCTTGATATAAATCGTATAAGTGAATCATAGGGTGGGAAGTGTTGATCCTCCTGGTATTTCATTTTGCCAACGATATAGGTTATGGAAATGGATCGTACGTTGTGGTTACAACTTGGTTGGATGATTCGTATGTTGGATAGTGTTTGATTCAAGGGTTGAGGCTTGGAAATGAGTGGTGGGTACTGATCGTATTAGAAGTGTATGACTCATATAGGTCAGTCGTATCCCTTTGATGGGTTTTAAGAGATTTAAGTGGGGGTATTCAGGATATTTCTGTGCTTACCCTAATTAGGATCCACGACTTGTAATACACTTAGGATGTTATTTACCCTATTATTCTATTCATTAATGGTTAGAAACTATTCTAAAACATTTCATAATTCTCTCAAAATCTTTAGGGTAAGGAAGAGGTAGGGTTTTGTCTTGAGGATTTCTTTGGGGCTTGTATTGGTGATTTCATTCCATCAATTCTTCGGTATAAGGCATGATTCTCTTTCCTCATTGTAATTTCAACTAAAGGCATGGTTTATATGATTAATTTCATGGTCTTAGTGTTTTGTGATTTTGGTTTTCAACTAATATTTGGGGTTTTTTGATATTAAAGGCTTTCTTATGGTTTTCTATGGTTTTAATTATGCTTTTATATTCATTAATGATGGATTTATACAATTGGATGGATTGTAATTGTTTAATGGTCTTTAAAATTGGTTTTGGTTATATTATGCCCCCAAGGTGTTTGATAAAATAATTATAAAGATTTATTTATTGCATTGACTTCTTTCAATGGAACTCTTGCTTGTTTTAAACTTGGTAAAGGAATTAAGCATGGTTTAAATGGTTTGAAAATGGCTAAAGACGAAATGGTTATGCTTGTGGGGAACATGAAAGACTCCCAAGTGGATTTAATATGGTAATTGGAAGGGCACCTAAGGTCCCCTTAACCTAAATGGTTTTGCTATAGATATTACTTGCAAGTAAATGGTGGTATGATGATACCACTAATATTGGCCTTGGTTAAAAAATAGACAAAGGTTTGGTTATTTGGAAACTGGATTTAATTGGGCAATAATGGTATAATGTGTAGCAAGGTCATGAAAGGTGGCGTTCCTAGGGGGACCACAACTAGAAACTCGCATTTGTCAAAATAAGGATTGGTCTTAGAGGACCGTTTACATGTGTCACACTATTGGGGGATGTACTAGTAATCCCATGAGATATTTTCTAATTGTGCAGCTACACGTATTGGGACCCTTACAGTAGGGGGAGATGAACTCATATAGCCCGCGGGTAGTTTAGGAAGGTCAAACTACATAGCGCAGGTAAAGGTTTTAAATGTATGCTATACCCGGACTCCCTTTCCCGGCATGGTCTTATATATATATATATATGTACGGTTTTGTGCACTAGATGGTTTTACTATTTTATAACTTACATTATTTTATCTGTATCTTTAGATTAATGCTAGTGGCTACTCGCTAACCCATCTACTGGTGGTTGTATACCCACGCAATGCAGGAACGAACCATTTGACTCCTTCTACATAGTGATTGACTTAGGGATAGCGTTTGGATTCAAATGGGGAGCTTTCAACCTTTCGAAAGGCATCATTTCATGTTATAAATATTGTTGGAAATTTTTACTTTATTTTGGATATTTATTTTAGCCATTGTTAGGGAAATGTCCCCACCGAATTTGTTTACTCTTTTGGATAAAGGGTTTGTGGTATTTCTAGGGGTTGGAATGGTCGGGATCGGTATTGAAGTCGGCCTTGGCATTAGAATAAGATGGGAGGATGGTATCATCGGACATAATTTCTCATTGTTCCATCATATTACATTTTGGGATTGATTATCATATTATGTTTTGGTATTCTCTTTGGTTATGGCCTGTTTTATGGTTCTGGTTTTATTAATTGGCTTGGTTTGGTATGATTGGTTGGTTTGGTACGGTTTGACTCGATTGGATCAGTCATGGTTGTGCTCCTATCCCAGAGTCCTTATATGAACAATAACGCTACCTTGTTATATGTTCAGAATTCAGCCAACTCAGGCCAGGCGGCTATAGGTTAGGTTGCGTAATGGGGGTTGTCTCCGGTCTGAGTCGAAATTGATATACCCATTACGACATAGCCTGGGGGCGGGGCGGGTCAACAACTATATAAGGAGTCACAAATAAAAGAGAAGATTCCAAGTCTAGCAATACATAAATATTTATATTAAAGACTTGTAACGTACCCGTAAACATATCAGGAGAAACTTTTTTATCATGACAAGTTCGAAGAGCATATAGTCTATTCTAACATTACCTACTGGTTGCACTGGAAGTGGCACCCTGCTGAGTCAGGCAACATGTAAGAGATGATAAAACATTAGAAAGGCCCTGTTGGCACGAATTCTTCCCCTTTTGGGATATAGTTGGACATTCCATGATTTTGTGGCCTAGCTTGCCATACTCATATCACACATCACTGTGTACCCGACATTAACCCTGATGGTTCCTACCAAACATCCTGTAGAGCGGGTTGGTTCGACCACTGTTCACACTACCTTGGGACTTCGAGCCGGGCGCTCTATCCTTACTGTCCTGCCTGAACATAGGCATTGCCACACTGGCTTAAGATGGATCTGGGGATGACAATTTTTGGAGAAACTGATAATTTTTACCACCTTTCGATCTTGGCTAAGAAAAGTAGAAACTACTTGTTCTATACCTCTTATTCTCTCTCTCTCTTTCTCCTTAAGTTTCTCCTCCTTAATCTACTTAGCATTAACCATGAATCTAGACAGGTCCATCTTCTTAATCAACATGGTGGTCCTATACTCCTTGACCACACTATCGGATACACCATATATGAACTTACTTATCATATACCTAGAGTCAGCCACCATATTTGAAGCATACCTCGGCCACTGAGTGAACTTGAGTATGTACTCATTCATATTCATACTACCCTACTTCAAAATTATAAACTCCTAAACCTTAGATTCCCTCAATTCTAATAGGAAGAACCTATCTAAGAAATTCATGGAAAACTCCTCCCACTCCAATATCCTTACCTCAATACCTTTGTCCTCCTTCCACTGCTTGAACTAGGTGTGAGCAACTCCTACAACTGGTAAGCAGCTAAGTATGCACTCTCACTCGAAGTGACATCCATGATATCAGTCACTTTTTGCACTCCATCTAAAAACTCCTGTGGATTTTCATCAGACTTAGATCCAGAAAACATAGGGGAATTTATCCCTCGAACCCTAGCTGTAGTCATATTCTTCACAATATTAGCTAAGGCAATAGCCTGGTGATTGTTCTAAGAAGTTACAGAATAGGATAAGGTTGTGAAAACAACTCTAAACTCAGCGTGAGAAACGTGGTCGTTCGGGGGATCTTCCTGAACAGGTGATGGTGTAGCTTTATCCCCATTCCTTCTTTCGTTATTTCTTTTGGGAGGAATTTTCTGTAAACAGAATGAAGGATGAGTTACAATGAGGAATTCAATAGAGCTCATGCACTTTCATACAAAATGATTATTAAAAGAAAGGAACTTTCTTATAAACATCTCTTAACCTCTTGTCCATAAGTGTGGCGTGCTTCACACCTATGCATAGTACTTAACTCAACACGGCTTTCAGACACCCTCTGACACTTTAAAACCTTAGGCTCTTATACCAAGTTTTTTCACAACCTAAGGCTACCCCTAGTCACGACACAGTGCTTACAGCCATAAGTGACCCCAAGCAAACCCCTGGTCTAGTACCTGTTGTGAGCACTGAATAAAATAATAGTAAAACATTTTTGGTAGAAGATAAACCAATAAAGTATTGTCAATTAGAATAATGAAATATATAAAACAACATGTCTAAAGTATTTGATAGACAATGGAAACTAGACTGTTTGTCTAAAAGCCTCTAAACATACAAAGATGATGAGACAAACCTCCAACTAACTCCAATTAACTATACATAAAGAAATGCTGAAATAACTGGAACAACATGTCACATCCTCGATGGATGGGGACTCAGCAATACTGATGTGGGGAACTGCTGAGCTATCTAGGGATGACCGGGAAACTGTACGTCCAAACCTATGTTACAAGACAACATAGCATAGGAGAAAAATATACGATCTATACTTTCAATGTACTGGTAAGTGAGGTAGGGACAAGTAGAAGTACATGTAAAATCTGAACCTAGATGCAATAATATGTAAAAATAAAAATGCAAGACCAAGTATTGTGTACACTGACATTATCTAAATAACAAGTAAAATTTTCATAACTAACAAAATAAATGTTGAAATATAACTACTTGGTTAAGAAAAACTAAATCAAAATAGACTGCCAATACTGATTGAAACTGTAGGAGCTATCATGTAACCAACATAAACCATCGAAGCTACCATGGAGTCCAACATCTGATCCATATTGGAGAGAGTTGTTCTATCCTTGCCATTGAAGTAGAACCAGTACTGGAGTAATCACAAAACTGATCCTATACTGGGCAAGGAGGAAACGCTCTCAGGCGAGTCCCTAAATTCTACGTGAATATGTAGTTCCTGGAAAGTAGGTTGCATTGAACCCAGACTTTTATCTCAGTGCTAAATCCTACTCCCAACTAAAAGATACTGAAGTGCTAACTGATGCATGCACTAACAGCTGACTTGTTCTCATATGGTGTGTTAAAACTGACAGTGCAAGCCTAATATGAAAAAGTCATAAACATATAAAAAAATAACTTAACATGAAAAAACACTAAGTATAATAACAAAATAATGAGTTAACTGACTCATTATTTGGAAAGTTTGAAACATAAGAAAACACATAGGTATTGGTTATTCATAACTCGCCAGCACTGAATGATTGTAAAAAGTCGATACACTATTTTAAACAGTGACCTAAAGTCATAATTTAAGGACCCAAAACATGAAACATTTCAATAACCTAATAATATAAGTTAATGTAAACATAAGAATAAGGTGACGTTGGGATCATAACATGTTTAAATAGTTTAAAGCATAATTTGAGAATTTGACATGATACGAACTGAACATAACTTAGGGTTTTGAAGCTTCAAACATATAGGAGCATGATTCATGTGGGATAAGACTATTAGCTTGGCTTGAATGTAAAACTAATGAGAAAACATGGATAAATGTCATAGTTTACATGGAAGATGATCATAATCATAGTAAAATATATACTCAAATCAACAGAGAGTTTTTGGGCTCAATGGGTTAAAGTAACCCATTGATGAATATCCCACATACCTCAATTGGACAAATTCTTGAAGAAATCCTGAAATTGGAACTTAAATTCTTGAATTCGTGAGAGAAAAAGCTTGAATTTTGTTCTTAGGAATAGAAGAAGAGTTTTTAGGTCGTATACTGGACATTTGTGGTTAAAAAATTGGAATAACATGTTTTAAGACCCATTAATTCATTTAAGAATAATTAGAAATACTTTAGGAGTGAAAATACCTCAATACCCTTAATTTAAAATAAAATAGAGCAACTTTGGCACTTAACTTTTGTTAGGCAGTGCGCGCCTAAAGCTAAGGCCAGAGTGTGTAGTGCACGCTAAAAGAAAAGGCCAGAGTGTTTGGCACAAGCTCCAAAATCCAAGACCATCCAGTGGTTGTTGGCATTTGGCTTGTAATGCATGACCTTTGCTGAGGGTCTATTTGGCAATGCACACTTAAATCCAATTTCCGAAAACATCCCCAACATACCCCATAACATCTAAATATGGTCTATCATCAAAATGGGGGTCCTAAAGGTCATTTTGAATGCATTATTTGAGCATTACTTCTATGAGGTGTTATAGTTTTATACTCTTTGGAAGGTGTTATTTGGGAAACATAAATAGGATGATCACATTGGCCTATTTTCTCCCTATTATATGTTTTTTAGTGTTCAAAGGCTTATTCATATCTATGTACATGAGATAGATTGACTGCATGGAGTACCCAATTATTATTTCAAACAGAGACTCGGTGTTTACCTCTATATTCTAGGGGACTTTTTAAGAGGAGTTGGGTACTTAGGTTGACCTAAACACCATTTTTGCCCTTAAACCAATAGAAAGTTGGAGCTAACTATTAAGGTTCTTGAGTATATGCTCCATCCATGTGTTATGGACTTTGGAGGTCAGTAGGAGCAACACTTAAACTTTGCAGACTTTGCCTATAATAATAGCTATTATTTGAGTATTGAGATAAAACCACTTGAGGAATTATATAGTAAATGTTGTTGATCCCTGATAGTTTAGTTTGACACTTCTAAAGTTAGGCCTGATGATCAGAGCTTACTTTATGAGTTAATGCCGAGGGTTAAGATAATTTATAATAGGTTAAGGGAAAATCGGGTTCAATATAAGAGTTATGCTAATCAGCTACTTCATGCCTTGAGGTTTGGATTAGGTGACCAAGTTTTCCTACAAGTATTACCCAAAAAGGGAATGATGAGGTTTGTAAAAAGGGGCAAGTTCAGCCCTAGGTATATTAGTCGATTTGAGATACTTTAGATAGTTAGAGAGGTAACTTAAGAGTTGGCCTTGGCCTAATATTTTTCAGTTGTTCACCCAATTTTCTATTCCTCTATTTTGTGGTGTTATTATCCTATATGACTCATACATGTTTTTATGGGACTCAATCTAGTTAGATGAGATGTTTACTTCATGGAAGAGTCAGTGTTCATATTGGATAGGGATGTTAGACGGTTTCACTTTAGAGAGATTTTAGTGGTTAAGTTTTAGTGGATACGCCATTCAATCAAGAAGGATACCTTGGAGATCAAGTGTAAGAGATGGGTCTATTACACCCACCTGTTCGATCCTTCATGTACACCTTATCCTTTATTTTTGTGGATGAAAGTCCTTTTATTAATGGATATTGTAATGACCCTCCAGGTCATTCTTTGTATTTCTATACTAATTTTTCATTTACAGCTTTCCCATAGCTACCTTAAGTCATTTATGACATATTGGAGCTGAAAGTTCAAGTACCATGCAGCTTATTTGGTTTTTAGAGAAAATTCTTTATTTGAAGCTTTTGTTGTTAAAATTGGGAATCAGACTTAAAATTTAGGTTAACAGCCTCTTATTCCAATTATGATAGTTTTATTAGATTTGGAATGTCTATGTTAGTCTAGGAGGACTTTTGGTTTGAGTCCAAGGCTTTCATACTCGTTTTGGGCTTTTGGGTGGATTTTGGTTAAAATGGCCATTTGGATGTGGGACCCACATTCTATCAAAATGAACCTAGATACAAAATTTGATGTCTCTATTGAGTTTGGAGTGTTGAATTTGATAGGGTATCATAGGTCATTTGCATTTAGGGGATTCTGGATGAATCTTGAGGTCTAATCAGTGACATGGCAAATGCCAGGTTTTATGGTGCAAGCTTCAGCTGGTGTAGGATAAAAATTCCCTTGGCTGCAATTGTGAAGGAAAAGGTGATATCTATCATGATTGTGATGACCTTCTCCTTGTTTCCAAAGGCAAAGTTTTGTGGAATGATCTCTGCATTTGCAAAGGAAAATTCAGGTTGAGGTTCACGTTTGTCATGGGTCCCTATGATTGCGGTGAAGGGAGCCCTAACAGAATATATAGTTGTCAAACCTGATTCTCTTCGATCCCTATAAGTCCTAACTTTCATTAAATTCCCTATATATCTAAGAGAATGTGAGGATCGATATGTGAGTGTTCGGGTAATTTGGAGAGTTTGTGGGGACGTTTTCTCATCAAGAATAATTGTAAGTTTCTGCTAATATTTCAATCAATTCTCCTATTTTAACTCAAAATCTGTATACCTTTGTGGGCTGATTTTAGGGCATAATTGTGCTTGGATTTAATTAATCTTTTACGGTAAACGATCCTTGAGCCTAGAAGGATGTTTTGATAGTTTCAAAGTTGTGATCCCGCAAGCAAGCTCTGTATAGGATTTTAGCTTGATTTTAGAGCCAAATCATTTATATTCAATATAGGTATATTATTCTCGCATTAAAATATAGATCATTATTTTGATAGCATGGCATCATGCGGTGGCTTCTCTAAAGGGAAAATATCCAATTTAATGGACTTTCTCGGGCATTCATCGATGTCTAGGTAGGCTAGGTTTACTTTCCTCATATATTGAGCTTCATTATGGTATTGGTACAGTACTATTTTAGATTTGGGTTTAGATTTATGATTTGTTTGCATGTTTAGTGAAATTTTAGATTATTTAGTCGGTCAAAGAGTCGTTTTATGAAGATATAACCCGTTACTCTTTCATTTGAGTTAAATTTGTTTCCTTAGGACTTATTTAACACCTAATAGTATATATTAGGTGCTTTAGATTGATTTTAAGATAGAAATCCCTTAGCATGAAATTTTTTGGTTTAGTAGCAGGTCCCGTTGACCCTCTTTAAGGTCAAATATCTCAATTAGCTCCTTGAAGATATAGTATGTCTTATTTTATCATTTTACTTATATTCTTGGACTATACAATGATTTAAACATCTTTTCAATGCTTGACTGGACTTAGTATACCACATTTACTTTAAAGAACGGTTTGAGTCTAACAATTGCTATTCATTTATGATATTTAAAAATCAATTTGAGTCCAGCACTTACTATTCATTTATGATATTTAAAGATTGGTTGAGTTTGACATTTACTATTACTTATGATATTAGTTTCTTATTTGGGTTCAGCATTTATGGTCTACTTATGAGAGTTATGGATCCAATTCGAGTTTGTTATTTACGGTATGAAATGATTCATAGATATGGTTTTAGTGGTTGGTGACTTTATGATTATTATCATTGGTACTTCTCTTTTGATTACATCTATCGGGCTTATAAGGGATCGGTTGGCTTATTTTCTCTTGTCTGTGTCTTCTAATCTTATAGGGGGACAGTTAGGTTGTAGTTAGTTTGTATTCTTTTTGACATTATCTGCATTATTATTTTTTATATGCTAGCCAAAGCATTATTTCAAGTTTCCCTTTCATCACGTCGAGGCAAAACGTTCCAGTTTTGGCACTCGAGTGACAGACGATCTGGTGGACCATCAGAAGACTTGACGGATCGTCAGATCGACTATCACAGGCCTCGATCAGCGAATTTCAGCTTTTACAAAAGGACATTTTGGTCATTTCCGCTCCTTGTTGCCTTATATATATATCAAAGTAGTAAAGAGAAGATCATTTTCTCCTATTTGTCTCCAATTTATCCAAGAATTTTCTAGAAAACTAGGGTTTTCTCTCCACCCAAAACTCAAAACTCCTTCTAAGAAATTCAAGGATCTTCCATAGATTTCTCCAAGTTGTCCAAGAATTAAGCTCTCCTAGTCAAAGGCATCAAGGATCTTAGCTCAAAAGTGTAAGGAAGAAGTTCTAAACAAGTTTCTACATCTCCAAAATTTTAATCCAAGGTATGTGGGGCTTGAACAAGAACTCTCCTTTCGTTCTTGTGCCTAAAGATTTATTTTCTGTTATTGATTTACATGATTTTGCAAGTGGGTTTACACCCAAATTTCTTTATTTATGATTTATGAGATTTGAGCTGAATAAGTTTGATATTTATGATTATTTCACCATCATGTTTCTTAAATTGAGAATTTATTCCATGAGTTGTATATTGTCATTATGTATTGATGATTTCTAGGCGATTTAAGATAAGTGTCATGAGTTATGCCTTTCTATGAGAAATTTGACTATTGAATATATATCGATATTTGAGATTGAAAGTCAAGAATGAGTCCTATGATGTTTCCTTGAAGCTTTTGATATTTGAAAATGATTCGAAAATCAAATATTCTTGATGTTGAGAAAGATTGTGTTGAGTTGAATTGGGTTAGGAATCCACAAGTTTTTTATGATTTATAGATGAGATATATATTTATGTTTTGGTATTTAAAATAGACCCATGAGTTGATATTGATTAAGGTGGATTTCCTACGCATTCTGAGCTGAGTCTGGGAGGAGTATTTAGCACCAAGCAAGAAATATGGTATTTCACCAAAACTACGTACCATCGGAGGATTGATGTTGATAATTGTGGGCCAGAGGCCAAGTACGGGATTGTGATAACAAGATTGAGGTTGTACTTCTTGGCAAGAGTACGACACCCCCACCAATGTGGGGTTATCACCTTAGGAGGGAAAAATGTTAGACTCCATGCGGCTCACATGGTATAGTTATGTCGGTTATAAGAAACTCCCACATCCATAATGATCTAAGTACCATGAGTTACCGAGTCACTCTAAGTCATGAGTCAAAGAGTTTGAGTTGAGTTAAATGATTTCTGAGATTTATGAAGCATATATTATTACTGATGACTTACGGAAATGATGTTTTAGAAAATTCAAGTGAAGAGAGTTATGAATACATAATTTTCTTATACATTTATTATATTATTTAAAATGTTGCATCCACCCGCACATACTCAGTACATTCCTAAGTACTGACTCCCATACTCTTTTGTATTTTATATTTCCTCATGATATAAGTTCAGGTGCTCAGCCTCAGCAGCGACAGTGATCTTTAAGTACCTTCATCTACATTTCTGCGGGTGGTGAGTCCTCATGGTTCGAGGACCTGTGTCTCCAATTTTGTCTTGTTAATAGATGGTTGTTTACTTTCAGTTGGGGATCTGTCCCAACGACTCCTCAGTCCTATGCAGTAGAGGCTTTGTTAGAATAGTTTACCAGCGTGTACAGAGATTTCAGTATTTTATTTGTACAGGGTATTATTACTTCATGTTTCAGTATGTTCATGACATGGTTATTCCTCTTTATCTTTGCATGATTTGTGCTATAATAAGTTCTGAAAGTGATGCCAGGCTTAGAGGGTTAGCTTGAGGACACGTGTGGCCTTGAGCACCATGTAATGTCTTGGGATTGGTTCTTGGGGCACTACAATCTTGGTATCAGAGCCTAAGGTTCAAGGAGTCCTAGGGATTCTGACAAGCCACGTTACATAGATTCTTGATCATCGGTGTGTAGCCTGCCACATCTATGAGAAAGAGGCTACGGGATGTATTAGGAAAAGTTGTTTCTTTCTTTTAAGAGTCTACCATGCCTATGACTATTTCTCTCTATTGTTAATTTGTGCTCTCTTATGATAGAAAATGCCTCCTCGTAGAGCTCAAAGAAACAACGAACAACCTCAACCCGTTGATCCTTTAGGTGAGACAGTGTCCCATGCCGAATTCTGGGAAGCTTTCCAAGCGCTAACCTAGGTGGTCACCGCCAACGCCTAAGCCATCACCCAGGATACTGTTCTACCTCTTCAAGAGAATAATTCTACTATAGCCAGGGTTCGTGACTTTATGCGAATGAATCCACCTGAGTTCTATGGGTCGAAAGTAGGTGAGGACCCACAAATATATTTAGATAAAGTGAGAAAGATCACTCAGGTTATGCACGTGACTAAGGAGGAGAGTGTTGAATTGGCTGCCTATCAAATGAAAGATGTTACCTATGATTGGGTGGAGATGTGGAGGAAAAGTAGATGGGAGAATGATACTCCTGTGACTTGGCAATTATTCCAAGATGCCTTCTTAGATAGATTCTTTCCCCCGGAGCTGAGAGAAGCAAAATTAGAAGAATTTATAAACTTGAGACAAGGCCCCAGGATAGTTAAGGAGTATTGCCACAAGGTCAACCAGTTATCTAAGTATGTTTTTGGTGTGATGGCTGATTCTAGAACTAGTATGAATAAGTTCTTGGCTGGTGTATCTGGTTATGTTGTGAAAAAGTGTAGATCTTCTCTGCTTAATAGAGATATAAACCTTTCAAGACTAATGATTCATGCTCAGCAAATTAAAGCAGACAGAGTGAAGGAGAGAAAGAGAGAGTGAGAGGGAATAAAAGAATTAGATCAGAGCAATAGAGGTATAGTCAGACTAGATTTTCTAGAGGGATCCACCCTTAGTTCTAGAGTCGTTCCCTTGTGCTAGCGCCTTCATAATCCAGTACTCCTGCATTCAGAATTAGGCCAGAGCAGGGTAGTAGGCCTACTATGTCCAGGTCCCAGGATAGTGTGATTAACAGACCTCGTCCTCCCCCGTGTCTGAAGTGCGGTAGGAACCATCCTAGTGAGTGTTGAGTTGGTTATAGGGGTTGCTTTGGTTGCGGTAAGTTGGGCCACAAGTTTAGGGATTGCCCTTATGCTAGACAGGGGAGTCGCAATGTTTGTCCCTAGAGTCAGGCTGTTAGTGCTCCAGCCCCTGTAATTCGTCCCAATCCCCTTTAGGGTGCCTCGCCTAGTACTGCAGGTGGTCAGAGCTAGAATTTTTTTAATGCTATACCACCCCACCAGGAGTAGGAGGATTCACCAGATGTTGTTATTGGTATGCTCCGTGTATTTCATTTTGATGTGTGTGTGTTGTTGGACCTTGGATCAAGTCTTTGTTATGTGACTTCGTTGGTGGCTATGAATTTTGAAATCAGTGCTGAAAAGATTCCTGATCTCTTTCTTGTCTCTACACCAGTGGGTGAATCTGTTGTTGCTAAGCAAGTATATAAGAAGTATCCTATCATTGTCCTTCACGGAGCCATGTTTGCAGATTTGATTGAGCTATACATGGTTAATTTTAACATTATTCTGGGTATGGATTGGCTTCACTCTTGTTATGTGTCTATAGACTGTAGTACCCGTGTAGTCAAGTTTCAGTTTCCCAATGAGCCAGTCTTTTAGTGGTCCAGAAATTTTGTATCTCCTAAAAGTCATTTCATATCCTATCTTAAAGCTAGGAAATTGATATCCAAGGGTTGTATCTATCATTTAGGTCGAGTTAAGGACACTAAGTGTGAGACTCCGACTATTCAATCTATTAGTGTTGTCAATGAGTTTCTTGATATTTTCTTGGAAGATCTGACAGGGGTACCTCCCGATAGAGAGATAGTGTTCGGAATTAATCTTCTCCCTGATACATAACCTATTTCTATTCCTCCGTATCGTATGGCCCGCCTAAAATTTAAGGAGTTGAAAGAGCAACTCAAATATCTTCTTGATAAGGGTTTTATAAGGCCCAGTATGTCTCCCTAGGGTGCACCCATTCTATTCATGCAAAAGAAAGATGGTTCATTGTGCATGTTCATTGACTATCGTCAGCTTAACAAGGTCACAGTCAAGAACAAGTACCATTTTCCTAGAATTGATAACCTATTTGATCAACTGCAAGGTGCCATCTACTTCTCAGAAATAGATTTGAGATCTGTTTATCACCAACTTAAAGTCAGAGAGTGTGATATTCCAAAGACGGCTTTCCTTACTCGTTATGGTCATTTTGAATTCTTGGTCATGTCCTTCGGGCTAACGAATACCCCAGTAGCTTTTATGGACCTCAGGAATCGGGTGTTTAGACTGTACCTAGATATGTTCGTTATTGTGTTTATAGATGATATTCTTGAATATTCCGAGAGTGAAAATAACCATGAAGATTATCTTTGAATTGTCTTACAGACCCTTAGCGATCAAAAGTTGTTTTCCAAATTTAGCAAGTGTGAATTTTGGCTAAGGTTAGTTGCTTTTCTGGGTCATATTATTTCTTCTGATGCTATTCGAGTTGATCCTCAAAAGGTAGAAGCTATGAAGAATTGGCCTAGACCTATTTTCCCGTCTGATATTAGGAGTTTCTTAGGTCTAGCTGGCTATTACCGTCTTTTTGTCAAAGGTTTCTCTTCCATTGCCGCTCCATTGACCTAGTTGACCCAAAAGAGAGTTAAATTCCAGTGGTCAGATTTTTGCAAGAAGAGCTTTCAAGAGTTGAAGACTCGACTCACTTCAGCCCCCGTGATGACCCTGCCTAATGGTGTAGACAATTTTGTGGTATATTGTGATGCTTCCAAAATTGGTTTGGGTTGTGTGTTGATGCAAAAGTGTAAGGTTATAGCCTATGCCTCCCGATAGGTGAAACCACATGAGAAGAATTACCCGACCCATGACCTCGAGTTAGCTGCAGTGGTTTTTGCCTTAAAAATTTGGAGGCACTACCTGTACGGTGTTCATATTAATGTCTTTACAGATCACAAGAGTTTGCAGTATGTGTTTAGTTAGAGAGATTTGAATCTTCAGCAAAGGTGATGGTTAGAATTGCTAAAAGACAATGATATGAGTGTGTTGTATAACCAAGGAAAGGCTAATGTAGCAGCAGATGCCCTTAGCAGATCGTCCATGGGTAGTGTAGCACATGTAGAGGAAGATAAGAAGGAGTTAGCTCGTGAAGTACACCATTTAGCTAGGTTGGGTGTTAGATTGCTCGACTCAGCTGAGGAAAATGTTTGGATTCAAAGTAGTTTTGAATATTCCCTAGTTTTGCAACTGAAGGAGAAGCAGGATATGGATTCTCGTTTGGTCGAACTGAAAAAAATCAGTTAAAGACCAAAAGGTGGAGGTTTTCTCCTAAGGGGGAGATGTTGTATTGAGATTTCAGAATAGATTATGTGTTCCTGATGTTGATGATCTGAGATAGAGAATTATGGATGAGGCGCATGGCGCGCGGTATTTTATTCATGTTGGTAGATTTGCGTGAAATTTATTGGTGAAATTGTATGAAAAAGTATATAGCAAAGTTTGTAGTAAAGTCTGCAACTCGCCAGCAGGTAAATATAGAGCACCATAGACACAATGGCTTGATGTAAGAATTTAGCACTCCATCTTGGATGTGGGAAGTGGTGAACATAGATTTCGTGACCGGTTTACCTCTCTCTCATCATCATCATGATTCTATTTGGGTCTTTGTAGACAGGTTGACTATGTCAGCACATTTTATGCCAGTACATACATCTTTCACCGCGGAGGACTATGCTAAGTTGTATATTTAAGAGTTAGTAAGGTTGCATCAAGTTTCATTGTCTATCATCTCTGATAGTGGTACTCAGTTTACTTCTCAATTTTGGAGAGACTTTCAAAAGGGTCTTGGCTCCCAAGTTTATCTTAGCTCCGTTTTTCATCCGCAGACAGATAGTCAGGCTAAGAGGACTATCCAGACTTTGGAGGATATGTTGAGGACATGTGTTCTTGATTTCAAAGGAAGTTGGGATGAACATTTGCCGTTGATTGAATTTGCTTACAACAATAGTTTTCATGCTAGCATTGGAATGGCTCCATTTGAAGCTTTGTATGGGAGAAGATGTAGGTCGCCCATAGGTTGGTTCGAAGTGGGTGAAGCTGCTGTGATTGGACCTGATGCTGTATTTGAGGTTATGGAGAAAATTAAGTTAATTCAGGAGAGGTTAAAGACAGACCAGAGTTTTCAGAAGTCGTATGCAGATGTGAGAAGAAGATCTCTTGAGTTTGAAGTCGATGATTTGGCGTATTTGAAAATTTCACCCATGAAAGGGGTGAAAAGATTTGGAAAGAAAGGGAAGCTGAGTCCCAGATATATTAGCCCTTAAAGAGTTTTGAATTGTGTTGGGAAAGCAGCCTATGAGACTGAGTTGCCTGCAAAGTTGTCAGCTGTCCATCCTGTATTTCATGTTTCTATGCTCAAGAAGCATATTGGAGACTCTGTTGTAGTTGATCTGTCTGAAAGTTGTGATGTTCAGAATAGCCTTTCGTGTGACGAAATCCTGGTTGAAATCCTAGATTATCAAGTTCGTAGACTAAGGAAGAAAGAAATTCCCTTGGCTAAAGTTCTTTGGAGAAATCAATCAGTAGAGGGTGCCACTTGGGAAGCAAAAGCAGATATACGAGCTAGTTACCCTCATCTTTTCTCTGTGAATCCAAATCAAGATGAAGGTACTATTCCCCTAATTTATTTTCCTCCTAATCAAATGTATTCAGCTATATGGTTATTTTCTCTATGATTCGTGCATTTGGTGAAGTACTCAAAAGTTGAGAGTATAGTGAGCCCTTTAATGTGTGTCATTCCAGCTGGGCATCCTCATGTTCTCTTGTTCTTGGCCTATTTGGCAACATTCGAGGATGAATATGTCCAAGGGGGAGATATTGTAATACCCCGATCATTTCTTGAGCCTAAATCCATATTGTGAGTGGATATATATGACTTCCCAAGTGATTTATGTTCAAACCATATTGTATTTCTCTAATTTATACTTTTTTCCATGTAGATCATTGAATAATCTTTCCATCAATACTAATTTCATTGAAATCCGACTTCGGACGAGGGAGTTATAGCCGTTTTACTCAGCGATATCGGATCGTCCAGGTCTGACGGTCGACCTGGTGGACCATCAAGTCCTTGGTAGACCGTCAAGTTTCCCTTCAAGACAAGCCAATGACCCCTCTTCCTAGTCATTGTGTGACGGCCAAGATGGTGGACCATCAAAAAGTTGACGGACCGTCAAGGGGTCCGTCAGGTCGAGACAGAATGTCTAGTTTCTGTCCCTCGAATAACGGACGACTTGGTGGTCCGTCAGTTTCCTGATGGACTGTCACTTTGACCATCACATTGAGGTATAATGTCCCAGATTTGGCACTCGAGTGACGAACGACTTGGTGGACCATCAGTTTCCTGACGGACCGTCACTTCGACCGTCACATCGAGGCAGAATGTTCCAATTTTGTCACTCGAGTGACGAACGATCTTGTGGACCATCAGGAGACTTGATGGACCATCCGATTGACCGCCATAGGCCTCGAACAACGAATTTCTACTTTTTCAATAGGGTATTTTGGTCATTTCCGCTCCTTGTTGCCTTATATATACATCAAATTTGTAAAGAGAAGATCATTTTCTCCTATTTGTATCCAATTTCTCCAAGAATTTTCTAGCAAACTAGGGTTTTCTCTCCACCAAAAAATCAAAACTCCTTCCAAGAAATTCAAGGATCTTCCATAGATTTCTCCAAGTTGTCCAAGAATTAAGCTCCCCTAGTCAAAGGCATCAAGGATCTTAGCTCAAAAGTGTAAGGAAGAAGTTCCAAACAAGTTTCTACATCTCCAAAATTATAATTCAAGGTTTGTGGGGCTTGAACAAGAACACTCCTTTCGTTCTTGTGCCTAAAGATTAATTTTCTATTATTGATTTACATGATTTTGCAAGTGGGTTTACACCCAAATTTCTTTATTTATGATTTATGAGATTTGAGTTGAATAAGTATTATATTTATGATTATTTCACCATCATGTTTCTTAAATAGAGAATTTATTCCATGAGTTGTATATTGTCATTATGTACTGATGATTTCTATGCGATTTAAGACAAGTGTCATGAGTTATGCCTTTCCATGAGAAATTTGACTATTGAATATATATCGATATTTGAGATTGAAAGTCAAGAATGAGTCCTATGATGTTTCCTTGAAGATTTTGATATTTGAAAATTATTCGAAAAGCAAATGTACTTGATGTTGAGAAAGATTGTGTTGAGTTGAGTTGGGTTTGGAATCCACAAGATTTTTATGATTTATAGATGAGATATATATTTATGTTTTGGTATTTAAAAATGACCCATGAGTTGATATTGATTAAGGTGGATTTCCTACCGCGTTCTGAGCTGAATCTGGGAGGAGTATTTAGCATCGAGCAAGAAATATGGTATTTTTCCAAAATTACGTGCCACCATAGGATTGATGTTGATAATTGTGGGACAGAGGCTGAGTATGGGATTGTGATAACAAGATTGAGGTTGTACTCCCTGGCAAGAGTACGACACCCCCGCCAATGTGGGGTTCTCTCCTTAGGAGGGAAAAATATTGGACTCCATGCTATCACATGGTGTAGTTATGTCGGTTATAAGAAAATCCCACGTCGATAATGATAGAAGTACCATGAGTTACCGAGTCACTCTAAGTCATGAGTCAAAGAGTTTGAGTTGAGTTAAATGATTTATGAGATTTAGGAAGCATATATTATTACTGATGTCTTACGGAAATGATGTTTTAGATAATTCAAGCAAAGAGAGTTATTATTGTCAGTATGCATGATTTTCTTATACATTTATGATTTTACTTAAAATGTTGCATCCACCCCCACATACTCAGTACATTCCCAAGTACTGATTCCCATACTCTTTTGTATTTTATATTTCCTTATGATATAGGTTCAGGTGCTCAGTCTCAGCAGCGAGAGTGATATTTGCATACCTTCATCTACATTTCTGTGGTTGGTGAGTCCTCATGGTTCGAGGACCTGTGTCTCTGATTTTGTCTTGTTAATAGATGGTTGTTTACTTTCAGTTCAGTACAACTCAGTTGGGGATCTGTACCAATGGATCCTCAGTCCTATGTAGTATAGACTTTGTCAGACTAGTGTACCAGCGTGTATAGAGATTTCAGTATTTTGTTTGAACAGGGCAGTATTACTTCGTATTTCAGTATGTTCATGACATGGTTATTCCTATTTATCTAAGCATAATTTGTGCTATAATGCGTTCTGAAAGTGATGACAGGCTTAGAGGGTTAGCTTGAGGCCACGTGTGGCCTTGAGCACCATGTGACGTCTCGGGATAGGTTCTTGGGGCGTTACATTTTCCTTCATCAAAAAGTATGTAGAACGATCCTAATACGCATGGGTTTAACTATAGTATTTCCATAAATTTTAAATTGTATTTATATGCATATGTTATGGATTTTTAAATTGATTTAAGTGCATGAATTATAAATCCCCTTTCTATGATGAAATCTATTTATTAACTAATGTTGTAGATTGTTTAATGAATGATGATAAGCTTGAATTTCAAATCTTCTATCTCAAATTTTGCATTGTCACTTTTACGTTTTTCAAATGGGTGTTCCTGTTTCTAAATACTTTTATTATTCTCATAGAAATTGCCAGCGATTATGAAACAAATGACCACCTAAGAGTTAAATCTTGAAAGGAAAATGTTTTGCATAAACTTGTAAGTCAATTTAGAAAATAAGAACTCTTATTTGATACTGAATAATGTTGGTGATCAATATAAAGTTTTTGAATAAAGGTCTATGGAGATGGTATGATATGATATGATACATCTTACAAATCTAGGTATGACTTACTCGACCCGAACCGGGGCCTTGTCGTAAATGGGTAATCTCATGTCCAACCAGGTTTGGATACCACCCCCGATACCCAAGCCGACCAACTAACATGTACCCTGAGTCAGATGAACTCCGAACATATAACAAGATAGCGTATACACCATGTGGTGAATTTGAAATAAGACTATATCTGAGGCCAACCCAACAAAGTAAATCCTACTAATAGCCAACCAACCCAACCAAAACAAAAATAATAAATCAAAATCATGATAATAATCAAATGTATATATACATATATATAACATAATCAATCCATACCCAAGTCCACAGTTGTCCAAACAAAGCCCCTAAACCAAAACCAAAGTGTACCTAGTCGGTAAATGTACCCGACCATAGACAACAACCAAAGTCTATGATACACGACCATATATAAAATAATCCATGACATGAAATAGATGTATTCCAAAATATGGAAGCTCACTACTTCAATACAACACCTACTATTTCTGAATCAGATCAATGAGAAGGAGAATAGTATGGCCAATTCCTGCATCACGTGGGGATACAACCACCTAAAGATGAGTTAGCGGGGGAACACTAGCATGCACTCAGGATAAGGCTAAAATAATTCAAACCTTTAAAATCAAGTAAGCCAACCATGCACACATATCCATACATATATATATATAAACCATGTCGGGAAAGGGAACGGAGTTTAGTATTGTAACACCCTGGGATTACACCCTGGATGTCACATGGTGCTTACGGTCCCATGAGACCACAAGCTAACCCATGAGAAGGTACCTGCTGTGAGCACTAAATAAAACTAATAAACAACATATGTGGAATTTCAACTGAAATGCCATAAGGTTTTAATAACTGAAATTGATATTGAATCATGGTTTCAAACGTTTGGAAACATACTTATAAGACAACTGATAATCACAACTAAAAGCAGACCAACTTTCTGTACTATTCTGAAAGCCTCTAAATTGTCTGACTGCGAAATTGATGGGAAAAGCCCCTAATTAACTCCAACTAACTGAATAACTGAACTACTAACACAACTAAATATAAAATAACTTGTCCTCAAAAGAAGAGGAATCACCACGACTGTTGCTGCTGGTGCACTGGAACATCTAAGTAAGATTGGGAATCATAGTATCTGAACCTAAGTTATAAGACATCATAGCGCAAGAAATGAGTATGCGATCAGTACTTTTGAATATACTAGTATGCTAAATAAGGTTAGGCTGATATTCATGGGCTCATGTTCATGAGAAATAACTGACTGAATGTATAGCATAAGGTACTGAGTAAGAATGCATGAAAACTGTAAAGACTAAAAATTCATGACCATGCATAAAATAAGTACTGAAGTAGTTTTTAAGCTGAGATACTAAAATCTGATAGTTAAATAACTGGTAATCTATATGCTATGGTCAAGCTAGATTAAACTGAATTATGGACTGAGTACTGAAACTGAAACTGTGGGAGATTTTATCAAACCAACATGCCCCAATATTAACTAATTAAGGTCCAACGTGTAACCCCAATTGGAAGGGTGTTAGTACCATGCCATAGGTTACTAGCAATGGCTGGGGAAACCCTAATATTGCCACAGGTTGCTGACAATGGCTGGAGCAACCCTAATATGGCTGGAAGACTCATGAGATATATATATATGTACGTCAACCCTAAACTGGCAGGAAGACATATAAACCTACGCTAGCTATGTAGTTCTGTAACTTAGGGACTGCTACTAAGGGCCACACCCTAAGATGGCAGGAATGCCCTATCCCTGGGTTCACTCGGTATTGAATCCTACTCCAGACTGAAACGACACTGATTACTAGACTAGGCTAAGCTTCACTAAACTCTCACTAACCATATTAACTGACTGAGTATTACTGCTCATGATACAATCAGGACTTTTCTATAACTACTGAAAACTAAGTAAACAGCTAAATTTCGGGTATTATAACCCCCATGACTCGATATCATTAATGATAGGACCATACTACAATTTTAAAAGCATAGCAAATAAGCACTATTCAATTTTTACTCATCTAGACATTTTATCAAACACATGGAAGACATAATCTTGTAAATAGGAATGAACAATATACTAACATCACATGACTTCAACATTCAACTCACAATTTAGGGGTTCAACATAATACTTATGTCAATCAACATACATATTAGTTTATTCCACATGACATTTATATAATCTCAACTTGATACCCAAACAACAACACATACATGGGCATAATACAATCTAAATAAAGTAAACTCAAAATTTAAGCTTTGAAAAAGGTTATTGGACACCGAGGATCGGAAGTGACCCAAGGATGAACACTTAACATACCTTAGTAGTTGAATTTGTGTGGGTTGTTGGTGATTGCTTGAAGCTTGAACTTGGACTTGAAGAAACTCGGCCTTTGTTCTTGAGAGAATATATGGAAAGAAGAGTGAATTTGCCATTTTGGATCCTTAATTTCCCCTTATGAGTGGGGTAAGGTAGGGAAAAATAACTAAATTACCTTGACAAACCCATAACTTAATGGACAAAATGCGCCCAGTGACACTACAGTTGATGCACTACGTCGTTTAACCCAACGCGATGGGCGTCGCACTGCGTTGCAGTTACCAACATGGTACCCAATAATACGCGACCTTATTACATTGGTCCACTATTTTGTCCACCCAAACATGACTCAAACATTGTTCAAACAATCCAAAACTCACCCAAAATTAAGTATAGACAATCTTGATTATAAATAACTTAGAAACCAACTTTTCATGGTCGAAGGGTCGATAATAGAATCATCAAAGTTTAGAGGCCAAAAATTAGACTAAGCTAAATTTTTGGACGTCTTAGGCCTCTCATGTACACTTTATGAGCTGAATTGGACTGAGAAGAATACAACTATTAACTTGGGTATGTGTAGCTTAACCATCCTAGAACCACCCACGGGCTATATAGGTCCAGTGTAACCCCATGAACGGTCCCTGAATCGGAGATACCATAAGAGTAGGGGATTCTCATGTACCCTTTACTCTCCATGATACAAATGTGTAGCGTACTTGGAGGATTCCCATATACCTCATAGTATCATATATGAAGTCATCATGACCTGTCCTCATGTCGGTAAAATGAGTTTCTGGTGTTCGTCCCATGGACTCTCACATTCATGGTTAGCTATCACACCACACCATTATTGCCCAATTAAAACCTTTACCATCCAACCAAACCATTATTCCATTTAATACCAATCAGGCTATTAGAAATGGTATCGTCATACCAAATATAGTTTGCAAACAATGTCTTTAGCCAACCATAGGGTCTTTCCCGTGTACCCCATGGTTCACATTATTTAGCTTACTTGGGGGATTCCCATGCACCCCGCAAGTACATCTTTATTGGGCTTACTTGGGGGATTCCCGTATACCTCGCAATTATTTTATTATTACGCTTTGCTTGGGGGATTACCTTGTACCCCACAAGACTTCATCATTCAAATCAATTTCATTATTTCATTCACTTAGGGGATTTCCATGTACCCCGCAAGGTTTTCATTCAAAACAATTTCATATCCACCAAGACCTTACCATTTAACCAATCCAAACCATGCATACCATTCAAACACTTTTAAGCAATGCAAAACCATCCAAATCCATTTAGGGTTCCATTACAAAACCATACCATTCAATAGTTTCAGTAAAAGTTCCATAATAGAGTAAAAGCATTCTCTTAGGCATTTTATCAAACATGTTGAGGGAATACCTTTAACAAGACCAAAACCAAAGCAAAAACCATAAATTATAGGGTTACCCATGATCCATTTATGAAACCATAACCAACAAGCACCTATATGTAATAACATAATTTTAACTAACACCCAACAATATGCATAAAGACCGTCAACATTATTTTCAACACCACCATTTATAATTTAAAATCCATGTTGAAAACACAATAAACCATGCCTTTTAGTTGAAAATAACAATGAGGGAAGGAGTGCATGCCTTATACAAGAAGATTTAGGAGAGAAACTTCAGACTTGAGCCCCTTTGATCAAGACTTGAAGAAACCCTAGCCTTTAATCATCAAGAGTGAGTTTGAAAGAGTATCTTGAATGTTTCTATTCTCCTAAGTATGTTATAAGATGCCACCAAGGGTTATATAATGTGAGGACATAAGGGTTTAAGGTGGGCAATGTCCAGAATACCCTCAGCTTAAAAGTTGAAAACCAAGTCCTAGGTGGGTACGACTCACCCCTTTAGCCATACCCTAACTCATACCCTGGACCCCACCATGGTCCCCTATACTGAAACTATACGACCACATATGTCTAAGTCGTATCTTAGGGTACGAATGGTACCCATAACCCATATCCTAGATAGAATCAACTAGACTAGTCAACAAGCTTTATACGACTTAGCATTATACACCTCGTATCCCACTATATGACTCGTATGAAGTTGAGTCCTATCTTGGACCGTAACCAAGCCAAACATACTACTCAACATCCATCCCTAAACTATATCCAAGGGTACGATTGGTACCCTTGAGTCATACATTGCACAGAGTGTCCAAAACTCATAAAATTTATCAAAGACCAAGATTTAGGGTGTATTATTCTCCCCCACTAGGATCATTCATCCTTGAATGACTGGTAAGGGAGAGAAGAAGCATGAGATAACACATTAACACCCATTGAACTTCCTAACTTAATTAGATGACAAAGACATAATTCAAGATGGGAAGATCATCACATATCCCAAGCATAATTTACACCCTAACACCTCTATTCTGACCTCTAACAAAGTTCATAAACAAAGATGTGATGAAGAAAACATACCTTACGCACAAGTTTCCAGAATGAAGAGCCAACGTGGATACTTGGACTCCATGTCCTCTTCTGCATCCCAAATGGCTTACTCTGACTTTTGGGTTCACTATAGAACCTTCAACGAATCAAAACCTATTATTCGTAATCGGCAAACTTACCAACCCAAGATCCTCACCGAGAACTCCTTGAAGAACAAAGAATCTTTGATACCATTACCACCTAAAGGAACCAACCAACGAAGGACCATACACACGTTACTAAATACAACATATAGAATACTGAACGAATGGAACTTATGCTAGAAAGCAAGTCCAATTCAACTTAAAATTTCCCAAAGACACATCATCACGAGAGCCTAAGTCTAACAACACACTACTTCTATATTAAATCCTATCCAAAGAAAAGAGGAAATTAACTTTGGCCACGGTACTTTATTCCCTTTAGTCACCCAAAACACTACTCTACTTCGATCACTATAGCCAAACACCAAGCCTCCAAGTTGTTGAAATACCCTACATACTATTAGTATATCTACAAATCCCAACATTTAAGCCCACTGTTTTAATGACCCCGGTATGATATATCCTTCAAAACATCTAGAACCTTATATAACTTTCACAAACGTTTTCACCACCCATTTCTTTCCTAACCACTTTTCATGACAACAACCTTACATCACTCTTCAAAACATTACTCTAGTAGCTATCCCGAATCTTCCCTGCTTAGGGATTTATACCCTCTTCATTTCAAAACCTCACCATGTTCCCAAAGCCACTACCTTTCTAACACAAGCAAGGTCATTTGAGAAACTAAATTTTGGATTTTGATATGCCACTCAAAGTAAGACTCCTGAAACAACACATAGCACCATAGGCCCAACTAAGTACTTCATAGCAACCACCTAGACCATAATAAAGAACCATCCCAATATAACCATACCACAAAAGGAGTCCTTAGGACTGGACACTGAAAGGAACACAACCGCATACCACAGGTACTGTAATATAAAGACTTAAGACTCATATCTAGGGAACAAGGCAAATGCAAAATGCAAACCTTAGGAATAAATGATATAAGAATGTATGCAACAATATTAGAGTACCTTATTAACTGAGATAGGAGAGAATCACTAGAATATGCAACCCGACCTTCCCTTAGAGTCCACCGCTAAAAGAAAATTTAAGATTAATCCTCGACCTTCATCCCTTAACACCAATAAGCACAACACTCCGCTCTAATAGATATCACCAAAGATGTACCTTAGGGACACTTGAATTTTCCTATACCCAAATCTTATTCATCAATATGCTACCTAGATCCCAGTATAATCATACAAACCCCATGCTCTAACCCATCCAATGATTAGACCCCCAATCCATCTATTCAACCTAAACCTCCAACCAATATATCACAACTTTTGTATTAGTGTATTCCCCAAGCCATCAATGTTACCCATTCCACATACCTCATCCAACCTACCAATTTACCTCCACCATGCCTACATTGCAATCCCCGAGATAATATACTCCCTTCACCAAGATCAAGCTTCTAGGTTCAAGACTAGTATCTATCAACCACCATGTACTACTACCGAAGTACCCCATAAGAATATGAACATATATGGTCTACCCCACAAGGAAGACACCCTGAATTCCTCATTTATCCACCAGCAACCTATACCTTCTCGGGAAAACCATCCCACCTTATGCATGTAAGAACAAAAGTACTCTACGGAGGACACTAGGACATATGAAACCTTCATCTAAGAGATTCCTTAAGCTCCTTTAACCCAACCGAAACTATTCTATAAAGAAATAATAGAAATTGGATAAGTGTCCAAAAGAAGAATAATCCCAAACCAACTTCCCCATTAGAAAGACACCATGAGGTTCATCAAGAAGATCTTAGAAAATTCATTTTACCATTGAAACCAAATGCAAGGAAGGACCTTCCAATTTAAAACCTTTAACCTGGACCAAATACTATTAGAGACACCCTTTTTGGAGATTAATCTTTGAGCTCTAAGGTATGATGTAACCTTTCCCTTAATAGACAGGGAACAAAACCATCCTACCACACCATAACTGACTCACCATGGGGTTTAAAGATAACCTCTACGAATCCGATAATTTAATAATACATAGCATGAGTATAACCAATCTATCCCCCAGATGACATTGAAATCCACCATATCTGAGTCAAACAAATCCACCAAAGTCCCCTTTTCCTACCAACAGATACCACACACCTCTATAGACTCTTTTAGAAATCACAGAGTTACCTATTCGGTAGAAATAAAAAAAAGGATATGAAAAAACCTTGGGACCAAAACCAAAATACATAGCCATAAATAGGGCCACATAAGAGAGAGGGGATCTCGAACTAAGTAACCAAAACTCATAATAAATAAAAAAAATTAAACATACTAGTGTCATCTTCGGAAGATACCTCAAACTCTTGAGGGATAGTAAGAGCATTGAGATCCCAGCCAGTGTCGGAGCTAGAAGTAGCATCCCCTAGTGAAAGAGCTAAAAAAGTGGCAATTGGTACCCTATTTGCCTAATTGGAAATCATTATGGGACATTCCCATTGCATATGACCTAACTAACCATAATTAAAATAATGATTACTCCATTCCACATAATAAATATGATGCGAGCAACCATAAAATCTACAAAGAGGATGGGATGATACTAATTAGGCCTCACCGACCCGAGATTAGGAACCTTATGCCCTAGAATCGTTACCACTATGAAAATATTATATGCAAACAGATTTATGTAGGGATCACTTTCTATAGAATAGGAGTTAGGACCGACCCAACTCTTTTCTTTGACCATAAACCACCATACCATTGTCCTTTTCCTTATCTAAAAAATCAAGAACCCTTACCTTGCCTATTTCCTGACCTTGCCTTATTCCTCCCTAAACTAATAAGACCAAACTGGCATGATGGAGTTGTCACTATCTAGGTTAATAGATTAATAGAATGACAAACTTTGACATTGGTAACCTCTCTTTGAGGTAACCAAGAATAAGTGCCACCTTTCGAAATAGGGTCAGTGGAGACTGATGGAACTCCAAGATGAAAACTAGAAGATGTGACCCTTGATCAAGTTTATGCCCCATGAGCTAAACTTAATCCATCCATGTCATCCATGAGTGGGACAGATAAATTCTTATAATCATTGGATCGTTGGGGGGACATGATCTGAAAAGGTGAACCAAAGAAAATTTATGAAAGAGTTCAAGACCTTGGACTCCATAGCCAAAAAGTAGAAAGACAAGCACGTCGAACATTCCTAAATGCCTCACATCCTCCTGATTATAAGTGTAGTGCATGACACAATCATAAGTATGACTCTACTTAACATGGCTTTGTGGACACCTTATGACATTGAAACTTAGGCTCTAATACCAACTTGACAAAATATGAATTAAGGCCTTGTCGTAAATGGGTAATCTCAAGTCCAACCCAGTCTAGAGACCATCCCCGATACCCAACCTGACTAATCAATATATACCCTAAGTTAGATGAATTCTAAATATATAACAAGATAGTGTATTCACCATGTGGTGACTTTGGGATAAGACTATATCCAAGGACAACCCAACCAAGTTAGTCCCACTAATAGACTACCACCCCAAACCAAACCAAAACCATAAACCAAAATCGTAACAATAATCCAATGTATATAGACATATGTATAAGATAATCAATCCATACCCATGTCCACAGTTGTCCATACAAAGCCTCTAAGATATAACTGAAGAGTATCTAGTCGGGATATGCCCACGACCATAGCAAAAAAACAAAGAGTATGAAAGACAAACATATATAAAATAATCCATAACAACAAATAGATGTCTTTCAAACTATGAAAGCTCACTACTTCAATACAACACCGACTGTTCTTGAATTCGATCAATGAGCAGGAGGAGTAGCAACGTCGGTTTCTACATTGCATGAGGATACAGTCTCCTAAAGATGGGTTAGTGGATAAATGCAAGCATGCACTCATAATAAGGATAAAATAATGCCAACCTTTAAAATCAAGTAAATCAACCATGCACACATATTCATACATATATACATATATAAACCATATCGGGAAAGCAAATTGGGTTTAGCATCCATTTAAAACCATTAACTTGGGTATGTGTAGCTTAACCATCTTAGAACCACCCATGGTCTATATAGGTCCAATGTAACCCCCTGAACGATCCTCAGTGTGCGTAGCTGCATGAACCAGAGATACCATAAGAGTAGGGGATTCTCATGTACCCTTCACTCTTATGATACATATATGCAGTGTACTAATAGGATTCTCATGTACCTCATAGTATCATATATGAGATCATCATGATCTATCCTTATGTCTTCAAACATGAGTTTCCAGTTTTATCCCTTGGATTCTCACCTTCACGGTTAGCTATCACACCATACCATTACCGCCCAATTAAAACCTTTACTATCCAACCAAACCATTATTTTATTTATTACCAATCAAAACAATTACAAGTCGTATCATCATACCGAATATAGTTTGAAAACAGTGTCTTTATCCAACCTTAGGGGAGTCCTGTGTATCCCATGGTTCATATTATTTAGCTTACTTGGGGGATTCCTATCAACCCCGCAAGTACATCATTATTTGGCTTACATAGGGGATTCCCGTGTACACTGCAAGTATTTCATTATTAAGCTTTGCTTGTGGGATTCCTTTGTACCCCACAAGACATCATCATTCAAACCAATTGCATTATTTCATTCACTTAGAGGATTCCCATGTACCCTATAAGGTTTTCATTCAAAATAATTTCATAGCCACCAAGACCTTACCATTTAACCAATCCAAACCATGAATACCATTCAAACCATTTAAACCAATACAAGACCATCTAAATCTATTTAGGATTCCATTACCAAACCATACCATGTAATTGTTTCAATAAAAGTTCTATAATAGAGTGAAAGCATTGTCTTAGAAATTTTATCAAACATACCAAGGGCATACCTTTACCAAGACCAAAACTAAAGGATAAACCATAAATTTTGGGGTTACCCATGACACATTTATTATACTATAACCAACAAGCACCAACAAGTGCAAACCATCAACCAAAAATATATAATAACATAGTTGAACCAACACCCAATAATAGGCATCATGACCCTCAACAATGATTTTAAAATCACCATTTATGATTTATAATCCATGTTTAAAACATAATAAAACATAATAAATAATTTTTTTAGTTGAGAATAACAATGAGGGAAGGAGTACATGCCTTATACAAGAAGATTTTGGGGAGAAACTTGACTCTTGAGCCCCTTTGAGGAACACTTAAACAAACGTTAGCCTCGAATATTCAAGAGTGAGTTTGAGATAGTATTTTGAATATTTATATTCTCCTAAGTGTGTTATAAAAGTCCACCAAGGGTTATATAACACGGGGACATAAGTGTTTAGGGCAGGACATGTCTGGACTACCCTCAGCTTTAAAGTTGAAAACCAAGTCCCAGGTGGGTACGACTCACCCTCCTTAGCCATACCCTAAGGTATGAGTGAGACCCTAACTCATACCCTATACCCCACTATGGTCCTATATACTTAAAACCATATGACCACCTAGGTCTAAGTGATATCTTAGGGCACGAATGGTACCCACAACTTGTATCCTAGACAGAATAAACTAGACTAGTCATCAAGCTTCATACAAATTGACATCATACACCTCGTATCTCACTATACGAATTGTATAAAGTTGAGTCATATCTTGGTAAGTAACCAAGTCAAACCTACTGCCCAACATAGCAGTGATCCATCCCAAAACTGTATCCAAGGGTATGATTGGTACCCTTGAGTCATACCTTGCCAAACGTGTCCAAAACTCATGAAATTTTATAAGGGCCAAGATTTAGGGAATTTCAATAAAGATACCTTTTACGGAATGTCCTTAATAAAAAAGATATAAACTTTTTCAAGAATGAAAACTGATTTTAAAAGGCTAAAAATTGGATTAAAGAAAGTTAGATGGTAACTAAGAAGATACTAGTTGAAAGACTCATTGATGGAAATCATGTTTTGTCAATGGGGAATTTATGTTATCCTGAAATAGGAATGATCATGGTGTAACTGCTTTGAGATCTTTTATACCATCAAGTAGATACCCTAATTCTTGCGTCAAACTTGGACTGGGGTCTTGACCAATGAGTTAATGTCGAAATAACTTGTGGGTAACATATGTGTTGGAATACCATCTAGCTCAGGATTAAAGTAAATAGTTGAGTCTATATTTTTATGGTATTGATTGAAGCCTTTAATTATGCCCATGTGTTTTGATTTCTATTTTGATAAATTATTTTCATAATAATCTTGTTTATTTTATATAAAATATATGTTGTTTTTTTATTGTTCTACATGTCAATATATTTCAAGTATTGATCATCCTCGAACGGCTATATTGTCTCATAATGTAGGTTCTGGAGTTCAATCTCGTGGTCCATCACAATAGTAGAACCTTAGAAAATGTCACAGTTAGTGAGCCATATATCTTTCGAAAAGTGTTTTATTCATATATTTATTTCTTTTAGTTTAAGGTTCGGTCGAGGGCCTTATCCCAACCCAGACAGTTATTCTTTTGTATAGGCTTCGTAGACTAGATTTGTTTAATGTTTTACTATGACTTTATTGATTGTTTACTTAAAAGATTTCTTGAACTTTATTATATCTTCTGCATTTCATATGAAATATGCTTATGATAGTATTCTAAAGGGTTTCTCGGGCCTTCATGTTTCGAGATACCTATCATGGCCAAGGCTTCTTCTCGGACCCTGACATAATTCTCTCTCCTTCTGCTACTTTTAGATAATCTTTTATTTTGAGACTATTGTATATTCATACTATTAGTACTCTTATTCTTTTTATTAGTGGCTCTTATATCGACCTTACTAGGTTGTGAGATACTCTTTTGCTATTTTTCTCTCTTTTATTTGTATGTACGTTATCATTCGTATATTTTATCGCGTGAAATCTATTTATATGATTAATTTTAGTATTCATTATATCTTTAACCAACTAGATCATTATTTGTCATTTTGGGCTATGTTTTGACTTATCTACTGATAGATTAAAGTAGGTTCCATCATGACTCGTGAAATCGGATCGTGACATCAAGCTTCTTCAAAATCTAATTATATTTAAAAAGATGGAACTCATTTTGCAGTACAAGGAAAACCATTTTATTTAAATAGTTTTAATGCTTATTGGCTAATGTGTATGGCTTCTAATCCATGAACAAGAAATAAAGTTTTTACTATATTTCATCAAACTTCTAAGTATAAAATGAATGTTGCTAGACCCCTACAGTCTTCTCCTAATGTTTACTAAGAGCAAATATTTTAGGTAATTTTATAAATGGGCATAATACATAAACAGGACCTTTAACTTTACACCAAATTATAACTATGACCTTTAATTTTTCCAGTGCACAAGTAGGCTCTTTAACTATACAAAAGTTGAACCAAAAAACACTTCAATCCTACCTTGAAAATTGCGTGTAAACACTCAAAATCATGCGCATCATAGTTAGAATTGAAGTAGTTTTTTGTTCAGCTTTTGTATGGTTAAAGGTTCTACTTGTACGTTGGCAAAGTTAGAGGTCATAGTTATAATGTGTATTTTTTATTAGGTGGCAGCATCTGAGTTGATTACTAATCCACGTAAGTGCGATTGATTTTTACACATGTAAGTTGCAGAATTGAGGTTTTTTTTGTTCAGCTTTTATATAATTAAAAGGCCTACTTGTGCATTGACAAAGTTAAAGGGCATATTATAATTTGGTGTCAAGTTAAAGGTCTTATTTATGTATTATGCCTTATAAATGTAAAAATATTATAAGTTTATTTTCTTTGTGATGAAATGAATCTTTTATTTAATAACCACTATTTAGGTGTTAGTCCTCCATATTATATCTTAATCTTTGTTATCAAATAACAAAATTGGTTTCTCTCAATATATTTACTGATTTTGCCCCATATATCATTCATTCAATATTTTTTGATGTTATATATTTTTTTCTCCTTTTAAACTCCTTTGTTTTGTTTATTAAGGATTGGATTTTGTGAAATCAAAAGACAAGACATATGGCATTCACTTAATTCTTGGATTACTTAATTTTTGGGATGCTTTAGGAGGAAAGAAACAATTTGTAGCATGGGCAGGGAAAAGAAGACAAAACACCAACAACAGTCGGTTATGAAATAGCCTTTTAGTCGGTTTTCTTATTCATAAGAACTTTCTGGTCGGTTGGTAGACTTTATAGCGAACAAGTGATGATGACTTATTCACTAATCCTACGGTCAAAAGGTTCTACAAATATCATGTCAAGGTAAATATTTTCTTTTGATAAACTAATGAGATGTTTTACATTTTTGTTTTGTGAAATTATTACATTTTAGTCCTGAGTTTTACTTTATGTCGATAAGTAAGTATGAGAGGATTTAAAAGGTCGTTTACGGTTCACTGAACCCTGGTGGCCTTTATTTATATTTTTAAAATTTTTAATAGTTTTAGTGAATAAGATAAAAAGAAATTCACCCGCCTAACTGGAATAATTTTTAATTATTATTTATACTTGCATTGTGTGTATAACAAGTTTATAAAGTGTAGAATCAAATTATACATTCCATACTGACTAAACAATTTAAAAACTAGAAATTAACGTTTTCCTCTGTCTTTAATTTTTGAAGTTCTTATTTTGATTATTGATTTATTTATTTTTTGAATAAAGATTGTGCTTACAAGGATGAATAAAATAACCAAAGTGGCATATAAAGATGGTACAACCATTCTTTCTTGGGAGCTAATGAATGAGCCTCACAGCATATGCAACCTTTCAATAAAAACAATACAGGTTAAATGTATTTTGGGTAAAGCTATACGTTTAGCCCATCGGCCAATGATAATGACGTTCTCTAATCAACTATACATATATTAGACATCATTTTATATAATCCATGTATGTGTGTATGTATACACGTATATACGTATGCATGCATATTTTACATTTATTGGCTATTTTCCCATAACGACTATATAATATAAATTTCCTTATATTTATTCCCTCTTACCCCAACAAAACATATTAGATTAACGATTGATTACATTTTGAAGATGAAAATATAAATAAAGCTGAAAGTAGCAGTCTGCAAATAATTATAGTACAAAATATTGTTTGAAAATATTTTCTTGTCATAATACATAAATGTGTACTTTAACTTAACTTCAATTTTCATCCATGCCCTCCAACTTTGATATGCATAAGTAGACACTTAAACTTGTATAAAGTTGTGCAAGTATACACATGTGTCTGATGAGGCATATTACGTGGCCAATTCACATCCTACACGGCATTCTGTGTATTATGCCACATAGAATGCATGTGTTTACTTCTTCAACTTTATACTAGTTTAAGTGCATACTATCCAAAATTGGATATCATAAATGTGAATTGAGACATAGTTAAAGAGCACGCATATGTATTATGTGTATTTTCTTTTAATAAAAAGGTTAAAGTTCATTGATTATAATAACTATTTTTTCGTTGACTTATATTTTGTAGAACTAGATTACAGAATTGTCAACATATCCCAAATTAATTGATAAAAATCAGGTTTTGGAGATAGGTCACGAAGGATTTTGTGGAAATAATAACAGGATTCATTACCAGTATTTATTATCTAGTAAAGTTATCACGCCTAAATCCGCACCCCCCCTACAATTGATATCAGAGCCTATGTTGTTTAAAGTTACGAAAGTAGTATATATTTGGATTTATTTGATTAATTTATTAATCATGACTTATCTGATAAAACTAGATTTAGATATTCCCCAAAATATTATTTAGATGAATAACGTACAAAAATTACCAAAATATAAAGATTTAAAGCAAATAATATCTGAAAAATATAAAGAATTAAAAATAAGGATAGAAAGACTACAATATAACATAATTGCCGGAGTTAGTAAAAACTCAATAAATGCACAAAAAGAAGAAATATCAAATTTAGAATCAACAGTTTATTGTCTACAATATACATACCAACATGATCTATTAACATTTAAACAAAAAATGAACAAAGAAGAATTTATAATAGATGAAAAAATATATGAAAACCATGAAGGATTAAAAATAAAAATAGTATTTTCTAATCTAGGAAGAAGGTATAAGAAATTAGGTGAACATTTATATTTAATGTTAGAAAAAAAAGAATTAAAATAAGAAGATAAATTGACAGCTATGGTAAAAATAGTAAAAGAAAATGAAGAAATAGATAGAAAAAAGGAAATAGAAAAAATAAAACAACAAACTACAGAAGAAATACGAAAAATAGAAGAAACTAAAAATAGTATGATTGCTGAATTAGAAAAAGAACTACAAATGCTAAAAGATTTGTATGAAAAAAGACAGAAAGAAAAAGAAGAAAAAAGATAAAGAACAAAAATTATTAAACGAAATAAATCAATTTAAAGAAAAATTAGAAATAAATACAATAGATGTTGAAGAAACAGATAATTATGATTCAGAAGATAGTGAAACATATACAGAAATCTTAACAAATACAAAAAATTTAGAAATCAATGAAAAACAAGAAGTAATTAATGAAGAAAACTTAGAAAATAGAAACACAGAAATAAATACTCTTGATAAAAAATAAGATGAAAATATAATACCTAGAACATCAGAAATAAGAAAACATACATATTATAAGAATAAGTTTAAAAGATATAATCTAAAGGATGAAGATGACAAATGGACACCAAAACAAATAGTTAATAAAAATTATAACTTTTTAGACTTAGATTGTGTAATAGATACAGAAAAACAATACAATTATGGATAGGATATATGACAAAACAATTATTAGATAAAAATATGAATGTAACAGATGCACCAGAATATATAGAAAGAACACTAATAGGAATAGTGAAATTATGCCTTTCAAATCTAACTGAAAATAGTAAAAGAGTATTAAGAACTGACAAACCTACAAAAGAAACATAATCAACAACTACAACTAAATTAACACCTATAGAATTATTAAAAAAATATGAAATAGCTATAAAAGACGAATTTAGCAGCATGACAACAACAGAAGAAGAACAAAATGAAGAGAAAGATACAAATAAGAATTTAATGTTAAAATTAGCAACATGTAATATGTGTTACATAGATGAATATACTTGCGCATTTGAAGAATATTATTATAAAGGAACATATAATACAGAAGAAAGTACAAAAATAAGAAAATTATATTTTGGTAAATTACCTGAACCATTTAGTTCAAAAATAATAAAAAGTTGGGAAGAAGCAAAAATAGTAGATACTCTAGGAGCAAGAATAAAATTTTTACAACAATGGTATAGAAATCTATGTGAAAAATATAGAGAAGAAATAAAAATGAAAAAAACATTAATAAGAAATTTAGCATGTTGCAAAGATAAAATAGCACCTCAATTTGGATGCGAAGAAAGACATTATAAGAAAAGAAAAAGACATAAGAATTAAAAAATACCAAAAATCAAAATATAAATATAAGAAATCAAGAAAAATATATTATGTAAAAAATTATAAACATAAAAGATCATATAGGAAAAAGAAATTTATAAAAGAATGTACTTGTTATAATTGTGGAAAATTAGGACATTTTGCTAGAGATTGTAAATTATCTAAAAATCCAAAAAATAAACAAATATCATAAATAAGAATAGAAAATACAAAATATATCCAGATAGATTATATAGATTACGAATTAGAAAGTGAAGATAGTATATATAAAATTTCAGAGAATGAAACAGATAATGAAATAGATAGTGAATTAGATGAATTAAATGACTGAAGAAGATATAAGAATAAACCAAATAACTGAAGAAGATATAAAAATAATAACAAAGAAAGAATATTTAAATGAAGAAAGAACATATCAAAAAATAATATTTGATAGTCATATATTTGATGAAATAAAAGGAAAAGAATTAGATTTAAGTATGGAAAAAATGTTTAAAATACCAACAATAAAAAACATATTTAGTAGAAGAAAAGAAGAATACTATGTAGTAAGCCAAAAAAAAAACATGTAATAGACTGTATATATGCAATATACCACTAGTAACAAAAAGGATAATTAATAAAGAAATAAACGATATAAAAAGTAGAGACCCAATAAAATATGTACACCTTGGAGGTACAGAGATATTAATAAAAACATGTTTTACAGAAGGAATAGATACACCAATAGAATTATATTTAGTAGATGATAGAATTATAAAACCTACAGAAAAAGTATAATAACTTCCATAAAAAGAAATTTAATATACCAAAAATTTAAATTTATAATAAGTGCGAACTATTCAGTAGCAATAACAGATAAAAATATAGATAAATCATTAGTATTATCTTGGAAAATATCAGGAATAGAACTAACCCCAGGAAGTAAAATATTTACAGGAAGATGTAAAAATCTATATGTATTAACAAAACATAAAATAACGGAAAAAAAATAAAATTAACAAAATACAAATAGAAAGTCCTTTCAGACAATTTTTAAAAACAATTGATAATAATGATTATAGTTATAGAGATATAGATATAGAAGAAAATTTAGAAATAATAAATGATAGAATAAGTACAATAAAAAGAATAGCTTATGAAAAACTAGAATCGTCAAGTTTATAAAAAAGAACAAGTTATGAAACAAGTTCAACAACTAATTTAAATCAATATTACATAATAGGAACAATAAATGAAAAAGAAGATTTATTACTCTTAAATACAAGACAAAAGAAAATTACATAGTAAGATATCTAGTAAAAAATGACGAAATAAAAATTGATAATAATATATGCCCAGATCTACCAAGAAGCTTATTAAACACTAAAAATATAACAGAAAAAAAATAATAATAGGAGTTAGAAAAATAAAAATAGAATTTGAAATAAAGGAGGAAATGTAAAAAGCGGACATAATATTAGGAATAAAATGACTAGAACAAGTAAAACCATATAATATAGAACATACACAAGTATCTATAACATATAACAAAGAGAAATTATTCTTAAGAAGAGCTTTAACATGATATGAAAATATATGTATTAATGAAGATAGTAGTAGAAGGGTATTATAGTAGATATTATACACCTATGATAGATACAGGAGCAGAAGCTAATTTATGTAGATATAATTGTTTACCAGAAAGTAAATGGGATAAATTAAAAAGCCAATAATAGTTAAAGGATTTAATAACGAAGGAAACTTAATTACTTATAAAGCTAAGAATGTAAAAAAACAAGTATGGAATAAAATATTAACAATAGAAGAAATCTACAATTATGAGCTAACATCAAAAGATATACTTTTAGGAATGCCGTTTTTAGATAAATTATACCCACATATAATAACTAGAACGGATTGGTGGTTTACAACACCATGTAAACAGAAAGTAAGAGCAAAAAGAGTTATTAATAAAATAAGAAAGAAAATTGATTGGATAAAAGGAAGTGAAAAAATTACACAAAAATTAGAAAATATAAAAAATACTAAAGATACAATAGAACTGGTCGTATTTTCAATAAATAAAAAGGAAATAACTATATTTTCAATAAATAAGATAGAAATACTTAAGAAAAAATTAGAACAATTATATAGTGAAGATCCATTTAAAGGATGGGAAAAACATAAAACTAAAATAAAAATTGAATTAATAGATAAAAATAGCATAATAACTCAAAAACCATTAACATATAATTTTGACGATTTAAAAGAATTTAAAATGCATATAGATGAATTATTAGAAAAACAATATATACAAAAAAGTAATAGTAAACACAATAATCCAGCATTTATAGTAAATATAAGCATAGTGAACACAAAAGAGGAAAAAGTAGAATGATTATGGATTATAGAAATTTAAATGCAAAAACTATGACATATAATTATCCAATACCAAATAAGATATTATTAATAAGACAAATACAAGGATATAATTACTTTAGTAAATTTAAATGTAAATCAGGAATTTACCATTTAAAGTTAGAAGAAGAATCTAAGGAATTAACCGCATTTACGGTACCACAAGGATTTTATGAATGGAATGTACTACCATTTGGATATAAAAATGCACCAGGTAGATATCAACATTTTATGGATAGCTATTTTAAACAATTGCCTAATTGTATAGTATACATAGATGATATACTATTATATACAAAAAACTAAAGAAGAACATTTAAAATTATTAGAATAATTTACAGATATAATAGAAAAATTGGGAATAAGTTTAAGTGAAAAGAAAGAAGAAATAATGAAAAATCAAATTGAATTTTTAGGAATACAAATAGATAAAAGTGGAGTAAAAATGCAACAACATATAGTCCAAAAAATAATAAATTCAGAAGAAGAATTAGATATACAAAAAAAATTACAATCATTTTTAGGATTAGTAAACCAAGTAAGAGAATATATCCCAAAATTAGCAGAAAATTAAAAATCATTACATAAAAAATTAAAAAAGGATGTAGAATATAGCTATAATGAGGAAGACAAAAAACAGGTACAGAAAATAGAATTACTTTGTAAAGAATTACCAAAATTACAATTTCTAGATGAAAATAAAAAATTTACATATATAGTAGAAGTTGATGCAAGTGAATATAGTTATGAAGGAGTACTCAAATATAGCTATGAAGAAGAAAAATTAGAACATCACTATAAATATTATTCAGGAACGTTTAACGAAACAGAAATAAAATGAGAAATAAATAGAAAAGAATTATGTTCTTTATATAAATGTTTAATAGCATTTGAGCCATATATCGTATATAACAAGTTTATTTTTAGAACAGATAATACACAGGTACGATGGTGGCTAACAAGAAAAATACAAAACTCAGTTACGACAAAGGAAATTTGGAGACTAGTATTAAATATACTGAATTTTACATTTACAATTGAAGTAATCAATACTAACAAAAATATCATTGCAGATTACTTGTCAAGACAAAGCTACTCAAACTGATTTATCAATGGAAGAGGCTAATGCCAAAGATACCCAGACTGACTTATTGCTCCAAATATTTAAACAAATAGAGTTATTACAAGAACGAGTTATTACACTAACTACTGAAGTTACAAATGTAAAAGTGCAGGTCAAGCACTATAAAAAAACAAGATACTGTGCAGGAAGAGCACATTAAAAAACTAGACCTAAAAGGTGACGATAAGAAACACCTTAAAACCCAAATTACTAACGAAACTTCAATTACAGCTGCAGGAACATCTAAAGAAAAAAATATAGTCACTCAAAATAGACCTGAAATACCAAATAAAAAGAATTATAACCTCAACCAAATATTTTCAAAACCATATACACCAAATATACAAAATTCAGAATCATTCGCACCGCCCCAGATATATACATATTCTGAATCACTTAAGCAAGAAAAACAGACATACAACTATGCTTCTCGTAAATACATTGACAACATATACACCATACAAACCATATTAAATACCAAACCTATTCAAAGTGAAGAGCTAGCCGCACAACAAAAAAGATATATTACCCAGAAATGCCAAAATTACAATAAGCTTATTGCCCTACCAGGTACAAACCCAAATTTTATTAAATCATGTTAGTATTATGGATTATTATCTACCGTTTACACAACCAATGGAGAAGAGTTAGCAGGAATCTCAGAAATTCCTAAAGAATTTATGATTTACAAGAGAATTACCAACGGACAATTATTCTATGTTCGATTTTATTCCGCACCAGCAGAAATATTATCTAACGAAATTAAATAGACTATTAATGTGGTCAAAATAGGTTTGACCAGAGATTATATTATTTCGGAAGAAATATGTGAACAGGATGAGATATCAAAAACGCAGATACCAGAATTTTACTGAAAGAAAAGAGTTATTGGAATAAGTAATATATTATTAGAGTTACTTAATAATTATTCAAATAAAAACCAATTTGGATATATAATTCGAGGAATCAAGCATTGATTTATTCAACTTGCAAAGAAGTTAGAGACCAAGATATGGAACAACTTAGAAAATGGGGATTAACACTTCTTAGACCAGAAAAACAACTGTTTAACAAGATCTATCAGAAATAGAATTATTTCAGAAGAAGCTATGGATCAATTTTGTGAAAAAGTTGGCCAAAAATACAAAGACCACATATGCAACATATGTAGTGCCAAACACAACTTTATTCAAAATGTGATGCTACACTGATAAGAAAATAGAGAAGATAATCAAAGCAGATACAAGGAAGAAAGAGATAAAGACAAAAGACATGTGAATAAATTAACATAACTTTACTTTACGTAAAATCTTGTACAAAGTTTTGATGTAAAGTCTTAGGCATTTAAAGTTTTTTGTCATTTAGTGCTTTATGTCAAAGTCTTCTTTTAAAAAATGAAGATTTTTTTGTAAACATTAATTAGTCTAGCCTAGACTAGTAAATGCTTTGATTTTTCAAGTCATTTTAAGAAACGTGTAAAGAAATCATCTGTAAATTTCAGTTATAAATAGAAGAACCGAAGGCAATGCAAATGCATGCCTTCATGCGTTGAAGCAAAAAAATCTCTCTTGTGTACAACAAATATTTTGCTTATTTATTAAAAAACAGGTATATATTTCAATGGAAAAATCTATGGAGGAACAAAACTTAGAATTATCAAACCTACCAGAACAGGTATATTCATTTACAGTTATGAATAGCTAAATTCATAAATTCCTAACAATCATGATATGATAAAATAAGTTCATGTTAGTTACCTTATAGTAGAATTATTCGAATAATAGTATGTTAAGAAGTTTATTAGCAAAGTGGAAACGGAGAAAAATCCCTAAGAACTATGTCATCCTAAAGGTGAAACCAATAAGGCAAGAAGCCATGGTGGGGAGTAGCCAGAGTAGAGGCGTTGTTTAAGGGAAAAGTATCTGGATTACCATGCTAATAGTGACAGACGAACATGTTATTTAAGAATAATCTAGTATATAGCAATCTAAAATGATCATATTTTATTATGTATATGATTTGAAGGAATATTTTGATAATAGCATTTTATGAAAAATGAATAGTTATTTATCTGACGAAATGATAGATAAATTTAAAATACTTATTTTGTATGTGCTTAAGGATATAGAAATAACAGATATAAGAAAAATCATATTAGAAAAAAATATTTGGTAAAGATTATATGACTAGAGTAAATTAGATACCATAGTTACCTAACTACTCTTACAAATACTTACGTACACACCAACTATGATAAATTACGTATATCTAGAATTTTGGGAAAAAGATATGAGAAACATTCAACTAGTAGAAAAACAAATGAAAACAAATTTAGACAAATATATGGAAACTAAAGATATAAAATATATAGAATTTCCTAATGAAAATATGCAAAAATTATTTAGACTAAAACAAAAAACTAGTAAATATTATGAAAAAACATTTAATCAAGCCTAAATGATAGATGATATTAAAATACTTGTTTTATATATACTTAGAGATATAGAAATTATAAACATAAAGAAAATAATATGGGAAAAATTACAAGATTATGAAGAGGAAAAATTATTAAACAATATAGAAAACTTACGCATATATTATGAACATCAATATTATTTAGATTCAGATTTATATTATACAGACTAAAAATGTCAGAATATATTAAGAAAATTAGAGAAAAGGAAAAAGACCTACATAAAGAAATAAATTATAGAAAACAAATTAGAGAAATAATGGAAAATCTAATAGAAAAATTAAAATGGATAGACGAAACCTTGAAAAATTTAGAAAAAAATAAAGGTAAAAGTTTAGATAGCTAAAAAAATTCATTAAGAAGGGAACAAGAAAAAATAGCTAGTAGTATTAATAACCTCAAACAAGATATTGAATATAGTACAAATAGAATAGATTATTATACATTTACTTTAGAAGAATAAAATGATAAAGTACGAATATATAAAATATTGGAGACAAGAAATGGAAAAAATAAGATTAACAGAAAACCTTATAAAAATAAATTTAATTGAATATTTTAAAACAAAGATATAGAATATTTGGAATATCTTAAAAATAATATAGAAGACTTACAAAATCTAAGAGAAAAAGATAAAAAAATATTATAGCAAAATATTTAATCAACTATCATTTAATCACCCCCCAAAATATGAATATCAGTAAAATTGAATATGTTAATAAGATATATGGAAGTAAAAGATACAAGAACGAAGAAAAACAGTTAATGAATATTGCTACAAAGTATTTAACAATTACATAAATTAATGGATACATCTTATGAAAAAAATAAATCATTAAAAGAAATCAAAAATAACCATATAGTTTATACCTAGAATACAAAAGATTTCATAATACTAACGAGGATCCTAGAACACTAGATTTAATTACGCTAATATCTAATTTAGAATATGAATTAATAAAACATCTTAAGTCAAGAAGATAAAAATAAAAATTAATCCAATCAATAATATTCACAAAATACATTATATAATATTCAAGGTATTAAGTATTTATTTTCTAGTGAAGTTACCGCGCCTAAATCAGCAGCACCTACGATTGGTATCAGAGACCATGCTGTTTTAAGTTACGAAAGTAGTATATATTTGGATTTATTTGATTAATTTATTAATCATGACTTATTTGATAAAACTAGATTTAGATATTCCCCAAAATATTATTTAGATGAATAACGTATAAAAATTACCAAAATATAAAGAATTAAAGCAAATAATATCTATAAAACGTAAAGAATTAAAAATAAGGATAGAAGACTACAATATAACATAATTGCCACTGAGTTCATTTCCAAAAATCAAATCTTTTGGAGATTGGTCTTGAAGGATTTTATGGGAATAATAACAGAATTGATTGCAATCTTAATTCTTTGGAAATTGGGATTGATTTTATTTCTAACAATCAAATCCAGGGAATTGATCAATGGTATAATCTCTAATGCCTTTTCCTTCATGCATACATAATTTTGCACCCCTCGGATTGTTATTTTATGATTTTTAAGAGGTGTATTTGGGATGAAGGACAATATTTTTTTAAAAAATATATTCTTGAAAAATAAGTTGATTTCTTACTTATTTTCTAGCGTTTGGTAAATAAGCAAAAAAAATTATTATCTCAAGAGTATTTATATGTAATCTAACAAAAGATTCTAGAGGTTGGAGAGAGTTTGGTGTGGGACCTCGAGGATGGCGGAGTAGGGTGGTCAATGGATAGGGATTTGGGAGCATTAGGTGGATGAGAGTATATAATAAACATTTCAACTTGTTTTTCCTACTTCCACTAAGAAAATCGTTTTCCTTATTTTTAAGAAACTTGTTTTCCGATTGAAAATAATTTCCAAAAGTTATATCCAACCAACCATGAGAAATTAAGAAATTATTTTTCAAAATTTTTTTTTTACTTCCATTAAGGAAGTCATTTTTCTCATTTTTATGAAACTTCATTTCCTATAGAAAATGTTATTAAAAAATTTTGCCCTACCAAATATGAGAAAGTAAAAAAAATATTTTCTTCCATACTAAACACACCGTTCAAGTATGTTGGGTAGTAGGAAAATTCTTTTCAAAATGTACATTTTAATTTTTTCATATTTGGCATGTCAAATTTTGAGAAAACTTTTTCTTTTAGAAAATAAGTTCCTTCAACATGAGGAAAATGACATTCCTAGTGAGTAGGAAAACAAATGCCACAAATAGCATACTATATAGATTGTGTCCTTCCCAACCAATTTCCATCTCCATCTCCCAAATAATTCTCCAGATTATATATAACTAAATATGAAACCCACTTATTTTCTTTATACTAAACAATAGAACACCCTCAATCTGAAAACTTTTATAAATCATGAATGAAAATTTATTTTTGACATCATTATTGATTAATTTAGATACTTTGAGTGTATTTTCTCATGTTTGGTTGAACAAACTTTTTGGAAATATTTTCTCTAGGAAAACAAATTTTTTAAAATGAGGAAAATGACTTCCTTATTGAAATAGAGAAAATACATTTTATTAGTGAAACTCTATGTGAATTGTATCCTCCCACCCACCCAAAGCCTCCCAACTCCTACCTCTTCTAAGACCTCACACCTCACCTCCTAGCTCCTTTATAGTTTTTTGATACTCTATATGTAAATGCTTGTGAGATTTTTTTTTGTTTGTTTGTTTACTTACCAAACACTAAAAAATTAGTAAGAATCGATTTATTTTCCAAGAAAATATTTTTTGTGAAAAATATTTTCCTTTTGTACCAAACACACTCTACATGAAAGAGCATTTGTTACAACAATTTAGTTTTTCAAAGGCTAGTACATTATGCAATAACATGTATACCCTTAATTGGGACTTTTGGACTACAGTTTACCGGGTTTAACTAAAGAAGTCCAAGACAAATGGGCTTTCAAATGGATCGAAGCACATATAAATGACTCCAAATCATTGAAAAAGCCTTTTATTTATTATAGAATTTTGCGCGTCTTCAAATCCAAGAGGTACAGTGTTGCAAAGAGGGACAATTATTATGGGAAAATATATGGAACCATTTTTAATTGTGCCAAAAATGGAGGTCAATGTGGTGGTGAGATTTTTTGGCGATTATTAGAACAATGTGGTGCCAAATATATGGAATGGCAAATTATGGAGATGGTTATGGTGGTGAGCTTTTTTATGTAAGTTTGATTTTCAATCACACGCACTTAAATTTTTTAAAATTGAAAGAAATAGAGGATATAAAGGTGTATACACCCAATTTTTCTAAAAAAGAAGTCAAAATGAACCGACTAAAAGGAACAAAAAGAAGATGAATGCATATGCACACAATTTTTCCGGCAATTAAAAAACAAGCCAAAATGAACCGACTAAAGAGGACTTAGAATTCTAGAAAAAAGGAATTGAATCGGGTCTCTAATCAAACAGCAAGCAATCACAAAATGAATTGACAACAACAAATTGAGAAAGTAAAAGAGAATAATAGGTTTTTCTAAGATTGATTTTGACTGAAGCTCTGACCAATGATGCAGTAGCGAGCTTTATGGGTCCCTGATTGAAAAGTAATATTTTGGGCTTGTACAATTAGGCCATTTTTGATAAAGACTTAAAAAATGGGTTATATTTTGCAATATAACATTGTGAGATGAACTTTTGTGTAATTTTTCCATATAATGATAGATATAGAACATGTCTTATTTTTTCCAATTAAGTTATAAATATTCTAGGTATTTAGTGCCTTACTGTTGTGTCGTATGGGAATAGTGTGCACAAGTTTTCACCAGCATCATCATTGCGCTTTTTCTCTATGTTTAAGAAATATGCAAGTCTATGAGTGAAATGATACACCCAAATTACACCTCTGTTATAAGAGAGAAAGCAGTCGCTGTCAAATATAGAACCCAACTGGGTTGGGTGTCGAATCCCATAGGGAATACTGTGCTCACTGAGTATTGTGACTATTATTAGACCGTTGATCTAAGGTTTCTGAGTAGAAGGGGGTTTGAATATGTTAACAAAATTCTTTCGTATTTATATCACACAAGGTCCAGCTACTGAGAGTTAATGTAGATGTAATTTCAATGAAAATGAATTAACTAGAGTTATGCTCACCAAGATGTTTAAACAGATAGGGTTATGAGTTTGTGCTCGAATTCTAACTTATGTGTTTAATTTTAGGAATAATTGAATTCTAAGAATTACTCACGTGTTTTTCAACCTAATAAGTGTTTCACTCTTTATTTCTCTTGAACTTAAAGAATTCATGCATTATTCAATAACACTCTCATGAGGGTTGATCCTATTAAGGCATCAACCCGTTAACCCAAAGAGTAAACTTATGGAGTTCAAATGAATCACTTATTTTCCCTACATTCACTTTCTTATCAGACAAGTGGTGTTCATGGGCTCACTTCTCTAGTTTGCAACCAAGAGATGTCATTATAATGAAGTAAGATTCATGCAATTTTGATGGATGTTAGAAATCAAACCAATTCACAACCCCAAAATAGTTCTCTACATCAAGGATCCCATAACCCTAGTTGTGGGAGTTTAGCTACTCATCTCCATGTAAGAAATTAGACATATATTGACGTTCATAAATAGCTTCAAGAGAGTACTTACAAAAGTAATAATATTGTTCTTCTCAATCTTCAATGGAAAGTATAAAAACTAATAATTAGATCTCAATCTCTAGATTCTAAATCTCAATGAAAAATGTTACACAATTCTCAATAGAGGAAAAAGTATCAAACTAATAACAAAATATCCAGAATAAACCCTAATACTTGGTATTTATATGATTCCAAAAGTGGGGTTTTCAAATTCAAACTTGGATTTTTCACTTTATGGTCGACGGGTCAAGCGACGGTTCATCGCATGGCCGACGGTCCGTCACCTGAACCATCGCAGAACTTTAGTGTTTTTTTCTCCTATTTCTTGGTGACATTTTAGGGCAATGGTTCATTGCAACGCTGATGGTCCATCGCCTGGACCGTCGCATAACTTCCAGTGATAATGTATTTTGCTTCTTGGCAACGGTTTAGACCGATGGTTTGTTGCAGAGTCGATGGTCTATCACCTGGACTATCGTAGGATATCCTGAGTCTATGACTTCTGTTTTTGGTTGACGGTTCATCACAAAGTCGATGGTCCATCGCCTAAGTCGTCGATGCTCAGTTTTTGTTTGTTTAGCTCAGATTGTCTAAGTTATCCTTCACTCTTAGTTGTTATACTGAAAACACTAAAATACCTTCTTAAATACAACAATGGCTGCTTGAAAACACACAATTATCCAAATAAAAAGGCCTAAAATGTTTCGTCAATCAACACCCTCAACTTAAAGAAATATCTTATCCTCAAGCAACTCAACACCAAGATGCATATATGAACGACATCATGACGGGCACTCAACATTCATATCAATACAACTATACAATCATTCAACTGACCATTCGGCTGTTCTCTAATAAATAAGGATCTACAACTGGCATCAACTACTACTCAACATATTTATAGCTACAAATACAATACCCCAAAGGAATTAACAGCCTAAGGATAACTGTCGTATCCTTACAGTCAACGAAGTCTACCTCTTATTATATATAATCAATATGTGGACAAAACTACTACTCTCCCTCTCAGAGCAGAAGTTTCAAACATAGTGCACACCCATAGGCTTGCCCCTATCATCTAATGTTTTCTTATAAATGACTCGCCAAGATCAAGCAGGTCTTTTTAGGATTAGTAATAAGGTTTTGGGCTCAGTGAGGATATATCTATAAGGGGAAGTCACTTAAAAACAAGAGGATCTCACTCTCTTTGCCCTACTAGGTAGCTACTCACAACGACTATAACTTTATTCAGTTATTTCAGCACCTACTGTTCATCCATCCTAGCAATAACATCATATTTTCATCAGCATCTTCCACCCTCAACTTATGCTGATGCTATCAGTTGAGGTGCATAATATCAACTTAGAAATCTGACTATACCAGGGCCAGATGCTCACTAGCAATTTAACTTGAATCAACCTCATATGTTTCCAACAACTCAGCAGTAGCCACCCTCAACTTAGGCAATTTTTCTAAGTTAAAGTGCATAATGTCCAATATCAGACTAGGACCAACGCTAAATGATAACATTTATAAGAGATTGAATCACTATTTATTTGGGTAGAACAAACATTAACAAGGCTCAACAGGATTGCAATGGAAAAGAAAAACAAAATTTTTTTATGGGTCATTATTTTGGCTAAATAGACGAACAAACAAGGAGGCCTACTATCCTGTCCTATTGAGTCAAAAACAAAATAACAGCAAATAAAATTGGCAAGTTTTTTGTGTAGAATCTATGTAAGAAGTACACAAAAACTCACACACACAAGCACTAAGTTAAATCCTATTCTACTATCTCTTGGGGTTCGCAACATATGGCTATAATTACTTATATTTGTATGCCAGTTTCATAATCACAATGGTCATACAACACTTTGTCTAAAAGGAAAAGAAGAATTAATTATATAACACATGTACACAATCACTTTTCCACAGTCACTCATTATTCACATATACAAACTAATACTAGCATAAAGATCACTTTTATTTCATGGAATAGCACAACCAACAGAACATGGCTTAAGAAAGAGAAACTTCAAACCTACAGTTAATCCTAGACAATGAATGAAAATGCAACAACTTAATAACAACCAACACAACCCCCTATGGTACAAGCACATCACACCCCCATAGAAAATAATGCTTTGTCGTCAATGCATATAATTTAAGTACAAAAGAGGGGAAATACTTCCAGTGCCTCTTATTCATCTGAGGCATCTGTGAAGTGTGGTGAGGCTTTTGCATCCTCACCTAGTATAGTGTTGACCCCTATGGTGGTAGGAGAGCTTAAAATCTCTCTCTCTAGAATTGGAAGTACCACATTTCTAGCCAGATCTACAGGTTGCCTTTTATCTAGAGATGAACTGATAGAAAATCCAGCTACTTCGTCCTCTACTCTTTTACTTCTTCTCTCGTCATCTTACATTTATCTCTTTCTTGCTTTTTTCATATTATATTGCTCTTGTTCTTACAGGGTCATGGCTTTGAACCTCTTTATTTTAGCAGTTTTTCTTGCAGCTTTCTTATCTTTTTCATCTATTTCAGTTGCGTTCTTACCCTTATCCTTGATTGGTCTCCTCATTAAGTCCACAGAACCTTCGTCTTCATCATTTTCTATCTGGACTAGATCAAATATAGGTTATTTTTGCTGTTGATTCATCTTGTCTACATCAACCCAGATTTTTCTGACCTCCTTAATTAATTTTACGAAATTCGGAATGGATATGGCATCCATATTCTTGTTGAGTCACTCCTCCATGTTGTCTATTTTTAGTTGTATGTTCCTAAAAGGCCTCACTGCTTCCTCCATAATTCTTTCAATGAAGGGTTTAAAATCTGCCCCCTATATAGCCAACTATTTTTCAAACCTCTTCTATGCTCGGACTGTCTTTGTAAAGTTCTCTTGGTTTAGCCTATACACAAAATAATGGGGTGGAACTGATGCAAAATCTGTGGTCCCACCCATTGACATCAAAGATGAACCTGCAGATACGTAGCAAGAGGTAATGGCATACCTGAAGGGAATTTTGATGACTCAGGGATTGGCGCCGACTGAGTTTGTTGAGCTTGAGTTTTATTGAATCGCATGTTGAATTTCGATTTATCCATACTCTTTTCAATATTCTTCTTGTGTATGTCTTGGATCACATTATCTATTCTACTGATCAAAGGCACCTTCTCCTGCTTGCACAATTCTATGATTAGGCATGGAAATTGTAGGGCAGTCTGAGTCTTATGAGCAAGGTAAAACAACTCATCAGACATAATGTGGCTAAAATCCATTGTAAACCACTCAAGCAAAGCATCGACAATCACAGCTCTAATTAGTTCTATGTAGTCATCCCCGCCTGTTGGCATCAACCTCAACCTCATAATTGCCCACCAAAACTTAGCCCTAAATCTTAGGAATGACTTGGATATCTTTTCCTAGGGATTGTGTAGCCATACAAGCTCTCCTCTATCTGTCACTATTCTGGCTAACCACAACTTTTGTTGAGTCCATGTGAACAACCGATGCTCCAAGTCCGGTACTGCACCTGGTATATGATATTTAGCCCTGAACAAGAATTTATTCAACGTACGCTCTAAGATGTCTATATTGACTCCATAAACATAGATTGTGTCTAGCTTGTTCATGTCAGTAGCTGATTTTCCTGGGGAAAAGTTCTTCTCTAGAAATGCCAAATAATTGGCAAAAAACTCACGTACCAAGTTTGGTTTATAGTATCCAAGTGGTCTGCTCATCCATGCCAACTCATATTTATTGAATCGATGTTCAAGTTCTAGGTACTTGAGCAAGTTTGTTGTCACAATTTGATGTTTTTCAATAATAGAACTCTTTATGGCTACCCTATGTATTAGTGCCAACCCTTTGTAGAAATGCTCTGGAGAACCCTCAACCTGCCACCTTATAGCTTCCCGTACTTGGGGATCCTTACGTCGAACCAAATTTGAGTCCCCTTATTCTGGACTCTTCTCTTGGTCGAGGTTTGCTACTTCAACCCCTTCCTTAATCAAACTTAAACTTCAGCTGCTGCTTCTACTACTTTAACCCTCCTCTTCGGGCATCTGCAACTTGTGATAGCCTATGTCTGGCCCACTGTCCTCTACCTATACCCCTAGTGGTTGGTAATTTGTTTACTATGATACCTGCAATTGAAATGTTTATCAGTTCGCAGACTAAAACCAGAAGACAGGAAAAATTATGGACCAGCGATGGCTAGGGCGACGGTCCATTAGTCCTGCGATGGTCCGTCGACTTAAACCATCGGGGTCATTCTAGTAACATTGACTCTGAGAAAGTGGCGATGATTTTAGGAAATGGATCGTGGGTATCCGACAGTCCATCGCTCTGACCGTCGCCTGTCATTTTCACTTTCAGGCTTTATTACAACATTTTATCAAACACCTTGCACACTTTCATTTCAAGAACAATTTTTCATGGCTTTTTCACCAATATTACTCTACTCATTTTTCTTTTTCTTGATCCAAAAGCTACTCATACTTTACCCAGGATAGAGTTTGTCGTATTTTTTCTTAGTTCAGACCCATACAGACGAACTCAAGATCAGAGAGAAATATTTTAATATTGCAAACTTCACATGCTTTCTTTATTCTTGGTGTTTAATAACATAGAAAGTAATAGAGAAACATACCTTGGTGTTACAGTACTTGATTATTCTCCTGACTTGTACCCTAAACACCAGACATAATATGATAACTGACATTTATGAAGAACTCTTTCCTACTTATGATTTAAATAACAAAGAGAATATAGACTTTAAATTAATGGGGAAGAGGGAAGTGGGAAGTCTTCAGAAAGAATGAAAGGGTTCTGGTGCATTGAATAGTTTGGGAGTTACTCAGCCGCTTCAAATTATCTATATTTGAAACTATTTGGGTCGGATAAGAATGAAAAATTTGGCTAGTTAAATCGATTCGACCCATTAAAATAGGGTTATATGCGATGGTTCGCACGATAGACCATCACATAAGCGATGATCCGTCGGGACACCCATCGGTCCATTCCAGAGAATATACCTTGGGGAACATTAGCGATGGTTTAGTTGACAATCCCTCGAGTATGCAAAGGTCCATCGATCAACCCATCACAATTCTTTTAGTAACCTGGTTTCTTGAATTTGCTGCGACGGTTACCACGATGGTCTGTCGAGTCACCAATGATATGTCACGGAACCCATCGGTCACCCCCCAAACTTTCTCAGCATTTATTTTTCTGCACTGTCAGACCTGCACACCTATACAAACCCTTCAACTTGTATAAAATAACTCAAACTAGTGCCTTACAACAGCACACTGTGGGTTGCCTCCTATTAGAGCCTGAATTATTATCGCGGCACGACTCAGTTATCTCGATTACTCAGAATTCATCGAGATAGACAACACCAATACTCTTTATCGAGTCCATTGGACCGATATACAGTTTCACACATTGTCCATTTACCTTGAAGACACTTTCGTGTTGATTTTTAAGTTCCACTACTCCAGATGAGTAGAATTGACTCACTTTAAATGGGCTGAGCCATTTGGATTTGAGTTTACCTAGAAATAGTTTGAGTCTGGAGTTGAATAGAAGCACCAAGTCACCTTTCTAGAAATCCCACTTTTCAATCCTGTTGTCGTGGTACTTCTTTATTCTTTCCTTGTATAGATCAACCCGCTCATAAGCTCTAAGATGGAACTCATCCATATTATTTAGCTTCCCTAGTCTCATATTCGTTGCCTTCTTTCAGTTCAAATTAAGCAACTTCAGTGACCACAATGCTTTATTCTCTAGATCAAATGGAAAATGGCATGCCTTGCCATAAACCAATTGGTATGGAAACATGCCAATGGGTGTCTTGAAAGCTGTTTGATATGCCCATAAGGCATCGTCCAGCTTCCTAGACCAATCTTTCCAGCTAGCATTTACACTGTTGTCAAGTATATCTTTAATTTCTCATTTAGAGATCTCCACCTGCCCACTGGTCTGTGGGTGGTATGGGGTAGCCACCTTATGCTGTTTGACTCCATATTTTTCCAATGCGGCTCTGAATAACTTCTTGCAAAAGTGTGACCCTCCATCACTTATGATGGTACGTAGTTCCCCAAAGTGAGAGAAGATATTTCTCTTTAAGAATGCAATAACCCGCTTTTCTTCATTATCCACCAGAGCCATAGCCTCAACCCATTTTGACACGTAGTTAACAATAACTAGTATGTACTTCATCCTAAATGAGCTCATGAAAGGCCCCATGAAATCAATGCCCCACACATCAAATAATTCTACCTCTAATATTTTAGACATTGGTATCTCATGGTGCTTTGAGATGGACCCTTGCCTTTGACATTGGTCACATCTCTTCACGAACTCATAAGCATCCTTGAACAAAGAGGGCCAATAGTAGCCACTCTGAAGCACCTTTCTACCAGTTCGATCACCTGCATGGTGACTTCTGAATAGGGAAGCATGACATGCTTCCAATATACTCAATACATCCACTTCCGGCACACATCTCCTTATAATATTATCAACACATCACCTAAAAAGTTATGGCTCATCCCAGAAGTATTGTGTTATATCATGAAAAAATTTATTTCTTTGATGAAAGAAAAGATTTTCTGGAATTACGTCACTCACCACATAGTTTGCAAAATCAGTGTACCAAGTTACTTTCTCCATAATAGCAGCCAAGATCTCCGCTTTAGAAAATGCATTATTGATTTCAATTTCATCTCTAACTGCTTGCTCTCCTTCCATCCTAGACAAATGATCCACAACTTGGGTTTCGCAACCCTTTCTATCTTTGACTTCAAAGACAAATTCTTGGAGCAGCAGTACCCATCTAATAAACCTTGGTAGCACATCCTTTTACTCCATAAAATATCTCAAGACTATGTGGTCAGTGTGTACCACCACCTTGGTTCCTAAAAGATACGCCCTAAATTTCTCAAAAAACATAGACTACAATAAGAAGTTCTTATTCGGTGATGGTGTAGTTATTTTGAGATCCATTCAATTCTTTGATAGCATAGTATATTGGATGAAACAATTGGTCCTTTCAGTGAGATGGGAGGTGGTAGCTTCTCAATAACCTCCACCTTGGCTCGATCAACCTCTATCCCTTTTTTTGAAATTTTGTGCCCGAGAACAATGTCCTCCTTTACCATAAAGTGACATTTCTCCCAGTTAAGCACAAAATTGAATTTCACACACCGTTGCAAGGCTCTACTCAGGTTTGACAAACACAACTCAAATAATCTCCTACCATAGAAAAATCATCCATGAACACCTTTAGGGTGTCTTCCACCATATTTGAGAAACTAAACATTATGCACCTTTAAAAGGTAGTGGGTGCATTACATAACCCAAATGATATCCTCTTGAATGAAAAAGTTCCATATGGGCACGTGAAAGTAGTTTTCCATAGATCTTCAGGAGCAACACAGATCCGGTTAAAGCTAGAATAGCCATCCAAGAAACAATACCACCCCTTTCCCACCAATAGATCAAGCATATGATCCATAAAGGGCATTGGTAAGTGATCCTTCAAAGTCCATGATCTTAGTTTGTGATAGTCCATGAAAAATCTCCACCTAGTCATAGGCCTGAGGGGAATCCACTCATTTTTTCATTTGCAACAACAGTCATGCCCCTCTCTTGGGCACACATTGAACTGGGCTTACCCATTTATTATTGGAAATAGAATAAACCACTCCTGCATCCAGCCACTTAATAATTTCCTTCTTCATCACCTATAGCATTGGTGGGTTAAGACGACGTTAATACTTGATGATTGGAGTACAATCTTTCTCAAGTTGTATCTTATGAGTTCAGATGCCAAGGGGAATGCTAATAATATCAGCAATAGTCTAGCTTATTTCTCTTTTAAACCTTTGAAGCACCAAAATAAGTTCCTCCACCTGCTACTCACCCAAATCAGCTGCAATGATAATAGTAGTGTGTTTACATTGCCTAAAAACACGTACCTTAAATGCCCTGGCAGCTCTTTCAATTCCAACACCGGTGACTCTTCAGTAAATGGCTTAGCTGGTAGTGTTGGTCAATTTTTAATATCAAGAACTATCTTCTTAGGATCATAAGAATATGATCCATTCCTGTGAAAGCATAAACAGTCTATTCATACTCCTCAATGTCTTCATGATCAAAATTTATCGGAACTACAACTAGAGGCTCAACGATAAGTTTCACCTCTATAGGTACCTCCTGCTTATCTTCATAATATACATCAACAATTGAGAACACACTTATTTATTTATGTTGCTTCATCAATTTTTACACATCAAATCACACCACTTCATCATTCAGCCTAAATAAGAGCTCATTGGCTCACAAATCAATCAACATACTTTCGGTTGCGAGGAAATGTCGACCTAAGATTATGGACACCTCAAAGTCCACCTCACAATCCAAAATGACAAAATTCATAGGAAATATGAAGCTAGTCACCTTCACCAACACATCATACAAAATACCAATAGGTCATTTTACTGATCTATCAGCCATCACAAGTTGCATGCTGGTGGGTGTGGGGTCTCCCAAACATAACTTTTTATATACAGCTAGTGGTATCAAATTGATTCTCTCTCCCAGATCATATAAGGCCTTAGCAAATTCCAGCGACCCAATCGTATGAGGAATAGTGAATGCTCTTGGGTCTGCCTTCTTCTGCACCAAGGACCTTGTAGAAATAGCCATATAATGATGGATATTATCCACTGGTTCATAGCTTGCCGCTCTTTTATTCGTTAGAAAATCCTACATAAATTTAGCATATCTTGACATTTTCTTAAGTGCCTCTGCCAAAGGCACATTTACAGTTAGCTGCTTCAACATTGCTATGAATTTACTAAATTTTATTTCATCGGCCTTCTTTTTTAATCTCTAAGGAAAAGGAGGTGGTGGTTTTGGAAGAGTATTCACCACTACTTCCCTCTCCTTGTCTTTTTATTTTCCTAACTCATCTACCTGCTGATGATTAAATGGAATATCAATGTCATCCATCTTTTTAGACTCTACTGGATTACCTTGTTCAAGATCAACATCTTCTTTGATCACCTCATCATTCACAACATTACCCAAAGAAGGGCCTGCTAAAATCTTACCACTCCATGTGGTAATATCTATACACGATCCATTATTTTGAGGGTTCTAAATTTTATCACTTAGAAACATTCTATCCTTTCTCTGATTCAATACTACAGAAAGTTAGCTCATTTGTTATTCCAACTATTTGATCGAAGTGGAGTGCGAGTTTACCAACTGACTAATAGAAGACAAATCGCTCTTCGTAGTAGTTACCTCAGAGTTGGTAGCCTCAACTCCCTTTAATAATTTCTCCATTATATTCTCTATGGATATCTTGCCAGATCTAGTTGTAGTATTATCTCTACTTCTGGGAGGTACATATAGCCCACTTCTATCATTCTTGCTTTTCCAATTTCCTTGATCCCTATCCTTGTAACTAGCCTTGTTGTAGTAGTTCTGACTTTGATTTCCTTGGGTATTACCTCAGAAACCCCCTGGTTATTCAAATAGTTATTCTCCTCTTCTGAATTAGATTCATCTCTACCTTGGGATGCAACAACTTTAACGTTTTCAGTCTTTGCAGATAATAAGTGCTTAGTCAACAAATCCATATGCGTCTTCAAGTGTGCCATGTTTTGATCGCGTTCTTCCTTTTTCATATATTGTTCTACAGTCATGCTAATAGGCACAATAGGGATTGCTACCATAAAATCCCTAGTGTGCCAACCTCTACTTTATTTGGTCATCCAATCAAGCATTTATGAGGCCTCTTGAAAATTAAGATCTAAAAATGATCCCCCTGTAGCATTATGAACAACTAGCTTTGTAATAGAGTTCAAAGCCCTATAATGAGTCTCCATTAGATGAATATCTTTCATATTATGCTTCGAGCACTGCCTTAGCTTCTTTTTGAACCTCTCCCATATCTCGTGAAGAGATTCGGTTGGGATTTACCTAAAGTTGCTGATATCATCCCTCAACTATACCCCCTAGAAGGTGGAAATAACCTTTCTAGGAAAGCCTTTTTCATCTGCCTCCAGTTGGTAATAGAATCAAGCGTCAGCTCATTAAGACACAATATTTCCTCTCCAGACAGAGACAATAAAAATAAACGTAGGCGGATTGCATTCTGTCCCACTCTTGGGTTATCAAAGGACTTGAAAATAGTGACAAAGTTCACTAAATGCATATTGGGATCATCTCCCGGGAGTCCACCAAACAATACCTTCAGATAAAAGAGTCGAATCATTGTATTGGTAATATTAAACTTTGCTCCTAGTTCTAGAGGTGGAGGAATAATAGCTTCAGTGGCACCAGCTCTGTCCATTCCATCCTCATCATCATTAAGATCAAATTACATAGCTTGGCAATTCGGTCTCGCCCTAATAGGATGGTTTTTGTTTATATTTCTGTTCACTGGTGCTGCTACATTCTCTGAACGCCTTTGATTAATAGGATCTAACAAGTCATTATCCCCAAATCATCTTCATCAGGATTAGGATGATGTGCCTACTGACCATCATTCTACTTATTTAGTTGAGCTCTAGCCAAAGCGGCTAGCCTCTCAGCATCTTGGGGATTTGCCATTTGCCAATTAGTTATGGTTGTAGATGTATTGGACATAATAGTGCACCCGATCTGTGTGTACTTGGCATACACAATAACTCCTCTGCACAGAAAAAAAATAATAAACAAAATTAAAATTTAGGAAACTTGATCAAAGTTTAATTAACAAGCACAAACTTAATTGACAACCGTATTCCCTGACAACAACGGCAAAATTTGATATGCCAAAATTATACCTCTCTTATGAGATAGTTTGTAGTCTCTATCAAATATAGAACCTAACTGGGTTGGGTGTTGAATCCCACAGGGAATAGCTTGTTCACTAAGTATTGTGACTTTTATTAGACTGTTGATCTAAGGTTCATGAGTAGAAGGGGGGTTTAAATGTGTTAACAAAATTCTTTCATATTTATATCACACAAGGTCCAGCTACTAAGATTTAATTTAGATGTAAATTTAATGAGAATGAATTAACTAGAGTTATGCTCACCAAGATGTTTAAATAGTTAGGGTTGTGAGTTTGTGCTCGAACTCTAACTAATGTGTTCAATTGTAGGAATTATTGAATTCTAAGAATTACTCACATGTTTCTCAACCTAATAAGTGTTTAACCCTTTACTTCTCTCGAACTTAAAGGAATCATACATTATTCAATAACACATTCATGAGGGTTAATCCTATTTAGGTATCAACCCGTTAACCCAAAGAGTAAACCTATGGAGTTCATGTGAATCCCTTTTTTTCCCAACATCCACTTTCTTGTTAGATAAGTTCTGTTCATAGGCTCACTTTTCAAGTTTGGAACAACGATATTTCATTATAATGAAGAAAGATTTATGCAATTTTGATGGATGATAGAAATCAAACCAATTCACAACCACAAAATAGTTCTCTACATCAAGGCTCCTATAACCCTAGTTATAGGAGTTTAGCTACTCATCTCCATGTAAGAAATCAGAGATATATTGATGTTCATAAATAGCTTTAAGATATTACTTAAAAAAGTCACAATATTGTTTGTAAAGCCCCTAATCTGGTACCCAAAATGCTATATGGTGCTCATGACCCCGAAGGACCAAAAGCTAACCCATAACTGATATTTGTAACTCAGTACTGACTAATATACTGTAAATAAAAATAATGTAAGATATAAGTATATAAGGTTCAAAAATGAACAAATACTGAATATAAAATAGTGTCTGTAATGGGGTATAACAATGTCCAAAATTGAGATAAACTATCTGAAATATGTTGTAGTCTGAAAGCCTCTAAACTGTCTGAAAACTATGGAGTTGATGGGATATGTCCCAAACTAACTCTGAACTACTGAAATAATAAAGTAATAAAATAATTATGCTATCCTCAAATAATGAGGACTCACTGATAGTCTGGCTGCTGAACCTCTGATCTACTAAGGATACTGGGGAACTCGTACTTCTAAACCTATGGTATAAAACACCATTGTGCAAATGCGTCAGTACATTGAATGTATTGGTATGCAAGTGAGTAGGCTAAATACAATAGTTCATATGCATGAACAATACTAACTGACTAAATAATATGAATGTGAGAATATATGCATGAATACGTAACTGGTACTGAGATTGTGATAACACTGACTCATGAATTTTGATAATATGGATATTTTTATATTTGAGTACTAATAATGGGATACTGAATGACTGAGTCTATTGAGTACTGAGGAATTGATGTCATATTACAGATACAGAAATAGCTGTTTCTGATAGTTTTAATTATGAAGAACTGGTTTGATTAACTGTATCTGAAAGTACTGAAACTGAATACTAATAACATGAGTATTGTATAATTAATATACTATTAATTGGGTAACTATGTCTGACAGTCCTGATTCTGTTAAAACTAGCTGAGTTTTGTACTAAACTGAGTGACTGTGTCTGATAGTCCTGAATATGTAGAACTAAACTGAGTTCTATTACTTAGAATTGATCTGAAACTGAGACTGTGGGAGGTAATCATCTAACCAATATGCCTCAAAACTGAACTGTTGGGGTCCAACCTATAACCCTATCTAGAAGAGTGTCAGTACCGTGCCACAAATAAAGACAAGCTATGAGTATACCCTCTCTGACAGGGAGCTCTTCCATCAACCCCTCTTGGTAGGTAACCCAAATGAGATGCGTAGGGTGCATCTCAACCTACACTGGCTATGTAGTTCTGGAACACAAGGATTTCTTTTAAGGATCACGCCCTCCATTGAATAATAGGAGAGTCCTTATCTTTAGGTTCACTTGGTGCTGAATCCTACTCCCAACTGAATAGACATTGAACTAATTAACTAAACTGAACTGATACTAATGGTATTATTTAGCAGAGATAAAATGAGTTTACTGAGTTTCATTGACTGATGGAATGCTACTGAGATCTGAGGACAGACGGAGAGTACTGAATTTACAAAGATTTTTGGGAATACTGAGATTACTAAAATTACTAGACTACTGAGATTAATGAGTAAGACTAGTCTGATACTGAGTTTTACTGAGTTATGTGACTGACTAAATTCTACTGATCATGGCTTGACTGAGAGTATCATGAAAATAGGACACTGGATCTAGGCATACAACTAAGTTTGTGGGTACAAGTACCCCTAGGACTTGATAGCATGAAACTGACAGGACATGACACTTCTTGAACACATGACAAATATCAACAATTCATAATACATTAATTTGGGGATTTCATGAAGCACATGGTTATCATAGTCTTGTACATGAATGGAATTGCATATAAACATGTCATACTTTCACCAACCTAATCTCATGGACATTTCCTCAACCATTCATAATGAAAAAAAATATCATGGAAGTCATTCTTAGTCATAGGGTAAAGCATGTATTTATCACTTGGGTCACTATTAAGCTATAATGCATAGTTTCTGATATCTTAGGCATTTTATCAAACACCTAGGATGCATGACTTAGGGCATAGGCATGACCATCAAATTAATAAGAAAAAAATTCATATTTCAACTCAATTTCACATGCTTCAAATCACATACTAGCATAGGTTCATGAACAACACATAAGGATTCAAAATTGGGAATCATATAACCATAATCACATGAACCTACTCAACCCACAACAAAATATTCACAATAAAATATTTAAAACTTAATTCTTGGTCTTCATGCATGAAAGGAATCCATGAATGAACACTGTGCATACCTTAGTTCTTGATTGTATGAAGATTGATGGAGACATTCTCGAATTTGAATCCCCAATTAAAAGCCCTAGCTTGTTCTTGAGAGAAACTTGAGAGAAACAATATATTTAGGGTGAAATATGGCTGAATCATGTGTTATTGGGTTTATATTAGGGTGAAAAATTAACCCTTTTAACCCTTGGACGCGTATTTTAATTTTGTGAAAATTTCCCAACCTGTACCATTGGTGTGATGCGCCACTATCACGTTGTGTCACTGGAATTTGACAATTCTAAATTTGAGCCTTGGCGCGATGCAACATAATCACAGAGGCTCACTGGATTTTGACGATTTCTATTTTGGTTGGCTCTGCTAAGCATTTATGGCTCAGGTGGCATATTGACTTAGTAAAATGGCTCTAACTCTTCGCCCGAGTGTCAGATATAGGCGAATTTGGCAACAGAAATCTTATTAAATTTCCCATATGATATAAAGTTAAAATATTGAAAATGCCATATTTATAAAAGTGGATTCATCTTTAAAACAAGTCTTTAACATTTCTGGGATGATTTTTAAGCTAGGTAGATGTAAGGGGTATTATATTGTTCTTCTCAATCTTCAATGGAATGTATAAAAACTATTAATTCGATCTCAATCTCTAGATTTCAAATATCAATGAAAAATGTTACACAACTCTCAATGGAGGAAAAAGTAACAAACTAATGACAAAAGATCTAAAATAAACCTAAATACTTGGTATTTATGATTCCAGAATTGGGGTTTTCAAATTCAAACTTGGATTTTATGATTTATGGTCGACGCGTCAAGCGACGGTCTATCGCATGGCCGGTGGTCCATCACATGAACCATCGCGGACCTTTAGTGTTTCTTCTTTCTATTTCTTGGCGACGATTTAGGGCGACGGTTCATCGCAACGCCGATGGTCTGTCGCCTGGACCATCACATGACTTCCAGTGATAATGCATTCTACTTCATGGCGACAGTTTAGATCGATGGTTCATCACAGGATGTCCAGAGTCTATGACTTTATTTTTTGGTCAACGATTTAGGTCGACGATTTGTCACAAAGTCAATAGTCCATTGCCTAAGCCGTCGATGCTCATCTTTTTTATGTTTAGATCAGATTGTCCAAGTTATCCTTCACTCTTAATTCGTATCCTAAAAACACTAAAATACCCTGTTAAATAGAATAATGGTTACTTGAAAACACACAATTATCCTAAGAAAAAGATCTAAAATATTTCATCAAAAGTCAAAACATCATGAAAAACCCTGGGTTCAGGACCCTTGGAAAGTTTTCTGGATTTCTAATCTCTAGACAGGATATGACTAGGGGAAATGACTCACAAATTTGGGTACAGTTTGTATGGGTCAATCGTATGCTAGCTAATGTTTGTTGGTAGGATTGGATTGGGTTGTGGACTGGGTATGATTTATTTAGTACTAGTTGTATGGTTGGATATGGATGGTCTGGTTACTTATCTTAACCTTAGACATGGTAACTTAAGTTAGATCTGAGTACGAGTGTCTCACTATAAGCCGTAAGCCAGGGTACGATTCATACCATGGACTCGTATGGTGGTTAGTTGTAATGACCTGGGACTACCCCCTAGTCTTCACATGGTGTTTACAGTCCCAAGGGACCATAAGTTAACCCATGATATGATACCTACTGTGAGCACTAGATAACATGATCATAAATGTGGAATAATACTGACATGCCATAAGGTTTTAAAAATAGGATTTAAAACTGAAATATGAGTCTATAAAAACAACTGGCTGAATTTAATAAAATAAGGATAAACTGGATAACTAACTGTAATGTTTGAATACTAAATAACTGACTCTAATTTATGAAAAGCCTATAAAACTGATTGACTGAATATGAGTTGATAGGACAGGCATATGAAGTAAAATAATTTGTCCTCGAATGGTGAGGACTTACCACTGCTACTATATAGCTGATAGCCTGAGAAGTAAAGTCTAAGTGCGGTCCAGGAACTGAACGTCGTCACCTATGATATAATACATCATAGCACAAAAGAAAGGTATGCGATCAGTACATTGAATACACTGGTATGCGAAATAATGTAGGCTGATAGACATGGTTTCATGAATAGAACTAAGAATTCACTGAATATGCATGTAATACATGAAGTACTAAGTAGAGAATATGGAATCTATAGATATAGAAAATATAGAGAATCTGTAAATACTAAGTATGCATGATTGTCTATAAATACTGAAGATACGTGAAAATCTATAGACACTGGGGATGCATGACCAAACATATAATTTGGATTGATTAAAACCTATAAACTAAAATACTGAAAAATACTGATATCTGTATGCTTTGGTTAAGCAAATCTAAGATAGCATAACTGAACTGAGACTGTAACTGAGACTATATCTAAGACTGTGGGAGGTATTATCTAATCGTCATTCCCCAATTTAAGCTAATCGGGGTACAACCTATAACCACAGTTGAAAGGGTGTTAATATCGTGCCACTGGTAATAATGATGGTTGTGTGGATTCTCTAAATTGATATAATGTCGAAAGGACTAAGAGTGTCAAGCCTGAACTGAAGGGTGAGCCCTGCAAGATAGTCAAGCCTAATTTGATGGGTGACTTATCATACCCTATTCTGGCTACGTAGTTTTGGAGTATAGGGCCTACTACTAATGACTCTGCCTATCTAATAGGGAATCCGCCATCCCTATACTTGCTCGATGCTAAATATTACTTCGATCTAAAAGACACTGAAATACTAGACTATTCTAAGTTCATCTAATAATGCATATAGTATGTTTTGAAGACTATTCTGTAATATAATGATACAAAACTAAGTAAACAACTATGGATTTTGGGTTTTCAATACCCGTAGGACTCAAAATAATAATAGTAAAATGACACTAAAGCTTGGAAGACAAAATATCAAGGATTTTACTAAATCAATCACTCTTGTAGGCATTTTATCAAACACTTGGAGTTCGTGGTTTGATCAAATCATAGGAATGTCATGGAACTTATAGTAAAAAGCATGAATTAATTCAAGGAATAATAATATTAAAACATGGAGAATTGAATAACAATAATAATTTCATTGAAACATGGTATAAAATCATAGTTAATAGAGATTCATGTGTTAAATAACAATTTACAACATAAGAACTTGAAAGATTATAACTTAGTGATTAAAATAGGTTACTTGGACTCCATGGATGAAAGGAATCCATGGATGATTATCTAACATACCTTAATTGATGAATTTTCTAAAGTTTTTGGTGAGTTCTTGAGGATTGACCTTGAAGTTGGAAAGCTAGGGTTTTTGATTTGGGAGAGAAAACTTCTTGATTTGGGAAAAAATAATTAAAATAATGAGTTTAAAAATATTTTTAGTGCTTAAAAGCACACCTGACCGGCTTAAAATTAGGGAAAAGGACTATTTTACCCTTAGGCAAAATTTTTAATTTTTGTCAATTTTTTCCTAAATGGGTACCAGGAGCGATACGGCGCTATCACGTTGTGTCATTAAAAACTGATAACTGGGAACTGGGATGATGGCGTGACACAAAGAAATTGCGGTGCCCCTTTAATTATGATTTTCACCATTAGCGCGGTGCGCCATGATCGCATTGCCTCACTGAAATTGGACAATTATGAACTAAGCCTACGGCACGATGTGCCACTATCACAGAGCAACACTATAAATTGAAAATTACTATTTACAATAATTTCGTGATGCGCTAAGGGTCAAAATGACGGTGTTTAATGACTTAAACTTAAAATCGCCATAACTTTTTATCCAATTATCAGATCTAGGTAAATTTTATATCGTTGGAAAGCTAATTGAATTTTCCACACAATGGCAAACTCTAAACTAAAAAATAATAAATATTTCAAAAATTATATATTAATACTAACATATTGGGACTTAGATTATGCTAGGGAAATATGTGGTGTTATATTAGTGTTCAATCCTCTAGGGATACTATTTTTCCAGGGGTACGAATTATGGGTACGGGTCTTATAGAGTGGATACGACATTGTTGGGGTGAGTCATATCTTGAAAAGTATTGCATCCAATGGAGATAGCCTTGGGTACGAGTGGTGGGTACCACTCGTATTAAAGGGTATGGCTGGTATGGATAGTTATACGCATCTTACATAATTTTTGGGAGTTTAAGTAAGGCCAATCTGAATATTTTGCCACTTAGCATAATAAGGCCCCATGAATTATATTCCTATTGGAAGGTTATTTGCCCTACTATTCTATTCTTAAAAAACTTAGAAAACACTCTTAAATCATCTCTAGTGTTTTTGGGGAAAAGAAGCTAGGGTGTCATCTTAAGGATTAATTTAGTTCTTTTGTTGGTGATTTCTCTCCATAATCTACTTGGATTACGGTATGTTCTCTTCCCTCATTGTTAATTTTAATTAAAGGCATGGATTTTATATAATGTTTTCATGATTTGAATGTTTTTGGGTTTAAAGTATGATTTGGGGTTTTTGGTTATAAGTATTTGGTTATGGTTTTTCCATCTTTTAATTATGCTTTTATGTGCTTTAATTATGGTTTTGGATAATTGATTGCATGGGAATTGTTATTTTGTAATTGGCTTTGGTTTTGGAAATACTATGCCCCCAATATGTTTGATAAAATGTCTATGGGAATGTGTTCACTACATTGTTGAATTTTAATGGAACTATTGCATGGCTTAAACTTGGTAAAGGAACTCTAAATGGATAAATGGATTGGAATGGTTTGGTGGTCATGGTTATGGTTAAATTGAACTCCTTAAGGGATACAATGGAATCCCCCAAGTAAACATTGTAATGAACAACTTGTAGGGTATATGGGACTCACTCCAATAAATTATAACTGAACATTTGCAAGGTACATGGGACTCCCCCAAGTTAATTTTGTAAATGGGTACACAAAAGTCCCTTTAACATAAAAGATTTGGATATGGACAATACTTGCAAGTTATTATTGGTATGACGATACCACTACTAATAGCCTTGGTAAATTTTAAATAGAATAATGGATTGGTTACTTTGAAATTATATTAATTGGGAAATAATGGAGGGGTGTGATAGCGAACTGTAAAGGTGTGAGTTCAATGAATTAACAATGAAAACTCATGTTTGCTAACATAAGGGGCAGGGCATGGCGATCCTTTTATGATACTATGAGGTACATAGGAATTCTCTAATTACAATGCACATATGTATCATGGAGGGTAAGGGTACTTGGGAATCCTTTACTCTTACGACATCTTCGATTTGTACGGCTACACGTATCGGGGCCCATTCAGGGGGTTACACTGGACCCATATAACCTGCGGGTGGTTAAGGACGGTTAAGTTTCACATATCCAGGTTAATGATTTTAAATGCATGCAAAATTCGGTTCCCTTTCTCAACATGTTTATATATTTATATGTATGGTTTGTATGCATATGGTTGGTTTACTTGTTTTTTTTACTTGGCATTATAACATCTTTATATTGAGTTCATTCTAGAATTCACCCGCTAACCCATCCTTGTGCGGTTGTATGGCCACACGATGCTGGAATCGATTATTCTACTCTCCTACTTATTGCTCAAACTAGAGATCAGCTTTTAGGACTGAAGTAGTGAGCCTCCATCCTTTTGTAATGTTCCATTTCATGTTATGGACATTTTCATATACTTTTGTTTATTTATGGATATTGGTTGAGGCTATGGTTTGGGGAATGTCCCAACTGGATATTGGTTTTCTTATGGTTACAGGCTTGTGTGGAACTTCTATGGGTTAGCATGGGAGTGATCGGTATTGGTTTTGTCCTTAGTATTGGCATTGGTATTGGGTTGACACCCTTGGATGAAATTTCTAATTGTTCCATCCTTTTATGTTATGTTATGGAACTGGATTTTGTTCTTATATTGGTTTTTGTTTATGGTTCAGTACCGACTATCAGGTGGGTGTCAGACGATTGGACTCTTTTGGGTGGTCATGGATAGACCTATCCTAGAGTCTTAGATTATGAAATAACTCTATCTTGTTAGATATTCAGAATTCATTAGATTCATGGTATTCATTCGACTATTGGGGTTGGGTATTAGGGGTGGTCCCAGTCCTGATTGGACTTGGATGCCCATTATGACAAAGCCCCCAATTGGTTTATGTTAATTTGGTATTAGAGCTTTGGGTTCAGGGTCAATTGGGAGTTGACAAATCCATGTATGGTAGAGTCTCTTTTAGGGGTGTGTAGCACGCGACACTTATAAGTGAGAGGCTACAATGCATTTAGTAATATTTCACTTTCTTGGTATTTTACTTAAAGATGTAAGGTCTAAGTTCCTTTATGATTCTTGTTTGTTCACTTTTCAAATCATGCCTCGATAATCTGGAGTACAAGAAGACTATTTTATCCCATCTAAGGATAACGTGGAAGGAATATAGAGGATCTATACTCTGTCTAGGGGCCATTTTCCTAAATATCTTAGAGTTTCTTCAATTTCTGCTAGTTCTCCTCAAGGTAAGGTGACTAATATGGAATTTCAACAGTCGATCCATACTATTGCTCAATTGGTTGCTGCTCAGGCTGAGCGGGTGATGTCGCCCAAAACTACACCTCAACAAGAAGTATAATACAGTTGATTGTAAATATAATAACCCAACAAGGTTGGGGTCGATCACACAGGGAAAATGTGAATAGTTTCTAGCCTTGATGTAATCCACGAACAGTGCAGAAAAGTAAACTAGGGGATTTTGTTATCAGTCACAAATAGTAACCTGATCTTGAGTGCTTTTGGGTTATAATCAATATAAGAAAAACACTAGGTTTGTTTTCCCTAGCTTCTCAACTGCTTAAATTTCTCGTGATCAACCCAACGGTTCTACTGTTCTATATGCAAAGCCTATAAGATAAGTCTTATCAACTGTCGGGTAAGCTAGAAGATAAATTTCACCCTTTACATGGTTATCATCTTAGGTTTTTGCTTTTTTGCCCCTTCCTACGGCCTCAGTTACACTTGTCGAGGTAGAATCAAGTGACAAGATGAAATGCTTGGTTATCAAATCCCAAATCACTGTCTAAATCTTCTTTTCCTAAGCACAAGCTTCTTGGTTATCGAATGGATGCGAATAAAGGCAATCTCAAGGTACTGCAACTACTTAAGGATAATTATTGCGAAGAAGAATCAAGATACATGCAGAAACCCTAGAAAAATTGAGCCTCACACTTCCTTTATGTAGTTAATCCACCAGGGCTCCCACAACCCTAGCTAAGGAGATTAGCAGCTCTTGTGTCTGCAAGAAACCATGATTATCAATAAAGAATATATAAAATCAATTACGTAAGAATAAGTTGAATAAACTCCAAAGTCTTTAATTGAATAAAACCATAGAATCTCAAGAACAATTGTAAAAGTATCTAAATGAACATAATAGTGAGTAATAGAGCGTAAATTAATAAAAGTTAAACTCTAGGGTATATATAGTATCTCAAAATAACAAAAAATCGTATTAAAAATGGAATAGGTAATGTAATGTCGCAAGTCGGTACGACTCGTCCATCTCTCGTATCATCTCAATATGAGTCGTACCCTGCCTTCTCATATCCATTCTAGTGTTTGATCTTCCCAAAGCTTCACCTTTCTATTTAGTAATACTTCTGAATACGACTTCTTCATATGATTTATAACTGGGTGTACGACTTATGCCCTTTACTTATATCCACTTGGGACTTCAGTCTCTTTAAGTCTTGGACACTAGTTTTATACGATATTCCTTGACGAGTCTTACTCAGAATTCTAACTCATGTAATTTTAACACTTAAACTCCTAGATTGTAGCTTCAATTCTATTAGGCTCACGACTTTAGTATATTCTTCGTACCCTGTCTTACGACTGGGGTACTTGAGGCCTATCTTTTTCATACTTGGCTCCTCAATTTGGATTTTAGTTCTGTTACTCATACGATTCAAAATACGAGTCATATCGATTGGTTATGACTCAAGATTTGACTCGTATACTAATGATCAAAATTGGTCTTGTCAAGTCTTTTTCTTCTGTTTTCATTCCAACATTGTTGCAAAACCTGTTTTACCTGTAATTCACACCAAAGTGCATCATATCCAAATAAATGTCCTAAGTTCACGCATAAATTCTCCGTTTTAAGCATCGAAATTATCATGTTTCCATGCAACAAAATACCCTTAACTTATACTTTTGCATGTCCTCAGGCAAACAAAACCAAATACCTATATTCTAGCATGGAGCCGATGCTTAAACAGGGAGATCTCAAACATCCCATGAAAGTGATTTTTAATTTAATTTCAATCTTGTTGTTCCCCACTAAATTCTACTTTTAACCTCAAAATGTGTATGGAAATTTAGCATATGTAGAAATACGAAAGAATATGATGATGGCATTATATTAGCAATAGACACTTGGGCATAGACATAATTTACATTGGTCAAACAATATATTAACCTAGCAACATAACCCATATGCACTCACAGTCAAAGAAATCCCATTCACTCTTCTTTTGGATAAATCCATCTTATTTAGGGATATAACAAATGACTTTCTCACTCATAAATAAGTATCACTGGTGAACACAGAATACCATAGGCTTGAACTTATGCTCTTTTTGTAAGTTCTCATACATTCACAGTAAGATCACTATAGGATTTTACTTTGCTTGTAACGTAGGCTTGAGGCTGGTATGATATATTTTGAGATTCATTTAGTGATTAAGCCTCCTGGAATACTCCCTATCTTAGCTGCCCGCATCAAACCTGCAAGTTATAGTAAACTTTCAATTTTAGGCACATCAAAAATTTTCCAAACTGCTACCAAATTTTTTGAAATAACCCCCACCCCAACTTAAAAACATTGCACTATCCTCAGTGATATAAAAATAAATAAAGAAAGGATAAGGGTCATACCTAGGTGCTCAAGGTACCGGTGAGTCAACATCAGTATATGGGCCTTAGGTCGGGTCCTACTCTCATCTGCTATTGGCCCAGTAACTGGGACTGAACCATTTAATGAGGTCACCACATTAGTCCCCTCAGTAACAGCAATCAGATATCTTGCTCTACCAGCTCCAGCAGTTATATCACGAACCCTTATCTCGCGGTCCTGCTCATCCTTGATGCTCTCACATCTGGCTTTTTTTTTCAGCAACTTTATCCTCTCTCTTCTTTCTCTTCTTTTCTCTTCTTTCTACCTCAATTTCTATAAATTAACCATCGGTTGGGTATGCCCCAATATTGAGCACCTCAATATCAGGAATCACAGTCTCTAAGATCGGCTCAGGAATAACCGGCCTCCCATATAATTCGGTGACTATCTTCTTTATCTCAGAAATCTCAGCTCTAACATTAGCCATATCTAGCGCCTTCTCTCTACCCAAATATCAAGTAATTCATAACTCAAATGTATCTAGGATCCCTTGGACATGCCTATCTCAAACTGCCTGTCCATCTAAGATCTTACTCCTCTATTCATGTGACCAACCTTTGCAGTAAATATAGCTAATTTTGTCATAACTTCTGTCCCCACAGCCTAAGAAATCAACATCATACTGGGAGGCATACCACATGGCCTAGGTGTCACAAATTTGACTGGTGGTGGGGTATTAGAAGTACCCATTGCATTTATGTGTGCAATCGCGGTCTTTGAACCTGCGTCAGTAGTCTCAATGGTAGCAGGGGCATCTATCTGGACATCTTTCGTAAACACTCCCCCCATAGAATCTATAGCTTGTCGCATAGGTTAGGCCAAAGTATTGGCCACATCTCTAATCATCCCAATGCCAAATGTCCTCCTAGCCTCAATCATCTCATTAATATTGGGTATCTCCAACACTCTCGAAGCTAAGCTTATTTGTGTGATCATGCAGGGGTAGGCCAACAGTTCCTTTTGACCCCCCTACTATACTATCTCTTAAATCTCAAGTCCAGGAACTCACCAAAATATCGAATGCATACCCGACTGTGAAACCAACTATCATAGCAGTCCAAACTATGCTTAGAACGTCATCTCATATAGTGGGACAAAACCTGAGTCGGGCTAGTGTCAACTAAGCTTTACAATCGACGTTAATGGTACCCTTTTCAATCTGTTGTGAATCACCAATACCACGTGGAACCCAAGTATCACGATTACTATGTGCAGCTATCCGCTCAGCTATCCACCTAAACATTACTATTTTATCATCAGTACCCAACGTTCGATTAGTGATCTTTCCTCTCTCGGCTATTTTATAATCCATCTTTCCTGTGTTGGCCGGAGCTTGATATTCTAGCCCATATAAAAATCTCCTAATAGTTCAGGGAGAGATGTCAACTCTAACTCCTTGAATAATCAAAGAGGTAATAGGATCACCTCCCTTCAACAACATACCCTGAGTATATTGCAACTGCAACTCGTACTTTTAAGTTGCGTAGAACACATGAATAAGGACCTCGCTATATCTGTTGGGTGCTTTCATCATCCACCCAAATCGATAATTCCTAAAGCATTCTTCAAACTCGGGTAACTCAAACATTCCTGATGTAGTCATTCTCCTTTCTGGATATAACACTCTCTTTATCTTACTACCCAAAAAATGATAAAAACCTAGACTGAATATCACTTGTATACCAGGGTAGCTCTATCATTCAATGATAGGCATCGGGGTAGAGGCCAATGCGAGTGGGGGGTCCTGACTTTCTATTAGGGTAGCATCTACCTTGGGTCCCTGATCTTCTTTAGAGGTAGCCTCTGCTGAACTAGATTCAGCTTTATCATTATCATCATCATCATCCAAAAGCTGTTGTGTGTGAGAAGGGAAAACTGTTGCATTCTTTCATCTCGGCTCCTTTGGTAGAGGTGAATCAGAATCTAGAGAAACTACTTTCTTCTTTAGGATTCTGATCTTCTTTAGATGTAGCCTTTGCTGAACTAGATTCATCTTAGTCATCACTATCATCATCGTCCACAGGGCATGGTGTGTGAGGAGGGGAAACTGGTTCATTCTTTCATCTTAGCCCCTTTGGTGGAGATGAATCAGAATCTTGAGGAACTAATTTGTTACCCTTAGCTTTAGTAGTTTCTTTACCTTTGTTAACAACTTTATTGAATAAGGTTCCATTATATTCTTCTCCGCTGCTTTCATCTATCATTTCAGAATTGGAGAAACTGGTTTCTTCGCTCTCAACCGTTAGTTGTTTATTCCCATTCTTAGAAACTATTTTGGAGGAAGAAGCATTCTTTGGAAGCATTATTCCTACAAATACACTAATGTCAGTAACCAATAAAAGAAAAGAGAAACAAAATTTAAAGCTAAAGTTCAATGCACATGGTCTCAGTTGGGTACAAATGGTGGGTACTAGTCGTATCCACTGGGTACGACTCATATAACCAAGTTGTATCCTAGACAGTGTATGACCTTTGTTTACTGGTCTGCTTATAACTACCCATTAACAATCGTACCGAGCTAGTACAATTCATGACCAACAGTCGTGAGCAAGTCAAAAATATAAATTCTATTGTAACTCTTCCCAAGTAGGTATAATTAATGTATACGAATCATATGGTCTGGATACGACTCATATGGTTGAGTCATATCTACTCTAGAACTTTGAATTTGTTAGAATTCCATGTTGTCAGTGGGTACGAGTCTCACCATGACTCCCGTATTAGTGGGTATGAGTTGTAAGAAGTCTCGTATCCACTACAATATAGATGACCAACTTCAAAGTTTGACTACAATGAAATTTCACAATATACCTACGACTAATTTTCAGCTATATCCAACAACTAAAAACACAGACATAAAAATCCATTCTGAAAGCCTAGTTCTACTCCCATTTCAAAATATTCAACACAAATAACACAAATAAGGTACCAACAAATCAAGTAATGTATAAATTCTTTTTAAATCAAGTTTACAATAGCACATACCACTTATTTTAACTTTCAAAGTTGCAAAAAGAAGTTGAGAAACTTACTTGATGGGTGAAGAGTAGGAAATCTCGATTAGGGATGTTAATGGACTCATATTCTAGTTTAAATCACACCAATTGAAGACTTTGAGGTAGTTGGTAGTTAATTCAAGTTGGAAATAAGTTGATTTTGTGGGTTGAAGTTCAAAATTTATGGTGAAATTTATGCGAGTACTAGTTGGAAGCAATGGATGCCCGATCGAGTGTATTTTTCCTCTTTAATTATAGGCCTGGGCTGGGTCAACCCGATAATTGAATTAGGATTCATGGGTGTGAGTGGTGTATAAAACTTGTACCCAGGCTTATGGGTCATTTCTTTGACTCATACAACCCTTGGATCTTACCTGGATTCTTGAATGAATACGATTCTCAATCACAAAACGTACCCAAAGGATACGACTCATACTGGGAATCATATTCATTCCATAACATAATACCTGAATCTAATTTTTATCCCAGGTCAATAAGACTCCTACTCATGAGTCATACCGTATAGATATGACTCATAAAGAGTCCGTATGATAACTTTTTCAACTTTTCTGAATTTTGGCTACATTCTTTTTAGTCCTGCACATTGAACAAACACATTACCCTATAAATGAAATAAGTAAAAAAATATGGGTTGCCTCCCACTTAGTGCCTTATTTAACATCGCGGCACGACAAAATTTTCTTGATTACTCAGACTTCATTGAGGTCAATATTAACCACTTCCTTCACTTCTGCTATATTTCCCATATAGTGCTTTACTCATTGTCTGCTTACCTTGAATGGATGATCCCTATTATTCTGTAGTTCTAAAGCACCATAGGGATAAATTATTGTCACTGTCAATAGACTCTGCCACCTAAAGTTTAACTTACCACGAAACAAATGAATCTTGGAATGGTATAGTAGCACTTGGTCAATCTTTTCAAGAACCCTTTTCTCAATCTTTAGGTCATGATGCAACTTCATCTTTTCTTTGTAAAGAGCTGAACTTTCATAAGCCTGGAGCTAGAATTTATCCAACTCATTGATGTTATTCAACCTTGACTTTACTGAATCCTTCTACTTTAGATTTAGCTTCTTTAACGCCTATAGTGCCTTAGGCTCGAGGTCAAATAGTAAATGGCAAGCTTTTCCATACATAAGCTGATATGGTGAACACCTATAGGGGTTTTCAAAGTTGTACAGTAGGACCATAATGTGTCATCTAACTTTCTTTCCCAATCATTCCTATTGTCTTCACAACTTTTGCCAATATGTACTTGATTTCTCTATTGGACACTTCAACTAGTCCACTGGTTTGGGAATGATAAGGTGTTGTCACCTTGTGATTTACTCCATATTTTTCAAGCAGTTTCTTGAATAGATGTTTACAAAAATATGACCCTCCATCACTAATAATAGCACGTGGCATACCGAATTGGGAAAAGATATTTTTTCTCAAAATGCAGTAACACCCATGCCTCATTGTTAGGAAGCACAATTGCTTCCACCAACTTCGAAACACAGTCAACAACCACAAGTATGTACTTCATGCCACACAAACTCATGAAAGGTCCTGTGAAATATATGCCCCATACATCAAACACTTCCAATTCTAAGATAGGGGTCATGGGTAATTCATGCCTCCGAGAAATAGTACCTTGTCGTTGACATTGATCACAAACAGATGAAAAATCATGAGCATCTTTGTAAATTGTTGCCCAATAGTATCCATATTAAAAGATCATATGAGCTATGTGGGCCCCTCTATGATGTCCCCCAACTGGTGATGAATGACAACCTTCAAGTATACTCATCATCTCTACATCAGGTATACATCACCAAATGACTCCATCTGTACAAATCTTAAATAGGTAAGGTTCATCCCAAAAAATTTTTCTTACCTCGTGTATGAACTTCCTCCTTTGCTGATATAAGAGATCTTTTGGGACTAGATCACTTGCTATGTAATTTGCATAATCTGTAAATCATGGAATCAAATCTTAGAAAGGCACCAAAATTTGATCATTTGGAAAACTTTCATCAATCTCCAAACCAGTAGCAAACTTCTTCATAGCTTCCTTCTCCAGTCTAGACAAGTGATCTGCAATATGTTTTTTTGTGACTTTTCTATCCTTTACCTGGAAATCAAATTCTTTTAACAACAGCACCCACCGAATAAACCTCAACTTTGTATCTTTATTCGTCATCAGTTACCACAATGTGTATGATCTTTGTGCACTATCACCTTTGACCCAATCAAATAAGATCTAAATATTTTGAAGGCAAAAATCTCTACCAAGAACTCTTTCTCTGTCATGGTATAGTTCTTTCGAGCTGGATTTAGTGCCTTACTAGAATAGATGAGATAAAGGATTTTTCTTCCCTTTGTCATAGTACATCCCCTTAAGCCAAACCACTTGCATCACACATAAGCATAAAAGGTGAGGACAATTCAGGAGACACAATGATTGGAGAAGTCACCAATTTCTCATTTAGGATTTCAAAAGCCTTCTTACATGAATCATCAAAATTAAATTTTACCTCTATCTGTAGAGAAATCTTTGAGAAGTCTTTGATAAATCTCCTGTAAAACCTGCATGCCCTAGAAAGCTCTGAATTCCCTTTATAGAAATTCGGTAAGGCAATTTTAATTACCTAAGTCTTTGCTTGATCAACCTTTATGCCTCTCTTTGAAATCTTATGCGCACAATTCCTTCTTTAACCATGAAATGGCATTTTCCTAATTAAGCGCCAAGTTAAATTCTTCACGTCTGTGCAGATCTTTTGCCAAATGAATGAGACAGTCATTAAAAGAGTCACCAAAAACCAAAAAATTATACATAAAAACATCAATGCTGTCTTCGACCATATTAGTGAAAATTAATATAATACATCTCTAAAATATAGATGGGGTATTGCATAAACCAAATGGAATTCACTTGAATACAAAGGTTCCATAAGGACAAGTACAAGTCATCTTCTCTTGGTCTTCTAGTGGAATCGTGACCATCCTTTGCCTGCTAACCTGTCTAGCATTCGATCAATGAATGGTGGAAAAACGTGGTCCTTCTGAGTCCATCATTCAATTTTCTATAATCCATGCACACTTTCTATGCAGTGACTGGCCTCATTGGTACTGCCTCATTCTTCTCGTTAGGAACAATAGTAATTAATTATACCAGACTAATCCACTTGCTATTAGCGATGGGATACACTACACTAAAATCCAATCACTTGATGTATTCTTCCCCATGTAATGCACTTACCAACTCCTTGTACTCCTTAATACCATCAGAGTTAAAATTCACACTTATAGTTGCAAGTGCAGCAATATCTAATCTTTTTAGAATAGGAACAGTTGCCTCAGAACCATTATCCCACAAGGTCATTACATCAACATCACGCAAAGAATATGCTTCCATATCATGAAACATCAATCATAAAAACCACTCTCAATTTGTCAGGATGTTTTATATATTTGCATACATTGAATGTCACTTGTTTGTCATTTAGTCTAAGCATTATATATCCTTTATCCAGATCAATCAATGACCTACCTGTAGCCAAAAATGATTTTCCCAAGATAATGTGGACTTGAAAGTCCACTTCGTAGTCTAATATAACAAAATCAATAGGAAATATAAAACAAGACACATTTACCAAAACATCATAAAGGATACCAACAGGCTTCTTGACCATTCTGTCAGCCATCACTACTATTATAGTAGTTTTTTTGGGAGCTCCATACCTCAACTATTTGAATATAGCATAGGACATAAGGTTGATGCTAGCACACAAGTCATATAATGCTCGAATATAGTTAAAAGACCCAATAGTTCAAGGTATTGTGAAAGCACTAGGATCCTTCTTCTTTGATACCAAAGATTTAGTAACCACAAAACCACAATGACGAATATTATCTACTGGCCCATAGTTGACTGACCTCTTCTTGGTAATCAAATCCTTCATGAATTTTTCATATCCTAGCATCTTCTCCAATATCTCTACATGCAGTATGTTGATAGATATCTCTTTTAATATAGCTAAAAATTTGTTATACTTACCTTCTTCTTATTTTTTTCATTCTTTGTGGATACAGAGAAGGAGGTCTTGGAATGGGTTTCAGCACGGGCTCTTTAGCCCTCTCTTCTCCTTTATTCTTCTTGCTACTGCTCCTGTCATCATCTGGCTCATCATTATTTTTTTGCTCATCACTTATGGGTACAGATGGGTTTGTAGTAATCTTACCACTCTGAGAGCAGATGGCATGACAATGACTGTCGTTTGTTAAATTTACCACTATATTGCTTGGAAGAGTGGTAGGTTGTCTTTGATTTACTGTGACTGACATTCGACCATATTATTTCTCTAATAGCTTGATTGCTTTTGTATATGTCTCAAATTTTTGGTTCAATCCTGACAGATCAACTTTGATATCCTTCAAGCAGTCTTCTTGACTTTTTTGCCCTTTGACCAGTCTGGACAAAAGTGCCTCCATTCTGGACTCTGTATCACAAATACCTAGTGAAATATATTTGTCACTCTCCTCCTTATAGTCATCTTTGCACCAGCAATCATCCTCTTTATCTCTATATCTATCACTATAATAGTTCCAACCTTAATTTTCTTGCCTTTGGGCTCACAAATCCACTAATCTACGATCAAGATAATTTTATTCTTTTTCAGATTCAATTTCAAATGGTTTGGATGTTGAACCCTATACGGTAGCTACCTTCACCTTCTCTACACTCATTAATGAAAATTTCCTTGTAGCAACCCAATATCTGTACAAAATTATGCAACTTCATATGCTACCATATCATTAGTTGCTCCATAGGCATTTGTTGCTCTATAGAATATGTACCACCACCACATTCTAAATCTCGAGTATTTCATACTCTGTTGGTCACCATTATATCATCTAGTATTTCTTGGGCAACATCTCAACAAAGATACATAAATGCTCCTCCTGAAATTATATCTATCATAGCTCTTGAACTATAATTCAATGATCTATAAAAGAACTCAGACAAGTGAGATTCTCTATTTTTGTGATTTTGTACCATGATAAGATTCTTCTTGAATCAAAACCATGCCTCATACATAGACTCTGTAGGTAACTATCTAAAATAGTAAACTTCATCCATCAACTATAGCATCCATGCAGGAGTGAAGAATTTGGTAAGAAACTGTGTCTTCAACTCATGCCAAGTAGTGATAGATCCTTTTGGAAGTTCCCCTTACCATTATGATGTTTTACCTACCAAGGAAAATGGGAAAAACCTTAATCTCAATTCTTGTAGATTAACCCCTAGAATAAAATAATTTGTGCAGATTTGACAAAATTTGTAAGGTGAATGTTTGCATCATTCTTAGCTTTACCAGAAAATGCTCCGTTTAGATTCAACTACTAGATCATAGCACTAGTGATATAAAACATCACATTAAGGGCTAAATCAGGAGGAACAATGGCTCTCAACTCCTTCGGCTCAACATAACCAGATCTTCATTGTTTTCCTCACATGGACCAAAGTGTTGATATGCCAGAATAAATGGAGATCTGTCTCTATGAACTCGACAATTAACAACCTGTATCAGCCATACTAAACCACCTTACTGAGCTAACTCTTCCTCTGCAGCAAGTCTAGCCACTTCAGCTTGTCTATGTTCTTACTAAAATAGTTGTTGTGTCTGTAAGTCTGCAATATTCTACTGATCCAATGGAGCACACGGGAGTGCCATATTTGAATCAACTGATAGGGTATCTTAAACCCCATCATGAACCCGTCTTGACATTTTTCTAGGTGTTTGAAGGATTCTCTTTGGTTCTAGATCAAAGGGGAGTAAGGGATATCCTTTACTCGTAGTTTTTGGCATACATTGATGTATGCCAAATCAAAATATAAAAAAAAAACTAAAAACTTCACCAATTAAATTCACTACTCAGACTGTTGTCCCTGGCAACAACACAAAAATTTGATGTCGCCCAAAACTATAATTTATCTAGAAGTATAATGCAGTCGATTGCAAATATAATAACACCAACAAAGTCGAGGTTGATCCGAGAGGGAAAATACGAACATTTTCTTGCCTTGATGTAATCCATGAGTAGTTCAGAAAAGTTAATTGAGGAATTTTGTTATCAATCGCAAATAATAACCAAATCTTGAGTGCTTTTGGGTTGTAATCAATATGAGACAAATAATAGGTTTCAGTTCTCCCTAGCATTTCAACTCCATAAATTTCTTGTGATAAACCTAATGGTTCTGTTGTTCTACATGCAAAGCCTACAAGAAAAGTCTTATCAACTGCCGAGTAAGATGAAAGATAAATTTCACCCTTTACTTGGTTATCGTCTCATGGTGTTGACTTTTTTTGCCCCTTGTTATGGCCTTAGTTACCTTTTTCATGGTAGGATCAAGTAATAAGATGGAATGCTTGGTTATCGAATCCTTAATCATTATTATAATACCCTATATTTCTCTAGCCTAGATTAACCATCAGTAAATGGGTTATCCTAAATAATTTTTTTGGAAAAATCAATAATTTTCATATTAGAGCCTCCCATTACGTATGACATTCAATTAGCTTTCCAACGATATAAAATTTGCCTAAATCCGACAATTGGAAAAAAAGTTATGGATATTTTAAGGTTTAGTTGTTAAACATCGTCATACAGGCCAGTAGTGCATCGCAGAGTGTATCAAAATAGCAATTGTTAATTTCCAATATTGCTCAGTTATATTGGTACATCGCAACATACACCATATTAACAATTGTCAATTTCCATTGTACCAATGCGAGTCCACCGCGTCGCGGTGGACTTCCAATTCATAAACAAATTGGAAACGCGATACCACCACATCGCGCCACCATGCAATTTCCCAGTTGTGATTTTATAGTAACACAGTGCGATAGAGCTGTATCATGCTAGGGGTCCAGATCGAGAAAATTTCATGAAAGATTAAAGTAGTGCCTACGGTTAAACCAATCTTTTCCTATGATTTTATTCCGCCCAGATGTGAGATTTAAGCCCTAAAAATTTTTAAAACCTTCATTATTCACTTTCCCCCAACATCAAAAGGTATTTCTCTCTCAAGAAAATAAACCCTAGCTCTAAAGAATCAAGGTCAATCCCAAGAATCTCTCCAAGAACTCCAAGAATCTCATGAATTAAGGTATGTTAGATGTTCGTCCATGGATCCTTACCTTCCATGGATCCCAAGAATCCTTTTTTATAATACAAGATTTATGATTAATGATTTCCATGTTTGAATTAGATTGAATTTATGTTCATAATGTTGTTAAGTTTTAATCTATGATTTACATTACAAGTTCGAAGAATTGTTTCTAGTATGTGTCGAATTATGTGATATTGATGATAAACCCTCCAATTTGGAAGTTGATTGTTCTAACCACGTTAACTCTAAGTGTTTATGATTTAATGAACCAAGTATGCTTCTTGTGTGTTTGATAAATTGTCTATGAGAATGAAATAATGCTATTATAGCATACTAACATATGTTCCCCATCCATGTACAAGTTAATACCTTACAAGTGTTTGATTAAATGTCTCTGTGAATGAATTATGCCCAAGTGAACATTGTTATGTTATTCAAGATAATTCTTTCCTTTACTTTTCATGCTATCGAGTCCTGACAGTATTTAATACCCGACAATTTAGTTGTTTACCTAGAGCCAGTGTCAGTGGCAGAATAGTATTAGTCATGTCACAATCAATAGTACTCTCAGTCAATTATAGAACTTAGTAGAATTTGGTCAGCTGTAGAACTTAGGAAAACATACTAATCTAAGTATCAGTCCAGTCCAGTTTAGTATACTCAGTTCAGTGTTTTTTAATTAGGAGTAAGAACTAGCACCGAGCGAGTATAGAGGTGACGAATTCTCCTATCAGGCAGACAGAGTAGTTAGTAGCAGTCTCATACTACAGAACTACATATCCAGCATAGGATGTGAGAAGTCACCTGTTAGATTAAGTCTTGGCTACCTCCCAGAGGTCACCCATCAGATTAGGCTTGACTTTCTGTTTAGGGTCACCCGTCAGATAGGCTTGACCACAACAGTGTCTTTACCCGTGGCATAGTACTGGCACCCATAAAACTATGATTAAACTTATTCGGGGGCATGTCAGTTAAGTGAGAACTCCCATAATTTTTAGTTTCAGTCTCGGTCTTTAGAATAGAACTCAATTCAGATCTACAGAATTAGGACTATCAGATATAGTCACTCAGTTATTAGTAATTAAAATTATCAGTAATTCAAAGTATCAGTGATGTCCGATTATCAGTATATTCAGTTTTAAGTTATCAGATTCAGTTCTAGTATACTTAGTTACGGTATGCACAATATGTTCAGCAGTTATAGATCCTCCATGTATGCTAATCTATCTCTTGCATATTATTTAGATAATTATTTTTCATGCATATGGACCCACACATTCACCCTTAACTTATTTAGCATACCAGTACATTTGTACATACTAATCATATACCCATTTTTTGGGCTATGATGTTTCATTTCATAGGTTCGAATGCTCAGGTTTCTGACCGCGCTTAGCCAAATTCAACCAGCAGTAGAATATTTAACTATGAGTCCTCATTTATCGAGGATATACTTTTATTTTAGTACTTCAGCTTAGTAGTATTTTAGTATATGGAGTTAGTTGGGGGATTGTCCCATCTACTCCACTTTCAGATAGTTTCAGTTAGAGGCTTTTCAGACTAAATTTTTAGATAGTATTTCAGATTCAGATGTTATGATTCATTATTAGTGTTTTAGATTTTTTGAACCTTATGGAATTTTAGCCTATTATTTCATAATTATTTTAGTATTATTATTCAGTCCTCACAGCATATATCATTCATGGGTTAGCTTATGGTCCTTCGGGGTCGCAAACACTATGTGTGACTAGGGAGTAGTCTCGGTTCATTACAAACTTGGTATCAGAGCCTAAGGTTCAATATAGTCTTAGGGAGTCTGAAAGTCGCATTGTGTAGAGTCTTGTGCATGGGTGAATTGTGCACCACACTAATGGACAGGAGGCTATGAGATGTGTTAGCAATAGTCGTACTTATCCATTTTGTGGAGAGTATGGTAAAAACCATCAGAGAGAGTTTAGGGCTGGCAGTAATATCTATTATGACTGTGGGAAACTGGGACATAGGCTTAGGGAGTGTCGATTAGATGCTCATAGAGGTAGGGATATTCGCCATCAAGGTCAGTCTCATCAGTCACCAGTTTTGTGCAGTCACCCGAATCAGTAGGGCTCCTCTTCTAGTGCCACCCACGGTTAGCGTCTAAATAGATTTTATGCACTTTAGTCTCGATAAGATTAGGAAATTCCTCTTAATGTAGTCACTGGTAAATTACAAATCTCCCACTTATATGATTATGCTTTATTAGATCCATGAGCTCCTCTATCTTCCGTAATTTCTTACATAGCAGTCCATACCAAGGTTAAACCATGAAATAGTAGTAGGGTTATTGATTTAGTAACCCACAGACATAGAATGATGAATTTAAGATAAGGGGGAGATTATAGTATAGTACATGGTAGAAGACCATACATGCTTACAGTTCCTAGTATAAGGAGTTCTAGTTCACTCTGTAGTACGAATCAGGTTCCATAAGTTTAGAAATTCCAGACTCAGGTCATGCAGTTCATGAAACACGTATTAATGTTTCCCAGTATGCTCAGTTCTCATGAATCATGTTACACTCTAAATGGTCCATGAAGTTTATTTTATGCCATATGTTCCTTAGGCCTTAGTAGTGTGTCGAAGTCATTCAGTCATCCTTCAGTTAGATGGTGTATTGTACATTATCACAGTTTTCCTTAAACCTATTCAGTCCCATATTCAGTACCATTACAAACTTGGTATCAGTTACCATCTCATATCATCCTCATGTTAGTCATGTAATTCATAAATCGATTTTAGCCATGTAATCATGCATAAGATATGCATGTTTAGTATGTAAGTTCAATCTATCAAACTAGTCACATAATTATGCTTTAGTTGTACATGTCTAGTTCAGTATGTAATCTCAGTCTGTTCATACTCTCTCAGATTAACTAGCCATATTCGAGGACAAATGTTCCCATGAGGGAGATATTGTAATACCCCATATTTTCCTAGCCAAGATTAATCCTCAGTACATGGTTTATCCTAAATAAAATTTTTGGAATACTCGGTAATTTTCATATTAGATCCTACCATTGCGTAGGAAATTCAATTAGTTTTCCAACAATATAAAATTCTCTTAAATCTGACAACTGGGAAAGAAGTTATGACAATTTTAAGTTTTAGTCATTAAACATCGTCATTCAGTCAAGTAGTGCATCGCGGAGTCTGTGAAAATAGCAATTGTCAATTTTTAGTATTCCTCCATGATACTGGCACATCGCGCCAAATACCCAATTCACAATTGTCAATTTTCAGTGTACTAACATGATTCTACCACGACGCGATGCACTTCGAATTCACAAACAAAGTGGAAACGTGTCACGACCCGAACCGAGGCCCTGGCCGTGACGAACATCCAACCCATAAAGGCCCAAACGTCCTACTCTATCTGATAATCATGCACAACATTTATACAATAAAATGAAAATGAAGAATTGTAAATCAAATACGGAAACATGGTCATACTCTGAAATTAGTTTGACAATGAAGGAAAACTCCAACAATATCTAAACAACATCTGATTCTGTCTGCAAAATCACTACTATATGATTTCTAACACAATCTAAAAACTGGGACAAGACCCCAGTAGACAAAAAACCATGTATAATAATAGTCGTCTGAAAGTAAACAGGCCTTTCGGAAAAAAGAAGGCTCTCCACTGCACAATCTGATCTGCGATCCGAAATATCTATTGTTTACTTGGATCCCTAGATTGAGCCTCAAAACCTGAAAGGAGGGGGGTCAGCACAAATGTACTGGCACGTGAAGCAATCCAATATAGTGTATTTGTATACGTATAAAGTAGATGAGAGAAATCTAACAAAAAACCTTGCATAAAATAGTTTCCAAAACACATGGGTATCATTTTGAACATTCTAAGACATTTTTGTCAAAATCGTTTCTGATCTTTGTATTACTTCTGCGTTAGGTGGCGCTCTCTTACAATTCTGATATTACATAGGCTATTTTAAATCCATCATTGAATCAGCGGGGATGCCCCCAACCCGGGTGTGGCGCAAGGGTTGGAGTCTCTGATTCTGATATGCCACACGGCTCTAAGCCAGTATAATATATAAACCCGGATCGAAAAATCACGGTTTTGGGCAATGAGTTATTTGAACTCATGCTTTCTTCGGGGAACCACCTAACATCTCTTTGTGCCTTATTTTAGCCCTTTCTGAACATGCATTATTCTGAAGTTCAGAAATATGAATATCTGATAAAGCCTGATTTAAAACATGCGTTCTATTTTGTTTTGAATTTATCATAGTATTATCTAAGTTAGTGTCATCACACCAAGACTTGCAAGTCCTATTTCTGACCCATAGTGTCATAAGCATGATCTTTCATAAAAATATAGTTTCAGACCACCCAAATATGTAATTTTCATAAAGGATTTCATGCTCCGAAGCTCAAGTCAAAACCATGCAAAAACTTTCATCAAACATATGGTGGTCATGTGCTTTTGCCAAAACCATGCACTCTTTCATTATATGTATATTCAACATTCACAACCCTCTCTTTTGTATTCAAAAAAATTATATTCAAAACATAGCAAAACCCAAAGAGTTTCATATCATGTTTTTCAAAACGCATTCAAAACAATTTATATCATACAAAGATGGGAAGACTCATAACAAGAGAGGGATTCATTATCATTCATTCTCTCAATTGAATAATCATTCTTGAATACATACGTACATATGCATATAATTTCAAATAAATTTGGGGGAAAGGTCTAAAACCCAAACAATACCGTTAAAACTTCTAAAACATGATTATATTCATAAACTTCGAAACTCCATTCTTAAAACATGATTTCTATGCCCATGAGATTTTAGGAATACCCCGCGTACTTTGATTATGAAGAATAATGGATGATTCTTGAAGCTTGCATATTGGGGATTTCGAATCTATAATCAAATTTGAAAACTCACGGTTGAATTTTGAGTTATTATGATTTTGGGTTGAAAGCCTAAGAAGTGTTCTTGAGAGAATTTGAGAGAATGAGGGTATAATTTGGCTATTAGAGGATGAATCTAGTGTTATAGGGTATATTTAAGGGTGGAAAATAACCCAAATACACCTCTTGGATGCGGAGCTTGACTGCAGGAAATTACACTGGCAGGAATTTATCGCCCTGACTTACTGCCTCTCATGAAAATGGCTGTAACTCTTTGCTCAGGTATCAGATTTTGTGGAAATTGGTATCATTGGACAGATAATTTGAAGAGATTTCATTTGATATATAGTAGGTCATCCAGTTCATCATATACAAGGAGTTATGATCGATTGAATCTAACCCAAGTTTCGATGCTCACTCAAACTCTAACAATAGGAAAACTTTCAACTCGTCCTTGAGTTTGGGGACCTCTATGATCTTAATTTATGCTTAAATAGGTTTACAAACTACATAATTGATTAACATGCCAAATTTTAATAGGATTTATGGCTTTTTTATCATCTATGCATAGAAACGATAGTTTTTATTCTAGCCCAAAATGTGAGGTGTTACATTATCTCCCCCTTAGGATCATTCATCCCCGAATGATGGATAGGAATGTTGTGGTCTTAAAGGTATAGAATAACACAGACATGATGTGTGATCTAAGAGAGATTATAACTGATCTGAAATATTTTAAACTTCTATCATGAAACTGAATTCTAAGCAGACGTGACTTTTCTTGCTTCAAGAAGCTGATTCGTACTGAAAGTTTAGGATTCCGTTGAAATGTTCATGATCCAATCATACATATTAAATTTGGAAGTGATATCTTCTGTAAGTAGAAATATCGAGACAACAAGATTTAGATCGTACAAAGGTATTACACTGTCTGAGCTAAAATGCCTAGAGAGATTTGAGACTATGCGCTGAACTCTTATGAACTGAGTCATGACTAAATAGCTGAATCTGAAACTTAATGTTCGGACTGAACTGAATTTACAATTTGCATTGATGGAATAGATTATCTATTGGAATGGTCATACACATTGGGACTTCAGATAGCAGGACTGGGGGTAAAAGTGGAAAACCACAATAACTTGTCTACGTGACTGTTAAACTGAACTGGTGGTTATTCTGGCTGAATTATTCTGGTAAATTATACTTAACTGGAGTATCTCTTCAATACTCTTTCTAAAGAACCTTGGGCATGAGTCACACAAGACATCCGACAATAGGATCCCAACATTGACATTACTCTGCATCCTAGAATATAGACATATAACTCATAAATTAGGATAGAATTACCAGGCCTTGGTGAATGAGACTTCTTTCTTTCAAGATTAGCACACTCCTCAAATACTCCCTTAACTGTACTATTTCCCGTAGATACTACATTCATTCGATTGAACTTATTTGTTCTTGCATTGGCATTTATAAATCTTTCTACTAATGTCTATAGTAACTTTAATCCTCTTCACCGTGGTCAGGCCCAACTCCAAATCTCAAAATACTATATGCCACTCCACGATACAAGTCTAAACCATAAGATTCAACCTTCTATATCTTTTAAAAGATCGCACCCTAAGACTATCATGTCCTACCACTTCAATGGCTAACTCTAATCTATTACTACGAAGTCGTTAACGCATATAGCGTTCCTTTACAAAAATTTCAACATGTCATTCATCCCTATCTTTATAACCACATATGACCTTCAAAGCAAACAATCATAAAGACACACTTCACATATTCTACTAACCATCTATCGATATAGCTCCCACACACTACCCCAAGAACATACACACACACACCTTTCAGCTAACCATCACATGCACCAAGGACTTGGCCCCAACCTTACTTGCACTTATGGCTTTATCTAAAAGAAGCATACTATGATCTTCCATCAACAAGGAATATTTACTCATCACTACCACCATCACACAAAGAGGAGTCACAAAATATTAGAAAATAAGATCTTGAAGCATGAAGGATATTATATGAAACTTGACACTTAACTAAGGCCTGAGGAATAGCAAATCAACATCCGGGATTTATCAAAGAAAAATCTGAATCGGGGCATACATGGATATGAACTATATTTCGCCCATCATAAAGAGTATAGCATGAATTATGGGCACTGAGCACACTATAAAGCGTGAATACATGTGTCATGAGTTGCATGACCTCAATTTAGAGTTCATAACATATGGAATGTGATTCCGACTGCTGAATGAACTGAAGTTCCTTATTTAGGAATCTGGAAGAGCACATGATTTTCTATTATATACATGAACATGAACTATGATCATGAAACTAAAATGTGAGGGATGAGTAGGTATTAGGATAACTGAAAAATACTAAGACAGAAATGGGTTGAGCCTCACCCTTCCCTTCTGATGTTCTATGTCATACTGACATCACAACTAGAATCTGAGGGCCTGACTTGGTTACTTGTTCTATCATCTCCCCCTTGGCTTTAAGCCATCGTCTTCAGTTTTGGAGATCCCTTACTAGACTTTAAACTTAACTGCACTCACTGAACTCCAGGGTCAGAAATATGACAATACCCAAAATTGATAGAACTTTACCCGAAAGACCACACATGAAAGCGGAAAGCCCACTGCTAATACTACTTTCTGAGATACACTTTATATTTCGATAGCCCCAATGGTCATAGTTTAATGCTTGTACACTTATTACTATCAGTTCAACCTTGAAAACTAAAACTTAGATTCTAACACTTAACATAGATATCACCAAGCCTTTGATTAACCATACCACTATCGACATAGCGCACCAATATCGTGACTCCAAACTTATGTCTCATTACTATAACAATCAAGATCATATAAAAAGGCTCCAAACTATCAATCAAAAATCTTCAACCTGGCTATTTAGAACCCATATAACATCTACTAGTCTTTCTCCATCTAGCTACTCAACGGTACTACTAGCCATACGCAACATGTAATAGTCTTAGAGAAATGCCACAACTCCATATCACCTTGGGCATACTTACACACCATACCTACAACATTATACTTCATCACGAATCAACTTAAACTTAAGTCATTTCATACTCTGTTCAAGCCTATTAGATCACTTCCATATAACTAGCATCATTAACCACGAAACCATTACATCCACCTTCATGGACTTCAACTATTCAACACATAATGTCTAGTGCTAAACATGATTTTACAACCCAACCTTTTGCATGATTCTCACTTGGGAACCATGAAATAAATATCAAGAAACACTAGTACACTAGAACTTCATAACAACAATAATCGATCTTGACCTTACGGTCTTCCTTAGCATAACTCATTAGCATGTACTATTTCAACACATCAAGCCTACTATTCTATTTTTTTTCCACAAAACATACCCCATTAATCTCATGCCACTAATTTTACCATCATATTCTACACTTAAATTCAAGCCTATAGTTTAGCATCAATTATCTACCACCAATGACGAGTGCAACATAATATACTAATCCATCAAATTGGAACATTCTATCCAAATACCTTAAAATCTATTATATACATTCTCATAAGTAGTACTAGTTTACAGCTACCAACAAAAAAAGGTCAAGGGATAAAGTCACATAATAGACATGATCAACCTTAATATGATATTATAGCCCTATACAATCTTATATACTTATATGGATTTATCACCTCATACTTACTCAATCATACATTTAGACTACCTTCAATTTCCACAACAACTATGAGCCTATGATTATAACTTACTGGCTAATATAGCCATTATCACTCTTTAGAGAATCCACAAATCACCCTGACTAACAACTTCTTCTCTACCTTCTACTAAACTAACACACAAAGATGAATCACCTCTTTACCAACTCAATCTCATGCAAACAGATTCAGCTATACATATACTAAACCAACACAAGAAGAACAAGTTTCCAGTGAATCGAAATAGGCCTCACACGACTTTACAAGACTTTGATTTTGTATTTTTGAACAAGAAAATGAGATAAATGACAAGGTAACTATGCTAGTGAATCAAAAGAGCCCCACACGGATTCACTAGACTTTATTTTTCAACAACACCTTTTTGACAAGATTGCGTGAGATAGAAATTTAATACGCAATATCCAATGAACTAAGAATACACATCTTACTCTGTATAAATAAAATCTACATCAAATACTTCCTCCATGGACTACCATACCATCCACACATGCTACTAGCTACCACATTAGCTTATCACTATAAAAAGGTAAATCATCCTCAAACATCAGTTATTCAATTGAAATATTTATTTATACAAAAGTCGCCCTCACTCTAACTTCTAACTTTGTGACTTCACATCACCAACTTCTTGGTCTAATTTCATTACCAATAGGTCATGACAATAAAACTTTAACTCATACTACTATTCGGGTGGAAATACAGTTCTAATATTTTATTACATCATCAATCCACCTAAAGCACGACACCCGCAACATAAATTTTTTGAAAAGGGACTGAATACACTCAATACCGTAGGCAGAAAAGCATGATTTCATCAATATCAACGTTCAAACTCATATCAATACACTTTGAAGCAAACAGATTCTCAAGTTTTTGCACAATTTAAAAATCTTATATGACTCAATCGAAAAGGACTATATCATGTAGATTCTAAATTTTTTGCACTTGAATCACCCCAATAAAGGGACATGTCTGACAACATCAGAGTAAGGAAAGAATTTGGGATGACTTTTACTTTCGTATGGGCGACACCATAGCATGAATTAGAGTATGAAAGAGGAACATTCTGACTCTATTGCACAAACTAGAACATGAAGAAAGAGAGACATTCCTAAACGCCTAGTAGTCTCCTACTTATAAGTATGGTGCGCTACACACCCATAAATAAGACTCTACCCGATGCAATTTTGTAGACACCCTGGGACCATGAACCGTGCTCTGATACCAAGTTGTCACAACTCAAATGAAGGCCCTGACCGTGATGGACATCCGACCCATGAAGGCCTGAATGTCCTGCTCCATCTGATAATCATGCACAATATTCATACAATAAAAGGTAAATGCAGAATTATAAATTGAATATAGAAACATGGTCATACTCTGAAATTAGTTTAAGAATGAAGGGAAACTCCAATAATATCTAAACAACATCTGACTCAGTATGTGAAATCTGTACTATATGATTTTTAACACAATCTGAAAACTGGTAAAAGGCTTTAGTAGACCAAAAATCATGTCTAATAATAGTCTTCTGAAAGTAAATAGGCCTTCTAGAACAAAGAAGGCTCACCACTGCACAATCTGATCTGCGATCTGAAATATCAACTGTTTACTTGGACCCCTAGACTTAGCCTCAAAACCTGAAAGGAGAGGGGATCAGCACAGATGTACTGGCACATGAAATAATCGAAAATAGTTTATTTTTATAAGTATAAAGTAGATGAGAGCAATTTAACAAAACACCCTGCATAAAATAGTTTCCAAAACACATAGCATTATTTTGAACATTCTAAGACATTCTTGTCAAAAACATTTTTGATATTTGTATTACTTTTGAGTTTGGTGGTGCTCCTCTACAAGTCTGATATTCCACGGGCTATGTGAAATTCGTCATTAACTCAGCGGGGAAGCCCCCAACACGAGTGTGCCGCAAGGGTTGGCGTCTCTGATTTTGATATGCCACACAACTCTAGGACGGCATAATATATAAACCCAGATCGTCAAATCACGGTGTTGGGAAATGAGTTGTCTGAACTCATGCCTTCTTCAGGGAATCACCTAACATCTCTTTGTGCCTTATTTTAGACCTTTCTGAACATGCATCATTCTGAAGTTCTAAAATATGAAAATTTGATAAAGTCTGATTTAAAACATGTATTATATTCTGTTCTTAATTTATCATGGTATTATCTGAGTTGGTGTCATCACACTAAGACTTGAAAGTCCTATTTCCGAGCCATAATGTCATAAGCATGATGTTTTATAAAAATATAGTTTCAGACCAGCCAAAAATGTAATTTTCATAAAGGATTTTATATTTTGAAGCTCAAGTAAAAACCATGCAAAAACTTTTATCAAACATATGGTGGTCATGTACTTTTGGCAAAACCATGCACTCTTTCATTATATGTATATTCAACATTCACAACCCTCTCTTTTGTATTCAAAAAAATTATATTCAAAACATATCAAAAGCCAAAGTATTTCATATCATGCTTTTCAAAATGCATTCAAAACAATTCATATCATATGAAGATGGGAAAACTCATAACAAGAGAGGGATTTATTATAATTCATTCTCTCAATTGAATAATCATTCTTGAATACATACGTACATATGCATATAATTTCAAATCAATTTGGGGGAAAGGTCTAAATACCAAAACAATACCGTCAAAACTTCTAAAACATGATTATATTTATAAACTTTCAAACACTATTCTTAAAACATGATTTCTATGCCCATGAGATTTTAGGAAAACCCCGCGTACCTAGATTATGAAGAATAATGGATGATTCTTAAAGCTTGCGGATTGGGGGTTTCAAATCTCTAATCAAATTTGAAAACTCACGGTTGAATATTGAGTTATTATGATCTTTAGGTTGAAACCCTAAGAAGTGTTCTTGAGAAAATTTGAGAGAATGAGGGTAGAATTTGGTTATTAGAGGATGAATCTCGTATTATTGGGGCTATTTAAGTGTGGGAAATAATCCAAATACCCCTCTTGGACGCGGAGCTTGACTGCAGGAAATTACACTAGCAGGAATTTATCGCCCTGGCTTACTGTCTTTGATGAAAATGGTTGTAACTCTTTGCTCAGGTATCATATTTTGGCGAGATTAGATCAAGAAGTTGATGATATGAAGTCATAAGGTTAGAATTTAGAATGAGGGTGACTTTTGTGTAGATAAGATCGTATTGAAGTATAATAAAAGGTTAAGGTTGATCATGTCTAGTAAGTGACTTTTTCCCCTTAACCTTCTATTCTCTGGTAGTTGTAAACTAGTACTACTTTTGAGAAGGTATGTATTAGATTTGGAGGTATATTAATAATGTCATAAAGGTGTTTTGGTTATGGGTAGTATCTAGATAAAATGAAGTATTTGGGTAGAATTTCCCACTTTAATGAAGTAGTATATCAAGTTGCATTCTTCATTAGTGGTAGATAATTGAAGCTAGACTATAAATGTAGAAATTTGTGGTAAGAATAGTGGCATAAGATTAATGTTGTATGTTTTGTAGGAGTAAATTAGTAGGCTTGATGTGTTTAAATAGTATGTGCTAATTAGTTCTAATAAGGAAAACCATAAGGTCATGATCGATTATTGTTGTTATGAAGTTCTAGTGTACTCATATTTCCTAATGGTTATTTCATGGTTTCCAAGTGAGAAGTGTGCGTAAGATTGGGTTATAAATCATGTTTAGTGCTAGACATTAAGTTTGATCAGTTGATGGCCATGAAGGTGGATGTGATAATATCTTAATTAATGACGCTAGTTATATGCAAGTAATCTAATAGGCTTGAACGATGTATGCAACAGATTAAGTTTATTTGATTAGTAATGAAGTATGATATTGTATGTATGAGGTAGAAGTATGCCCAAGGTGATATGAGGTTGCGGTATTTTTTTCTAAGGCTATTACATATTGTGTGGCTAGTGGTACCGTTGAGTTGCTAGGTGGATAAAGACTAGTTAGAGGGTACAAGGTTTTCTAAATGGCCAAGTTAAGGAGTTTTTGGCTTATAGTGTTGAGCCTTTTGATATAATCTTGATCCTCATGGTAGAGAGATATAAGTTTGGGGTCGCAATATTAGTAGGCTATGACAGATATGGTTCATCAAAGGCTTGGTGATATCCATGTTAAGTGTTAGAATCTAAGTTTGAGTTGTGAAGGTTGAACTAGTAGAAATAAGAATAAAAGAACCAGAGGGTGTGCACTTCAACTATAGGGATATTTATGAAGATTCGAAGTTAGTAAGTGTTCAAGTATTATACGATGACTATTGGTGGCTATAAAAAGATATAGTGCATCTCTGAAGGTAGTATTAATAGTGGGTTTTCAACTTTCAGGTGTAGTCATTCGGATTAAGTTCTATGATATGCGTGTATGGTCATTTTCCAGACCCTAGAGTGCAGTAAGTGTAGTTTAGTTAGAGTCTAGTAAGGGATCTCTCAAACTTAAGATGATGGCTTGAAGCTAAGGGGGAGATGATAAAGAGATTAACCAAGTCAGACTCTCAGATTCTAGTAGAAATGCCAGTATGATATAGAACATCAGAAGGTGAGGGTGAGGCTCAACCCATTCTTGTTTCTGTATTTTTCAGTTATCCCAATATCTACTCATGCCTTACATTTTAGTTCCATGATCATAGTTTATGTTTATGTATATGATAGAGAATCACATGCTATTCCAGTTCCTAAATGAGGAATTCCAGTTCATTTAGTAGTCGAGATCACATTCCATAAGTTGTGAACTCCAAATTGAGGTCATGCAACTCATAACTCATGTACTCACGCTTTAGAGTGTGCTCAGTTCCTATAACTCGTGCTATAGGCCAAATGATTGGCGAGATTCAGCTTATAGACAGGTATACTCTCAATTTAGATCACTTTAATGAATCCCTGATGTTGATTTGCTATTTATTAGGCCTCTGTAAAGTGTCAAGTATCATATAATATCCTTCCATGCTTCACGGTCTTATGTTCATATCTTTTAGTGACCCTTCCTTATATAAAGATAGTGATGATAAGTAAATGTTTGTTATTGATAAAAGATCATTGTATGCTTTTTTTTGGATAAGACCATAACGGTGAGGTAAGATTTGGGGCCAAGTATTTGATACATGTGATGGTTAGTGAAAAATTTGTGTGTGTATGTTCTTGGGGTAGCGCGTGGGAGTTCTATTAATAGTAGTTTAGAGAATTGGTGAAGTATGTTTTTATAGGTGTTTTCCTTGAAGTTCATACATGGTTATAAGGATAGGCTTGAATGAAATCTTGGGATTTAAGTGGAGGGACACAATATGCGCTAGTGAATCCATAGTAAGATTTTAGAGTTAGTCATTGAAGTGGTAAGGCACGTTATGCTTAGGGTGTGAACTTTAAAATGATATAGAAGGTTGAATCATATGTTTTAGACTAGTACCGCGGTGTGTCAAATTGTATTTTGTGTTTTAGAGTTAGGCTCGATCACGGTGAAGGGATTTAAGCTAATTTAGACATTAGTAGAAGGAGTTATCAATGCCAATATGAGAATTATAGGTTGAATCGAATGTATATGGTATTTGAATGGGATAGTATAGTTAAGGGAGTATTCAAGAAGTGTGCTAAGCTTAAAAGTAAGAAGTTTCATTGCCTAAGGCCTGAAAATTCTATCCTAGCTTATGAGTTAAATGTCTATATTCCATGCAATAGAGTAGTGCCATGGTTGTGATTCCTTAGTTGGATGTCTTGTGTAAATCATGCCTATGATTCTTTGCTCCCTAATGCTAGTAGAACTTCTTTAGAAAGAGTGTTGAAGAGATAATCTATTCTATTCATGTAAATCGCGAATCCAGTTCAGTCCAAGTATCACGTTTTAGATTCAAATTTTTAGTCATGACTTAGTTCATAAGAGTTCAGCACATAATCTTAAGTTTTTTCCAAGTATTTTAGCTCAGATAGTGTAATACCCTGATACAGTCTAAGTCTTGTTAACTCATGATTCATACTTGCCTAAGCTATCACTTCTCAATTCAATATATATATGATTGGATAATGAACACATCAAGGGAATCCTAAACTTTCAGCATGAATCAGCTCCTTAAAGCAAGTAAAGTCAAGTCAGCTCAGAATTCAGTTTCATGATAGAAGTCTAAATGTTTCAGCTCAGCTAAATCCTTTCTTAGAAAACATATCATGTCCACATTATTCCATACCTTTAAGACTTCAACATTCCTACCCATTATTTGGGGACGAATGATCCCAAGGGGGAGATAATATAATGCCCCACATTTGGGCTAGAATAAAAACCATTATTTCTATGCATAAATGATCCAAAAGCCATAAATCCTATGAAAATTTGGTATATTATTCAATTATGTAGTATGGGAACCTATTTGAGCATGAATTGAGATCATAGAGGTCCACTAACTCAAGGACACGTTTAAAGCTTTCCTATCATTCGAGTTTGAGTGAACGTCGAAACTTGGGTTAATAAAATTTGATAACGCCTAAACTACAGCTCTCGTAAGAAAGTGTAAGCGGTCGCTGTCAAATATAGAACCCAACTGGGTCGGGTGTCGAATCCCACAAGGAATACTTGGTCACTAAGTGTTGCAATTATTAGTAGACTGTTGATCCCAAATTCCACATAAAAGGGGGGATTTGATTATGCGTGAATTAATAATATCAATGTAACGAATGAGACGATGTATTTAGTAAGGTTTAATCACAGAGAATAATGAGTTAGGGTTATGTCCACCTTGTAATTTCTACGTATCTATTAACTATGAGTAATGCGAAATTTAGACATGCATGCACTTATAGAGATTCGTATTCTAACTGTAAATACAAGTGTTTTCCAACCATCAAGGATTTATTTCACTTTATCTCTCTCAAGCCTAAAGTGTGTAACGAATGGTACAAATTATCCAAGAAAGTTAATCCGGTTAAGGCATTAACGTGTAAACAGGGGTTGGAAACCCTATTTTCTTGTCACAATCTCTTTTCCAAACATGCAACTTTTCTCTCGAACAAGTTAATACTAAACTGGCATATTTCCTATGTTTGCAACCATGAGAATTCAATTAAAACGAAGAGAGTAATGATATAAGTAGCATACACATCAAGAATTCACAAACTCATAGTAATAGATAGTATCTTAAAAGGTTTCCATAACCCTAACAGAGAAGTTTAGCTATTCATGGATACAATGGAAATCAAAGTAAACATAATCATCATACCTCAACCTAGAACAATCTTGGCGATGGACGTGATTTCGTGTCAAGAAGAGGATGATGTTTTCCTCTATATCCGTTGCCCAAGTGTTTGCCGTGTTTCTCTGTTCTAAAACTTACAGAATCTGAAAACTGAATAATAACTAATGATAATAAATAATGCTGAAAAATTCAGCAATAGGGTTTTTATAATATCCTTGTCTAATAAGTTGCTACTGCATCCTTAAGTCTTTAAAAATATAGGGTTTTCCCGGGAAAAAGTTCCCATGCATCACTTTCAGTCCAAAAGCTGCCTTCCCTCTAATGTGAAGTTTTCCTTTGCTGCTCACAAGTCCATAAAGTGCTGAAATCTTCATCATTAATACTTGAAAAACATGCTAATGACGTAGGTCAGCTCACTTAAAGGAAAATGGACTAAAAGTGCATGAATTATATATTTTATCCTCAAAACTTAGCTAAAACATGGGTGAATCATGGTTCTTAGGCGTGTAAATACGCCCAACATCAACACCCCACACTTAAAGCTTTGTTCTTCCTCGAACAAAATATAACATCCATGCAAACACCTAACTATAATTTCACAATAGCAACACAAAATTTATCCTCAAGACATGCACGACAATGATTAACAAAGAGTAGGTTTCTTGATCACTACTAGAAACAATTCAACCTCCAACATAGACTCGTGATGATGGTTAATTCGTATCCACAAGTTAAGCCACAAAAAAACATATAACACTACCCAAAAATCATCAACCATGTGTGTCTCACACAAGATATCACCCATAATCGCTCATAGTTTTGCATTTTTCGAAACATGGGTATAAGACTCTCCTTGTTCTCACTCACACAAAGAATTCTTAATTTGCAACTGATGACCATAGGCTTGCCTTTAATGTAATGCTCTACTAATATCAGAATGCTAAGGTTAGGATCAAATAGGTCTTTACAGGGTTGTAATGTAGGCTAATGGACAGGTAGGACTATGTTGGCCAGAAATAGTGACTATGTTCCCTAAGCGCTTTAATACACTACATTATTCCATTTACACAAACTTTTAACAATCCCTCTTCCTTCTTTTCATCTACCAACCCATTTTCATCCAATTAGTTATTCAATCAGAAACACAAAGATAAGAATATACAACTCTCTTATTTATTTTATATTTTATTATATTTTTTTTTATATATATATATAAGCATCCCTATGGTAGCCACTCTTTTTCACCTTATTTTCAAGCACCAATACACCCTGTGGCATTACTTTTACCATTTTTCTCTTATTTTGCCACACTCTTTACTCACTTGGTTCTACAATTTAAAGTGCTTAGGAGCTTTTGGATCAAAATTATGGTCTTGAAAAAAATGGATTAGGCTACATATGAGGCTGCCAAAGAAGATTGCTAAAGGCTCAAAGGGGTTAACTAGGACAATGTACAAAGGTAGGTAAAAAAGAAGGTAAACAAATTCAGGGCTGCCAAAGAAATGCCTAAATCATCTCCTAAACTCGCACTCTTTATTTCTCTTTACACACACACCAGGAAAGTTCTAGCATCAGTCACAACACAGAATATACTATAACCTCACCCACACAAGGCACATGGTCAACTTAATTGGGAGCATTATAGACTCTTGATCTAAAAGATGAATGAATTAAACCACACAATTATCACACAGTGAGTCACACTTAGAGCCTAAATGTATCAATAGTAATGATTTAGCACAAACTCTTGTTATACTATCATGCCGTCTATCAGAACAATTTCATGCAAACACTAAAAAAATTTAACTAACTAATTACGACTAATTAACTACAACTAATTCAAACAAACAAGAATAAATGTAGGCAAAGAAGTACAGTATACAAATACCATCACCCCACACTTAGACGGGACATACTGCCCTTAGTGGAAATAAATAAGGAAAACCTGATTAGTCGTACTCCTCTTCTATGTCTGGGGTCATACCCCCTGTGTCGGAATCATCATCAGAGTCGTCATCCTCAGAGTTGTCCTCCACATCTGAGTCTGGCAGTCGGCGATCATCGTCAGTTGGCACATCATCATTGAGAGGTTCCTCAAAATGTACCCCTACTCCACACATAGTCCGCGCATGCTCATTCATAGGGTAGTCATAGTCCAACTGCTCAAGCTCTGCATCAGTCGGAATACGACCCCCACTCATCATGGTAAACCTAGTCATGCCATATAGATGGCAAAAGAAACTTTCATCTCGAGCATGTCTTTCTGCAGTGGTAAGGTTGATGCCATGACTAATTTCAGGGTCTTTAACTTTCGTGAGATCAACCTTCTTCGGGTTGTGTGGAAGATTATGATCTGCAGGTTCCTCTTCAATGTGCTCCTTCCTTAATATCACAGTCAACAAATTGCCAAAGCTAAAATGGGACCTTTTGTGCAGCCTTGCTTTACGCATTGACGATCGTATAACCGCACCAATGTTGATGGGGATATTCATCATCAGAGCGTACACCAAGCATACTCGATCACATGTGATCTTTGTATACTGTGTCCCAGGAATCAAGCAAGAGTTGACTATCCTCAACCATATACAAGCTTCTTTCATGTAATCTTGAATATCCTTTCCAACTCTATTTCATGTAATCTTGACTATACTTTCATGTTTGGATGAATGCACTTTTTAAACAGGACCACCACATAGAGATCGTATCTAGTTATTGCATATAAATAATCACAACATCTTATGATTGTGGTCAATCATGATCGGTATCTCGATGAACGAGTCATTCAAACATTCAAGCTTTCAACTTTCAAGATTACGCATTAACTTCACAATTTTGACTTCATAAAAATATGAATGTGTATATCAATCAAATACAAGTCGAAATAAAGTCAAGAACACCCACACGAAGCATTTTACTCAACTAGATGATCATAACAGATCAATCATATTCTTATCACTAAACACCACTTCAAAATCTAAAATACCATTATAAGCGTAGTATTACAACAACTACGAAATATAAAAGAGTACTTACATGGTGATGGACCTGGAAGATGATCTTGCAAGATTAGATGAGCAAGAAGAAATTTTTGTAGAGAATTGGGGAGCTTGGGCGGCGCCTATCTTGAGCCAACAATGGGATTGTGTTTTAAGGTTGAGGTTCTATGTATAGACTAAGACATGGGTCGGGTTTGGTCCATATATAATCGGGTTAGGAGACAAAAAGGTATAAGTAGGCGGCGCCTAATGTTTTGCCTATGCTTAGCATAGGCGGCGCCTTTGTCAAAGCTTAGTTGGGCATAGGCGGCGCCTTTGTCAATGCCTAGTTGGGCATAGGCGGCGCCTATGCTATTGCCTATGTGAGGCAGTGATCATAGGCAATGACATAGGCCTTGCCTTATCCATTGCCTAGATCAACATAGGCCTTGCCTTGTCCATTGCCTAGATTAGCATAGGCCTTGCCTTGTCCATTGCCTATGTGAGGCAGTGAACATAGGCAATAGCATAGGCATTGCCTTGTCCATTTCCTAGATTGGCATAGGCATTGCCTTTTCCGTTGCCTAGATTAGCATAGGCAATGCCAAGCCTATAGCCTTTGCTCCTTCATTCCTAACTTACCACCTTTCGCATGGCTTACTTTCAAATAAAAATTTGGGAACAATCTCCTCCTTTATACTTCTTGCACCTACACTTAATCAAAAACAACAAAAATGATTAGAAGGATGGGTTTCCTCCCACCAAGCGCCTTAGTTTTGGTCGTGGCTCGACCCTTCTTTTTGAATTTTTATTTAACAAAAACAAACACCTAGTAAAATAAAATGATTAAAAACAATGGGTTGCCTCCCATGTAGCGCTTGATTTATTGTCGCGGCACGACATAGTTATCTCGATTACTTAGACTTCATCGAGATATATGGACCATCATTTTCTGAATGGATTCAGACGATGCTGATGCTTAATAGTGGGTACACAATCTTCCTTGAGCTGAATCTTGTGCATACATATCCCAGGAGGGATATCAATTATATCATCAACAATCCAACTAATAGCTCTCTTGTACCTCTTCAGAACAGAGATGAGAGCCTCTACTTGTTGTTTACCTAAATCAGCCGCAACAGTCATCAGAATTCTATTTCCCCATCCCAAGAACGCATACTTTAGATGATTGGGTAGATCTTTTAATTCTAGCACTGGCGTCTCTTCAATGGATGGTTTCGCTGGTGGTGAATGTTGATTCTTAAGATCAAGGTCTAGCTTCTTAGGAGCATGAGAATAGGATCCCATTCCTGTTAGAGCACAAATAGTTTCTTCATACTCTTCAACATCCTCACGCTCAAAATTCATAAGAACAGTAGCCAATGGATCAACAATAAGCTACTTCTCTACAGATAATTCTTTCTCATTCTCATAATAAACATCAGCTATAGAAAACACATTCATATCCTTAGGCTGCTTCATTGATTTGCATACATCAAAACAGACCACTTCGTCATTCAGTCGAAATAAAAGCTCATTAGCTCTTAAATCAATAAGCACACTTCCAGTTGCGAGGAAAGGGCGTCCCAAGATTATGGGAACTTCGGAATCCACCTCGCAATCTAAAATAACAAAGTATGCAGGAAAAGTAAATGTAGAAACCTTCACTAATACATCATATAAGATACCAACAGGTCATTTTACTGACCTATCTGCTATCACAAGTCGCATATTGGTTGGTGTAGGATCGCCCAACCCCAACTTTCTATAAATGGATAGCAGCATCAAATTGATGCTAGCTCCTAAATCACACAATGCCTTAGCAAACTCCAAAGATCCAACCGTGCAAGGAATAGTGAAAGCACCAGGATCTGCTTTCTTCTGTACTAAATACCTCGTGGCAATTGCACTACAATGATGAAAATTATCATCCAGTTCATAGGTTGCTGCCCGCTTCTTCTTCAATAGGTCCTTCAAGAATTTTGCGTACCCAGGCATCTGCTCCAGCACCTCCACCAAAGGCACATTAATAGTCAGCTGCTTCAACATAGTCATGAATTTACTAAACCTTGTATCATCAGCTTTCTCTTCAGTATATGAGAAAAAGGTGGTGGTAGAAAGGGAAGAGTTTTCTCCACCACTTCCTTTTTATCTTGCTTTCGATTATCAATCTTTTTAGGAGTGTCATCAACCTTCTTCTTCAGTCTCTGAGGAAAAGGTGGTGGTGGAAAGGGAAGAGTTTTCTCCACTACTTCCTTTTTATCTTACTTCCGATTATCAATCTTTTCAGGATGGTGACATCTAGGAGTAGCATCATGAACATTCTCTTTAGCTTCAACAACATCATCATAATCTGCTTCACTAACATTCTCTGCTATATCATCAACCACCTGTTTGCCTTTGGATGGATTTTCCAATACCTTACCACTTTTGGCAGTAATAGCCATACATGATCCATCGTTCCTTAGGTTTTGCGTAGTGTCGCTAGGTAAGGTGCCAGTTTTTCTTTGATTGAATGCCGCTGATAGTTGGCTCAATTGTTGTTTCAGTTGTTTTATTATAGTGGAGTGCGAGTCAACCAATTGATTTATTGAGGACAAATCATTTTTTACCTCAACTACTTCCATGTTGGTTGCCTCCACTCCTTTCAACAGCTTAGCCATCATATCTTCCATGGACATCTTCCCAGAGCCAGATGCCACAGCCTCACGATTTCCAGGAGGAACATACAAACCACTCCTGTCAGTCTTATTCTTCCAACTACCTTGATCGTGGTCTTTGTATCCAGATTTATCATAATAGTTCCGACCTTGGTTTCCTTGGGCATTGCCTCGGAAACCCCCCTGATTATTCAAGTAATTTGCTTTCTCCTCAGAATTGGATTCATCTCTTCCCTGTGATATGACAGCCTTGACTTTTTTGGTCTTCCCTGATAATAAATGCTTGGTAAGAAGATCCATCTGCATTTTTATATGCGCCATATCCTGGTCACATTCCTCTTCTCTTCGCCTCTGTTTTACCGTCAAGACAATAGATACGGTAGAGCTTGCTACCTCAGAATCCCTGGTATTCCAAGCTCTACTCTGCTTTGTCATACGATCTAGCATATCACTTGCCTCAATAAAAGTAAGGTCCATAAATGACCCACCCGCAACATTATTAACTACTGGCTTCATCACCGAATTCAAAGCCCTGTATAATATCTCCATCAAGTGGATGTTGGTCATCTGATGATTTGGGCACCGCATAAGCTTCTTCTTGAACCTCTCCCATATTTCGTAGAGAGCTTCAGTTGGAATCTATTGAAAATTGCTGATCTCATCTCTTAATTGTGCTCTCTTGGATGGCGGAAAGAATCTTTCTAGGAAACCGTCTTTCAGTTGCCTCCAATTAGTAATAGAGTCAGGAGTTAGCCCGTTCAACCATAAAGTTACCTCTCCAAAAAGAGACAATGGAATAAGTGCAGCCGAATAGCATTCTGTCCAACTCCTAGATTGTCAAACGACATGCATGTTGAGATAAAATTGATCAGATGCATATTCAGATCATCGCCTGCAAGTCCACCAAATAACCCCTTGAGCTGCAATAGCTGAATCATGGTGCTAGTGCTATTGAACTTGGCTCCAGGTGCCAAGAGCGGAGGAATAATAGCCCCAGTGGCACTAGCTCACTCCAGATCGTCATCATCATCATCAAACGGAGCCTGCACAGCTCGGCGTTCAGGCCTCATTCTAGCTTGACGATATCTCTTATGCACAGGTGCCGCCACCTCATCTGTACGCTTTGGATTCAGTAACTCATCATCACCCAGGTCCTCATCATCAGGATTTGTTGCCCCACCTGGGTTATCAATATTCTGTTGATGCACTTAAGCAGCTGCCAATGCATCTAATCTAGCATTCTCCTGTTGAGCAGCACTTCTTTCAATGTCTCGTTGTGCATCCATTCTACCAATAAGTTGAGTTTCAGGATTTATAGGTAATAACGGTTGACCAGAGCTTCGTGTATTTGGCATGTACTTCCACTAAACCTGAACAAAACAAAAACAACAAACAAAAAGTAAACGTATAGAATCTTTGACCAAAGGGTCTAGTAACTATCACAAACTAAGTAGACAACCGTATTCTCCGGCAACGGTGCCAAAATTTGATAACGCCCAAACTACAGCTCTCGTAAGAAAGTTAAGCGGTCATTGTCAAATTTAGAACCCAACTGGGTTAGGTGTCGAATCCCACAGGGAATACTTGGTCACTAAGTGTTGCAATTATTAGTAGACTGTTGATCAGAAATTCCACGAAAAAGGGAGGATTTGATTATGCGTGAATTAATAATATCAAAGTAACGAATGAGACAATGTATTTAGTAAGGTTTAATCACAGAGAATAATGAGTTAGGGTTATGTCCACCTTGTAATTTCTACGTATCTATTAACTATGAGTAATGCGGAATTTAGACATGCATGCACTTATAGAGATTCGTATTCTAACTATAAATCCAAGTGTTTTCCAACCATCAAGGATTTATTTCACTTTAGCTCTCTCGAGCCTAAAGTGTGTAACGAATGGTACAAATTCTCCAAGAAAGTTAATCCGATTAAGGCATTAACGTGTAAACAGGGGTTGGAAACCCTATTTTCTTGTCACACTCTCTTTTCCAAACATGCAACTTTTTTCTCGAACAAGTTAATGCTATACTGGCATATTCCCTATGTTTACAACCATGAGAATTCAATTAAAACGAAGAGAGTAATGATATAAGTAGTATACACATCAAGAATTCACAAACTCATAGTAATAGATAGTATCTTAAAAGGTTTCCATAACCCTAACAGAGAAGTTTAGCTATTCATGGATACAACGGAAATCAAAGTAAATATAATCATCATACCACAACCTAGAATAATATTGGCGATGGACGTGATTTCATGTCAAGAAGAGGATGACGTTTTCCTCTATATCCGTTGCCCAAATGTTTGCCATGTTTCTCTATTCTAAAACTTACAGAATCTGAAAACTGAATAATAACTAATGATAATCAATAATGCTGAAAAATTCAGCAATAGGGTTTTTATAATATCCTTGTCTAATAAGTTGCTACTGCATCCTTAAGTCTTTAAAAATATAGGGTTTTCCTAGGAAAAAGTTCCCATGCATCACTTTCAGTCCAAAAGCTGCCTTCCCTCTCATGTGAAGTTTTCCTTTGCTACTCACAAGTCCATAAAGTGCTGAAATATTCATCATTAATACCTGAAATACATGCTAATAACGTAGGTCATCTCACTTAAAGGAAAATGGACTAAAAGTGCAAGAATTATATATTTTATCCTCAAAACTTAGCTAAAACATGGGTAAATCATGGTGCTTAGTCGTGTAAATACGCCCAACATCATTAATTTCAATTGAACATAACCCTTTTTATATAACCAATTAGGAGTCCTACCATATATCAAATGAAAGTTATTTGAGTCCTCATTCTAACGCCACTGGTTTCTCTTTAATCCGATATTGGAGTAGAAAGTTATGTTTATTTTACTTTGAAGTGTCTGTCTACCAAAACGTGTCGACAAGGCTGACGACTTATCAGCTATGTGATGGCCCTTTAGACCTGGTCATCATCCTAAGGTAGTGAATAGTGAAAACCAACGCAAAAGTGACTACCTGGGTGATGACTTATAACCTGAGTGATGGCCCGTCAACCCTGGTCGTCAACTTATGCAATTATGCAATTTTTTTAGGTTCCTTAGGGGTATTTTGGTATTTCCCTCACTCCAAAATACTTTCACACGAATTAAATCACTCATTAAGTGTTATTAATCAATCATTATCAATTTTACAACATCAAAAGCTTTCTCTTCACTCTCAAAATAATATCAATTAGGGCTTTCTCAAAGAACAAGAAATTCAAGAAGATCAAGCCTTAAGTTCAAGATCTTCAAGAAACAAATTAAGATCCGGATTTCATCTATCAAGATCTAGGTTCCATCATTAAAATCTTATAATTTAAGGTACGTGGGATTTTCATAAAATTTTATGGGCAAAGAAATCTTCTTCAAATTATGCAAAAGGGTTAGGAATCTTGATTTTTAAGAAAAGGGTTTTGGATTTATGATTTTAATCATGTTTTTAGAAGCCTTGATGATATTGTTTTGGCCTTTAGGCCTTCCCCTAAAGTGATTTGATATCCTATGTATATGTATGTATGTGTTTTAATCTGATGTTTGAATTGAGAGCATGAATCATATGAAATCCCTCTTTTGGTATGATTTATCCCATTTTTCATATGATATGGATTGTTTTGAAATGCATATTGAAAAGCATGATACGAAATATATTGATTTATACTATGACATGAATATGATTTTTGAATCAAAAGACATGGCTATTTGTATTGATAAATATTGAATATAAATATCTAATGGAAAGAGTTGTATGGTTTGACAAAGATTTCAGGACCACCATATTGTTGTTGAAAGAATGATAATCCTTATATAGTTTTGACTTGTGCTTTTGGAACATAAAATCTCTTATACTATTTGCATATTTGGGTGGTTTGAATTGAGATTTTGATGAAAGAATCATGCATGATGCATTATGGGTCAAAAATATGACTTGCAAGTCTTGGTGTAATGACACCAACTCAGTTAATGCCATGTTAAATTAGAACAGAATAAAATGCTTGTTTGAAATTAGATTTTCAGATTTTAAAACTAGAATGGTGCATGTTTCAGAACAGATAAAAGTTAGGCATAAAGAGAGCTTAGTTGATTCCTCGAAGAAGGCATGAGTTTAGACAACTCATTTCTCTAAATCATGATTTACCGATTTGGGTATTTTATTATACGTTGGCCTAGTGCCCTGTGGCATATCAGACTCAAACACTCCAACTCTTGTGGATCACTTGGGCTAGGGGATTCCCCGCCGAGTCAATGGAGGATTCCATATGGCCAGTGGAATATCAGACTTGTAGGGGAGTGCTACCTAACTCAGAAGTAATACAAAGATCAGAAATTACATTGCCAAAAAAGTTTTATGATTATAAAAAATGCCCATCTATTTTGAAATGATATCTTTCATGATGATTATGATAATCTCACAACTATTTTATTTATATACAAGCATTATTTTGGATTTCTTCACGTACCAGTACAATTGTATTGACCCACCCTTCCTCCGAAGGTCTAAAGCTCAGTTCAGAGGTCCCTCTAGGCCGTAGAGTTTTCAGACAATAGTGATGTGTGTATTTGGTGAGTTTTTATTATTACAGAAGGACTATGTCTTTCAGATTATGTTATGAATTTTGGTTTAGGTCTACTAGGGGCGTTGTCCCAGTTTCAGACAGTTGTCATTTTCAGATGTAGTAGAGATTTGGGTAACTGGTTCAGATGTTGTGTAGTCGATATTGGATTTTATTTTTCTTAGTTTAATTGAACTCATAGTAAGACCATGTTTCCATAATGATTTACAATTCTGTATCTTTTATTATATTTTATGAATATTGTGCATGATTATTGGTTAGAGAAAGATGTCCAGGAATTCATGGTTCAAGATGCTCGTCACGGCCAGGGCCTCGGTTTAGGTTGTGACAAACTTGGTATCAAAGCACGGTTCATGGTCCCAAGGTTTCTGCAAAATTGCATCGGGTAAAGTCTTATTTATGGGTATGTAGCGCGCCACACTTATAGGCAGGAGGCTACTAGGCATTTACGAATGTCTCTCTTTCTTCATATTCTAGTTCATACTGTGGAGTCAGGATGTTCCTCCTTCATACTCTAATTCGTGCTATGGTGTCACCCATATGAAAGAAAAGCTATCCTAATTCTTTTTCTTACTGTGGTGTTCTCAGATAATGCTCTCAAATTTACTAACAGAAATTTCAAAAGTCACACAAAGGGCTTGATAGGAGCTCCCTGATGTGTCATAAGTTCCTCAAGTTTAAAATTATGTCCTCATTCTTAAGAGGCACTCAGTTAATACAAGAGTAAGATGTGTATTCTTGGGTCATTAAATATTGTGTGTCAAGTTTCTATCTCTTGTAATCTTGATATGATTGTGTTGTTGAAACAAAAAGTCTAGTAAAGCCGTGTGGGGCCTTTCGATTCACTAGCATAGTTACTTTGTTATTAATTCTATTTTCTTGTTCAAAACACAAAAATCAAAGTCTAGTGAAGCCGCGTGAGGCCTATTTTGATTCACAAGAAACTTGTTATTCATCTTATTGTTTTTGTGTTTGTTGGACCTGTATTTCCACCCGAGTAGTAGTATAAGTTAAAGTGTCGGTGTCATGACCTATTCATGATGAGATTAGATCAAGAAGTTAATGATATGAATTCATAGGGTTAGAAGTCAGAGTGAGGGTGACTTTTGTGTAGATAAGATCGTATTGAAGTATAATATAAGGTTAAGGTCGATCATGTCTATTATGTAAATTTACACCCTTAACCTTCTTTTCTCTGGTAGTTGTAAACTAGCATTACTTTTGAGAAGGTATGTTGTAGATTTGGAGGTATAATAGTAATGTCATAAAGTTATTTTGGTTATGGGTAGAATCTAGATAAAATAAAGTATTTAGGTAGAATTTCCCAATTTTATAGACTAGTATATCAAGTTGCATTCTTCATTGGTGGTAGATGATTGATGCTAGACTATAGGCTTGAATTTAAATGTAGAATTTGGTTGTAAGAATAGTGACATGAGATTAATGATATATATTTTGTGGGAATAAATTATTGGGCGTGATGTGTTGAAATAGTACATGCTAATGAGTTATTATAGGGAAAATCGTAAGGTCATGATCGATTATTGTTTTTATGATGTTATAGTGCACTAGTATTTCTTGATGTTTATTTCACGGTTTCCAAGTGAGAATTTTGTGTAAGTTTGGGTTGTAAATCATGTTTAGCACTTGACATTAAGTTTGATCAGTTGATGGACATGAAGGTGGATGTGATGATTTCTTAATTAATGATAATAGTTATATGGAAGTAATCTAATAGGCTTGAACGGTGTATGCAATAGATAAAGTTTATTTGATTCGTAATAAAGTATGATGTTATATGTATGAGGTAGAAGTATGCCCAAATTGATATGAGGTTGTGGCATTCTTTTTTAAGGCTATTACAGGTTGTGTGTGGCTAGTCATACCGTTGAGTTGCTAGGCAGAGAAAGACTAGTTAGATGGTACAAGGTGTTCTAAATGGCCAAGTTAAGGAGTTTTTGGCTTATAGTGTTGAGCTTTTTGATATGATCTTGATCCTTATGGTAGAGAGACTAGTTATAGAGTGAAGTATGTCTTTATGGGTGTTTTCCTTGAAGTTCATACGTGGTTATAAAGATAGGCTTGAATGACATGTTGAGAATTAAGTGGAGGGACACAATATGCACTAGGGAATCCATAGTAAGAGTTCAGAGTTAGTCAATAAAGTGGTAAGGTACGTTACGCTTAGGGTGTGAACTTTAAAATGATGCAGAAGGTTGAATTATATGGTTTAGACTAGTACTGCGGTGTGTCAGATTGTATTTTGTGTTTTAGAGTTAGGCTCAATCACGATGTGTAAGATTTAAGCTACTTTAGACATTAGTAGAAGGAATTATCAATGCCAATATGAGAATTATAAGTTCAATCAAATGTATATGGTCTTTGAATGGGATAGTATAGTTAAGGGAGTATTTATGAAGTGTACTAAGCTTAAAAGTAAGAAGTTGTATTTCCTAAGGCCTGGAAATTCTATCCTAGATTATGAGTTAAATATCTATACTCCATGTAATAGAGTAGTGCCAAGGTTGTGATTCCTTAGTTGGATGTCTTGTGTAAATCATGCATTTGATTCTTTTCTCCCTAATGCTACTGGAACTTCTTTAGAAAGAGTGCTGAAGTGATAATCTATTCCATCCATGTAAATTGTGAATCCAGTTCAATAGAAGCCAAAGTGTTAGAGTTCATTAATCTCATACAGGGTAGCATGAGTGTAAAAGAGTATTCCCTCAAGTTTACTCAGTTATCTAGGTATGCTCCCCATGTAGTAGCAGACAATAGGTCCAGAATAATTAAGTTTGTATCTAGGGTATCAGATAGTGTGGTTAAGGAATGCTGAACAACGATGTTGATTAAAGAGCATATATAGGATTATGGTCCATGCACAACTGATTGAAGAGCAAAAACTTAAGGAAAAGGAGAGAGAGAATAAGAAGGCTAGAATAGGTAGCTTTAATTTCAATCAGCCTAAGTCCGATGGGGATAACTGTTCCCATTTTCATCAAAATTCTTCAGTTCTAGCTTCGTTCTCAGCCAGTGTACCAATGACTCAATATAGCGTAAGAAATGGTCGTACTAATCCATTTTACAGAGAGTGTGGTAAAAACCATTAGGGAGAGTGTAGGGCTTGCATTAATATTTGTTATGACTGTGGAAAATAGGGCCATGGGCTCAGGGATGTCGAGTAGCTTCTTAGAGAGGTAGGGATATTGTAACACCCCAAATATGGTACCCGAAATGCTACACGGTGCTCATGACCCTGAAGGACCACAAGCTAACCCATGACTGATATATGTACTTGTATACTGCATAATATATTGAATAATGAGGAAACATGAACTGAAAGGACACAAGGTTCACATAACTGAAGTAAAACACAACATCTAAATGGGGTATGAAATACCCAAAGCAACTGGAATAACTATCTGAACATAATAGTCTGGAAAGACTCTAACTGACTGAACTGTCTGATTAAGGATTTGATGGGACATATCCCCAACTAACTACAACTAATAAACTAATTGATGAGATAATAGAGAAATAATCATGTCCTCGAAGGATGAGGACTCACTGGTAACTCTGACTGCTGATATCTAGAATCTACTGATGCTCTGGAGCTCGTGTCTCTAAACCTATGGTATAAGACACCATGGGACAAATGCATCAGTACTTTGATATACTGGTATGCATGTGAGGTGGGCTTCATGCATGGGGTTCATATGCATGAACAATACAGGCTAACTGACTAATATAAATGCGAGAATACATGCATGCATACATAGTAACTATATTTGAAATCGTGATAACTTGAGTATGCTGATGACTAACATGACTAATGACTGAATTCTGATAACTGATAACATGAGTGACTATATCTGACAGCCCTGAATCTAATGGAACAAACTAAGTTCCGTACTGTATTTGAATTGGTTGTATCTGACAGTCCTAAATTCTGAAGAACTATCTGAGTTCTTTTACTGAGACTGATACTAAGACTGTGGAAGGTAGTCATAAACAGACATGCCCCAAGTAATACATTATAGCTGGATTGGTGTCCAATCTATGCCTTAATTAGAAGGTTTTCAATACCGCACCACTGGTAAGCACAACATGTGAGTGACCCTAATATAACAGGTAACTCTAGTGAGAATGGTGGTAACCCTCATATAAAAGGTTAATCCACCTCATCTACCCTCACATAGCAGGCTATGATGTCTGAACATATGCTGGCTACATAGTTCTAGAATACAAATATTGCTTCTAAGAATCACGACCTCATATAAGAGGTGAATTCCCATCCTTAGGTTCACTCAGTGCTAATTTCTACTCCCATCGGAATAGACCCTGAACATAATTTACTAAACTGAACATGGACTGAGTTACTAACTTTTGTTGACTGATGGAATACTACTGATATCTAACAACTGATTGAGTTCATGAGATCATGGAGATTTCCTGAGTCATAAGACCGTTTGAAGTCTAATGATCATAATCAAACAAATGGTAGGAATAGTATATGTAAACAACATTATACATCAATTAAACATCATGATTCAATTCTAGTTTCATCATTCAAGGGTTTAATCATATATTTATGTGGATCTACATCTATACTAATCAAATCCACATAAAATTTATCCCCCTACATGGAATAGCATTCAATTACTCATTATCAACATGAACAAGAGCAGCCCAATCATGAAATTCATAAAGGAAATCCATAAACTTAAACTTTGAAAAGAGATTCTTGGGCTTCGTGGATGAAAGGAGTCCATGAATGAACACTATGCATACCTGGGTTGAGTTTCTTGAAGTTCTTGAACTTGAAGAATTTGAATCTCTTAGTTATTGAAGAAGATTTATATTTTGTTCTTAGAGATTAATGTTCGATACAAAACCCTAATTTTGTTGTTGTAGAAGAATAATGAATTTCTGAGCTTTGGTCGAATATAATTGGGTATATAAACGGGTGGTAAAAGACCAAAACCCCCTAAAAAATGGCTTTAAAATCACTAAATGAAACCTGCAACGGCTCGTGCGATGGTCCGTCGCTAGGGCGATGGTCCGTTGTTTCGATCGTCGTACGTGAACCAAGAAAAAGGCTTACAACCTAAGTATTAATAGACTGGGTGATGGTCCATCGCTAGTTCAACAGTCCGTTAACTTGTCTGTCGCACCTTATCTAGAAGGTTGCCTCACTTCTTTGGCTTTGATAGTCAAGGCGACGGTTAGTGAATGGAACCTATGATGGCTCGTACGATGGTCCGTCGCTAGGGCGATGGTCCGTCATTTCGACCGTCATACGTGGACCAAGAAAAGGGCTTACTACCTAAGTAGCAATGGACTGGGCGATGGTCTGTCATTAGTTCGATGGTCCGTCAACCTGTCCGTAGCACCTTATCCAGAAGGTTGCCTCACTTTTTTGGCTTCGATGGTCAAGGTGACGGTCCGTTGACCTGGCCATCATACCGGGGCGATTCTGATAGCTTTGAGTAAAACATCCATAACTTTTTACTCTGATACCAGATTTGAACAAAATTGGTATCGTTGGGAAGCTAATTCAATTTTTCACATGAAAAAAAAGTGAAAATCATAAAAATACCATATATATAATAGTGGATCCATCTTTCAAAGAAAGATTCTAACATTCTAGGAACAAATTTCAAGTTAGGCAAAAGTACGGGTTATTACAATATCTCCCGCTTGAGAACATTCATCCTTGAATGAGATAGAGTGAGGGGGAAAACATGAACTAACGTAAATACTAAACATGAATAACTAACACATTATCTCATGACTGACATGACTGAATAATCAAACATAACATACTGAACATGCATATCAGATGCATATGTTACTTATTCATAAATGCATGACTAAGTATTCTGAGGAACTAAGTTTTCTCACAATGAGAATGCATGTGTGATGCATAATTATATAACTGAACAGATTCATGAATGCATGACTAAATATGGAATAGTACTTGATACCAAGTTTTTGATGAACACTGAACATGAAAATGAGTAAGCTTATGGAGAACTATTACCTTGAGCCTAATCTGAGTTGGCGGAGAAGAGGTAATGATACTTGGAACGCATGTCTACTTCTGCTTCCCAAGTATCTCCCTCGACGGACTGATTTTTCCAAGGAACTTTGGCTAGAGAGACTTCTTCGTTCCTCAGTCTATGAGTCCAATAGTCTAGGATTTTAACTGGAATCTCTTCATAAGAGAGGCTATTCTGAACATCTATGCTCTGAATAGGAGCTACAACTGTTGGGTCACCTATGAACTTCTTGAGCAAAGAAACATGGAAGACTAGATAAATTGAGGCTAGATCTGAAGGCAATTCGACCTCATAAGCTAGAAACTAAGAATCTTGAAGGGGACAACATATCTAGGAGTGAGCTTTCCCTTATTGCTGAACCACTTCACTCCAATCATAGGAGAGATCTTTAGATAGGCATAGTCACCAATCTCTAACTCGATATCTTTTATACGAACATCTGCCTAAGACTTCTGTCAGCTCTGAGCAACTCAGATTTTCTCTGTGATCAACTGGAATTTCTCTAAGGGGTCGAATACCAATTCAGGCCCTATAACTGTTACCTTACTAACTTCTAACCAACCAATTAGAGATCTACATCTCCTACCAAAGATAGCTTCAAATGGAGCCATATGAATATTAGAATAATAGTTGTTGTTGTATGCAAACTCAATCAAAGGAAAAGGGTAATCCCAACTACCCTTGAAATCAATTGTACATTCCCTTAGCATATCTTCTAGAGTCTGAATGGTCCTTTCTACTTGACCGTCTTTCTGAGGATAGAAGGCTGCATTGAGATGAACTTAGGTACCAAGACCCTTTTAAAATGCTTTCTAAAAATGAAAGGTGAACTGGGTACCTATGTCTGTGATATAAGATAGAGAAAGACCGTGCAATTTGACCAACTCCCTGATGTAGAGTTTGGTATAATCCTTGGCTAAATAAGAGGTATCGACTTGAAGGAAATGGGCGGATTTGGTCATTCTTTCTACAATGACCCAGACTAAATCATGCTGATGATGAGTTCGAGACAAACCCATCATGAAGTCCATGTTCACTTCTTCCCACTTTTAAGTAGAAATACTGAACTCCTATATGGACCCACTAGGCTTCTGATGCTCTATCTTAACTTGCTTACATATAGAGCACTTAGACAGAAACTCTGCAACGTCTCTCTTCATCCCACTCCACCTATCGATTTCCCACAAATCGCGGTACATCTTTGTTGCCCCTGGTTGAATAGAGTAGGGCGCACCATGCACTTCTGCAAGAATTTGCTGTATTAAGTCATCTACAGCTGGAACACAAAGACGACCCTGACAAAGCAGAAAACCATCTCCCCCTTCATACAAAACCTCTAATTTCTGATTCTTGACTGACTATATTAACTTGACAAGGCTAGGATCCCTATCTTGCTTTTCTTTTACCTCGGAAAATAGAGATGATTCTAAACTAATTGATACGCCCAAATTACAACTCTCGTTAGAAAGTGTAAGCGGTCGCTGACAAATATAGAACCCAACTGGGTTGGGTGTCGAATTCCATAGGGACTACTATGATCACTAAGTATTGCGATTATTATTAGACTGTTGATCGAAGGTTCCAAGGTAAGGGGGGTTTCAGTTTATGTGCACAATAATATTATCAGTGTAACAATGAGATGATATGTGTAACGATATTTGATCACAGACAATGACAAGTTAGGTTATGTCCACCTAGTAGTTTCTACTTCTCTATTAAGTATGAGTAATACGGATTTTATACATGCATGCACTTATAGAGAGACGTATTCTAATTCTAAATCCAAATGTTTTTCAACCATTAAGGATTTATTCACCTTAGTTCTTTCGAATCCAAAGTGTGCAACAAATTGTCCGAACTCTCCAAGAAGTTAATCCTGCTAGGGCATTAACGTGTAAAATAGAAGTTGGAAACCCTATTTTCTCGTCACACTCTCTTTTCCAAACAGTAACTTTTCTATCGAACAAGTTATTTCTATAATGGCGCATTTCCTATGTTTGCAACCATGAGAATTCAATCAAAATGAAGAGAGTAATGATATAAGTGGATTAACACATCATAAATTCAAAAACCCATAGCAATAGAGAGTATACTACAAGGTTTCCATAACCCTAACAGATCAACTTAGCTACTCATGAATAAAACAGAAATCAAAATAGAAATATTCTTCATACCAAAACTTAGAATGATCTTGGTGATGAAGATGACTAGCGAAATTAAGAGAGAAACACATTTCTCTCTCTCTGTCCTCAAGCTAAGCCACTTTCTCCTCTTTTCAAAATAATACAGAATCTGAATAATGAACTAAAAATTTCAGCAATAATGCTTTTAATAACATCCTTCTCCAATAAATTGCTACTGCATCCTTAACTATTTAAAAATATTGAGTTTGCCCGGGAAAAAGTTCCCATGCGTCACATTCAGTCCAAGAGCTGCTTTCCTTTTTATGTGAAGTTTTCCTTTGTTGTCCATAGGTCCCCAAAGTGCTGTAATCTTCCTCATTAGTACCTGAAAAGCATGCTAATCACATAGGTCAGCTCACTTAACTAAAAATAGACTAAAAGTGAAAGAATTATGTATTTTATCCTCAAAACTCAGCTAAAACATGGGTAAGTTTTGGTGCTTAGACGTATAAATATGCCCAACATCACCATCCCATACTTAAAGCTTTGTTTGTCCTCGAACAAAATAGTTCATCCATGCGAATACCTAACTAAACTTCAGAAGATCAATACAAAATTTTCAACAAGACATACACGACAATTATTAACAAAGAGTAGATTTCTTGATCATTACTAGAAACAACTTACCCTCCAGCATAGACTCATTAAGTTGGTTAATTCGTATACACAAGTTAAGCCAAAAAAAAATCATATAAAACTACCCAACAATCATCACCCATGTGCGCTCACACAAAATGTTACCCATAATCACTCATAGTTTTGCATTTTCTAGAAATATGGGTATAAGAACTTGCTTGCTCTCACTCTCACAAAGAATTGTCAGATTACAACTGATGACCATATGCTTGCCCTTAGTGTAATTCTCCACTTATATCAGAATGCTAAGGTTAGGATCAAATAGGTATTTATGGGTTGTAAAGTAGGCTAAAGGGACAGGTAGGACTATTTTGGCCTGAAATGGTGACTATGTTCCCTAAGCGCTTTAATACACTACATTATGCCATTTACACTAAATTTTAACGACCACTCTACCTTCCTTTCATCTATCAACTACTCTACCTTTCTTCACCCATTTTGTTACTCAATTAAAAACACTATGATGCGAATATACAACTCTTTTTTTTCATTTTTTTTTAAATTTTTAGTTTTTTTTTATTATTAGTAAGCATCCCTATGATAGCCACCCTAGATCACAATATTTTCATGTACCAATAACTAAACTTTGGGGCATCACTTTCACCATTTTCCTTTTATTTTTCCACACTCTTTACTCAACTTGATTCTACAATTTAAAGCGCTTAGGAGCTTTTGGATCAAATTATGGTCTTTTCAAAAAAATGGATTAGGCTACATATGGGGTTGCCAAAGAAAATAGCTAAAGGCTCAATGGGTGTTCACTAGGACAACGTACAAAGGTAGGTAAAAAGAAGATAAAAAATCAGGGCTGCCAAAGAAATGACTAAATCATCTCCTAAACTCACAATCTTTATTTCCCTTCACACACACACTAGGCAAGTTCTAGCATCAGCCGCAACAAAGAATATATAATAACCTTACACACACATGGAACATGGTCAACTTAATTGGGAGCATTATAGATTCTTGACCCAACAGATAAATGAATTAAACCACAAACAATTATCACAGAGTGAGTCACAACTTAGAGCCTAAATGTTTCAATAGTAGTGATTCAGCAGAAACTCCTGTTATAATGCCATGCCGTCTATAAGAACAATTTCATGCAAAATCTGACAAATTACAACTAACTAACTACGACTAAATCAAAACGACTATAGAATAAAAGCGGGCAAGCAGTACGCAGTGCAACACCCCACACTAAGAAGGAACACACTGCCCTCAGTGTAAATAAATAAGCAAAAACTTGGTTAGTCAGACTCCTCCTCTATATCCGGGGTTATACCCCCTGTTTCAGAATCATCATCAGAGTCTTCATCATCAGAGTTGTCCTCCACATCAGAGTCTAGCAGCTAGTGATCATCGTCTGTCGGTATATCATCATCTAGAGGTTCTTCAAAATTTACCCCCACTCCACACATGGCTCGAGCATGCTCATTAAGCGGGTAGTCATAGTCTAACTGCCGAAGCTCTGCATCAGTAGGCACACGACCCCCATTTATCATAGTAAACCTAGTCATGCCATATAGATGGTGAAAAAAACTCTCATATCGAGCATGTCTCTAAGCAGTGGTAAGGTTGATGTCTTGACCAGTTTCTGGATCTTTGATTTTCATGAGATCTACCTTCTTCGAGTTATGTGGAAACTTATGGTCTTCTAGCTCTTTCTCAATGTGCTCATTTCTTAAAATTGCAGTCAACAAGTTGCCGAAGCTGAAATGAGACCTTTTGTGCACCCTTGCTTTTCGCATTGACGTTCGTATAACTGCACCAATGTTAATGGGAACATTCGTCATTAGAGCATATACTAATAAGAATCGATCACGCATGACCTTAGTGTATTGTGTCCCAGGAATCAAGAAGGAATTGACTATTCTTAACCATATACGAGCTTCTCTGTTCAAACAAGCATATAGGTAAGTATTGTGAAGACCATTATCTTTGTGACGAGTCCACCAGGTCATGGACCTTGATCTACACAACGTATGTCTGATGGCTCTATAGGGAGGTCTGTTGTAGAGATCTTTGAGTTGTGATTGATCCACACTTGGAGTACCCAGGAAAGAGTTGAATAAATCAGCGTTCAATTGCAAGACTTACCCCCGAATCTTTACTTCATTTCCCATAGTCGTTGGGGACCAGTTGGCATAAAACTCTCGAGTCAAATCAAGATTACATTCGTCCATGTCTTGGAAGATAAAGTCAAGATTTAGTGCCATAATCTTTGCCAAAATATGAGGGCAATTCTTTTCTAAACTTTCCTTCTGAATCAACTCCACATGGACATATTTCTTCACTTTATTGTTTCTATACCATTCCTTCCCTTCCTCCTCCAGAACCCACTTGATCCCAAAAGTGCGTCGAGGCACTTGAAGAGGGAAGGAATCAGCCTGGTCCTTTATTGACCATTTTTGACCTTTTTGTGAGGTGGATGCTCTCTTCTTTCCCTGTCGTCCTTTCGGAGCCATGTTACTTGGTGATTAATTCGTGATGAATCGGGAAGGTGACCCTACAGGATTAGATAAGAAAAGAGAAAAGCTTGGAGAGGGAAATGTTGGGCGGCGCTTAGATTTAAGAAAACTTTATTGGGGTTTAAAGGTAGAGGATATATTTAAAAGATGAGGCATGGGTCGGGTTGGTCCATTCACACTCGGGTTAGTAGGCAAAATTCACGATGATAGGCGGCGCCTATAGAATCGCCTAAGCATAAGTAGGCGGCGCCTAACCTATCGCCCATGTTGTCATAGGCGGCGCCTAGCCTATCTCTATGTTGGCATAGGCGGCACCTAGCCTATTGCCTATGTGAGGCAGTGAGCATAGGCGATGGTATAGGTGGCGCCTAGCCTATCGCCCATGTTGGCATAGGCAGCGCCCAACCTATCACCTATGCTCCATCATTCCTAGACTTACCACCATTGACATGGCTCACTTTCAAATCAAAATTTGGGGCTAATCTCCTTCTTTGTACTTCATGCACCTACACTTAATCAAAAACAACAAAAATAATTAGAAGGATGGGTTTCCTCCCACCAAGCGCCTTAGTTTTTGTCGTGGCTCGACTCTTCTTTTTGAATTTTTATTTATCAAAAACAAACTCCTATTAAAACAATGATTAAAAATGATGGGTTGCCTCCCATGTAGCGCTTGATTTATTGTCGTGGCACGACATAGTTATCTTGATTACTCAGACTTCATCAAGATATATGGTGGCTATACATTTTATCGAGTCAGTTGGACCGATATATAGCTTCAGTCTTTGGCCATTCAACTTAAAGACACTACCATCATTGTTTTCTAACTCCACTACTCCAGATGAGTAAACTTGGATGATTCTGAATGGACCAGACCATTTAGACTTCAACTTACCTGGAAACAGCTTCAGTCTGGAGTTGAAAAGGAGTACCAAATCACCTTTCTGGAAGTTTCGTTGGATAATCCTCCGATCATGGTACTTTTTCATCCTTTCCTTGTAAAGATCTGCTCTTTTATATGCATTTAGACGGAATTCATCTATCTCGTTCAGCTGTCCCAATCTCATATTTATAGCATCATCCCAGTTCAGGTTAAGTTGCTTTAGTGCCCACATTGCTTTATGTTCTAGCTCAAATGGCAAGTGACAAGCCTTTCCATAAACTAGTTGGTATGGTGACATACCAATTGGTGTCTTAAACGCGGTCCTATATGCCCATAAGGCATCATCCAGCTTCCTAGACCAATCTTTCCTGCTGGCATTCACAGTCTTAGCAAGGATCATCTTGATTTCCCGGTTTGAAACCTCCACCTGCCCGTTAGTTTGTGGGTTATACGGTGTAGCTACCTTATGTTGCTTAACCCCATACTTTGCCAATACAGCTATAAACAGCTTGTTGCAGAAATGTGATCCTCCATCGCTTATGATGGTACGAGGTACCCCAAAATGACAGAAGATATTTCTCTTTAAGAACGCCACAACACTCTTACCTTCATTATCAGCTAGTGCGACTGCTTCGACCCATTTGGATACATAATCCACAACAACTAAGATATATTTCATCCCAAATGAGTTCACAAATGGGCTCATGAAATCAATACCCCAGACATCGAATAACTCTACTTCAAGCATTTTGGACATGGGCATCTCATGGTGCTTTGAGATAGAACCTTGCCGCTGAGACTGATCACATCTTCTTACAAAATCGTAGGCATCCTTTAATAATGAAGGCCAATAGTAGCCACTCTGCATTACTTTCTTGGTCGTCCATTCACCTACATGGTGACCTCCAACTTGGGAAGCATGGCTTGCTTCCAGTATACTAGGCACCTCTACATCTGGGATGCACCGCCTAATAATACCATCAACACATCATCGAAAAAGATAAGGCTCATCCCAGAAGTAATGTTTCATATCATGCATGAACTTTTTCTTTTGATGAAAGGAGAGATGCTCAGGAATCACTTCACTTACCACATAGTTAGCAAAATCTGCATACCACGATAAGTTTTCCACCATAGTTGCTAGAATCTCTTCGTCGAGGAATGTATCAACAATATCAAGGTCAGTTTGCACTATGTCCTCACTCTCAAGTCTAGATAGATGATCAGCTACTTGGTTTTCACAACCTTTTCTATCCTTTACCTCGAAATCGAATTCTTGAAACAGTAACACCTATCTAATTAGCCTTGGCTTAGCATCCTTCTTCGCCATTAGATATCTTAGAGCTGGATGATTTGTAAGAACCACTACCTTGGTTCCCAACAAGTAAGCACAGAACTTTTCGAAAGCATAAACAACTGCTAGAAGCTCTTGTTCAGTGACGGTATAGTTCTTTTGTGCTCCATTCAAGGCCTTGCTCGCGTAGTAGATTGGATGAAATAGCTTTTCTCTTTTCTGACCAAGTACAGCACCTAAGGCTACACCACTTGCATCACACATAACTTCAAAAGGTAGAGACCAATCGGGTGCTACAATAATAGGGGCTTCAACTAGATTTCCTTTGAGGCATTCAAATGCCTTCAAGCAATCTACACCAAAGTGTAACTTTGCTTCCTTCTCCAAAAGTTTGCATAATGGGTTTGTAATCTTGTAGAAGTTTTTAATAAACCTCCGATAAAAACCAGCATGACCGAGAAAACTACGAACCCCCTTCATAGAAATTGGAGGTGGTACTCTCTCGATAACTTCAATCTTGGATCAATAAACTTCAATTACCTTTTTAGAGACTTTATGCCCGAGAACAATGCCTTCCTTAACCATAAAATGGCACTTCTCCCAATTTAGCACCAGATTGAATTCAACATATCGCTGCAAAGCCATACTCAGATTTGCCAAGCATGACTCAAATAACTCACCTACAACCAAAAAGTCATCCATAAACACCTCCAAGGTGTCTTCAACCATATCAGAGAAAATGGACATCATACACCGCTGAAAAGTGGCAGGTGCATTACATAGCCCAAACGGCATTCGTTTGAATGCAAAAGTACCATATAGGCATGTAAAAGTGGTCTTCTCCTGATCTTTAGGAGCAATGCAAATCTAATTATATCTGGAATAACCATCCAAGAAATAGAACCATCCCTTCCCTACCAATCGATCAAGCATTTGATCTATGAATGGCATTGGGAAGTGGTCCTTTAACGTCCACAAGTTTAGCTTCCGATAATCCATACACACCCTTCACCCTGTGACATGCCTGAGTGGAATGAGCTCATTCTTCTCGTTTGTTACCACTGTCATGCCCCCTTTCTTGGGCACACATTGTACATGACTCACCCATTTACTGTTTGAGATTTGATACACCACCCCTGCATCTAACCACTTTGTGATTTCTTTCTTCACCACCTCTTGCATAGGTGGATTTAGACAACACTGATGCTTAATAGTGGGTACGTAATCTTCCTCTAGCTGAATCTTGTTCATACATATGCCAAGAGGGATACCAATTACATAAGCAATAGTTCAACCAATAGCTCTCTTATACCTCTTTAGAACAGAGATGAGAGCCTTTACCTATTGTTCACCTAAATCAGTAGTAATAATAACCGAAAGTGTATTTCTATAACCCAAGAACACATACCATATTTGACCGGGTAGCTCTTTCAATTCTAGCACCGGTGGTTCTTCAATGGATGGCTTTGCCGATGGTGAAGGCCGATTCTTAAGGTCAAGGTCCAGCTTCTTGGGGGAATATGAATACGAACCCATTTCTCTCAGAGCACAAATAGTTTCTTCATACTCTTCAACATCCTCACGCTCAAAGTTCAAAAGCACAACAGCTAATGGCTCAACAGTAAGCTGCTTCTCTAAAGATAATTCCTTATTATCCTCATAATAAACATCAGCTATAGAGAACACATTCATATCTTTGGGATGCTTCATTGATTTGCATACATCAAAATGTACCACTTTGTCATTCATCCGAAATAAAAGCTCATTTGCTCGTAAATCAATAAGCACACTTCCTGTTGCGAGGAAAGGTCGACCCAAGATTATGGGAACCTCAAAATCCACCTCGCAATCCAAAATAAAAAAGTCTGCAGGAAAAATAAAGGTAGAAACCTTGACTAATACATCATATAAGATACCAACAGGTCGTTTTACCGACCTACCTACCATTACAAGTCGCATATTGGTTGGTGTAGGATCCCCCAACCCCAACTATCTATAAATGGCTACTGGCATCAAATTAATGCTAGCCCCCAAATCACATAACACCTTAGCAAAATCTAAAGATCCAACCGTGCAAGGAATAGTGAAAGCACCCGGATCTGCCTTCTTCTGTACTAAAGACCTCGTGGCAATTGCACTGCCATGATGAAAATTATTTGCCAGTTCATAGCTCGCTGCCCTTTTCTTTGTCAAAAGGTCCTTCATGAATTTGGCGTACCCTGACATTTTCTCCAGTGCCTCTACCAAAGGCACATTAATAGTCAGCTGCTTCAGCATGATCATGAATTTACTGAACATGGTGTTATCAGATTTCTTCTTCAGTCTCTGAGGAAAAGGTGGTGGTGGATTTGAAAGAGTGTTCTCTACCACTTCCCTTTTATTGTGTTTCCCATTATCAATCGGTTCATACTGCTGACATATAGGTGTAGTATCATGAACATTCTCATTCTGATTTTCAACTTCTACAGAATCATCACAATCTGTTTCAATAACATTCCCCTCTATACTTTCAACCATGAGTTTACCCTTGGATGGATTTTCCAATATTTTACCACTCCTGGTTGTAATAGCCAAACATGATCCATCTTTTCTTGGATTTTGGATAGTGTCACTCGGTAAAGTGTCAGCTTTTCTTTGATTGAATGCCACTGATAGTTGACTCATTTATTGTTCCAGCTATTTTACTGAAGTGGAATGCGAGTCAACCAATTGATTTATTGAGGAAAAATCATTTTTTACCTCAGTTACTCCCGTGTTGGTTGCCTCCACTCCTTTCAACATCTTAGCCATCATGTTCTCTATGGACATCTTCCTAGAGCTAGGTGCAGCAGCTTCACGATTTCCAGGAGGGACATACAAACCTCTCCTGTCATTCTTATTCTTCCAATTTCCTTGGTCTCGGTCCTTGTATACAGATTTTTCATAATAGTTCCGACCTTGGTTTCCTCGGACATTGCCTCACAAACCCCCCTAATTATTTAAGTAATTTGCTTCCTCCTCAGAATCAGAGTCATCTCTTCCCTATGATACAACAACTTTGACCTTTTCTGTCTTCCCTGATAATAAATGCTTAGTAAGAAGGCCCATCTGCATTTTCATGTGAGCCATATCCTGGTCACGTTCTTCTTCTCTTCACCTCTGTTCTGCAGTTATGCCACTAGATACAGTAGAGCTTTCTACCTCAGAATCCCTGGTATGCCAAGGTCTACTCTGCTTTGTCATATGATCCAGCATATCACATGCCTCAATAAAATTAAGGTCCATGAATGACCCACCTGCAGCATTATCAACCACTGTCTTAGCCACTGAGTTCAAAGCCCTATATAATATTTCCATCAAGTGGACATTGGTCATCTGATGATTTGGGCACCACATAAGCTTCTTCTTGAACTTCTCCTATGTCTCGTGGAGAGCTTCAGTTGGAAGCTGTCTAAAATTGCTTATCTCATCTCTTAATTATGCTCTCTTGGATAGCAAAAAGAATCTTTCAAGGAAAGCTTCTTTTAGTTGCCTCCAATTGGTAATAGAGTCAGGAGTTAGCCCGTTTAACCATAGAGTTGCCTTTCCAGATAGAGACAATAGAAATAAGCACAGCCGGATCGAATTCTGTCCAACCCCTGGATTGTCAAACGATTTGCATATTGAGATAAAATTAATCAGATGCATATTTGGATCGTCAGCTGCAAGTCCACCAAATAACCCTTTGAGTTGCAATAGCTGGATCATAGTGCTAGTGATATTGAACTTGGCTCCGGGTACCAAGGGCGGAGGAATAATAGCCCCTGTGGCACCAGCCCTATCCAAGTCATCATCATCATCATCAAAAGCAACTTGCACAGCTCGGCGTTCGGGTCTCACCCTAGCTTGACGATCTCTGTTGACATTCTTGTTCGCTGGTGCAACCACATCATCTGTACGCCTTGTATTTAATAACTCATCATCACCCAGTTCCTCATCATCAAGATTTGGTACCCACCCTGGGTTATCAGCATTCTGTTGATTTACTTGCGCAACTACCAATACAGCTAATCTAGCCTATTTCTATTGAGTAGCCATCCTTTCAAGGTCTCGTTGCGCATCCATTTTGCCAATGAGATGTGGTTCAGGATTTATAGGTAATAATGGCTGACCAGATCGTCGTGTATTTGGCATGCACTCTACTAAACCTGAACAAAAAAAAAACAACAAACAAAAAGTAAATTTGAGAATCTTTGACCAAAGGGTCTATTAACTATCACAAACTTAGTTGACAACCATATTCCCTGGCAACGGTGCCAAAATTTGATACGCCTAAATTAGAACTCTCGTTAGAAAGTGTAAGCGGTCGCTGTCAAATATAGAACCCAATTGGGCTGGGTGTCGAATCCCACAGGGAATACTATGATCACTAATTATTGCGATTATTATCAGACAGTTGATCGAAGGTTCCAAGGTAAGGGGGTTTCAGTTTACGTGCACAATAATATTATCAGTGTAACAATGAGATGATATGTGTAACGATATTTAATCACAGACAATGACAAGTTAGGGTTATGTCCACCTTGTAACTTCTACTTCTCTATTAACTATGAATAATACAGATTTTATACATACATGCACTTATAGAGAGACGTATTTTAATTCTAAATCCAAATGTTTTTCAACCATTAAGGATTTATTCACCTTAGTTCTTTCGAATCCAAAGTGTGCACCAAATTGTACGAACTCTCCAAGAAGTTAATCTTGCTAGGGCATTAACGTGTAAAATAGAGGTTGAAAACCCGATTTTCTCGTCACACTCTCTTTTCCAAACAGTAACTTTTCTATCGAACAAGTTATTGCTATAATGGCGCATTCCCTATGTTTGCAACCATGAGAATTCAATCAAATTGAAGAGAGTAATGATATAAGTGGATTAACACATCATAAATTCAAAAACCCATAGCAATAGAGAGTTTAGTACAAGGTTTCCATAACCCTAACAGATAAACTTAGCTACTCATGAATTAAACAGAATACCAAAACTTAGAACGATCTTGGTGATGAAGATGACTAGCGAAATCAAGAGAGAAACACTTTTCTCTCTCTCTGTCCTCAAGCTAAGACGTTGTCTCCTCTTTTCAAAATAATACAGAATCTGAATAATGAACTAAAAATTCAGCAATAATGCTTTTAATAACATCCGTCTCTAATAAATTGCTACTGCATCCTTAACTATTTAAAAATATTGAGTTTGCCCGGAAAAAAGTTCCCATACGTCACATTCAGTCCAAGAGCTGCTTTTCTTTTTATGTGAAGTTTTCTTTTGCTGTCCACAGGTCCCCAAAGTGCTGTAATCTTCCTCATTAGTACCTGAAAAGCATGCTAATCACATAGGTCAGCTCACTTAACTAAAAATAGACTAAAAGTGCAAGAATTATGTATTTTATCCTCAAAACTCAGCTAAAACATGGGTAAGTTATGGTGCTTAGACGTATAAATATGCCCAACATCACTACTCTGAACCCATATATCACCCTCCTCTGTATCAATTAAGCGAACGCCTAGTCTTGTAAGCTGATGGACTTCCTGTTCTAACTCTTTCTTGATTTCCTTGACATGAGCAACACTACCCATAGACACTCTACTGAGAGCGTCGGCCACTACATTGGCTTTGCCCGGATGATAAAGGACACTCATGTCATAATATTTCAAGAGCTCTAACCACGTTCTCTGATAATGATTGAGAACTTACTAAGAAAAGACATATTGAAGGCTCTTATGATCCGTGAACATATATACATGAACGCCATCTAGATAATGCCTCCAAATCTTCAAGGCAAATATTACGGCGGCTAACTCAAGATCATGAGTAGGATAATTCTTCTTATAGGGCTTAAGTTGTCTGGAGGCGTAGGCTATGACCTTACCATATTGCATGAGGACACAACCCAAACCTACTCTAGTTGCATCATAATACACTACGAACCCTTCTGAACCATCTGGAAGAGCTAGAACTGAAGATGAGGTAAGTCGAGTCTCCAACTCCTGAAAACTCTTCTCACAAGGATCTTACCATTAAACCTTGACTTTCTTCTGAGTTAATATGGACATGTGGATGCAATAAAAGAAAATACCTCAACAAACCGTCTATAATAGCCAGCCAAACCCAGGAAACTCCTAATATATGATAGAGAGATAGGGTGAGGCCAGTTTCTTACTGCTTCAGTCTTTTGAGGATCTACTCTAACATTATTACCGAAAATGATATGGCCATGGAATGCTACTGACCTTAGACAAAATTCGCACTTACTGAATTGGGCGAATTGTTGATGATATCTGAAAGTTTGAAGTACTATTCTGAGATGGTCTGCGTGATCTTACTCACTGTGGGAATAGACCAGAATATCATCTATAAAGACTATGGAGAACATGTACAAGTACTGCTTGAACACATGGTTCATCAAGTCTATGAAAGCTACTAGTGATTTGGTGAGACCAAAGGACATGACTAGAAATTCAAAGTGACCATACCGAGTATGGAAAGCTGTTTTCAAAATGTCACATTCTCTGACTCTGAGCTGATGATAGCTAGATCTGAGGTCTGTATTAGAGAAATACATTGAACCCTAAAGTTGGTCAAACAATTCATCGATTTTGGGAAGACAATACTTGTTCTTGATTATGACCTTATTAAGTTGATGGTAGTCTATACACATTCTTAGAGAGCCATCTTTATTGCACACGAATAATATTGGTGTGCCCCACGGGGACACAATCGGTCTGATGAATCCCTTAACTAAGATATCCTTCAACTGCTCTTTCAATTCTTTGAGTTCTGCTGGTGCCATTCTATATGGCAGAATAGAGATAGGTTGAGTATCCGGAAGGAGATCAATACCGAAGTCTATTTCCCTTTCGGGAGGAATTCCTCAAAGATCTTCACGAAAGAAATTTGAATATTCATTCACGACTGGACTGATTCAAGACTAGGAGTTTTAGAACTGTGTACTTAAATTGAATAAGATGATAGAAATATCCTTTAGATATCATTTTCCGTGCCCGAAGGTAGGAAACAAGTTGACCTCTGAAAATGGATACGCTACCCTACCACTCTAGGATAGGTTTATTCAAAAATTGGAACTGGACTATTCTGTTTCTGCAGTCGACTATGGTATAGCAGGAATGAAGCTAATCCATGCTAAGAATAACATCAAAATCAGTCATATTTAATTTTACTAAGTCTGCTTGAGTGACTGTATAAGATATCATAACTGGGTAGTTCCTGTATACCAGCCGGGCTATGATGGTTTGACCCATTGGGGTAGAGATTGAAAAGAGCTTTGCTATAATTTTGGGACTGATTCTTAAATCCCCTGCTATATAGGGAGTAAAAAAAGACAGTGAAGTACCTAGATCTAGCAACGGATAAACATGCACATGAAAGATTTGTAACGTACCAATAACCACATCAGAAGAATTTTCCTTATCCTATCGGCACTAAAGAGAACAAAGATGATTTGCGTGATCGGACTGAGCTGAGGAGCTATTTTTTTGAACCTGAGGGCCTGTCTAAGGACAGTCTCTGACTCTGTGGCTTGGCTTTCCACATCCAAAATAAATACCATTGTCTTCTTTGAAAATACCCTCATGGTGCTTGCCACAAGTCTGGCAAAGAGGATAGGTGTGGGCACTACTAACAATGCCCTAGGACTTAGAGCCTAGCCCTCTATCTTTGGTACTATCTATGAACTTAGGAAATGGATCACTGGCTAAAGAAGGAGATGGAACTGATGACTTAGGACGAAATTGAGAACGTTTTCATTCTTCTGACCTAGGCTGAGCAAGGTTGAAACTACCTGTCTTTGCTATCTTATTCTGCTTCCCCGTCATCTTCATCTTTTGCTCCTCTATCTTTTGAGCATGAGTTATGAGCCTGGCTAAAGTCATTTAACTATTCATCATAGAGGATGTACACTCATTAACCGCACTATCATTTATCCCTGAAATGAACTTACTCATCCTTGCCCTACTATCTGCAACCATAAGAGGGGTATATTTGGCTAATTGGGCAAACTTAAGAGAATACTCTTTCACTGTCATATCGTCTTGCCTGAGGTTGATGAATTCTAGCAACTTAGCTTCCCTAAGCTTTAGGGGAAAGAATCTATCAAGGAAAACAAAAGCAAACTCGTCCCACTCAACTGGCCCTGCATCATCTGCCCTCTCTGACTTCCACTAGCTCAACCAAGTGTAAGCAATATCCTTCAACTGATATGTATCTAGCTCAGTACTCTCACTAGGAGTAACCCCCATTATTTTAGTAACCTTCTGCACTTGATCTAGGAATTCTTGAGGGTCCTCGTCTATCTTAGACCCAAGAAATGATGGAGGATTCATTCGGGTGAAGTCTTGAATCCTGCCAACAGCTGAATTGGCCACTAAATTAGTTGGAACGACAGCTGGTCATTCATTCTGAGCAGCAACTGATGGAGCAAGAGTAGTGAATATGGCCCTAAACTTTGCATGAGAAATATGTTTGTCTAAGGGATCTTCTCGAACAGACTAGGTTTTTCTCTTGGGAGGCATGTTCTGAAATAAGGAAAAGAAATGGATTATACTAAGAGATAAGATTGAGATTATGCTCACTGGATAAACATGAATACTGAAAGAAGGGAAACTGTTCATAAAACATCTTATAGCCTCCCGCACAAAAATGTGGCACACAACACACCCATGTACAAGACTCTACTTGATGCAACATTTAGACTTCCTAGGACTCTATTGAACCTTAGGCTCTGATACCAAGTTTGTAATGCCCCGAATCTGGTACCCAAAATGCTACATGATGCTCATGACCTCGAAGGACCACAAGATAACCCATGACTGATATTTGTACCTGTATACTGCATAATATATTGAATAATTCTAAAACATAAATTGAAAGGCCATAAGGTTCACATAACTGAAGTAAAACATAACATCTAAACGGGGAATGAAATACCCTAAGCAACTGGAATAATTGTTTGAACATAATAGCCTGGAAAGCCTCTAACTGACTGAACTGTCTAGGTAAGGAGTTGATGGGACATGTCCACAACTAACCCCAACTAATAAACTAATTAATGAGATAATATTGAAATAATCATGTCCTCAAAAGATGAGGACTCACTACTAACTCTGACTGCTAATATCTGGAATCTACTGATGCTCTGGAGCTCATGTCTCTGAACCTTTGGTATAAGACACCATAGCGCAAATACTTCAGTAGTTTAAATATACTGGTATTCATATGATGTAGGCTAAATGCAAGGGGTTTATATGTATAAATAATACTGGCTAACTGACTAATATGAACATGATAATACATGTATGCATACATAGTAACTATATCTGAAATCATGATAACATGAGTATGTTGATGACTAACATGACTAATGACTAAATTATAATAACTAATAACATGAGTGATTGTATCTTCCAGTCCTAAATCTGATGGAACTAGCTAAGTTCCCTACTGTATCTGAGTTGGCTATATCTGACAGTCTTGAATTCTAAAAAACTATCTGAGTTCTTTTATTGATACTGATACTGACACTGTTGGAGGTAGTCATCTAACAAACATTCCCCAAATAATGTATTATATCTTGATTGGGGTCCAATCTGTGCCCTAATTAGAAGGGTGTCAATACCGGGCCACTGGTAAGGACAACATGTGAGTGACCCTAATATAACATGTAACTCTAGTGAGAATGGTGGGAAACCTCATATAGCAGGTTAAGCCACCTCATCTACCCTCATATAGTAGGCTATTATGTCTCAACCTATGCTGGCTACATTGTTCTGGAACGCAAGGATTACTTCTAAGAATCACACCCTCATATAACAGGTGAGTTCCCATTCTTGGATTCGCTCGGTGCTAATTTCTACTCCCATCTGTATAGACACTGAACATTATTTACTGAGATGAACATAGACTGAGTTACTCACTTTCGTTGACCGATGGAATCCTACTGATATTTGACAAGTGATTGAGTTCATGAGATCATGGAGATTTCTTGAGTCATAAAACTGTCTGAAGTCTAAGGATCATAGCTTGACTGAGAGTATCATGGAAACATAACATGGCTCTAGGCACGCAACTAATATTTCAGGTACAAGTACCCCCAGGAATCGATAGAAGAAAACTGACAAAGCATGACCTACTTGAACACATCACTAATTTCATAATCCATAATACATTTATTAAAGCATTTCATCAAACATATGATCTGCATAAACTTGTACATACATGGGAATTCTATGATATCATGCTAGATGGGCATTTTCCTTCATCTACACATTTAATCAAATACATCGTAGGCATAGTATGTGTAAACAACATTACACAACAATTAAACATCATGATTAAATTCCAATTTCATCATTCTAGGGTTTAATCATAGATTTATGTGGATCTACATCTATACTAATCAAATCCACATCAAATTTATCCCCCAATATGGAATAGAATGCAATTACTCATTATCAATATGAACAAGAGGAACTCAATCATGAAATTCATAAATGAAATCCATAAACTTAAACTTTAAAAAGAGATTCTTGGGCTTCATGGACGAAAGGAGTCCATGAATGAACACTATGCATACCTGGGTTGAGTTTCTTAAAGTTCTTAAACTAGAAGAATTTGAATCTCTTAGTTCTTGAAGAAGATTTGGATTTTGTTCTTGGAGATTAATATTAGATAGTAAAACCCTAATTTTGTTGTTGTAGAAGAATAATAAATTTTTGAGCTTTGGTCAGATATAATTGGATATATAAAAGGGTGGTAAAACACCAAAACCCCCTAAAAATGGCCTTAAAATCAATGAACGAAACCTGCGATGGCTCATGCGATGGTCCATCATTTCAACCGTCGTACATGGTCCAAGAAAAGGGCTTACTGCCTAAGTAGCGATTACTTGGGCGATGGCCCATCGCAGGTTCGACGGTCCGTAAAGCTGTCTATCGCACATTATCTAGAAGGTTGCCTCACTTTCTTGGTTGCGATGGTTAAGGCGATGGTCTATCACTAGGTCGACGATCTGTAAACCTGGCCATCACACCAAGGCTATTCTGATATCTCTGAGTAAAACGTCCATAACTTTGTACTCTGATACCGGATTTGGATGAAATTGGTACCATTGGAAAGATAATTGAATTTTCCACAGGAAAAAGTAAAAATCTTAAAAATAACACATATACAAAAGTGAATTCATTTTTCAAAGAAAGCTCCTAACATTCTTGGGACAAATTTCAAGCTAGGAAAAAGTACGGGGTGTTACAGATATGCACCATCAAGGTCAGTCTCATCCATCACCAGTTTAGTCCAGTCACCTGAATCCGAAGGGCTCCTCTTCCAGTGCCACCCATGGTCAGCGTATATATAGATTTTATGAACTTCAATATTTACAAGATCAGGAAAGTCCTCCTGGTGAGGTCACTGGTAAGTTATAAATCTCCCACTTATATGTTTATTCCTTTTTAGATATATGAGATTCTCTATCTTCTATAATTTCTTACATAGTAGTCCATACCAAGGTTAAACCCTGAAATAGTAGTAAGGTTATTGATTTAGTGACCCACAAACATAGAATGATGACTTTAAGCTAAGGTGGAGATGGTAGTATAGTACATAGTAGAAAACCATGCATGCTTATAGTTCCTAGTATAAGGAGTTCCAGTTCACTCTGTAGTACGAATCAGGTTCCATAATTCTTGAAATTCCAAACTCAGGTCATGCATACATGACACATGTATTCATGTTTCCCAGTATGCTCATTTCTCATGACTCATGTTACACGCTAAATTGTTTGTGAAGTTTAGTTTATGCCATGTGTTCCTCAGGCCTCAGTAGTGTGACGAAGTCATTCAGTCGTCCTTCAGTTAGATGGTGTCTCATACATTATCACAATTTTCCTTAAACCTACTCAGTCCCATATTTAGTACCGTTACAAACTTGGTATCGATTACTATCTCATATCATCCTTAAGTCAGTCATGTATTTCATAAATCAATTTAAACCATGTAATCATGTATCACATATGCATGCTCAGTATGTAAGTTTACTCTATCAGACTAGTCACAGAATCATGCTTTAGTTGTGCATGTCTAGTTCAGTACGTAAACTCAGTCGAATTGTACTATCTCAGCTTAACTAGCCAAATTCAAGGACGAATGTTCCCAAGGGGGAAATATTATAATATCTCATATTTCCCTAGCCTAGATTAACCCTTAGTACATAAATTAATCTAAATAAAATTTTAGAATACTCAGTAATTTTCATATTAGAGGCTTCCATTATGTAGGAAATTCAATTAGTTTTACAATGATATAAAATTCACCTAAATCCAACAACTAGAAAAGAAGTTATGGCAATTTTATGTTTCATTCATTAAACATCGTCATTTAGGCCAGTAATGCATCATGGAGTGTGTCAAAATATCAATTGTCAATTTCCAGTGTTGCTCCATTATATTGGCGTATCGCGCCATAAACCCAATCACAATTGTCAATTTCCAGTGTACCAATGCAATTCCACCGCATCGCGGTGCACTTTCAATTCACAGACAAAGTGGCAACGCTATACCACCACATCGTGCCACCATGCAATTTCCTAGTTGTCATTTTCCAGTGATGCGGCGCGTAGCTCTACATCACACTTGGGTTCCAGATCGGGAAAATTTCTTAAATTAATATTGCGCCCAGGGTTAAACCCATCTTTTCCTATGATTTTATTCCACCAAAATGTGGCATTTAAGCCTTAAAAATGTTTAAACTCTTCATTATTCACTTTCCCCTAAGATCAAAATGTATTTCCCTCTCAAGAAAATAAACCCTATCTCTAAAAAATCAAGGCCAATTCAAAGAATATCTCAAATAACTCCAATAATCCCCTAAATTAAGTTATGTTAGATGTTCATCAATGGATCCTTACTTTCTATGGATCCCAAGAATCCTTTTTTAAAATACAAGATTTATGATTTATGATTTCCATGTTTGAATTAGATTGAATTCATGTTCATAATGTTTTTGAGTTTTAATCCATGATTTAGATTACAAGTTCTAAGAATCAATTTTAGTATGTGTTGAATTACGTGATATTCATGATAAACCCTCCAATTATTAAGTTGATTGTTGTAACCACGTTAACTCTAAGTGTTTATGATTTAATGAACCAAGTATGCTTTTTATGTGCTTGATAAATTGTCTATGAGAATGAAATAATGCCATTATAGCATGCTAACATATATTCCCCATCCATGTACAAGTTAATACCTTACAAGTGTTTGATGAAATATCTCTGTGAATGAATTATGCCTAAGTAAACATTGTTATGTTATTCAAGATGATGCTTTGCTTTACTTTTCATGCTATTGAGTCCAGGGGTATTTAATACCCGACAATTCATTTGTTTACCTAAATCCAGTGTCAGTGGCAGAATAGTATCAGTCATGTCACGATCAGTAGTACTCTTAGTCGGTTATAGAACTCAGTAGAATTTGGTCATTTACAGAACTTAGGAAAACTAGGCAATCTAAGTATTGATATAGTACAATTTAGTATGCTTTGTTCATTGTCTTTCAGTTACGAGTAGGAACTAGCATTGAGCGAGTGTGGGGGTGATGATTTCTCTTGTCAGGCAGGTAGATTCGTTAGTAGCAGTCTGATACTACAGAACTATGTAGCGAGTATAGGATGTGAGGGGTCAACCATCAGATTAAAGCTTGGCTACCTTTCAGGGCTCACCCGTTAGATTAGGCTTGACTTTCTATTCTGGGTCGCCCATCAAATTTGTTTGACCACAGCAGTGTCTTTACCCATGGCACAGTACTGGCACCCTTGAAACTGTAGTTACAGGTTATACCCTACTATCTTACTCAGGGGCATGTAGGTTAAGTGAGAACTCCCAAAATTTTCAGTTTCAGTCTAAATCTTTAGAATAGAACTCAGATCAGTTCTACAAAATCAGGATTGTCAGATACAGTCACTCAGTTATCAGTAATTCAGATTATCAGTGATATAAGATTATCAGTATATTCAGTTATCAGTTATCAGATTTAGTTCCAATATACTCAGTTACTTTATGCACAGTATATTCAGTAGTTACAAATCCTCCATGTATGCTAATTCAACTCTTGCATATCATTCAGTTAGTTATTTTTCATGCATATGAACCCATGCATTCAATCTTACCTTATTTAGCATACCAATACATTCCCACTACTGATCGCATACCCATTTCTTGTGCTATGATGTTTCATATCACAGGTTCGGATGCTCAGGTTCCTGACCGCACTTAGCCAGATTTAGCTAGTAGTAGCAAATTTAGTAGTGAGTCCTTATCTATCAAGGATATTCTTTTATTTTAGTACTTCAGCTTAGTAGTATTTTAGTCTATGGAGTTAGTTGGGGGATTGTCCCATCAACTCCACTTGAAGATAGTTTCAGTTAGAGGCTTCTCAGACTAGATATTTAGATAATATTTCAGATTCAGATGTTATTATTTATTATCAGTATTTTAGATGGTTTGAACCATATGGCATTTTAGCCTAATATTTCACAATTATTTCAGTATTATTTTTCAGTTCTCACAGTAGATATCATTCATGGGTTAGCTTGTTGTCCTTCCAGGTTATAAGCGTCGTGTGATGCCTTGGGGGTAGTCTCAGGTTTTTATAAACTTGGTATCAGAGCCTAAGGTTCAATAAAGTCTTGGGGAGTCTAAAAGTTGCATCACGTAGGGTCTTGTGCAAGGTGTGTTCCGCGCCACACTTATGGACATGAGGCTATGAGATGTTTTAGGAAAAGTTTCCCTTCTTTTAGTATTCAGGTCATGCGAGTGAGAATGAGCTCAAGTTACACTCTTTGTCTAATCCTCTTCTTCCTTTTATTTACAGAAGATGCCACTCTAAAGTACCAATTAAATAAGAACCAAAAACTAGTCAGCCCATTCAGGCAGATCCCCTGGACGAACATGTCACTCACACAGAATTCAGAGTTGCATTCACTACTCTAGCCAATTCAATCGTAGCCCATTTGGCTGCTGTTCCAGCTAACCCAGTGGCGAATACTACTACAACCAGGATTTAGGACTTTACATGAATGAATCCTCCTTCCTTTACGGGATCTAAGTCTGAAGAGGATCTACAAGAGTTCCTCGATAAGGTTCGTAAAGTCACAAATATCATGGAAGTGACTTCCAGTGAGAGCACTAAGTTAGCCACTCGTCAGCTATAATATATATCCCATACGTGGTTTAAGCTGTGGAAGGTAGACAGGGGTATAGATGTAGAGCCCATAGATTGGGAAGAGCTTGCTACTGCCTTCCTAGATAGATTTTTTCCCTTAGATCTGAGTGAAGCCAAAGAGTTAGAGTTCATTAATCTCAAACAAGGTAGTATGGGTTTAAAAGAGTATTCCCTCAATTTTACTCAACTAGCCAGGTATGCTCCCCATCTAGTCGCAGACAATAGGTACAGAATGAGCAAGTTTTTATCTAGGGTGTCAGATATTGTGGTTAAGGAGTGCAAAACAATGATATTGATTAAAGAGATGGAAATGTTTAGGATTATGGTCTATGCTCAATATATCAAAGAGCAGAAACTTAAGGAGAAGGAGAGAGAAAATAAGAGGCCTAGAATAGGTAGCATTAATTTCAATCAGCCTGAGTCCGATGGGGGTAACCTTTCTCGGTTTCATCCAAAGCCTTTAAGTCCATATTAATTTTCAGTCATTGTTCCGATGACCCAGGATAGCGTAAGTATTGGTCGTACTAATCCATTTTGCAGAGTGTGGTAAAAACCATCAGGAAGAGTGAAGGGCTGGTAGTAATATTTGTTATGACTGTGGGAAATTAGCTCATAGGCTTAAAAAGTGTTGAGTAGATGCTCAGAGAGATTGGGATAAGAGCCATCAGGGTCAGTCTCATAAGTCACCAGTTCAGTCCCATCACCTAAATCAGTAGGGCTCCTCTTCTAGTGCCATCCACTATCAGCGTCTAAATAGATTTTATGTACTTCAGTCTCAGCAGGATCAGGAAATTCTCCTTGATATGGTCACTGGTAATTTACAAATCTCCCACTTATATGTTTATACCTTATTAGATCCATAAACTTCTATATCTTCTATAATTTATTACATAGTAGTCCATACCAAGGTTAATCCTTGAAACAGTAGTAGGGCTATTAATTTAGTGACCTACGGACATAGAATGATGACTCTAAGCTAAGAGGGAGATGGTAGTATAGTACTTGGTAGAAGGCGATGTATGCTTACAGTTCCTAGTATAAGGAGTTCTAGTTCACTCTGTAGTACGAGTCAGGTTCCATAAGTTTAGAAATTCCAAACTCAGGTCATGCATTCATAACACACGTATTCATGTTTACCAGTATGCTTAGTTGTCATGACTCATGTTACACTCTAAATGTTCCGTGAAGTTCAGTTTATGATATGTGTTCCTCAAGCCTAAGTAATGTGTTGAAGTCATTCAGTCGTTCTTTAGTTAGATGGTGTCTCGTACATCATCACAATCTTTCTTAAACCTACTCAATCCTATATTCAGTACTGTTACAAACTTGGTATCAGTTACCATCTCATATCATCCTCATGTCAGTCATGTATTTCATAAATCAATTTTAGCCGTGTAATCATGCTTCAGATATCCATGTTCTTTATGTAGATTCAGTCTATCAGACTAGTCACATAATCATGCTGTAGTTATGCATGTCTATTTCAATATGTAAACTCAGTCTGTTCATACTCTCTTAGCATAACAATCCACATTCGATGATGAATGTTCCCAAAGGGGAGATATTGTAATACCCCATATTTCCCTAGCCTAGATTACCCTTTAGAACATTGGTTATCTTATATAAAATATTTGGAATACTCAGTAATTTTTTAGATTAGAGCCTGGTATTGCATAAGAAATTCAATTTGCTTTCCAACTATATAAAATTTGCCTAAATTCGACAATTGGGAAAGAAGTTTTGACGATTTTAATTTTCAGTCATTAAATATCATCATTCAGGCCAGTAGTGCATCGCGGAGTGTGTCAAAATAGCAATTGTCAATTTCAAGTGTTGTTCCACGATATTGGCGCATCACGCCATAGACACAACTCACAATTGTCAATTTTCAATGTACCAACTCAATTCCACTGCGTCGTGATGCACTTCCAATTCACAAATAAAGTGGCAACGCGATACCACCACGTCGTCCAATCATGTAATTTACTAGTTGTCATTTTCCAGTGACATAGCATGATAGCACCACATCGTGCAAAGGTTCCAGATCAGGAAAATTTCACAAAAAATTAAAGTTGTGCCCAGGGTTAAACTAGTCTTTTCCTTTGATTTTATTCCACCCAAATGTGGGATTTAAGCTCTAAAAATGTTTGAACCCTTCATTATTCACTTCCCCCCAAAATCAAAAGGCATTTCTCTCTCAAGAAAACAAACCCTAGCTCTCAAGAATCAAGGTCAATCTCAAGAATCTCTCTAAGAACTCCAGTAATTTCATGAATTAACGTATGTTAGATGTTCATCCATGGATCGTTACCTTCCATGGAGCCCAAGAATTCTTTTTCAAAATAAAAGATTAATCATTTATGATTTCCATGTTTAAATTAGATTGACTTTATGTTCATTATGTTGTTGAGTTTTAATCCATGATTTAGATTACAAGTTTCAAGAATTTATTCTAGTATGTTTTGAATTACATGATATTCATGATAAACCCTCCAATTTACAAGTTGATTGTTGTAACTGATACGACCAAATTACAGCTCTCGTTAGAAAGTGTAAGCGGTCGTTGTCAAATATAGAACCCAACTGGATTGGGTGTCGAATCCCACAGGGAATACTTGGTCACTATGTGTTGCAATTATTAGTAGACTGTTAGTCGAAAATTCCTCGGAAAATGGGGGGATTGGTTTAGCGTGAACTAATAGTATCAAAGTAACGAATGAGACGATGTATTTAGTAATATTTAATCACAGAGAATAATGATTTAGGGTTATGTGCACCTTGTAAGTTCTAAGTATCTATTAACTATGAGTAATACGGTATTTAGACATGCATGCACTTATAGAGATTCGTATTCTAATTGTAAATCCAAGTGTTTCCCAACCATCAAGGATTATTTCACTTTAGCTCTCCTGAGCCTAAAGTGTGTAACGAATGGTATAAATTCTCCAAGAAAGTTAATCCGGTCAAGGAATTAACGTGTAAATAGGGGTTGGAAACCCTATTTTCTTGTCACACTCTCTTTTCCAAACATGTAACTTTTATCTCGAACAAGTTAATTCTATACTGGCATATTCCTACGTTTGCAACCATAAGAATTCAATTAAAACGAAGAGAGTAATGATATAAGTAGCATACACCTCAAGAATACACAAACTCAGAGCAATAGATAGTATCTCACAAGGTTTCCATAACCCTAATAGAGAAGTTTAGCTACTCATGATTACAACGAAAATCAATGAAGACATCATCATCATACAAAAGTTAGAATAATCTCACGATGAGGATTAGTTTGGCGTCAAACAAGAGGTTGACGTTTTCTTGCCCTCTAGCCGTTCCACAAGAAAGCCGTGTTTTTTTCTGTCTGAACTTACAGAATCTGTAAACTGAATAATGATTAAAAACTTATGATGTTGAAAAATTCAGCAATAGGGTTTTTATAATGTCCTTGTCTACTAAATTACTGCTGCATCCTTAAGTCTTTAAAAATGCTGGGTTTGCCAAGGAAAAAGTTCTCATGCATCACTTTCAGTCCAAAAACTGCCTTCCCTCTAATGTGAAGTTTTCCTTTGCTGCTCAAAAGTCCATAAAGTGCTGAAATCTTCATCATTAATACCTGAAAAACATGCTAATCACGTAGGTCAGCTCACTTAAAGGAAAATGGACTAAAAGTGCAAGAATTATATATTTTATCCTCAAAACTTAGCTAAAACATGGGTAAATTATGGTGCTTAGGCGTGTAAATACGCCCAACATCAACACCCCACACTTAAAGCTTTGTTCGTCCTCGAACAAAATATAACATTCATGCAAACACCTAACTAGAATTTCACAACAGCAACACAAAATTTATCCTCAAGACATGCATGACAATTATTAACGAAGAGTAGGTTTCTTGATCACTACTAGAAACAATTCAACCTCCAACATAGACTCGTGAGGATGGTTAATTCGTGTCCACAAGTTAAGCCACAAGGAATCATACAAAGCTACCCAACAATCAACAACCATGTGTGTCTCACACAAGATATCACCCATAATCACTCACAAGTTTGCATTTTTCGAAACATGGGTTTAAGACTCTCCTTGTTCTCACTCTCACAAAGAATTCTTGCATTGCAACTGGTGACCATAGGCTTGACCTTAGTGTAATGCTCCACTAATATCAGAATGCTAAGCTTAGGATCAACTAGGTCTTTACAGGGTTGTAATGTAGGCTAAGGGACAGGTAGGACTATTTTGGCTTGAAATAGTGACTATGTTCCCTAAGCGCTTTAATACACTACAATATGTCATTAACACTCTCTTTTAAATAGCCCCTCTACTTTCCTTTCATCTACCAACCCCTTTTCACCTATTTTGTTATTCAATAATAAACACAAAGATGAGAATATACAACTCTCTTATTTATTTATTTATTTATTTATTTTCTTTTTTTTTTATAAAGAAGCTCTATGATAGCCACTCTTTTTCACAGCAATTTCAAGTACCAATACACTCTGCGGTATCACTCTCACTATTTCCCTCTTATTTTATCACATGACTCTACAATTTTAAGCGCTTAGGAATTTGGATCAAATTATGGTCTTGAAAAAAAAAGGGATTAGGCTACATATAAGGCTGTCAAAGAAAATAGCTATAGGCTCAAAGGGGGTTAACTAGGACAATGTACAAAGGTAGGTAAAAAGAAGGTAAACAAATTAGGGCTGCCAAAGAAATGCCTAAATCATCTCCTAAACTCACACTCTTTATTTCGCTTTACACACACACCAGGCAAGTTCTAGCATCAGTCACAACACAGAATATAATATAACCTCACCCACACACGGCACATGGTCAACTTAATTGGGAGCATTATAGACTCTTGACCCAACAGATGAATGAATTAAACCACACAATTATCACACAATGAGTCACACTTAGATCCTAAATGTCTCAATAGTAATGATTTAGCACAAACTCTTGTCATAATACCATGCCGTCTATCAGAACAATTTCATGCAAAATCTAAAAAAAAATTTAACTAACTAATTACTTCAAACAAACAAGAACAAGAATAAATGTAGGCAAAGAAGTACAATACAGCATACAAATACCAGCACCCCACACTTAGATGGGACACACTGCCCTCAGTGGAAAATAAATAAGGAAAACCTGATTAGTCGGACTCCTCTTCTATGTCTTGGGTCATACCCCCTGCGTCGGAATCATCATCAGAGTCGTCATCCTCAGAGTTGTCCTCCACAACTGAGTCTGGCAGTTGACGATCATCGTCAGTTGGCACGTCATCATTGATAGGTTCCTCGAAATGTACCCCGACTCCACACATGGCCCGCGCATGCTAATTCATCGGGTAGTCATAATCCTATTGCTGGAGCTCTACATCAGTCGAAATAGGACCCCCACTCATCATAGTAAACTGAGTCATGCCACATAGATGGCGAAAGAAACTTTCATCTCGAGCATGTCTTTCTGCAGTGGTAAGGTTGATGCCATGACCAGTTTCAGGCTCTTTAACTTTCGTGAGATCAACCTTTTTCGGGTTCTGTTGAAGCTTATGATCTGCGATTTTCTCTTCAATGTGTTCCTTTCTTAAGATCACAGTCAACAAATTGCCAAAGCTGAAATGGGACCTTTTGTGCAGCCTAGCCTTACGCATTGACGATCGTATAATCTCACCAATGTTGATGGGAATATTAGTCATCAGAGCGTACACCAAGCATACTCTATCACGTGTGATCTTTGTGTACTGTGTCCCAGGAATCAAGCAAGATTTGACTATCCTCAACCATATACGAGCTTCTCTGTTCAAGGAAGCATACGGGAAGGTATTGTGCCGACCGTTATCCTTGTGACGAATCCACCGTACCATTGACCTTGTTCCGCACAGTGTGTGTCTAGTTGACCTGTAGGGAGTTCTGTGATACAGCTCCTTAAGCGGTGATGGATCCACAGATGGAAGGCCCAGAAAAGAGTTGAAGAACTCCGCATTCAGTTGTAAGACTTGGCCTCGAATCTTCACTTCACTTCCGGTAGTCTTTGGGGACCAATTGGCATAAAACTCGCAAGTTAGATCAGTATTGCATTCCCACATATCTTGGAAAATGAAATCAAGGTTTAGTGCCATGATTTTAGCCAAAATACGGGGTTCTCTCTTTGCTAGACTCTCTTTCTGCATCAAATCCACGTGAACATATTTCTTTACTTTGATGTTCTTATACCACTCTTTTCCTTCCTCCTCTAGGACCCACTTATCCCGAAAGTGCATTGAGGTATTTGCAAAGAGGAGGACTCAGCTTGCTCTTTTCTTGACCTTTTCTATCCATTCTGCGAGGTGGACGCTTTTTCTTTTCCTTGTCGTCCTTTTGGGGCCATTCTTCCTGAGATTAAAATAGAGTCATGTTAGCTTCATCTCGAAAGATTCAATCGAAAAACAAACAGTAGTGGCACCACCCCACACTTAATTTGTTGGCACATACTAATTAAGTTAGTGATGTCGATTACTTACACTTCATCGACATGCATTTAGGCGATACGTTCCAACAACATGTTTAGCACAGTCATATTTTCATGTAATCTTGTCTATCCTTTCCAACTCTTTTTCCTGTAATCTTGACTATACTTTCATGTTTGGATGAATGCACTTTTTGAACAAGACCACCATATAGAGATCGTATCATGTTATTGCATATAAATAATAACAATATCTTATGCTTGTGGTCAATTATGATCGGTATCTCGATGAATGAGTCATTCAAATATTCAAGCTTTCAACTTTCAAGATTATGCATTACTTTCACAATTTCGACTTCACAACAAGATGACAGTGTATAACAATCAAATACAAGTCGGAACAAATTCAAGAACACCCACACGTTTTCTTTCACTCAACTAGATGTATCATAACAAACCAACCACTATCTATTCACCAACACCACTTCAAAATCTAACAAATCATTATAAACGTATCATTTCAACAACTACGGAATATAAAAGAATAACTTACTTGGTGACGGATCCGGAAGATGAGTTTGCAAGATTAGATGAGCAAAAAGAAAAACTTTGAGAGATTTGGGAAGCTTAGGCGGAGCCTAATGCTTTGCCTATGCTTAGCATAGGCGGCGCCTATGCTATTACCTAGTTGGGCATAGTCAGCGCCTATGCTATCGCCTAGTTGGGCATAGGCGGCGCCTATGCTATTGCCTAGTTGAAAAGGAAAACATAGGCAATGGCATAGGTGGCGCCTATGGTATTGCCTAGATTTGCATAGGCAAGGCCTTGTCCGTTGCCTATGTGAGGCAGTGAGCATAGGCAATTGTATAGGCCTTGCCTTGTCCATTGCCTAGATTAGCATAGGCATTACCTTGTCCAATGCCTAGATTAGCATAGGCAATGCCTAACCAATAGCTTTTGCTCCTTCATTCCTAACTTACCACCTTAATCATAGCTCACTTTCAAATCAAAATTTGGGACTAATCCCCTCCTTTGTATGTCTTGCACCTATACTTAATTAAAAACAACAAAAACGATTAGAAGGATGGGTTGCCTCCCACCAAGCGCCTTAGTTTTGGTCATGGCTCGACTCTTCTTTTTGGATTTTTATTTAACAAAATTAAACTCCTAGTAAAATAAAATGATTAAAAATGATGGGTTGCCTCCCATATAGCGCTTGATTTATTATCGCGGCACGACAGAGTTACCTCGATTACTCAAACTTCATCGAGATAGATGGTGGCTCTCGTTTTGTGAATAGATTCAGACAACCTGATGCTTAACTGTGGGCACGCAATCTTCTTCGAGATGAATCCTGTGCATACATATCCCAGGAGGGATACCAATTATATCATCCATAGTCCAATCAATGGCTCTCTTGTATCTCTTCAGAACAGAGATGAGAGCCGCTACTTGCTGTTTACCTAAATCAGCTGCAACAATAACCAGAAGTGTATTTCCACTTCCCAAGAACGCATACTTTAGGTGACTGGGTAGCTCTTTCAATTCTAGCACTGATGGCTCTTCAATGGAAGGTTTCGATGGTGGTGAAAGTTGATTCTTAAGATCAAGGTCCGGCTTCTTAGGAGCATGAGAATATGACCCCATTCCTGTTAGAGCACAAAAAGTTTCTTCATACTCTTCAACATCTTCACGCTCAAAATTCATAAGCACAATAGCCAGTGGGTCAACAATAAGCTGCTTCTCTACAGATACTTCTTTCCCATCCTCTTGATAAACATCAGCTATAGAAAACACATTCATATCCTTAGGCTGCTTCATTGATTTGCATACATCAAAACGGACCACTTCGTCATTCATCCAAAATAAAAGCTCATTAGCTCTTAAATCAATAAGCATACTTCCAGTTGCAAGGAAAGGACTACCCAAGATTATGGGAACTTTAGAATCCACCTCGCAATCAAAAATAACAAAGTCTGCAGGAAAAATGAAGGTAGAAACCTTCACTAATACATCATATAAGATACCAACAGGTCGTTTTACCGACCTATCTGCCATCATAAGTCGCATATTGGTTGGTGTAGGATCGCCCAACCCCAACTTTCTGTAAATGGATAGCGGTATCAAATTGATGCTAGCTCCCAAATCGCACAATGCCTTAGCAAAATTCATAGATCCCACCATGCAAGGAATAGTGAAAGCACCAGGATCTGCCTTCTTCTGTACTAAAGACCTCGTGGCAATTGCACTGCAATGATGAATATTATCTGCCAGCTCATAGCTTGCTGCCCGCTTCTTCGTCAAATGGTCCTTCATGAATTTCGCGTACCCAGGCATCTGTTCCAGCGCCTCCACCAAAGGCACATTAATAGTCAGCTGCTTCAACATGGTCATGAATTTACTAAACCTGGTGTCATCAGCTTTCTTCTTCAGTCTCTGAGGAAAATGTGGTGGTTGAAGAGGAAGAGTTTTCTCCACCACTTCCTTTTTATCTTGCTTCAGATTATCAATCATTTCCGGCTGGTGACGTCTAAGTGTAGTGTCATGAACGTTCTCATTCTGATTTTCAACTTCTATAGAATCATCATAATATATTCAATGACATTCTCTTTTGTGTTATCAACCACCTGCTTGCCTTTGGATGGATTTTCCAACACTTTACCAATCCGGGTAGTAATAGCCATACATGATCCATCATTCCTTGGATTTTTCACAGTGTCACTAGGTAAGGTACCAGCCTTTCTTTGATTGAATGCTACTGAAAGTTGACTGAGTTGTTGTTCCAATTATTTTATTGCAGTGGAATGCGAGTCAACCAATTGATTTATTGAGGACAAATCATTCTTTACCTCATTTACTCCTGTGTTGGTTGCCTCCACTCCTTTCAACAGCTTCGCCATCATATCTTCCATGGACATCTTTCTAGAGCCAGACGCTGTAGCCTCATGATTTCCAGGAGGAACGTACAAACCACTCCTGTCAGTCTTATTTTTCCAACTCCCTTGATCGCGGTCCTTGTATCCAGATTTATCATAATAGTTCCGACCTTGGTTTCCTTGGGCATTGCCTCAGAAACCCCCCTGATTATTCAAGTAGTTCACTTCTTCTTTAGAGTCGGATTCATCTCTTCCCTGTGATCAACGGCCTTAACCTTTTCAGTCTTCCCTGATAATAAATTCTTGGTAAGAAGATCCATCTGCAATTTCATGTGTGCCATATCCTGGTCACGTTCCTCTTTTCTTCGCCTTTGTTCTGCAGTCATACCAACAGATACAGTAGATCTTACTACCTCAGAATCCCTGGTATGCCAAGCTCTACTCTACTTTGTCATACAATCTAGCATATCACTAGCCTCAATAAAAGTAAGGTCTATGAATGACCCTCCTGCAGCATTATCAACCACTGGCTTAGTCACTGAATTCAAAGACCTGTATAATATCTCCATCAAGTGAACATTGGTCATATAATGATTTGGGCACCGCATGAGCTTCTTCTTGAACCTCTCCCATGTTTTGTGGAGAGCTTCAATTGGAAGCTGTCGAAAATTGCTCATCGCATCTCTTAATTGGGCTCTCTTGGATGGCGAAAAGAATCTTTCTAGGAAAGCGTCTTTCAGTTGCCTCCAATTAGAAATAGAATCAGGAGTTAGCCCGTTCAACCATAGAGTTGCCTCTCAAGATAGAGACAATGGAAATAATCGCAGCCGAATTGTATTCTGTCCAACTCCAGGATTGTCAAACGCCTTGCCTGTTGAGATAAAATTAATCAGATGCATATTCGGATCATCGCCTGTAAGTCCACCAAATAACCCTTTGAGTTGCAATAGCTGAATCATGGTGCTAGTGATATTGAACTTGGCGCCGAGTGCCAAGGGCGGAGGAATAATAGCCCCTGTGGCACCATCTCCATCCAAATCATCATCATCATCTTCAAAAGAAGCCTACACAGCTCGGCGTTCAAGTCTCATTCTAGCTTGACGATCTCTCCTGTTCACAGGCGCTGCCACCTCATCTGCACGCCGTGGATTTAGTAACTCATCATTATCCAGGTCCTCTTCATCAAGATTTGTTGCCCGACCTGGGTTATCAATATTTTGTTGATGCACTTGAGCGACTGCCAATGCAGCTAATCTAGCCTGCTCCTGTTGAGCAGCCCTTCTTTCAATGTCACGTGGTGAATCCATTCTGCCAATAAGTTGCGGTTCAGGATTTATGGGTAATAATGGCTTACCAGATCTTTGTGTATTTGGCATGCACTCAACAGAACTTGAATAAAACAAAAACAACAAACAAAAAGTAAAATTATAGAATTTTTCACCAAAGGGTCTATTAACTATCACAAACTTAGTTGACAACCGTATTCCCGGGCAACGACGCCAAAATTTGATACGCCCAAATTACAGCTCTCGTTAGAAAGTGTAAGCGGTCGTTGTCAAATATAGAATCCAACTGGGTTGGGTGTCGAATCCCACAGGGAATACTTGGTCACTAAGTGTTGCAATTATTAGTAGACTGTTGGTCGAAAATTCCATGGAAAAAGAGGGGATTGGTTTAGCATGAACTAATAGTCTCAAAGTAATGAATGAGACGATGTATTTAGTAAGATTTAATCACAGAGAATAATGAGTTAGGGTTATGTCCACCTTGTAAGTTCTACGTATCTATTAACTATGAGTAATGCGGAATTTAGACATGCATGCACTTATAGAGATTCGTATTCTAATTGTAAATCCAAGTGTTTCCCAACCATCAAGGATTATTTCACTTTAGCTCTCCCGAGCCTAAAGTGTGTAACGAATGGTACAAATTATCCAAGAAAGTTAATCCGGTCAAGGCATTAACGTGTAAACAGTGGTTGAAAACCCTATTTTCTTGTCACACTCTCTTTTCCAAACATGTAACTTTTCTCTCAAACAAGTTAATGTTATACTGGCATATTCCTATGTTTGCAACCATAAGAATTCAATTAAAATGAAGAGAGTAATGTTATAAGTAGCATACACCTCAAGAATTCACAAACTCATAGCAATAGATAGTATCTCACAAGGTTTCCATAACCCTAACAGAGAAGTTTAGCTACTCATGATTACAACGGAAATCAATGAAGACATTATCATCATACCAAAGTTAGAATAATCTCACGATGGGGATGAGTTTGGCATCAAACAAGAGGTTGACGTTTTCTTTCCCTCTAGCCGTTCCACAAGAAAGCCGTGTTTTTCTCTGTCTGAACTTACAAAATCTGTAAACTGAATAATGATTAAAAACTTATGATGCTGAAAAATTCTGCAATAGGGTTTTTACAATGTCCTTGTCTACTAAATAATTGCTGCATCCTTAAGTCCTTAAAAATGATGGGTTTGCCCGGGAAAAAGTTCAATGCATCACTTTTAGTCCAAAAACTGCCTTCCCTCTAATGTGAAGTTTTCCTTTGCTGCTCAAAAATCCATAAAGTGCTGAAATCTTCATCATTAATACTTGAAAAACATGCTAATCACGTAGGTCAGCTCACTTAAAGGAAAATGGACTAAAAGTGCAAGAATTATATATTTTATCCTCAAAACTTAGCCAAAACATGGGTAAATTATGGTGCTTAGGCGTGTAAATACGCCCAACATCAGTAACCACATTAACTCTAAGTGTTTATGATTTAATGAACCTAGTATGCTCCTTATGTATTTGATAAATTGTTTATGAGAATGAAATAACGCCATTATAGCATGCTAACATATATTCCCCATCCATGTACAAGTTAATACCTTACAAGTGCTTGATGAAATATCTCTATGAATGAATTATGCTGAAGTGAACATTGTTATGTTATTCAAGATGATGATTTGCTTTACTTTTCATGCTATCGAGTCCTGGGGGTATTTAATACTTGATAATTTAGCTATTTAACTAGAGCCAATGTTAGTGGTAGAATAATATCATTCATGTCATAATCATTAGTACTCTCAGTCAGTTACAGAACTCAGTAGAATTCGATCAGTTATAGAACTTAGGAAAACTCAGTAATCTCAGAATCAGTCCATTCCAGTTTAGTTTCTTTTTGTTGGGTGTAGGAACTAGCACCGAGCGAGTATGTAGGTGACTACTTCTCCCGTAAAGTAGGTAGACTCGTTAGTATTAGTCTCATACTATAAAATTACGTAGCCAACATAGAATATAACAATCCACCCATAAGATTAAGGCTTGGCTACCTCCTAGTGGTCACCCTTCAGATTAGGCTTGACTAATTGTTTAGGGTCACCTGTTTGATAGGTTTGACCACAGCAGTGTCTTTACCCATGGAACGGTTCTTGCACCCTTGAAACTGGAGTTACTAGTTGGACCCCACTCAGCTTACTCAAGGGCATGTCGGTTAAGTGTGAATTTCCATAGTTTTTAGACTCAGTCTCAAACTTTAGAATATAACTTAGTTCAGTTCTAAAAAATTAGGACTGTCAGATATAGTCACTCAGTTATTAGTAATTTTGATTATCAATAATTAAGATTATTTGTGATCTCAGATTATCAGTATATTCAGTTATCAGTTATCAGATTCAATTCTAGTATACTCAGCTATAATATGCACAGTATGTTCAGTAGTTAAAGATCTTCCATGTATGCTAATCCATCTCTAGCATACCATTTAGATAGTTATTGTTCATACATATGAAGACATGTATACCTCATTTAGTAGACCAGTACCTTCCCACGTACTGATCGCATACCCAGTTGTTGTGCTATGATGTTACATATCATAGGTTTGTACGCTCAGGTTCCTGACTGTGCTTAGCCAGATTCAGCCAGCAATAGCAGATTTAATAGTGAGTCCTCATCTATCAAGGATATGCTTGTATTTCAGTTCTTCATCTTAGCTTTATTTTAGTAGATAGAGTTAGTTGGGGGATTATCCCATCAACTCCTCTTGCAGACAGTTTCAGTTAGAGGCTTTTTAAACTAGAGTTTTAGATAGTATTTCAGATTTATATGTTATTATTCATTATCATCATTTTAGATATTTTGAACCTTATGGCATTTCAGCCTATTATTCCACAACTATTTCAGTATTATTGTTCAATTCTTATAGAAGATATCATTCATTGTTTAGATTGTGGTCCTTCGGGGTCACAGGCACCTTGTGATGACTAGGGGTAGTCTCGGGTCGTTACAATTGTCTAAATCTTCTTTTCCTAATTACAAGATTCTTGGTTATTGAAAGGATGCTAATATAGGAAATATCAAGGTACTGCAGCTACTTGGGGCTAATTATTAAGAAGAAGAATTTAGATACATGCAAAAACCCTAGACCGCTTGTATCTCGCACTTTCTCTACATAGTTAATACTCCAGGATTCCCACAATCCTAGCTAAGGAGATTAGTCACTCATGTTTGTGCAATAAACCATGATTATTAGTGAAGAACACATAAAATCAATTATGCAAGAGTAAGATGAATAAACTCCAAAGTCTTTAATTGAATAAAACCCTAATATCTTAAGAACAATTGTAAAAGTATCTAAACGTATCTAAAAGAACATAATAATAAGTAATAAACTGAAAAATAATAAAAGTTAAACCCTAGGGCATTTATAGTATCTCAAAATAACCAAAAATCCTATAAAAAATAGGAAAGGTATAGTAATGTCAACTGTCGGTATGACTCTTCCTTCTCTCGTATCGTCTCAATACAAGTCGTACCCTACCTTCTCATATCTATTCCAATGTCTGATCTTCCAAATGCTTCAACTTTTTGTTTAGCAATATGACTTCTATATACGAGTCATAACTGGGTGTACGACTCATGTCCTTTACTTGTATCCACCTGGGACTACAGTTTCTTGAAGTCTGGGATATTGGTTTGTATATGACAACCCTTTACAAGTTGTACTTAGAGTTCTGGCTTTTATACTTTTAATACTTTAACTCTTTGTTTGTAGCTTTGATTCTGTTATGCTCACACCTTCAGTATACGACTCGTACCCTGGCCTATGATTAAGGTACTTAATTCGTGTCTTCCTTATACTTGGATCCTCAGTTTGTCTTTTGGTTTTGTTACTTATACAATTCAGCATATGAGTCGTATCAAATGGTTATGACTCTGAATCTTACACATACTGATTAGAGTTGGTCTTTTTTGGGTCTTTTTCTACTTTTTTTTATTCCAACACTATTGTAAAACCTATTTTACATGCAATTCACACCAAAGTGCATCATATCTCATAAAATATCCTAAGTTCATTCCTAAATTCTTGATTGTACGTATCAAAAGTATCGTGTTTCTATGCCACATAAGCGGGATATATTTGGTGGGTTATCTGCTAAGGCCATAAGGGTTGGCCAGTTCATAAAGATGAATCCTCTTACTTTTATTGGTGTGAAGTTAGAGGAAGATCCACAGGGTTTCTTGGATAAAATGGAGAAGATATTTAGGGTAATATAGGACACAAATATGGAAGGGGTGAATTTTGTTGCTTATTATCTCAAGGATATTACGTTCCAATAGTATGAGGAATGAAATAAGGTAAAAGGTTATTATGAGGAGTTTTCCTTATGGGAGGCCTTCTTAATGCCTTTATAGATTGCTTTTTTCCTCGTTATCTGAGGAAATTAAGCTAGAGAATTTTTTAATCTGAGACAAGGGATAATGTCAGTCAAGGATATGCCTTGAAATTTCATCAACTGTTGAGGTATGCTCTAGAACTGGTGTTTAATAAAAGGTCAAGGATGAGAAAGTTTCCTTCTAGAATGTCTCGAGATTTGAGTATTAAAAGTAAGACTTCTTTGCTTATCAAAGGTATGGATATGTCTAGGTTGGTGATTTATATGCAATAGGTGGAGAATAAAAAGAAAAAACAAGATGATTTCGGTCAAAGGTATGGAAAGAAATTTAGGTTTTCTAAACAAGGTGGTGGGTAATAGTAAGGTAGTCGAGAATAAGGTAAGTGGCCAAAGAAGAAGTGGGGAAATCTGGTTCCTTCTTTTCTGCTAGTGCTCCTTACTCGAAGCCTTCGAGTGATAAGCGTTAGGGTGGTGATAGCTTTAGGGCACATAGTATCCAATCTCAGGTGAGTAGGGTACAATTAGCTTCTTCGTATCCACATTAAAAGTTTTGTGGTAGGTTGTATAAGGGTTTCTATGATAAAGGGAGGTATAGATGTTTTAAATATGGTCAGCCGGGCTATATGCTTAGGAATTGTCTAGTTGGTAAGGGTGCTTTGAGAGCAAGTAAGGCTCAGGTTACTTCATCTTCTGCTCCTGCACCAAAGGGATCTACTTCGGCTTCCGTCTTTGCTTTTAGTACTGGCGCTGGTCGAAATAGGTTGTATACTCTTTCTACTGGACAGTAATCTGAGGCATCACCTAATGTCATGACTGGTATGTTATAACTCTTTTCTCATGGCATGTATTCCGTGCGTGATTTGGGGTACACTCTTTCTAATATGACCCTATATGTACTTGTATGTTTGGTTTTTATCCCAAAGTTATTTCATATCCTTTTTTTGTTTCTACCTTAGTAGGTGACTCTATTACTGCTAAAAGAGTCTCTAGGGGGTTTGTTGTATCTATTGGTAGCAAACAGACTTTGGTGGATTTTTATAAGTTGGATATGGTGAATTTTGATGTTATTTTGGGGATGGATTGGTTACATTCTAGTTATGCGTCCTTAGATTGTCAGACCCTTGAAGTTGTCTTTAGGTTCCCAGGTGAACCAATTATTGAGTAGGAGAGTGGTTCTCTTGCTCCTAAGGGGAGGTTTATTTCTTACCTTAGAGCTAAGAGATTGATCTCTAAAGGTTATCTCTACCATTTGGTCTGGGTTAAAGATTCTAACTCAGAAGGTCTTTCTTTTCATTTGATTCAAGTAGTGAATGAGTTTCCCGAGGTCTTATCGGATGATCTTCCTGTTGTTCCTCTGGATAGGGAGATTGAGTTTGGTATTGATTTGGTTTTTGACACTAGTCCAATATCTATTCCTCCTTATATAATGGCTCCGGTAGAGTTAAGAGAACTTAAGGAGCAACTTAAGGATCTTTTGGATAAGGGGTTTATTCATCCTCGTGCATCCCCGTGGGGTGCATCAATTTTATTTAGGTGCAAGAAGGACGGTTCTTTTCTGATGTGCATTAAATATTGACAATTAAATAAGGTAACGTTCAAGAACAAGTATCCTCATCTAAAAATAGATGACTTATTTGATCAGTTTCAAGGTGTCAAGTTCTTTTCTAAGATAGATCTTCGGTCTAGGTATCATAAGCTTAAGATTAGGGAAGTGGATATCCTTAAGACGGCTTTCTGAACTTAGTATGGCCACTTTGAGTAATTGGTTATGTCTCTCGGCTTGACTAATTGTAATACCCGACATTATCCTTAGTTTAGTTCAGCTCCTAGTTCATAAATAAAAATATTAAACCTAAAAATTTCACAAAGTGATGGAGACTTAGTCTTATATTTTACTCCTTAGCTTTGCGGATTTTTTTATTTGACCTTATGGGCTCCGAGACGATGGTTTTTGTGTTGATTCATGTTCAAGGGTGTAAGGAGCATGTCTCAGGAAAGTTTAAAAATTTTTGGATGAGGTTTGAACTGTTTTTGGATTATATTTCCAGTGGCTCACCGCAATTGCACCGTGTAGGGGTAAAGTGCAAAATCGCACTCGTTCTTTTTCTAGTGAAGCATCATGATGGAACCTTATTGCCCCAAGTTTAAAAATCACATTTGTCTATTTCCAGTGGCTTAACGCGATAAGCTCGCGTCGTGCCAACCCCCTAAATTGCACTCATCCTTTGAGTGGAAAATTCCAGTTGCACAACGCGATTCTACCGCATCGCGGTGAACGTGTATTTGCCATATTCTTGATCCATAATTTGAAATGAATGTGTCATGACCTTTATCCTAGTGTGTGAAGTGCTTATTAGGTGAATAATGTTCCTAGAAATCACATAAAGCCAAGTTGAGCCAAGAAACTTAAATTCGTCTTAAGTTTGGGGTTTGATTCTACAAGGCTGTACATTGAACGTGTATAACTTTTTATATACATAGAATTTTTCATCTCATGCCCGTCAAATTTTAGATAACTAAATTATTTTTCCAACGATACCAATTTCTCCTTAATCCGATACCAGAGTGAAAAGTTATAGCCATTTTTGTGTGATACAGTAAGTAGTTGCGATGGTACCGCATCGCGGTAAGGTGTAGAATTGTGATCCGGTCATGAATTTAAATGTCTAAGTGGCAGTTAAGTGTTTTTCTCTAAATACAAGTGGTATATACATGAGTTATAACGTTATTAAGAGCATTATTTTCCCATTCTCCTTCACTTGTCTCTCTAATAAACCCTAATCTAATCCCAAGAACATCAAATTCAACCCTCCTCTTCAAGAACTATCAAGAATCAAGTTTCCTAATTCCATAAAACTTTCAAGATTTTGTTTCTTCTATAAGATTTAAAGTTTTAAAGTATGTGGGAGTTCATCCATGGGTCCCTTTTCACCCATGGAGCCCCAAAACCTTTTTCTTTTAATTAAAGATTGAATTTTCTATTGTTATTGTATTTTTTATGTTAAAAAAATATTGAATTTCATTTTTTCATGGTGTTTTTAATTTAATTCAACCCATGTATGATTACCTGCAAGATTTTGAATTCCTCATGCTATGAATTTGAGTTTTCCATGCTTTATTCAAGTAAATTCCATGATAGATCCTAAATTCATGATGTTTAGCAATATTCGTATGTTTTAAATTCATGCCTTTCACATGTTTGATGAAATTTCCATATCATGTTCTATCAATTTCAAGATGAATCCCAAAGTTATGAATTTTGACATTTAACTCTATTTTTCCCTTATATTTAAGACATTCTTACATTCAAGCTATGATCTTTACATGTTTTGATGAAACGCCTATGTCCTCTTTCAAATGAATCTCATGTAAATTCCCTAATTCATGATTTTAGTTATGTAATCATGCTATCCTCCAATGTTTAAGATATTCCCATGTTCAAGTTCATGATCCTCATATGTATGATGAATTCCCAAGTAAGGGTTTTGAATAATGCTTATCTATCATGGTTTTGAATATTTTCATGTGATACTATTGTCATTGTTATCGAGTCTTAGGGGTTACCCCAAATTTAGTTGTTTACCTAGTTTTCAGTTTCTACAAAATGATTTTAATTATACCGTAAGAAATATCATTCAGTTAGTAATATGGTCAGTTGTGAGTCTAATTAAGTTAGCTCAGTCTAGTATCAGTTTACACAATTATAATTACCTCAGAATCTGTGTGCACTGTTATTTTAGAATACCATGACCTGAGCTTATCATTTATTAGTTATCAGTGCATGCACTAGTTAGTAATCCATGTCAGTTTAGTTGGGAGTAGGATTTAGTACCAAGTGCATGTAGGTCTGGTGGATTCCCTGTTAGTTAGGCAGAGTCATTAATAGCAATCCCTGTACTCCAAAATTATGTAGCCAACGTAGGATATGTGGAGTCACCCATTATTTCTGGCTTCACAACCTCTCAGGAGTCACCCGTCAATTTGGGATTGACACCCTAGTCCTTCGGGACATCATTATAGTGGATCCACATAGCCAACATTAGTACCCATTGCATGGTACTGATGCCCTTCCAACTGGGTTTAGGGTTAGATTGCGATTAGCTTAAATTAGGACATGTCAGTTAGATGATACCTCCCACAGTCTCAGCATAGTATTCAGTGTCTCTTCAGATCAGGTTTGGTTGACTAAGAGCACAAACTTTTAGATATTTAATTTTTATAGTTTTCGGTCTTTCAGATTACATATTATCTCAGTGACATACTAGATATACACGTAGTCCTACATTCTCCAATTTTATAGTTTCCATGCATTCATGCTTAGTTAACTCATGTTGTTCAGTAAGTATTTACCTCATATGCATAGTACTCCAAAGTTTCAGTCCAGTTATTTAGACTAAGTACAACCCAGTCTTACATGACCAATATTTAGTTCTTACACATTCAGTTAAACAGATAAGCTTAGTATATGTCAGTTTCCATCTCGTAGTTTCATACCCAGTATCCATGTGTTTTTGTATCCCAGATTTAGTTCTACTTATATTATAAAAGTATAGTTTTAAGTAACTAAGTTTAGTGATGTACCATTTTATTAGATCACATTTGCTACTCATGTTTTAAGATAATTTAGCTTTTAGTTTATTCTAGTCTATTGGCGAGTCTACTTACACTTAGCATGCATGTTTTATGATTCTGTGTGGATACATTGTACATAATCTAGGTATAATTTATAGCCTGCACTTCATGATCAGACAGTTGCAATTTCCAGCCAGCAGGTGTTGAGTTCTATTGTTTCAAGAACTCTAGATAGTTTTAGTTCATGTACAGTTTATTTATTTTTCATACGTATTGATTAGTGGTAGTTGGAGGCATATCCCAGCTACTTATAGTCTGTATAGTAAAGTCTTCATATATGTCAGTCAGAGTCAGTAATGTAATTTCTGTTCTCTCCTCAATTTCTATCATATTGTAAAGTGTATCAGTAATATAATTTCTCTCAAATTTTGTCATGATTATATTTTCTCACAACAGAACATCTATTTATTATGTTATAATTTAGTTGCTTAATAGTATGCCAACTCATGGGTTAGTTTGGGGTCACTTCTGGTTTCAAGCACCGTATGGCGTCTAGGGTACACTCTCAATGCATTACAAACTTGGTATCAGAGCATAGAGTTTAAGTGTCCTAGGCTATCTATGATGCAGTTTCTAGTAGAGTCTTGTGGAATGGTAAGAAGAAATCTGTACTTTTCTTTGAGAGGCTACTGGGCATTTAGGAAATGTTACCCTTCCTTCCAGTTTTAGATGGGGCAGTAGAAGTGTAATCTATGAAATTTATGCATATCCTCATATTTCTTTATTCATGCTAACTCTGCCTTAGTTTTGAGGCAACAGAAATAGTAAAGGTCAAATTACTATAAATAGAGCTTTCTCTGACAGTCCCCATAGACAGTTATAGGATTACATGTTGTCTTAGAAAGTATCCTATAAATGACCTTATGTTCTAAAGTTTGAAATATTTTATTTATGTGCATGAAAATCATTTGTTAAGCAAAAGTCAGGTGTGGTTCCATATCCCTTCTTAAAATCCCTTTAAGAGTATGTGATGTAGAGCTAGAAGTATAAACCCATAAGTTTAGCAGTATTAGAGTTGGGATAGCATTATCCAAATTGAGCAGATTATATATTCAATGGGCTAGTTGTGTGAAGGGTGAATCAATAGGCTTGAAATAGTGTATGCAAGAATTTAAGCTTGTTGATTCAAAATTAAGTATGATGGCATAGATGTGAGTTAAGAAATATGATATTAGTAGTCTATGAAGTAACATAAGAAGATGATGTATTTAGTAAGGAAAGTATGTGTCGATAAAAGTTTAAGTATATGATGATGATTGCAGAAGCTAAAGACAGTTAAGGGTAGTATATCCTATAGGAGTTTAGTATTTATGTGTATCGTTATACCTCGGGCTCTAGAGTAAAGTGGTTGCAGTTTAGTTGGAGATTATTAAGTGGTTCAAAGACTTAGAATAATGCTTTAAAGCTAAGGGGGAAAGCATAGAACAACTACAAGCCAGGCTCTCAAATTCTAGAAGTGGTACCAGTATGTTATAGAACAACAGCAAGGGAGAACTATGCCCGACCCATTCTTATATTAGTGCAAATATTTTTGGTCTTCACGACATCTACTCATGCCTTACATGTCAGCTCCATCATCATATCTCATATTCGTACACTTTATATAAAACCATGTACGCTTCCAGTTTCTAATATGAGGAGTTCTATTTCACTCAACCACATGAATCATGTTCCATTAAATCATAAAATCCAAACTTAATTCATGCTACTCATGACTCGTGTACTCAGTCTTTATAGTATGTTCAGTTCCATGTACTCATGCTACAGTCCTAATGATTAGCAAAATTCAGTTTATGTTATGTATGCCCTCTGTTTAGAGCTCTTTGATAAATCTATGATGTTGATGCTCTATTCCTCAGACCTCAGTAAAGTATCAAGTTATGCATAGTATCCCTTCATGTTTCAGGTCCTCATGTTCTAACTTTTAGTGACCTCTGCTTATTTCATGATTAGTTGAAATTCTATGTGTGTTTTCTTGGGGTAGTGCATGGAAGTTTTAAGGATAGAGGTTTAGATAATATGAGAAAGATGCTTTTATGGGTGTTTATTTAGAAGTGCATATGTGGTTATGAAGAAAGGCTTGAATGTCATGATTGGTGTACAAGTGGAATGTATAGTTGAGTATAAGCTTTCAGTATGATTCAGCCTGTATAGCCAGTAATCCAGTTTAGCTGTTAGACAAACAAGTTCCTATGGTTTTCCATCTTTCCTATTCATGAGGTGATTTATTCATGACTATGAAAGTCGTAAATTTAGTTTAGTTCATGCGCCAGGCATCAGATTAGATTCCATATATTCAGCCATGATTCAGTTCGTAAGTGTCCTGTGCATCATCTCAGTTTTTCCTTAGTACTTTACCAAGTGAGTATCATTCGAGGGACGAAATATCCCAAGGGGGAGATGTAATACCCCGAATATTCATGTCTTAAATCTTTTATCTCTTTCTCACGAAATAAGATCCAACTTGAAGTAATGGTTACTCATAAGTTGACTGTCTCATTTCTATCTTAGCCTTATGCCCATTCTAATGTCAGTGTATTTATTCATGAAACCAGTTTTATTCATGTATCATGCTCAAACTCACTTATGCAATCATGTTCCAAGTCATGCATGTTTAGAATATAATCTCAGTTACCTTAGCACAGTACTCTTAGTCTAACCAGTCTAATTAGAGGATGAATGTTCCAAAGGAAGAGATATTGTAATACCCCATATTATCTTTAGTTCAGTTCAGCTCCTAGTGCATACATAAAAAGCTTAGAACCTGTAAATTTCACTAAGTGGTACAGGCTTAGTCATATATTTGACTCCTTAACTTTGCAGATTTTTTAATTTGACCTTTCGGGCTTCGAGACGATAGATTTGTAGTTGATTCATGTTCAGAGGTGTAAGGATCATTTCTCGGGAAAGTTCTAGAATTTTTAGATGAGTTTTGAACAATGTTCGGATTGTATTTCTAGGGGCTCACCGTGATCGCATGACGTCGCGATGAAGTGGAAAATCGTACTCGTCCTTCTTCCAGTGAAGCACCGCAATGGCTCCATATTGTTCCAAGGTTAAAAAGCCCACTTGACTATTTCCAGTGGATCAACGAAATAAGCTCGCATCACGCCAAGCCCCTAAATCACATTCATCCTGTGAGTGGTAAATTCTAGTAACTCAGAGCGATTCCACCATGTGACGGTGAAGGTGTATTTTTTGTGTTCTTGATCCATAATTTGAAATGCATGTGTCATGACCTTTATCCTAGTGTTTGAAGTGCTTATTAGGTGGATAATGTTTCTTGAAATCACATAGCGCCAAGTTGAGCCAAGAACCTTAGATTCGTCTAAAGTTTATGGCTTGATTCTACAAGGGTCTACTTTGATTGTGTATAACTTTTTATATACATAGAATTTTTTAGATCAAGACCTACCAAATTTTATATAATTGAATTATCTTTCCAACGAGACAAATTTTGCCTTAATACGATACACGAGTGAATAGTTATCGCAATTTTCATGTGAGGCAGTAAGCTGCCGTGATTAAATTCCTATATCATGTTCAATCAATTTCAAGATAAATCCCCAAGTTATGAAATTTTCCATGTAAATGTTTAAGACATTCTTACCATTAAGCTTTGATCTTTACATGTTTTGATGAAATGTCCATGTCCTATTTCAAATGAATTTTATGTAAATTCCCCATTTCATGATTTTAGTTATGTAATCATGCTATGTTCCCATGTTTAAGATATTCCCATGTTCAAGTTCATAATCCCCATATGTATGATGAATTTCCCAAATGAGGGTTTTGAATAATGCTTACCTATAATGGTTTTGAGTATTTTCATGTGGTACTATTGTCATTGTTATCAAGTCATGGGGGTTATGAATACCCAAAATTTAGTTGTTTACCTAATTTTTAGTAACTACAGAATGATTTCAGTTATACAATCAAAAATATCATTCAGTCAGTGATATGGTCAGTTGTGAGTCCATTTAAGTTAGCTCGGTCCGGTTTTAATCCCAGTATCAATTTACATATTTATAATTACCTTAGAATCCATATGCACTTTTATCTTAGAATACCATGACCTGATCTTTTTAGTTATCAGTTATCAGTACATACACCAATTGGTAATCCGTGTCAGTTCAGTTGCGAGTAGAATTTAGAACCAAGAAAATATAGGGATAACGACTTTCCCATAAGTTAGGAAAAATCATTAGTAGCAGTCCCTGTACTCTAGAAATACGTAAACAACATAGGATATAAAGAGACACCCATCAATTTTGGCTTTACTACCTCTCAGGGGTCACCCGCCAGTTTAGGCTTGACACCCTGGTCCTTTAGGACATCAATATAGTAGATGCACAGGGCCAACGTTAGTACCTGTGGTATGGTACTGACACCTTTCCAACAAAGGATATAGGTTAGATCATGATTAGCTCAGATTAGGGAATGTCAGTTACATGAAAACTCCCACAGCCTCCATATAGTATTCAGTGTCACTTTTGTTCAGGTTTGCTTGACTAAGTGTACTGCCTTTCAGATATTCAATTTTACAATTTTTAGTCTTTCAAATTATAGATTACCTCAGTGTCATACTAGATTAGTCCTGCATTTTCTAATTCTATAATTGTCATGCATTCATACTAAGTTAACTCGTGTTGTTCAGTTAGTCCTTACCTCATATTCATAATACTCTACAGTTTCTATCAAGTTATTCAGACTAAGTACATCCTAGTGTTACATGACCAGTATTTAGTTCTCAATCATTTAGTTAATCAAATAAGGTTAGTAAATGTCAGTTTCCATAACGTAGTTTCATACCCAGTATTCATATAATATCCATGTGTTTCTTTAACCCAGCTTCAGTTCTACTTATATTATAGAAGTATAGTTTTAAGTAACTAAGTGTAGTGAGTTTCTATTTCATCAGATTATGTTTGCTACTCGTGTTTTCATATAATTCATCTTTCAGTTTATTCCAGCCTATTAGTGAGTCTACTTACACTTAGCATGCATGTTTTATGATTATGTATGAAATTAGTTTTACTTATTGCATTCACCCCTGCATACTCAATACATTCCAGAAGTACTAATCCACAGATACATCTGTATGGCTACATTGTGCATAATGTAGGTACAATTTGTATCCCGCACATCATGATCAGGAATTGTAGTTTCCAGCTAACCGGTGATGACTTCAAATTTTGGGAACTCCAGACAGTTTTAGTTCATGTATAGTTCATTTATTTTCCAAGATTATTGATTAGTGATAGTTAGAGGCATGTCCCAGCTACTTATAGTCAGTATAGTAGAGGCTTCAAAGATGTCAGTAAGAGTCAGTCATGTAATTTCAGTTATCTCCTCAATTTTTATCAGATTGTAAAGTGTGTTAGTGATATAATTTCTCTCAAATTTTTTAATGAATATATTTTTCCACATCAGAACAACTATTTATTATGTTATAATTCAGTTGCTTAATAGTATGCGAGTTCATGGGTTAGCTTGGGATCACTTATAGTTTCAAGCAACATGTGGCGTCCAGGGTGTACTCTCAGGGCGTTACACTAATACCCTAACGGCATTTATTGATTTGATGTATAAAGTTTTCAGGTATTTTTTGGATCTTTGTGTCGTTGTGTTCATTGATGAGATTCTAGTTTATTCTAAGATTGAGGTAGATCATGCTAATCACCTCTGTGTGGTGTTGCAGACTTTAAAGGAATAATAATTGTATGCCAAGTTCTCCAAGTGTGAGTTTTATTTAAACACTATGACTTTTATTGGTTATATTATTTCTAGTAAAGGGATCATGGTAGATCGACAAAAGGTAATTGTGGTTAAAAGGTGGCCTAGACCCATAACTCCAACCAACATTTGGAGCTTCTTAGGTTTTTTTAGGTATTATAGGCAGTTTGTGAAGGGTTTTTCTTCTATAGCTTCTCCATTGAATAAGTTTAGTCAAAAGAAAGCATGGTTTTCTTGGTCGAAAATGTGTAAAGGAAGATTTGAGAAGCTTAAGGATAATCTGACTTTTGCTCCAAGTTTGACATTATCTTGACATTATCTAAAGGTAATAAAGGGTTTGTTGTTTATTATGATGCATCTCGGGTAGGACGTCGTTGTGTTTTAATGCAGCATGGAAAGGTAATTTCTTATGCTTCTAGGAAGTAGAAGGTGCATGAGAGGAATTATCCTACTTATGATTAGGAGCTTTTGGCGGTGGTTTTTGCGTTGAAAATCTGGCGGCATTATTTATATGTAGTGCACGTGGACATCTTTTCTGATCATAAGAGTTTGCAGTATATGTTTACTCATAAAGAGTTAAATCTTAGTCAGGGAAGATGGTTGGAGCTTCTCAAGGATTATGATATAAGTCTTCACTATCACCCAAGTAAAGATAATATGGTTGTTGATGCTCTTAGTAGGTTATCCAAGGGGAGTTTGGCTCATATGGAAAAAGAGAAGTAAGAGTTGGTGAAGGATATTCACCAATTTTCTAATCTTGGAGTCCGTCTTGTAGACTCTGATGATGGTGGTGTGATGGTTCAGGAAGTGGTTCGGTCTTCTCCTGGTGCAGATATCAAGAAGAAGTAAATGCCAGATCATATCTTAATAAAAATCAAGGGTGATGTAGGTGGGCAAAAGGTCATTGTATTTGAGATTAGTGGTGATGATACCTTGCGGTATCAAGGGAGGATATGTGTTCCTGACATGGATGGTTTGCATTGAGAGGGTATTGGTTGAGGCGCATGAGTCTCCCCATGTTATTCATCCCTATTTAACTAAAATATATCATGACCTCAAGGAGGAGTATTAGTGGAACGGTATGAAGAGAGATGTGGATAACTTTGTAGCCAAGTACATGGTGTGTCAATAGGTAAAAGTTGAACAAATGCGACCTGGTGGGTTGTATCAGGAAATGTAATTGTCAAAGTAGAAATGGGAGGTAATCAATATGGATTTCATTACCGGTCTTCCATGGTCTTGAAATCAATTTGATTTGATTTGGGTCATCATGGATAGGATGACAAAGTCCGCTCACTTTTTTTATGTACAAAGTAACTTTTCTGCGGAAGACTATTCAAAGTTGTATCTTCATGAGATTGTAAAGCTACATGGGGTACCTATTTTAACTATCACTGATCGTGGTACATAGTTTTCATCTTACTTCTGGCGGTCTTTCTAGAAGGGTTTGGGTACTAATATGAGTTTGAGTACTGCTTTTCATCCACAGATGGATGGGCAAGCAGAAAAAACTATTTATACATTTGAGGATATGCTTCGGGAATGTGTAATTGACTATAGTAATAATTGGGTTTAGCATCTACCTTTTGTAGAGTTTCTTATAATAATAGTTACCATTTTAGTATTGGAATGGTCTCTTTCAAGGAGTTGTAAGGTAAGAGGTGTAGATCTCATTTTGGATGGTTTGAGCTTAGTGAGGTAGATATGTTTGGTCCAGATTTGGTTTATCATGCTATGGAAAAGAAAAAGGTGATTCAGGATAGGCTTATAGCATCCCAAAGTCACCAAAAGTCCTAAGCAGATGTAAGGCGTAGAGACTTGGAATTTGAGGTTGGGTATAAGGTATTCTTGAGGTTATCTCCCATGAAGGTAGTAATGCACTTTGTCAAAAAAGAAAAGCTTAGTCCCCGGTATATTTATCCTTATGTAGTTTTGTGGAGGGTTGGTAATGTGTCATATGAATTGGAGTTGCCTTCTATTTTGAGCTCCATTCATCCGGTATTTCATGTTTCAAAGTTAAGAAAGTGTCTTAGTGATCCTTCTTCGATGGTTCCTTTGGATAATTTGTGTATCTTGGATTCTGCCTTATGAAAAGGTCCGATTGAGATCTTAGATCGGCAGGTTCATTGGTTACGGACCAAGGATATGGCCTCATTTAAGGTTCGATATCAGAACCACAAGGTGGAAGATGCTACATTAGAAGCGGAAGAGGGCATGAAGTACAAATATCTGCATTTGTTCTCGACTATGAATATTCATGCAGAAGGTATATGTTCTTGATTTTAATTTGTTAATGCAAATGACTCTACTTGATTTCTTCGCATCTTTGTTAAAGGTAAGAGTAGAGGCATCTAAGGGGTGTATTAGTATTTGTTCTACCTAGTCCGTCATTTGGGGAAGAATATTACTAGTGGGGGAGACTGAAACACCCTGTGTTAGGGACCCTTGGAACATTTCCTGTATTTTTGGTCTCTAGACAGGATACAACTAAAGGAGATGACTCATACACTTAGGTACAGTTCTTATTGGTTAGTCGTATGCTGATCAGTATTGGTTGGTGGGATTGGATTGGGTTTCCGAATGGGAATGATTTGTTTGGTATGATTCATATGGTTGGATAGAGATAGTTTGGTTACTTTACTTAACCTTAGACTTGGAAACTTAAGTTGGATATGAGTACGAGTGGCTCACCTTGAGCCATAAGCCAGGGTACAAGTCATACCATGGACTCATATAGTGGTCAGTGTTTAATACTTTTGGGATTCTATTTTCCCAGGGGCACAAATCATAGGTATAGGTCGTATAGAGTGGATACGACATGGTTGGGGTGATTAGTAACTTTGTGATTAGTAACTTTGACAATATTGGGTCCAAAGGAGATATACTTGGGTACAAGTGGTGGGTACCACTCATATCGGAGGGTACGGTTGGTATGGATAGTCGTACCCACCTGAAGGGATTTTTAGGAGTTTAATCGAGGGCAACCTGGATATTTCCCCACTTAACCTAATAAGGCCTCATGACTTATATTCCTATTGGAAGTTTATTAGTCGTACTATTCTATTCTTAAATTTTAATACCCCATATTTTTCCTAGCTTTGTTTAGCAGCTAGTGTGTCAAGGGTTAACTTTAAAAATTAATAACTCCTGAAACATATAGAATTTTTCATTTATAGACCCACTAGTGTGTAGATAATTGAATTAGCTTTCCAACGATACCAATTTTGCCTTTATCCAATACTCGGTTGTGAAGTTATGGAAATTTTAGTGAAAAAACAGTAGAGCACTGCGTCGCGGTGAGGTGCACAATCGCAATTATCCAACTTTCAGTGAAGCACCGTCATTATCCCACGTTGCGGTGAATCCCAATTTCCCTTTCATCTCGTTCTAGTAGCTCACCACAATTTGTCAGTATCGCGCAAAAAATCTCAATGGGAGAGACTCCACATCATGGTGGAGTGCAAAATGGCACTCGTCCTTTTCCAGTAATGCAACGCAATTATGCCACATCGTACCAGAGGACAAAATGGTATTCGTCCTTTTTCCAGTAAGCCACCGCGATAAGCACCGCATCACGATGGGGCCCAAAATTGGGATTTCAGTTTCCGGTTAATTTTTCCAAAGGGAAATCTAGTCATTTCCACAGCCCCAATTCGTGAAAAACACTAGATTAAACCTATTCTAAGTATATTATGATTACTTTTAATCCAATTACTCTCCAAGAAACCCTATAACCTCAAAACTTAAACCTCAAGAAATCCAAATTCCACCATTTTTTTCCATGATAACCAAAAATTCAAGATCCCAATCCAAGGTATTTAAGAAATCATCTTCAAAAGCACAAATAGAAATTCAAGTTCAATCTTCTTTATTAATTTCATCAATTAAGGTATGTGGGGTAATGAACAAGGATAAGTCTTTCATCCTTGTGCCCAAAATTAATTTTAAAGTTGAATTTTATATGAAATTATATTAATTTCATCTAGTATTTATAACTACTTACTACTATTTGAAGATTATGAAATTTTAAAAGATTTAGATGTTGAATTAAATGTCTACTTTTATTTTTTCATGTGTATTTCAAAAATTTCAGATTTAGAATTATATTATCAATACAAGCATGAACTTTAAGATGTTTTGACATGAAATTAATGCATGGGTTATTAGCCCTAGTTTGAATGTTGATATTTCAAGAAGATTATGCTTTTAAGCATCCCATGATTAGTTATATTTAGATTTTGAGCAAAGATTTGATCTTTTGATCTCAGCTTAGGTATAGAATCCACTTAACAGATTTAACTACAGTTTACAGTAAACAGATTCATAAGAGGTTTTCATTATAAACTCTTACACTAGTTTTAAGAGTAGATTTCCTACAGAATGAGCATACAAATTAAAGAGAGTAGTATTTCGCACCGAGTTGGGTATGTTTACATGCCCCAGAACTATGAGCCAATATAGGTAAAGATTATCAGATTATGCCCATTTCTATATGGATGATAGTTACAGATGTGATCAATTAGCTTAGGTTATACTCCTTAGCATGAGTATGACACCTCTCTCCAACATATGGTTTTTCAATAAGGGAACTAGACGTTGGACACTATGATAGCTCACATATTGTATGTCGGTTAGAAGAACCTCCCAACAGCCTACAGAAAAGAGTAACGAATAATAGAAAAACTTTTAAAAACTAAGTGTAAAGGCTCATAATTTTATTCAGTTACTATTTTATATAAATCACCAGCTACTAGATTTCAGTTTTTAGTTTACAGAAACAGAGGTGAGTCCATTTAGACTTAGCATGTATGATTTGTAAATATATTTCAAGTACAGATATAGAAATAAGTGTGGTGGCTCACAGTATTTTAGATAGTATATTTTATCTTTCATGACTTATGATTACAGTTTTCAATTACTCATGCCGAAGTGAGGCATTATTAATTAACATGTATTATTTATGAGAAAAAAAATGTATATAGTTCCTTATTGTTTTACTTATGCATTTACCCCCATATACTTAGCACATTCCAGATGTACTGATAAAGATATATGTCTACGTGCTACATTGTCTCATAATGTAGGTTCAGATGCTCCATTTTAGCAGCATCTATGATTTCGAGCATCACCATCTATATCCTGACAGTTGGTGAGTCCTTATATTTTGGGGACCCAGTTACTCAGATTTTCTAGCTTATTACCATAGTTGATTCAGTATTTTTAAATAATTTCAAGTCGTCTAGGGATTTGTACCAGTGGCTCTCTAGTTATTAGTAGTAGAGGATTATCAGACTACTTGATATAATTCAGATTTCCAAAATTGATTTTCCAGACTTTTATGCCATGTATTTTTAGATATCATGTGCAGATAATTTTAGATTATCTCAGAGAGAATTCCATATTTTAGCTTTGATTATGTATATATATATATTTCTTTATTATAAGCTTCAAATTTAGTAGAAGTATTACATGGTTAGCTTAAGGCTACTCATATTATTGAGCACCGTGTGACGTCTAGGGACCCATTTTTTGGGCATTACAAACTTGGTATTAGAGTATAAGGTTATAGAGTCCTAGGGAGTCAGGCAAGCTGCGTTACGTAGAGCCTTGTTAATGGATGTGAAGCGCGCCACATTTATGAGAAAGTTGCTATTGTACATTTTAGGAAATTATCTCTTTCTATCATCATCTATCGTGCTTACAGTGTCTCTATCTTCTTTTAACTCGTGCTCTTATATGACAGTTGAATATGCCTTCTTGCGAAGCTAATGCATGTAAAAATAATAACCACTGACCTTCTGAATTAGAAGATATCCTATGCTAAATTTCGGGCTGCCTTTCAGGCATTAGCCCAAGCTGTGACTGCCAATGTTCAGGGAAACCATCAGGCAACTGTCTCACTTCAGCAAAATGGAGATTTAGTAGCATCCAGAATTTGTGACTTCAGGAGAATAAATCCACCATAGTTCTTTGGGTTAAAAGCAGGTGAGGTCCCACACCTTTACTTAGAAGAGATAAGAAAGATCATCCAGATTATCCATGTTACTGAGGAAGAGAGTGCAGAGTTGGCATCATATAGAAAGAAAGATGTGGCATATGATTGGGTGGATATGTGGAAGAATGGTAGAGTAGAGAATGCAGCTCTTATGAGTTGGCAGGTATTTCAAGATGCATTCATGCAGTTTGTTTCAATTATGCATGCTAGTATTTAGCCTCAGTCCCCCAATATCTGTAGTTTAACTAGTCTCATTTGAGGATGAATGTTCCTAAGGGGGAGATATTATAATACCCCATATTTTTCCTAGATATGTTTTGCTCCTAGTGTATCAAGGGTTAACTTTAAAAATAAACAACTCTTGATACATGTAGAATTTTCCGGTTCTAGACACACCAGTAAGTAGGTAATTGAATTAGCTTTCCAATGGGTGTATTTATACGCCTAAGCACCATAACTTATCAATATTTTAGCTATGTTTAGAGAACAAATTGCCTAGTTTTTTTATGTCTTTACTCTACTTCTATGTAATTGAGCTAACCAATGTGATTAGCAAGATTTCAGGTATTAATGAGGTAGATGAAGACATTATGGGGCTATGGAATGTGGATGGCATATGGCATAAGAGAGAGTAGCAATCTGGACCAAATGTGGTGCCTAGAAACTATGTCCAAGACTAGTTTTTCATTTATAATTAGTTCAGGGACTTAGAAGGTAATTATGAGAGAAAAGATTATTAAAAGGCTTAATGCTGAATGTTTATTCAACTATTCATTATTCAATATTTTTTGGAGAGAGCAGAGAAGGGCGGCTTAGCCTGGGAGTGAGAAAAATGTTTTTTCTCTTGTTTTCACTATTCACACACCAAGATCCTATTTATTTTATGGAAACAAACGATTAAAAGTCAACTAATCTACATACAACTTAATTAGCACCATATTCCCTGTGGGATTCGACCCCAACCTAGTCGGGTTATATATTTGACAACGACCGCTTACTCTCTCGTAAGAGAGGTGTAATTTGAGCGTTATTAAATTTTGGCACCCTTACCGAGGAATGCAGTTTTCGATTGAGTTTTTGTGTGTTAATTGACTACTAGTCAAGTTTCCTTATTTTACGTTTATTTGTTGATTTTGTTCATTACAGGATCACTGTTGTTTATTCCACGAACCATAAGTTTAGGAGAGCCGTTATTACCCTTCAATCCTGAACCTTATCTCATTGAAAGAATGGATAACCAACAGGAAGCGGACAGATTAGCCACTTTGGCTAATACTCAATTAAACCTCCAAAATGCCGATAACCCAGGTCGGGAACCTAATCCAGATGAAGAAGACCTGGGAGACGATGAGTTGTTGGGGCCAGTTAATCGATGGTGTGCAGAGGATATAGCTGACCAGTGAACAGAAATGTGAACAGAAATCATCCTTTCAGAGCAAGACCTGAACACCAAGCTATGCAATTTAATCTTGAGGATGATGATGATGACTTGGATGGAGCTGAAGCAATAGGAGATATTATTTCTCCACTCTTTGCACCTGGAGCCAAGTTTAATATTACAAGCTCTATGATCCAGCTATTGCAACTCAAAAGGTTATTTGGTGGACTTGCAGGCGACGACCCGAATATGCATTTGGTTAATTTTATCTCAACATGCAAGTCATTTTACAACCCTGTGGGATTTGACCACAACCTAGTTGGGTTATATATTTGACAATGACCGCTTACTCTCTCGTAAGAGAGGTGTAATTTGAGCATTATCAGATACCAGTTTCACCTTAATTCGATACTCAATTGAGAAGTTATGGCAATTTTAGTGAAAAATAGTAAAGCACCGTGATAGCACCACCTCACGGTGAGCTACAGAATCATAATTGTCTGATTTCCAGTAAGGCTCCGCGATTATCCCACGTCAAGGTGAAGCCCAAATTCCTATTCGTCTCGTTTTGCAGCTCACCGTGATTTGCCAGTATCGTGCCAGAAATCTGAATTAGACAGACTTCACATAGTGGTGAAGTGAAAAATGTCACTCGTCCTTTTCCAGTGACCCTACGTGATTATGTCTCATCATGTTAGAGGCCAAAATGGCACTCTTCCTTTTTCTAGTAACCCACCGCGATAAGCATCGCATCGCGGTGGGGTCCAAAATCGAGATTTCAGTTCTGAGATAATTTTTCCAAAGGGAAATCTAATCATTTCCCAAGCCCCAATTAGTGAAAAACACTAGATTAAACCTATTCTAAGCATATTATGATTTACTTTTCATCAAATTACTCTCCAAGACCCTAGAACCTCAAAACATAAATCACAAGAAATCCAAATTCCACTATTTTTTAAAAGATAACCCAAAATTCAAGATTCCCAATCCAAGGTATTCAAGAAATCATCTTCAAAAGCATAAATAGGAATTAAAGTTCAAGCCTCTTTATCAATTTCATCAATTAAGTTATATGGGGTTATGAACACGGATAATTCTTTCATCCTTGTGCCAAAATTAGTATTAAAGTTGAATTTTATATAAAATTATATGAATTTCAGTCTAGGGTTTATATGTATTGCAGAATTTTCCAGATTTAGAATTGAATTATCAATATTTTTATTATCAAGCGTAAACTTTATGATGATTTAACAAGAAATTAATGCATGGGTAACTAGCCCTAGTTTGAATGTTGTTATTTCAAGAAGATTATGCTTTTAAGCATCCTATGATTAGTTATATTCATATTTTGAACAGAGATTTGATATTTTTTTAACTACAGTTTACAGTAAACAGATTCACAAGATGTTTTCATTATAAATCTTACACTAGTTTTAAGAGTAGATTTCCTAAAGAATGAGCATACAAATTAAAGAGAGTAGTATTTAGCACCGAGTTGGGTATGTTTACATGCCCCAGAACTATGAGCCAACGTAGGTACAAATTTCCAGATTATTCCCAGTTCCATATGGCTGATAGTTATAGACCTGATCACTTAGCTTAGGTTTTACTCCTTAGCAAGAGTATTACATCACTCTCCAACGTGAGGTTTTCCCATAAGGGAACTAGATGTTGGACACTATAATAGCTCACATAGTTATGTAATTTAGAAGAACCTCCCTACAACCTACAGAAAAGAGTAAAGAATAACAAAAAAGCTTTTAGAAACTATGTGTAAAAGCTCACAATTTTATTCAGATATTGTTTTATATAAATCACTAGCTACTAGATTTCAATTTTTAGTTTATAGATATAGAGGTGAGTCCTTTTACACTTAGCATGTATGATTTGTAAATAGATTTCAAGTATAGATTTAGAACTAAGTATGGTGGCTCACAGTATTCAGATAGTATGTTTTATCATTCGTGACTTATGATTACAGTTTTCAATTACTCAAGCCTAAGTGAGCCATTATTACTTAGCATGCATTATTATGAGAAAAAAATGTATATAGTTACTTATTGTTTTACTTATGAATTCACCCCCAATTACTCAATACGTTCCAAAAGTACTGGTCCACATATACCTCTACGTGCTACATTGTCTCATAATGTAGGTTCTGGTGCTTAGTTTTAGCACTGTGAGTGATTTCGAGTATATCCATCTACATTCTGACAGTTGGTGAGTCCTCATAGCCTGGGGAGCTAGTCACTCAGATTTTCTAGATTATTGCCATAGTTGATTCAGTTTTTTTTGTCAGTGGGGGACTTGTCCCAGTGTCTCTCTAGTTATTAGTAGTAGAGGCTTATCAGACTGCTAGATATAATTCAAATTTTTAGTATTGATTGTCCAGACTTCTACATCAAGTATTTTCAGATATCATGTTTAGATAATTTTAGATTAGCTCAGATGGAATTCCATATTTTATCTTTTATTATATATATATATATATATATATATATATATTTCTTTATTATGAGCTTCAGATTTAGTAGAAGGCTTACAAGGTTAGATTAAGGCTACTTGTAGTCTTGAGCACCGTGTGACATCTCGGGACCTATTTTCGTGGTGTTACACAAACACTTAGAAAACACTCTTAAATCCTCTTTATTATTTTTGGGCAAAGAAAGTTAGGGTTTTATCTTAAGGATTAATTTAGGGCTTTTGTTAGTGATTTCTCTCCATCATCTACTTGGTTTAAGGTATGTTCTCTTCCCTCAATATTAGTTTCAACTAAAGTCATGGATTTTATACAATGTTTTCATGATTTAAATGTTGTATGATTTTGGGTTTACAAATATGATTTGGGTTTTTGGTTATAAGAATTTGGTTATGATTTTCCTATGTTTTAAATATGCTTTTATATGCCTTAATGGTGATTTTGAATAATTGGTTGTATGGGAATGGTTATTTTGTAATTGGGTTTGGTTTTGGAAATAGTATGCCCCCAATATTGTTGATAAAATGCCTATGGTAATGTTTTCACTACATTGTTGGATTTTAGTGGAACTATTGCATGGTTTATACATGGTAATGGAACCCTAAATTGGTAAATCGTTTGGAATGGTTTAATGGTCATGGTTTTGCTTAAATTAAACTCCTTGAGGGGTACAATAGAATCCCCCAAGTAAAGATGGTAATGAACAACTTATGGGGTATAAGGTACTCCCTCAAGTAATTATAGTGGAACACTTTTGGGGTACATGGGACTCTCCTAAGTTAATTTGGTAAATGGGTACATAGGAATCCTTTACCTTAAAAGGTTTGTCTAAGGAAAATATTTGCAAGTTACAGTCGGTAAGATGATACCACTACTAATAGTCTTGGTAAATAATAAATGGAATAATGGATTGGTTGGTTCGAAATGGTTTTAATTAGGCAATAATGTCGGGGAGTGATAGCAAACCATGAAGGTATGAGTTTAATGAATAAACACTGGAAACTCATGTTTGCCAACATGATGGGTAGGGCATGGCGACCCTTGTATGATACTATGAGGTACACGGGAATCCTCTAAGTACATTATACATATGTATCATGGAGGGTAAAGGTACTTGGGAATCCTTTACTCTTATGGCTCTCTAGTTCATATGGCTAAGCGCATCGGGGCCTATTTAGGAGGTTACACTGGACCCATATAGCCCGTGGGTGGTTAAAGACGGTTAAGCTTTACATATCAAAGTTAATGGTTTCAAATGCATGCTAGAACCAGTTTCCTTTCATGGCATGGTTATATATATAGCCAGACATAGAGGAAGGTAATATCCACGACTGCTACTCAGTCGGTCTCTCAGCCCACATCAGCACCAACACCGGTACTTTAACCCAATAGGCTACCCCAGCTCATGTTATCCAAAATAAACCTTAGATAAAATCATCTTGAAAATCACCACCATACTCTTATGTCCTTCCCCAGACTTATAAGGGAAAGGACGAATTTAGTTCAAATGCTATTGAGTAGGATTCAACCATCCCTTATTCCGAGGAAGGGGAGAGTCTACTTTAAGTACCGATGATTGTGAGATAAATGCACCCTAGTATGATAAGGGTGATGATACTTTATAGGGTACTCAGGAAGTGTTTACTTCAGCTTCAGCTGCTCAGGAGTCCACACATATCATAGTACCGATTTCTCAGGTCATTCATAGGTTGTCTGTGGCAGCTATGCAGCATATTTATGATAGGGATGCAGTTGACTGCGGCAAAGTATTGTTAAGAAAACTTGTATTGAGCTTGTTGCTTTAGTAGGTGCTCTAGATCTAGAGGCTAACGTAGATCAATATGAACATGGAAATATGGGCGAGTTTTGGGGTCTTACTAACGAAAGATTGTTTGGGAGTTTTGTACACCATATGCAGTCTCTATAGATTTGTTCACTCTAGTGAAGAGAAAGCACAGGACCAGCCCTCATTGACACATACACAGGTAAAAGGGGTTAGGGTTGATTTATCTATAGGGACCATTCATCAATATTATTTGGAATAGAGTTTATGGGGCTAAACACTGAAGTAGAATTTGACTATAGTTTGTATCTTGTGAGGAGTAGGCACACTGTGAGAGATATTGAGCAGAGAACATAGAGGAGAGACTTTTCTAGATATATAGCTTAGTAAATTTTTGAGCTCAGTAATAACACCCCTTGGTTCAACAGAAAGTCAAAGATAAAGAATACTTTATTGCGCTTTGCAGCAAAGTTTTGGTAGAACATTGTAAGGCACCTATTAAGTCTGACCTTTGCAGATAATGTGTTCACATGGGATTGATTCGTACTTATTGGCAGACTCATTGTTGGCTATGACATTGATTTTTCTATTAGATTTGAGTTGAGATTCATGATATGGCATTTCATTAGTTCACCACTATTCCTTTTTCATGACTCAATTTACAGGCCATGATGGCACCTACTCATCCCCACCAGGAGGTAAGCTAACTCGTAACCCAAAGTTAGAGGTATGGGTTAACTTGTGGAAATTTTCACAAAAGAGCAAAAACCTGCAAATACAACTTGAAAATAAGAAAGATAATAGAAATATACAAGGGATAACCAACAATATAGAAATCCATCTCATGACTTTGTAGAGCCAGTACAAGAGCTACTACAAATACAACTCTAGTCTATAATGGTCAATACAATTATGTCTCAAAACTAAAGACTAGATATAGATATGGTAGAAGGAAGTGCGGCAACTCTGACCCTGGGAGATCACCCTATCTCTAAAATCAACCACATTATAATCATTGAATCAGCAGCGACAACTAGTACTCAAATCTTCCCCAAAAATGTATAAAAGTGTAGTATGAGTACCAAAACCATGGGTACTCAGTAGGCATCATTGGACGACTAAGCTAAATCATGATATAAGTATGATAAAATGTAAGATAACTTAACTAAGTCAAGGTAAAGAGGTAAACCTGAATTAACTCCAATATCGCTATGCATAAATAAGTAAAAAAGCCAAAATAATAACATAGCACAAAGAATCAAACACATGCAATTATAACTACAAAATTATCCCCCATAAGCCAATAAGTGCAAAAAAGTAAATAACCCAATGCAGGCCCTATAATCATGGAGGATACCAACAAGATAGTACAACCTGAACCACCATCACAGTGCAACTAGAATTCATCCTTACCATGTAACACTAACAATTTTCCACTTTCGGAATTAAACTTATATCCATATATTCAACACCACAACCTAATATCATCATATCATAGTAAATATCTAAACTCGAACTGGTATATATATATAATTAATTGCCAAACTTAAACCGATAAGTATATCATCAGTATCATAGTCATCCTTCAAACTCGAACTGGGTATATATAATAAATATTATAATCATCTTTCGGACTCGAATTGCGTATATATAATCAATATCATAATCATTTTTTTGACTCAAATTGGTTATATATAATCAATATCATAACTATCTTTTGGACTCGAGCCGGGTATATATAATTAATATCATAATCATCTTTTGAACTCAAACAGGCATATATAATCAGCATCATAATTATCTTTTGGAATTGAATCGAGTATATATAATCAATATCATAATCATCTTCTGGACTCGAACTGTATATATATAATCAATACCATATCTTCCAAACTCAAATTGAGTATGTATAACCAATATCATAATAATCTTCTAGACTCGAATCAAGCATATATAATCAATATCAAAACTATCTTCCAAATTTGAATAGAGTATATATAATCAATAACATAACAATCTTCTAGACTCGAACCGAATATATATAATCAATAGCATGATCAAGAAGAATCAACTCTCAGAATTAACCCATCATAACCACCAAGTACAAAATGTCCTCAATATTACCTTAGTAAGAATTTTCAAGACATGTTATAAAGGTTTTCAATAGCTAATACAAATCTTGGCCTATGGTGGGTCAAGGGCCCACTTCTAATCCCCAAAATATATTATGAAGAAAATCCTACCCCAAACTAGGCTAAGGTATCTAAATCTATTTTTACACGTTAACTAAGCCATAATCAACCCTAAGATACGATTTTTACCTAAAACACGAGCAGCTAGATCAAGTATGACTAAATTATGATTTCTAGATAGCCTAAATGGTCCATCTAACCCAAGTATTTCAATTCATCACACTAACACCTAACAACCTTTCCCAAATCTAACATAATATCATAAATATATTATGGATTATCTTAATCTATAAAGAGGGTAAACCTAGCTTACCTAGACCTTAGAGAAAGCTCGAAGAATGCACTAAATCACTAACTTTCCCTTTCAAGATGCTTCTATAAGATGCCACGCTATCAAAATTACAATCTACTCATCAAGACAAGAATAATGATACCCATATTACACCATTGTTCTTTGGGTTTAAAAATTACACCAAAATCCCATGTGGGTTCCATTTATGAAAACCATATTTTTTAGGCCAATCCAACATAACCTCATGCTCATGGAGTAATTATCCTAAAAATGGGTGAAATCCAAGTTACATTAGGGATAAAATCAAACCTCCAAGTTTTAGAGATTTTAAGAAAGAAAAGGGAAATTACCTATGAAATCAAAGGAAATCTTACCACAAGTTCAATGTAAAATTGCATAACAATTGTTACCCAAGCTCTCCAAATCACCCATAAAGTTGCTCTCAAGATTTTCCACACCTTTAGGGTTTTATTATCTAGAGAATGGATGAAGAATGGGAAAATGAGCTTAAAATAGGGTATTTATACCCTTTCCAGGTGTGCGAAAGTCATTATCACAACCTGACCCTCGCAATCTTGGTATTTGCAACCATTAAGGTTATTTTGTATGCGATATATTATATCACACTTACAGCATATGGGATCTATCTGGGAAGTCACTATCGCAACAATATTCTCACAATTGTGATGCTTATGGATTCTCTGCCATATCGCGAATGCTATACCTGACCTACAATCGTGGGTGCACCAGCACCAGCAGAGACATTGAAATTTCCAAGTCTCTACTAACCCGTTAGGATTTATCTAAAATCCCATAGATGCAAGGGGACAATGCAACCTAATATAATTTGATGTTTTAGACTCAATGGCACAGTCAAAATTTGCATCCAATGTCATTTCAACAAAAAGTGGGTCTCACACCCAACCTTCTATTTTAGGACTTTCGACCAATAGCTCAAAATAAACCCAGGTGCCTGGCAACCCAAACTATAGGTCCACCCAGTATAAAATCAATATTGCAGAGATACTAAAATAGTCAGAATTTGCATATAAGATTTTCTAACTAAATCGCCTAGTGGCCATTTAGAACCAGTGAAGACTTCAAAATAGGGAATTGGATCTATAAACCAAATAAAGTACCTGATAACCAAACTATTTATCCTAGTAAGTCATAACAAATTAGGACAGCTATAAGAAAGCTTTAATGGCTAAAATAAGCAAAATATGGAAATAACCTAAAGGGATATTAACTTTTCCCTTTCTTGGTATAGAGATTATATGATATGGAAAGATTTTTGGCTATTATAAATGTTTATTACTCGGTTGAGGATACCCATATAGATGAAATTAAGTTGATTAAGGATGATGCCAACCCTATTAGGCTACCCAAAGCACAACCTTTGACATCTTTAGGTGCAGTATGCTTTAAAGGGCCTTCTATGTTAGCTAATCATGTTGATAGAAAGATATTGGGTGGCGTTATTAAGATAGATAGCTACTGGATAGATCCTTATTCTAAAGCAGATAATGAGGGTTGTAGGTACTTTAGTCTCAACTTTGACTTTTATAGTTCCCCCTTAACCATCGATTTTTTGTATGGCTACTAGCCAGTGTGAGTGTTTGATATAGTCCCTAAATTGACATGTATGATTATATTGTGAGAGTTGAGACTTACTTGCTATGAGGGTGCATAGGTTGTTGTGTTAACTACTTATTTATTCAGGGAATGTGAATTGCATATATGCTTGGTTGTTTGTTGTTAATCTAATTTCATCACTTGATTTCTCTGTGGCACACTGTTATGCTACATAGACCCACACAGGGGTTTTGAAAGTTATTAATAGGAGTAAATTTATTTGATTATCATAGGTGACTTATATTCCTTTTAGTTAAGCATCGTCTTTTTTTGTTATATGTTAGTTGCCTAAGGACATACAAACATTCTAAGATGAAGGTGCTGATGTTCCATGGTTTCATGACACTTTTGATGGTTAAAAAAAGAAATTGTGTAAGTACTTAGGTATTCTTGTTATATGTAATGTGATTTTATGTTGATTTTGAAGGAAAATAGAGTTCAGAGTAGAGAAGGAACAAAAAAGATGAAGTGAATCTAAGATAGTTACCTATAAACCCGTAGCTGGCAGAGTACATTGAGATGCTGAAAGTTCTAAATTTTGATAATCCAAGTTCGATTCTCACACCCCTATATATGAGGCAAAGGTACTACATACGGATCATAGATTACCTTGTAGGTAGGTGTTCTACTGTTAGAAGATTCCTCTAATTTTCATGAGCCTGCTTACACTGCGTAGGTATAACCTACGACCCGTAGATTTCCTCATTGGTGGTGCCGACTCGTATTTTCCCATGTTGTTTAGGATAGGTTTTTAGTTGTATCTATAAATACCCATTGGATGTTTTGTAATCAGTTTACGCACTTTATACACTATTTACATTGTTTTAGTTCTGAGATACACTATTAACCTTGAAATTATTATTCTTGGTTTTTAGGTTTACAATTAAGTTGAGATTTTGGGCTTTCTTTCTTATTCTTTATAAGTTAATATATATTCTTTCATCTATGAATTTTATGTGTGTTCCTACAACTAGATGCAACTAAACTGAATAATTAAGGTTGTAGGAACCCTTATGGATTAACAAGGTAGAGAAAGTGCAAAGTCATTCTAGATTGGTTTTCTTGCATGTTTTGGGGTTTCCTTCACTTTGATTGATTTTTTAATGGTTGAAATCATTAGGAAATTTTCTATATTCGATACTTTCTTGGGAGAGAGGTATATATTAGAAAATACAGAACATAATAAAAATTTGAAGCTATCAATCTTTTTCTAATTAACTTAAGACCGAGTAGAGATAGTAAATCTGAGATTAAAGTCAGGGGTTGGTAATGCAATACTCTGAGACCAAGAGGATATGAGTGAAATTCACCTAAACCAAGGTTGGTTGAAAATTAGGTGATACATAACTAGTTAGATTTCTCATGCAAGGCACCGATTCAATTTGATGAGCATGATAAGTCTGTGTAGTTATGAAGTTAGGGTGAGCACAATATTAGTAATTGTCTCGTATTGATAAAAACCCTAATAGCCCATCATTGTTACTATTATTCTTGTTTTCACAAAACAACTCTTTTACTTTCTGCAATAATCAATTACACCAGCAAGTTTGTGATATATTTTCAACCTACTCCTCATAGGATCGACCGTAAACTGGTTGGGTTCTATATTTTACAAGCGACCGTTTTATATTTTCTAAGAGGTGTAATTTGGGTAACATTATTAGGCCAGATGTAAATTTTAAAAATTCTTTTATCATAGGTATAATATTTGTATGTTGATAGCCAATTATTGCTTTATTTGATTCAGGATCCAGTTACTCGTATGTGTCTTCTTATTATGTGCCATGATTAGAGTTTTCTTGGGAATTTTTATCTGTGTCATTGCTTGTCTCTACTCCTGTAGGTGATTCTTTAGTTGTGGATCAAGTTTATAGCTTATGTGTTGTAACCATTTGAGAGCTTGATACTCAGGTTAATCTTATTATGTTAGATATAGTAGACTTTGATATGATTCTGGGCATGGACTGGTTATCCCCTTATGATGCATTGGATTTTCTTTCTAAGACCATTGCCTTACCCATGTCTAGCATAACCCCAATTATGTGGCAAGGTCTAATAGTCACGCACTAACAGGGATTATTCCTTATATTTGGGCAATTTATGGTTGGGAAAGACCTATAACTTATGATTATGGAAGGTTATTGAAGGAAATTTGTTGAAGGTTTTGCTTCTATTGCATCTCTAATGACTAGATTCACAAGGAAAGAGGTTTCTTTTTGGTGGTGAAAAGAGTGTGACTCTGGCTTGCTAAAGCATAAGGACTAGCCCGCTTCAGCTCCTATATTGACTCTACTTATTGAGGGTGAGGTGTGTACTATATTTTAAATGCTTCTAGTATGGGCTTAGGTTGTGCTCTAATGCAGTAAGGTTGATTTATTGATTATACATCAAGTTAGTTGAAGGTGCACTAGCGCAATTGAGATAGCTCATCAGAATTCTTTTTGTTTTCTTACAATTATGAGTAGCTAAACACCACAACTAAGGTTGTAGGAACCATGATGGATTAATGAAGTAATGTTTGAAGTACCAACTGACTCTTAAAGTGCAGCTATAATTGTATTACTATTTCTTGAGGATATGTTTCTTTCTAACTAGTGCACACATTGGGACTCATATCGCTAACCTGGATTGTAGTAAGGGTAGGAAGATAGGAATAGTGAATCAACAACAAGACTTGGAGTTATCTTCATTTATTTTGTCTTGAGCTGGTAAAAATGAAAGAATATATTAGGATCATAGATAGGGGGTAGTAATGCAATACTCATAACTCATTAACCTTTGTTATTAGAGATAGCCAACTACAAGGGGAAGAACATAGTTGGTCAGATGATACATAACCTATCAATTTTGCATGACCATAAGAGATCACTAAAGTACAGAAAAATTGTTGAGTTAGAAAGTTATTGAGAAACATAGTCCTAGTTCCTTTCTTATATTAATTACAAATCTAACAATCAACCGTAATTACTATTACTCTTTTACTTCACAAAACTCCCCTCTTTTACTTATTTTCCAATTACATATACAAGCACATAATATAATTTTTATGCATTCCTTGTGGGATAGACCCCAACATTGTTTGGTTCTATATTTGATACAATGAATACTTTATACTGTTTGGGAGGTGCAGTTTGGGTGAGATCAAATTTTGGCATTATTGTTAGGGAATACAATTACAGAGTTGATAGACTATGTTTGTCGGGTTATGGCTTTGTCATCACATATTACCAAGGAGAGTTTGAATTCTCCTGCTAAGTCATAGTGGACAATGTTTTGCCACCGATTGGGACCTATAATAGGAGACAACACTTTGACCCTCGACAGGGCTACCTTGATAGCAGGTATTATAAGGGGTTATGACATTGATATGGTAAAGATCCTTGAATGAAATATTTAGGACCGGACCCTAAGTACTAGTATGATCCTGGCTTTCCATATTTTTTTACCAAAATTATTTAGATGAAAGGTGCCTATTTTTTGTGTTGTCAATAATTTTGTTGGGGTCCATAAAACCACTAATTTTGGTTTAATTATGGATAATATGAGCCCGATCTCAAGGGAAAAGGTGGGTGTTTTAGTGCTTTAGGGTGTGTTTCAACCAAGCCCACAAATTTATATTGATACTCCATGTTTTTTAGACCTTAGAGCCACATAAGTTAGGTCTTAGGCTATGACTTAGTGACCCAGGACACAGGCTTCTACTGATGCCACAACCTCGACAGCTTCTAGAACACCTTTGACCCTGACACTACTAACTTTGTGACCATTTATACCACGTCTACCCATTGATGGATACATCTTAATTTTCTAAGAATTCCTAAATTATGTAATGAAAAGATTAGTAAACCTTGAGCAGAAAGTAACTTTATTTAGTAGGGGTGAAACAATGAGTGAAGAAAGAGATTTGGGGTGAGATGTATGGAATGCAGACTAGATATGATAGTTTTGAGAGAAGAATAAACAAGAATCTTGAAGGGGTGAAGTCACCAGATTTAGTGGGAATCCATGAGGAGTTAGTTGCAGAAAGAGCTATTATGGATGATATGGCTAAGTACATATTGTCTATATCTAGATTATTAAAATTCTACCATGCCTATCATTAACAATATTTCAGTGGATGAGGGGCCCAAAAACATAGGGCATAAAAGGGAAAGAAAAAGTACCATAAGGTGGTGGTGAAAGAGATAACTAGAGGATGAAGAAAAGAATAAATATAAAATGAGAGAGACCATTGCAACAAGTAAGAAGTTGGAGCAGGAATAGTTATTTGATATCTATGAGATAGGAAGGGGAGCTGAGAGATCCAATTTGTTGATACCATAACTATCGGTGTTGTTAGATTTGATGAAAGTATGGATTTTTATATTTTCCCCTACGCATGTTACACCATTAAGTACATTGGATATCACCGATGCGCACATTGAAATGAGCATCATAGCCACCGCTGAGGTCACTATTGCTGAGACTAAGGTCCATTTTTAGGCCCCAGTAGAGGACACATCATTAGCCAGTCCTTGTGTTGCACAAGTATATTCTTTAACCTTGTTTTTTAGATTGCCAAAAATTTACAAAATAGGTATATTGCATGATTTGTAAGTTAGGGTTGGGGTTGTACCACAACCGAGGGTTTTTCTTGATTTGTTTCATTTCCCTTTATTGCACTATCTTAGATAGAACTCGCATGTATAGGATGTTATTTTTTTCTTTTTTTCTTGTATTTCTTGTTTAATTAGGAGAAAATAGGGAACCTTAATTCAGTAACTTAATGTCTCAATTTTAATTTTTGATGTTTTTAGGATACCCTTCTAAATATTTATGTTAGATTGTATGTTGTGGCTATGTTAAATTACCATTGGTTGATCTTGGTATTAGTATTATCTAAAAAATTATTGTAGCTCAGTAATTAATGAACTGGATAAGGAGCAGTTGATAGTATAACCCGCGCAATGTAGGTGTGAGATTATTTACCGAGTTCACTTTGTCCATGTAATTCAAAACTTGCCCGATTAGTTTTGCCTAGGTTATAGGATAGTTGGTTAGGAAAGGATCATAGGCCATTCTACAATAAGTCCAATTTTGGCCTAAATGTCCGGACAAATGAAATAAGTATCCCTTTATCCCGAGTTTGAGCCTTAATTGACCATTTTATTTCATTCACATTCCTATTTCAACTTACAATGAACCTATCTTGTCCCTAGTCCCTCCTTAGACATTGTATTCCTTAACTCAGGAAAATTGTCTTAGTTGAGGGTGTTATCATAGGGGTGTGTAGTTTGATATAGGTATGAAGAAGAAGTTAGTTAAGTAAAAGAAAATTGATTTGGATATGGCAAGAAAAAGGGTGTGATAAATAAAGTTTTCAAAATAAAAAAAAATAAAGAAAAAAAATATAGAAAGTGTAAAGAGAAAACCATATCTAAAAGTTGAAAAAAAAAGTAGAATAAGGGAGAGTAAAATGAGTATGGTAAAAAAGTGGATCCAAACAATAGTGTACTTTCAAGGAGATTTAAGTCACCTTTTCCATATTTACTATACCCATCCCCAAGCCAACATTACAAGCCGATGAAAGCCCTGCAATAATCCTAGTCCAATTGTCAAAAAAAACTACGGCATAGATAATAAAGGCAAGCCTATGGAATTTCATTCACAATGTTTGAACTTTTTTGTGAGATTTAATGCTTTGATCCAGTCTCTATGTTGATATTAATTGTTATACTGTGATTGTATAGGACTTTTTTCTGTGAGAATTAATAGGTTGTATTGTTAGCTACTATTTATTTGGGTAATGTCATTTCTATGTGAGCTTGATTGTTTTCTCATAATCAAATTCCATCGCTTGATCCCTTTGGTGTCAAGATAATATGTTGCATGTATACACGCAGTGAGTTTTGATTTTTGTAAGGGGGAGGGGTTGAAACTTTTTTGCTAAAAGCAATGCATGGCTGTCATAGGCCTCTTAAGTTTCTCTTAGTTAAGCATCATATGTGTTTATTTTGTTTTGTTTGCTTGAGGACATGAAAATCTTATAAGTTGAATGACATGACCCAGCCCTTGGGCCATGTCATAATTGGCATCTCAAGTCTGACCGGGACTGGAGACAATCCCCATTACCTGACTCAACTACCAATGGCATAACTTGAGTTAGCTTAAGCCCAAACATATAACAAGGTAGTGAATTTAACCATGTGGTGACTCTGGGATAAGCCTATATCCGAGGCCAACCCAATCAAGTTGATCCACCCAATGACCGAAACTAACCATTAATATCACCCGATAACCAAACCAAAACCATAAATTAAAACAAAGATGATAACCAAATGTATTTATGTATAAATCATAACCAATACATACCATACCTACGTCCACAGTTGTCCATACAAATCCTCTAAACCAACCAAAGAGTACCTCATCGATAAATGCCCCTGATTCCCATACAAAAAAGGTCTATAAAAGACAAGAAATATGTAAAGTAAATCAAGACATGAAATAGATGCCTTCTAAACTATGGAATCTCACCACTTTAATCCAATATCGACTGTACCCGAATCTGATCACTAAGCAAGAGGAGTATAATGGTTGATCCCTACATAGTGTGGGTATACAGCCGCTAGGAGATAGGTTAGTGGGTGAACACCAGCATACACTCAGGATAGGGATAAAATTATGAAAACCAGTGAAAAACCAAGTAAAACCATCCATAATGCACATAACCAAACATATATATATAACGATGCCGGGAAAGGAATCGTGTCTAGCATGTATTTAAAACCATTAACTAGGATGTGTAGCTTTTTTGTCCTAAACCACCCATAGGCTATATAGGTTTAGATCTCCCTACTAAAAGGTCCCCAGTGCATATAGCTACACAACCAGAGATGTATCATATTGGTATGACTAGTACATACTCTAAAATAAAGTGTGACACATGCACACGATCCATAAGACCAAACCTCATATTAGGAAGTATGAGTTTCAAGTTTTGGTCCCCCTAGGACCTCCACCTTCCATATCATACCTATACCTCCCCCTTTAATGTTAAATTAAAATTGTTTTCGAAATAACCAAACCATTATACAATTATTAACCAAGGCCATTGACATTGGTATTTTCATACCAACCCTTACTTGCAAGTATCATCCATAGGCAACCATTTATAGGTTTAAGGGGACTTTCAATTGCCCTTTTCATTATCATATTAAACCTCTTAGGGGACTTTCATGTTTCCCACAAGCATAACCTTTTATCTTTTTACTCTTACAGACCATTTGAACCAATTCCATTAATGTAAAACACTCAGGGGATTTCGAAGTACCCCGCAAGGTTTTCAAATAGGTCAACAATGACCACCAAAACCTTAGCTTTTTAAACCATTCCAAACCATTTTTGACCATGACAAACATAAAGAATTTATATCATTTAAACCATGAAAAACCATTTAAAGAAAATTAGAGTTCCATTAGCAAACAAAACCATGCAAAAGTTCCAATGAAAGTTCAAAAATAGAGTAAAAACATTCTTTGAGGCATTTCATCAAACATGATGAGGGCATACCATTACCAAGACCAAAACCAATGCATAAGCCACCATAATTAGGGTTACTCAAGACCAACTAGTTAAACCATAACCAAAAACCAACCACATATGCAAACCATTGCCAAAAACATGTAAAAATATGATTTAAACCAATACCAAACCATATGCATCAAGACCCTTAACATATATTTTGGGAAGTAGCCAAGCCAACCATGCTTCCTATGGTACGATTGAACCATTAAGACACCCCATAAGTCATATTCAAGGGTGCGATTGGTACCCTTGGGTTGTACCAAGCCAGAAATTCCAAAACCTTTGAATATTTTGCAAGGGTCCAAAAATTGGGGTGTTTCATTGAAAGTGTTGATGTGATGTGGATTCATGAAATATTTAAAATAAAGAAAATATAATAATGCAAAGTCTTGGTTATGTAGAATAATGTGGTTTGTGTATCTTTGTAGGAAAATAGGGGTTGGAAATGATGGAATAAACACAAGACTAAAATAATGCAAGTATTAAATAAATGAGACTGGCCACGAGTCATTAGGTCATAGTATGACTCATATCCTAGTTATCACTTGACCAAATTAATGTTGGTCTTTGAAGACTAGATGAGGTATGATGAATACAACTCACCATCATATGTGATGAGTTGCAGCATGAAGTCGTTATCACTCAGTAACTTTTATAATCCTGACAATTCAATGGCAAGTAGAGAACGACAGAAGGATATGACCCATTAGGGCCCATAATAGATCATTGGCATTAGTCTTCCTGAGCAAGGCATGAAAAATCTTGAAAGAGTGATTAATGATCCTAGTGGATACAAGTCACCCTATAACTCATAGGGTGACTAGACGAGTCATCATCAAGGAATAAGAAAAATAGGCAATGCTTTGGAGAAGATTAATGATGAGTCTTTCATAGATCAGATGACTTATTGCTTGAGGTATCACCATCTCTGGCTTGACTCATGTACTCCTATTTGGTTTTGGATAGATTCTTTTTTGTCTATAAATACCCAATGTGGGCCTCTTGGTTCTTTAATGTTCTATTACTACATTCAAGACATAGTATTGGCTTTGGAAGTACAAATATCAATATTTAGTGTTTTAATTCAAAATGAACTTTTGGAGTTTTTCAAATTATTATTATAAGCTCATGATTATGATTTACTATTAGAATTTTTCTTGTGTTCTTGAATTATGAGTAAGTAAACACCACAACTAGGTTTATGGGAACTATGACGAATTAGCAATGTAGTGTTCGCAGTACAAGGTGACTTTCTATAGGTTGTTGCTCATGAATTGACGTTTCTTTAGGATTGGTGTATTTCTAAAGAGGGAACTCATTTAGACTCATCCCATCTCTAGCTTGGACCATAGCAAGGGTAGCCAAATTAGCGAATAAACAACAAGACTTAGAGTTATCTTTGTTTAATTATCATTGAGCCTGTAAATAGGAAATACTCTATTAGGATCATAGATAGAGTTTAATAATGCAACACTCATGACACATTAACCTTTGTGATTAGGCATAGTCTTCTAAAAAGGGTGTACCATAAATGGTAAGATAATACATAACCTATCAATTTTCTATGTTAAATACCATAAGATATCACTAAAGTACAGAGAACCTGTGAAGTTAGGAAATTATTAGGGAACATATTCCTAGTGTCTTTCTCATATTGATTATAACTCAAATAATCAAAAGTAGTTACTATTTCTTTTTGATTTACGAAACCCTTCTTTTTTATTTATTTTCCAATTACATAGACAAACACTTGATAAAATTTTGACCTATTTCCTATGATATTGACCCCAACCATATTGGATTCTATATTTAATTGAGCAATCTCTTTTTCTACGACCCGACGTTACCACCTAGTCACGACACAATGCTTAAGTCCAGAAGTGGTCCCAAGCTAACCTATGGTCTGGTACCTGCTGTGAGTACTAAATAAAATGATAGTAAAACAACATGTGCAGAAGATAAAAAAAATACAATAATATTAATTAGAATACTAAAATATATAAAAAGACATGTCTGAAGTATTTGATAAACACTGGAAACTAGATTGTCTGTCTAAAGCCTCTAAACATATGTATTTGATGGGACAAACCCCCAACTAACTCCAACTGAACTGAACATAAAGAAATACTAAAATAACAGGAATAACTTATTTCTTCCTTGATGGATGAGGACTCACCAATACTTTTGTGGGGAACTAAAACTGTGTGTCTGAACCTTTGTTATGAGACAACATAGTACAAGAGAAAAATATGCGACTAGTAATTTGAATGTACTGATATGTGATTTAAGGACTAACTAAAGTACATGTAAAATCTAAACATGGATGCAAGAATATGTAAAACTAAAAATGTAAGACCAAGTATTGTATACACTAACATTATCTGAATAACTGGTACAATTTGCATAAATAACTAAATAAATGTTGAAATCTGACTACTTGGCCAAGAAAAACTAAACTGAAATAGACTTCCAATACATACTGAAACTATGGGAGCTATGATGTAACTGCCATAAACCACGGGAGATACCATGGAATTAACGTCTGACCCATTTTGGGGAGGGTTGTTCTATCCTTGTCACAAGAGTAGAACCTGTACTGGAGTGATCACTAAACTGAGCCCATATTGGGAAAGAGGGCATGTAGTTCCTAGGAAGTAGGATGTCTTGAACCCACATGTCCCTCTCAATGCTAAATCCTACTTCCAATTGAGCGACATTTAAATACTAATTGATGCATGCACCAATAACTAACTTATTCACATAAGGTGTGTTAAAACTAACAGTGCATGCCTAGTATGAAGAAGTCATAAACATATATTATTGAGAACTTAACATGAAATAACACTGGGTATAACAATAAAATCATGAGTTGACTGACTCATTATTTGGAAAGTCTAAAACATATTAAAAAACATCGGTATTGGGTGATCATAATCTTTTAGCACTGAATGATTGTAAAAAGTCGATACAATATTTAATACAATGACCTAAAGTCATAATTCAATGACCCAAGACATGACACATTTCAATAACTTAATAATTTATGTGAATATAAACATGCGAATAAGGTAACCTTGGGATCATAACATATTAATAAAGTTTAAAGCATAATTCAAGAATTTGACATGATGCCAACTAAACATGACTTAGGGTTTTGAAACCTCGAACATGTAGGAGCATGATTCATATGGGATAAAACTATTAGCTTGGCTTGAATGTAAAACTAACGAGAAAACATGGATTAATATCATAGTTTACATAGAAGTTGATCATAATTATAGTAAAATTCATACTCGAATCAAAAGAGGATTTTTAGGCTGAATAGATGAAAGTAACCCATTGATAAATACCCCACATACCTCAATTGGATGAATTGTTGAAGAAATCTTGAAATTAGAACTAAAATTCTTCAGTTCTTGAGAGAAGATACTTGAAATTTTGTTCTTAAGAAGGGGGAAGGGTTTCTAGGTCGTAAACTGGATGTTTGGGGTTATGAGAGCGGAAATAGCATGTTTTGAGACCCCTTAATTCATTTAAGAATGATTAGAAATGGTTTAGGGGTGTGAAAAGACCTCAACACCCTTAAATTAAAACAAAAAGGAGAAACTTTGGAACATTTCTTTTGCTAGGTGGTGCACGCCAAAATCTAGGGCCAGAGTGTGCAGCACATGCTAAAAGACAAGGCTAGATTGTGCGGTGCACACCATAATCTAAGGCTAGGGTAGCCGGCGTACTCTAAAACCCAAACCCATCCAGTGGTTGTTTCCATTTGACTTTCAACGCACAACCTTTGTCGAGGGTCTATTTGGCGATGAAACCCTATATCCAATATCTAAAAACATCCCTAACACAACCTATAGCATGTAAACATGGTCTACCATCAAAACGAGGGTCCTAAAGGTCATTTTGAATGCATTATTTGAGTGTTACAACTATGGGGTATTACATTATCTCTGTCTTGTGATCATTCATCCTCAAATTGAACTATTTAAGCTAAAGTACTAAGAAGCCTGAGGTCATACACTGAATACTAATGCACTGAATCATGATTAAGTAACTAAATCTGAAACATGATACATAGACTGTGCTGAGTTTCACGAATACATGTTATGACATGAGGATAGTTATATAGCAAAGATAGAGAATGATAGAGTCAATTTAAAAGAAACTATTACCTCAAGTTGTGTCTAAATTCATTAGTAAAAGATGGGTAACCTTAGTTCGCATATGTACTTTTGCCTCCCAAGTGGCTCCCTTGATGGACTGATTTTCCATAGGTACTTAACCAAAGGAACTTCTTTATTCCTTATCCTAGAATTTGACGATCAAGGATCTCAACTAGGAATTCTTCATAGGAAAGGCTATCCTTAACGTCCATGCTTTATAAAGAAACAACAATAGTTAAATCACCAATGTATTTCTTTAACAAAGAAACATGGAACACCGAATGCACTGATGCCAAATCTGCAGACAACTCTAACTCATAAGCTACCTTCCCTAAATGATAAATATTGTATGGGCCAATATAGAGAGGACTGAGCCTCCCCTTCTTGCCAAATATCTTCACTCCTTTCATAGGAAATTTTTTTAAATAAACCAAGTCACAAAACTCAAACTCAAGATCCCTTGTCCTCATATCTACATTATATTTTTAATAACTTTGGGCTATCTTCAGCTTCTCTCAGCTTAACTAAACTTTTTCCATTACCTCAAACACTGAATCTCGCCCTATCAAAGCAGCCTCACCCTCTTAAAACCAACCAATAGGAAACCGGCATCTCCTCTAACATAGAGCCTCAAATAGAGCAATTTAAATACTAGAGTGATAACAATTTTGTAGGCAAACTCAATCAAACATAAATGGTCATCCCAACTACCCTTAAATACAATAACATGGGCCCTCAATATGTCTACTAAATTCTGAATGGTCCTCTCTTCCTGACCATCCATCTAATGATTAATAAAGTTAATAACACGGGTCCTCAACATGTTCTCTAGAGTCTGAATGGTCCACTATACCTGATTATCCATTTGAGGATGAAATGTTATACTAAAGTAAACTTGGGTACTAAGGCTTTTTTAAAAAGCCTTCCAAAAGTGAGAGGTAAATTGAGTACCTCTACCTGAAATGATAGATAATGGAATCCTATACAACTTAACCAACTTCCTGAGATAGAGTCTGGCATAATCCTTAGCTGAGTACGAAGTATGAACTGGCAAGAAATGGTATGACTTGGTCATCTATCTACAATGACCCAAATTGAATCATGTTGATGATGTATACAATGCAGCCATTTCACAAAATCTATATTCACCACCTCCAACTTCTAAATGTGTATGCTAAACTTCTAAAGAATCCCATTAGTCCTTTATTGCTTAACCTTAACCTAATAATAGTTCAAACACTTATCCATAAACTCTGCAACATCTTTCTTCATACCATTCCACCAATAAATTTCCCAAAAATCATGGTACATCTTAGTGGCTTGGGGGTAAATAGAATATCACGCACCCATGTATTTCTATTGATATTCGTTGTCTTAAACCACCAATGCAAGAACACATAACTTGCACTGACAACAAAGCACACCATCTCCTTCTTGGGAGAAAACATCCACCTTTTAATCTCTTACTGCCTTATTCAACTTAACTAAACTAGAATCCCTATCTTGCTTTTGTTTTACTTCAGTAATCAATGAAGATTTTGAACCATTCTAAACCCATATACTACCTTCGGTTGAATCAACTAATCGAACTCCTAAAATAGCAAGTTGATGAACCTCATGGACTAACTCCTACCTACAATCCTCGACATGGGAAACACTATCCATACACAATTTACTAAGGCCATCTGCCACTACATTGGCCTTGCTTGGATAATACAACATACTCATATCATAGTCTTTCAACAATTTAAGCCATATTCTCTTGCAAAAATTAAGGTCTTTCTATGTGAATACTTACTGTAAGCTCTTGTGATCTGTAATAATATCCACATTAACCTTAAAAAGATAATGCCTTCAAATTTTCAAGGAAAAAACAACAGTTGCTAACTCAAAATCATAGGTCGAATAATTCTTTTCATGGGGCTTAAGCTATCTAGAGGCATAGGCTATGACCTAACTTCTCTATACTAATACACAACCAATACTAAATTTAGAAGAATCACAATACACTACAAATCCGCCAGTGCCATCTGGAAAAGTCAAGATAGGGGCAGAAGTGACTCAAGTCATCAACTTCTAAAATCTCTTCTCGCATGAATCTGACCACTGAAATTTAACCTTCTTCTAGGTTAGCCTTAATATGGGGGAATCAATACAAGAAATCCCTTAAAGAAACTCCTGATATTTGACGGAGATATGGGTTTAGGCCAGTTTCTTACTGCTTTAATATTTTAAGGATCAACTCGAATACAATCACCAAAAACAATGTGACCAAGGAAATTTATTGATCTCAACCAAAATTCACACTTACTTAACTTAGCGAATAACTTATGATCTTGAAGGGCCTACAACACAACTCACAGATAGTCTGTATAATCATTCTCACTACGAGAATAGACAAGGATATCATCAATGAAGACTATGAAAAACATGTCCAAGTACTACTTAAACACCCTATTCATTAATTCCAAAATCTGGTTAGGACATGCCCCCAACCATGGCCAAAACCAATAGCTAAAATAAAGTAAAATTATCCAAAGATGTCCTTAACATGAAATAATGACATCTAAAAGGATAAAAGCTCACCACTTTAGTCTAAATGTTATCCCTAATTCAAGTACTATGTAGGAGGAGAACGACCGGTTCCTACATAGTATGGGTATACATCCGCTAATAGACGGGTTAGTGGGTAAATATTAACTTGAATCATAGAATAAGGATAAAATAATGCCAGTTATAAAACTATATAAAACCATCCATAATACATACAACAATACCCATATATATATATAAGTGTCGGGAAAGGGAATTCGAGTTTAGTATGCATTTAAAATCTTTTACCTAGGTTGTGTTTCTTGGTCGTTCATCCCCACCCATGGGCTATATGGGTTAGCTTCCTCTGCTGAAAGGGCCCAGTGCATGTAGATGCATGACCAAGAAATATCCCATTGGGATGACTAGTACATCCCCCAATAAATAGTGTGACACATTTACACAGTCCACTAAGAGCAATTCTCATATTGGTAAATATGAGTTTCCAGTTTTAGTCCCCGAAGACCGCCACCTTCCACGGCTTTGCTACACACCCTTCCATTATTTCCCAATTAAAACTAATTTTACAAATAACCAAACCATTATCCATTTATTAGCCAAGGCCAATATTAGTGGTATCATCACACCACCCCTTATGTAGAAGTATTATCCTTAGCCAAACAATTTAGGTTAAGGGGGCCTTAGGTGCCTTTCCAATTACCATATTAAATCCACTTGGGAGACTTTGATTTTCTATACAATAATAATCAATTAGAATTTAGCCTTTTCAAACCATTTAAACCAAGCATAAATCCTTTATCCAGTTTAAAATAAGCAAGAGGTCCATGAAAAGTAGTCAACGTAATAAACATATCATCATAAGCATTTTATCAAACACCTTGTGGGCATAATATAACCAAAACCAATTCCAAAGACTATTAAACCATTATCACACAATCCAATTGTCCATAACCACCATTAATGCATATAAAAGCATAATTAAAACTATAGGAAACCATAACCAAGAAATCAATATCAAAACCCCCAAATAGTAGTTAAAAACCATAATCATGAAATTGTAAAACCATGAAATCAATCATATAAGCCATTCCTTTATTTGAAATTACAATGAGTGAAGAGAATCAATACTTATACCAAAGGATAAATAGAAATAAATTACCAAGTCAAGCCCCAAAGCAATCCCTGAGATAAAACCCTAGCGTTTCCATTCCCCGAAGCTTTTGAGAGAATTATGAAGTATTTTGGAATAGTTTTTAAGTGTTAATGTATAGTATAATAGGGTAAATAACTTCCTAACTGAATTAGAAGTCATGGGTAATAGTTAAGGTAAGTAGGGAAATGTCTAGAATACCCCCACTTAAATCCCTTAATAGCCCATCATAGGTATACAACTGACCTACATGAGTCATACCTTCCTAAATAATTGGCATCCACCAGTTCTATCCAAGCCTCAACCCTTGGATCAAACATTATCCATTATACGACTCATCCAACCATGTCGTAACCATATCATCAATTTGTATTCATAAACGAATCCCTGGCAGAATAAAATACCAGGAGGATCAAATACTCACCATCTTAGGTGTCCTTTAATACGACTCGTACCAAGTCTTAAGACTTATACCCCTAATTCATACCCATTCCAGTAACTAAAAACATACCACCAACTAACACTGGTTAGCAAATGACCTAACTATACCACCCGTACCCCAACATATAGATCGTACCCATGAGTCATATTGGGTTCAAAGAATTAAAATCCCAGGAAATATCTAAAGTACATAAACTAGGGTATTTTAATATAAGTCTCCCAAGTGAAGTTAATATGGTAATTGGAAGGGTATCTAAGGTTCCCTTAACCTAAATCATTTAGCGATGCATATTACTTACAAGTAAGGGATGGTATAAGGATACCACTAATATTAGCCTTGGTTAATAAATGGATAGTGGTGTGGTTATTTGGAAACTGGTTTTAAATAGGCAATAATGGTAAGGTGTATAGTTTGCCTTAGAAGGTGGCAGTCACGGGGGGACTAACACTAGATACTCATATTTGTCGATATGAGGATTGGTCTTACTAGACCATGTGCGTGTATCACACTATTGAGGGATGCACTATTCATCCCATGGAATGTTTCCTAGTTACACAGCTACATGTACTGGGGGCCTTTCAGCAGGGGAAGCTGATCTTATATAAACTGTGAGTGGTTTAGGATAGCCAAGCTACACAGGTTAGGTAAAGCTCTTAATGCAAAACATAGATTCCCTTTTTCATCATGGTTATATATTTATATTTATGTTGTATGCATTGGATAGCTTTACTTGGTTTTATAACTGATATTATTTTATCCTTATCTTGAGATTCAAGCTAGCGATCACTCTCTATGTCATTTTCTGGAAGTTGTATGACTATGCTATGCTGGAACTAGTCATTTGACTTTTCCTACATAGTGATTAGATAAGGGCAAGCATTTGGACTCAAGTGGTGATCTTTCATCCTTTCGGAAGGGATCATATCAAATTATGGATATTGTTGAACATTGTTATTTTATTTTTGATATTGGTTTTGGCCATGGTTGGGGGCATGTCCTAACCATATTTGTTTACTCTTTTGGATATAGGCTTTGTGGCACTTCTGGGGGTTGGAATAGGTGGGATCTGTATTAGTGTCGGTCTTTTCATAGGAATAAGCTGAGAGGATGGCATCATCGAACATAATTTCTCACTGTTTCTTTATATTTCATTTTGGGATTGATTATCATATTATGTTTTTGTATTCTCTTTGGTTATATCCTAATTTATGGCACTGGTTTTGGTAAATAGTTTGGTTTGGTATGGTTAGTTGGTTAGTTTGGTACAATAGGACTCAGTTGGATCAAACATGGTCGTGATCCTATCCCAGAGTCTAGATATGAATAACAATGATTTCTTATTATATGTTAGAAATTCAACAAACTTAGAGAAGATAGTTGTAGGTTGGGTTGGGTAATGGGGGTTGTCTCCAATTCGGGTCAGACTTGGGATACCCATTACAACATAGCCCCGGGGCTGGTTCATGTCAAGTTGGTATCAAAGCCTAGGTTCATGGTCACTTGAGAGCCAACAAAGTCATGTTGGTAGAGTCTCTTTTAGGGGTATGAAGCATACCACACTCATAAGAGAGAGGCTGTAAGTTATTTAGAAATGTTTCACTTTCTTGGTATTCTATCATCAAGCTTGAGTTCTCAATCCTGGAGTCTTCTCTAATGTTTTTTTGTTCTTCTTTCAAATAATGCCTCCTAAATCTGGAGCATAAGTAATTCTTTTATCCCTTCTGGGGATAATGCTGAAGGGGTACGTCCTACATCTGGAGTACATCTTCAATCTCATAGTCCTATTCCTGATGGTGCTGGAGTTTCTCCTATTCTGGCTAGTTCTCCTCAATCCCTCAGGGCAATGTGACCAATTGTAGAATTATATCAGCCTATTCATGTTATTGCCTAATTAGTTGTTGCTCAGACTGAGTGGGGTGCAACTGGTTCTTTGTTTGCTAAAAAAACAAGGGTTGGTCAATTTATAAGGATGGGTCCTCCTACTTTCACTAGAGTAAAGGTGGAGAGGATCCACAGTACTTCTTGGATAAGATAGAAAATATATTTTGGGTAATACAGGCTACTAATTTAGAGGGGATTAACTTTATAGCTTATCCGCTTAAGGATATTACTTATTAGTGATATAAGTAGTGAGATAGGGATAGAGGTGATATGGAAGAGTGATGATAGGCGAAATTACGCGCCTATATCAATATATTTTGCCCATATTTTAGCCTAGTTTTGAGAACAAATTATATATTTCATGCACTTTTAGTCCTTTTTCCTATAAATGAGCTAACGAACATGATTAGTAAAGTTTCAGGTATAAATGATGCAAAATTCAGCATTTTATGGCTTACTTGATGCAAAATAAAGCTCACGAAGGAAGGAAAGGGAGTTTACACGCCTAAGGACCAAAACTGTTGCATGGAAAATCCGTCCCGGGCTAAAACAGCATTTCGGAAGACTCTGGGGACCTGGACCAAAATTGCTGCATGGAAAACCTGTCCCGGGTTAAAACAGCATTTCTGAAGACTTTGGGGACTTACAGACACAAAGCTGGATTTTGACAATGATACATTAACCTAGTACAATTGGGTTATGTATTTCATTAGTTTATTTGGATTATGATAATGTTACATTAACCTAGTACATTTGGGTTAAGTATTTCATTAGTCTAGTAGGATTTGGTTATTTATTTCATTAGCTTAGTAGAACTAGGATATGGGTATTATAAATACCCTATCATGCTAGAGATTTGAGACAATCATTCTATTCTTCACTTAATTCAACAATTAATTTTCTTCCATCCCTCTCATCTTCCACCACAAACACTTCTAGTCTACTCTTCTATTCTTAAATTCCACAACAAGAGAATCGTTACTTGCTAAGGAATCACGCCACACACCTATCACCTAACCCACACGCCATTACTCAACAATAACAATGCAATTCGTGATCTCCTTTGCATTCATGGGTAACTAAACTTCTCTGTTGGGGTTATGGAAGCCGAATGAGTTACTATCTATTGCTGTGAGTTTGTGAGTTCGAGACACGTATATTGCTTATATCATTATTCTCTTTATCTTAATCTACATTCTTTGCGGTTGCAAACGCAAGAATACGCCAGTCTAACATTTAACTTGTTCGCGAGAAAGGTTATTTGTCTGGAAAAGAGATAGTGTCAAGGTAGTAGGACACCCTTTCCTATTAAAAAGCTATTGCCGTAACTGGACTAACCTCTTAGAGAATTCGTACCGTTAGACACGCTATAAGCTCGAGAGAGTTAAAGTGAAATAGTCCTTGTTTAGGTCAAGAGACGCTTGGATTTACCATCGACTATAATTCTCTATAAGCAATTACATGTCAAGACTCTACACACTCATAGCCAATAGAGACGTATACCTCAGAAGGTGGACATAACCCTGATGATAGGCGAATTTACGCGCCTATATCAATATATTTTGCCCATATTTTAGCCTAGTTTTGAGAACTAATTATCTATTTCATACACTTTTAGTCCTTTTTCCTGTAAATGAGCTAACAAATGTGATTAGGAAAGTTTCAGGTATAAATGATGCAAAATACAGCAATTTATGGCTTACTTGATGCAAAAGAAAGCTCACGAACGAAGTGGAAAGGAGCTGGACGCCTAAAGGACTAAATCTGCTGCATGGAAAATCTGTCCCGGGCTAAAACAGCAATTCTGAAGACTTTGGGGACTTACAGATACAAAGCTGGATTTTGACAATGATACATTAACCTAGTACAATTGGGTTATGTATTTCATTAGTTTATTTGGATTAGGAGAATGTTACATTAACCTAGTACAAATGGGTTAAGTATTTCCTTAGTTTAGTAGGATTTGGTTATTTATTTCATTAGCATAGTAGGAGTAGGATAGGAGTATTATAAATACCCTATCATGCTAGAGATTTTGAATTAAGTCCTCCCTTAGTGGAGGCAACTCCTCCCTTCATTCAAGAAATTCATTCTTAAACTATTAATTTTCTTCCATCTTTCTCATCTTCCACCATAAACACTTCTAATCTATTCTTCTATTCTTAAATTCCACAACAAGAGAATCGTTACTTGCTACGGAATCACTAAAACCACACGCCAAACACCTACTATTCACGCCATCCACCATTCAAAACGTGATATCCTTCGCATTCATGGGTAACTAAACCTCTTAGTTGGGGTTATGGAAGTCGAATGAGTTACTATCTACAGCTATGAGTTTGTGAGTTCAAGACAAGTATATTGCTTATATCATTATTCTCTTCATCTTAAATCTACATCCTTTGCGGTTCAAACACAAGAACACGCCATTCTAACATCTAACCTGTTCGAGAGAAAGGTTATTTGTCTAGAAAAGAAGACGCATAGACCAACGCCAGTCTAACATTTAACTTGTTCGAGAGAAAGGTTATTTGTCTGGAAAAGAGATAATGTCAAGGTAGTAGGACACCCTTTCCTATTAAAAAGCTAGTGCCGTAACTGGACTAACCTCTTGGAGAATTCGTACCGTTAGACACACTTTAAGCTCGAGAGAGTTAAAGTGAAATAGTCCTTGTTTAGGTCGAGAGACGCTTGGATTTACCATCGACTACAATTCTCTATAAGCAATTGCATGTCAAGACTCTACACACTCATAGCCGATAGAGACGTATACCTCTGAAGGTGGACATAACCCCAACGCCTCAATTCTCATTGTTTCACAACCTACGAAATACTCTCTTTTTACTTTATTATTTTCAGCTTTTATTTCATTACTTTAGTTACTTATTACAATCCCCCCTTCTTACGAGACTTGCACCAAAAGTCTATTAATTTTGCGTACTTGTTGACCAAGCTATTCCCTGTGGGATCGATACCCAACCCAGGTTGGGTTCTATATTTGCTAACGACCGCTTTACACTCCCACGAGAGCTGTAGATTGAGCGTTATCAAAAATTGGCGCCGTTGCCGGGGAATACGAGTGTCAATCAAGTTCGTGATAATTACTAGACCCTTTGGTCAAAGATTCTCGTACTTTTACGTTTAGTTTTTGTTTTTGTTTATTGCAGGTTTTTCTTTTAGTGCATGCCCCATACTAGAAGTTCTGGTCAACCGTTATTACCAATCAATCCGGAACCGCAACGAATTAGAAGAATGGAAGCACAAGCTGAAATCGACAGGATGGCTGCTCAACACGAGCAAGAAAGATTAGCTGCTCTTGCCGCTGCTCAAGTCCAACAACAAAACATTGATAATCCTGGACGAGCAACAAATCCTGACGATGAAGATTTAGGTGATGACGAGTTACTGAACCCTAGGCGTGATGCTGAAATTATAACACCTGCCAACAGAAGAGGTCGACAATCTCGGTACAGATATGATCGCCAACCTTTGCAACCAGCTTTCGACGATGATGATGATGATCTTGATGGTGCCGGAGCCACTGGAGCTATAATTCCACCACCATTAGCGCCCGGAGCCAAGTTCAACATCACAAGCACCATGATTCAGTTATTGCAACTCAAGGGATTATTTGGTGGACTAGCAGGCGATGATCCGAATATGCATCTCATCAACTTTATTTCTACATGCAAGTCTTTTGACAATCCTGGTGTTGGTCAGAATGCTATTCGATTACGTCTATTTCCATTGTCTCTGTCTGGGGAGGCAACATTATGGTTGAATGGGCTGACTCCTGATTCTATTACAAATTGGAGGCAATTGAGAGACGCTTTCCTAGAAAGATTCTTTCCGCCATCCAAGAGGGCTCAATTGAGAGATGAAATCAGCAACTTTCGTCAGCTTCCATCTGAAGCTCTTCACGAAACATGGGAGAGGTTCAAGACAAAGCTAGCGAGATGCCCAAACCATCACATGACCAATGTCCACTTGATGGAGATCTTATATAGAGCCTTGAATTCAGTAACTAAACCAGTGGTGGACAACGCAGCTGGAGGTTCTTTTATGGACCTCACCTTTGGTCAAGCAAGCAACATGCTAGATCGTATGACTAAACAAAGTAGAGCTTGGCATACCAGGGATTCTGAGGTAGCAAGCCCCACTTTATCTATTGGCATGTCTGTAGACCAAAGAAGAAGAGAAGAAGAACGTGATCAAGATATGGCGCACATGAAAACCCAAATGGATCTTCTTACAAAGCATCTATTAGGGAAGACTGAAAAAGTGAAAGCTATTGCGTCAAAAGGAAGAGACGAATCCGATTCAGAAGAGGAGGCCAACTACTTGAACAATCAGGGGGGTTTCCGTGGGAATGCCCAAGGAAACCAAGGTCGGAACTATTATGATAAATCTGGAGGTAAAGACCAAGGTAGTTGGAAGAAAAATAATGAAAATAGTGGTTTGTACGTTCCCCCTGGTAGACGTGATACCACCACATCTAATTCTATGGAATACATGATGGCTAAGTTATTGAAAGGAGTGGAAGCGACGAGCGCGGGAGTTAAGGAGGTGATTGACGATTTGGCCTCCATGAAGCAATTAGTTGATTCTCATTCCACTTCTATCAAGCAAATAGAGCAGCAATTAAGCCAACTTTCAGCAGCATTCAATCAAAGAAAGGCTGGCACCTTACCGAGCGATACAGTCCAAAACCCAAGGAATGATGGGTCATGCATGGCCATCACTACGAGGAGTGGTAAGGTGCTGGAAACTTCAGCAGAAGGCAAGCAAGTAGTTGACGGAACAGCAGACATGGACGCCACACCTAGTGACGCCACTAGGGAAGACGCCGCAATATCCACTTCCAACGTCAAGGACGTGTTGCCTAGTGACGTGCAGCCTGAAAAAAATAATAAACGGAAGCAAGAGGAGAAGAAAGCCATGGAGAGAACACTTCCATACCCACCACCACCTTTTCCACAAAGATTGAAGAAGGTGGCCGATGACACTAAGTTCAGCAAATTTATGACCATGTTGAAGCAGCTGACTATTAATGTCCCATTGGTAGAGGCACTTGAACAAATGCCTGGGTATGCGAAGTTTATGAAAGATCTTTTGACTAAGAAGAGGGCAGCAAGCTATGAGCTGAAAGATGATGTGCATCATTGTAGTGCAATCGCTACCCGATCCATAGTTCAGAAGAAGGCCGACCCCGGAGCTTTTACTATTCCTTGCACCGTCGGATCTTTGGACTTTGCTAAAGCATTATGTGACTTAGGAGCCAGCATCAACCTGATGCCATTATCAATCTACAAGAAGTTGGGGTTAGGAGATCCTACACCAACTAATATGAGGCTTGTCATGGCGGATAAGTCGGTAAAACGACCGGTGGGTATTCTATGCGATGTCTTGGTGAAGGTATCTTCATTCATATTTCCGGCAGACTTTGTCATTTTGGATTGTGAAGCAGATTCAGAGGTTCCCATAATCTTGGGACGCCCTTTCCTTGCTACGGGAAGTGTGCTCATAGATTTGAGAGCTAATGAGCTTTCATTCCGAATAAATGATGAAGTGGTGCGCTTTGATGTTTGCAAATCAATGAAGCAACCCAAAGATCTAAGTGTATTTTCTGTGGCTGATGTTGTCGTTGATGACGAGGATGAGTTACTTGCTGAAGAGCAAATTCTTGATGATCCTTTGGAGGTTTTGCTCATGGAAGAAGATGATGATGATGCTGAAATTTCTGAAGATAATGTTTGTGCTCTATCAGGATTAGGAGCATATCGCTATAATCCTAAGAAGCTGGATCTTGATCTCAAGAATCGACCCACACCACCAGCTAAGCCATCTATTGAAGAACCACCCACATTAGAATTAAAGGAGCTGCCAAGCCATTTGAAGTACGCATTCTTAGGAAGCGGAAACACTCTTCCAGTCATAGTGGCAGCCGATTTAGGTGAGCAACAAGTTGCAGCTCTTATTGCAATTTTACGCAAGTATATTAGAGCTATTGGATAGACCATTGCGGATATCCTTGGTATTCCACCTGGGATTTGCACTCATAAAATTCAGCTCCAAGAAAAGTGCACACCCACCATCGAACACCAAAGAGTCTAAACCCACCAATGCAAGAGGTGGTGAAGAAGGAGATTATCAAGTGGTTAGACGCAGGAGTTGTGTATCCTATTTCTGATAGTACATGGGTAAGCCCAGTACAATGTGTTCCCAAGAAAGGAGGCATGACGGTGGTTGCTAATACAAAGAATGAGCTTATTCCACTCAGGCCCGTTACTGGATGGAGAGTATGTATGGACTACCGCAAGCTGAATTCTTGGACTCTCAAGGATCATTTCCCCATGCCATTTATGGACCAAATGCTAGATCGATTAGCGGGGAAAGGATGGTTTTGCTTTCTTGATGGTTATTCAGGTTACAATCAGATTTGTATTGCCCCCGAAGACCAAGAGAAGACAACGTTTACATGCCCATATGGTACCTTTGCCTTCAAACGCATGCCATTCGGGTTATGTAACGCACCAGCCACCTTTCAACGTTGTATGATGTCTATTTTCTCTGATATGGTAGAAGACACATTGGAGGTATTTATGGATGACTTTTCAGTTGTTGGTGAGTCCTTTGACGCATGTTTGGTGAACTTGAGCATGGCATTACAAAGATGTGTAGAGTTCAACCTTGTGCTAAATTGGGAGAAGTGCCACTTCATGGTAAAAGAAGGAATTGTTCTTGGGCACAAGATCTCCGAAAGAGGAATAGAGGTTGATCGCGCCAAAATAGAGGTAATTGAGAAGCTACCACCTCCAATTTCGGTGAAAGGAGTTCGTAGTTTTCTTGGCCATGCTGGGTTTTATCGTAGATTCATCAAAGACTTCTCCAAAATTTCAAGTCCATTGTGCAAGCTATTGGAGAAAGATGCGAAGTTTGACTTTAATGATGATTGCTTGAAGGCATTCGAATGCCTTAAAGAAAAACTCATTGAAGCCCCTATCATGGTAGCACCAGATTGGACGCTCCCGTTTGAAATCATGTGTGATGCTAGTGGTGTAGCCGTTGGCGCTGTTCTTGGACAGAGAAAGGAGAAATTATTTCATCCTATCTACTATGCGAGTAAGGTCCTCAATGAAGCCCAAAAGAACTACACTGTCACTGAACAAGAGCTCTTAGCGGTTGTGTATGCGTTTGAGAAGTTCCGTGCCTATCTATTGGGTACTAAAGTGATCGTTCATACAGACCATGCAGCTCTTAGATATCTAATGACAAAGAAGGATGCAAAACCAAGGCTGATTAGATGGGTATTGCTGCTGCAAGAGTTTGATTTCGAAGTCAAAGATAGAAGAGGTTGCGAGAACCAAGTGGCTGATCACCTATCTAGACTTGAGAATGAGTATGTGGCGCAACCAGAAAATCAGATTGACGATGCATTCCCTGACGAGGAGATACTAGCGACAACAATGGAGAACTTACCATGGTATGCCGACTTTGCAAATTTTGTGGCGAGTAATGTGTTACCTTCCAATTTATCTTACCACCAGAGGAGGAAGTTTATGCATGACGTTCAGCACTACTATTGGGATGAGCCTTATTTGTTTCGAAGATGCGCGGATGGTATCATTCGACGATGTATATCCCATGAAGAAGTGCCTACTATATTGGATGCATGCCATACTTCGCAAGTTGGAGGACATCATGCGGGTAATCGAACAGCAAGGAAAGTCTTGCAAAGTGGTTATTATTGGCCTACAATATTCAGAGATGCACACGACTATGTGAGAAGGTGTGACCAATGCCAACGTCAAGGTGCTATTTCAAAACACCATGAAATGCCCATGTCCAAAATTATGGAGGTAGAACTCTTTGATGTGTGGGGTATTGATTTCATGGGACCATTCGTGAATTCGTTTGGAATGAAGTACATCTTGGTTGCTGTGGATTATGTGTCGAAATGGGTTGAAGCTGTAGCATTGGCCGATAACGAAGGAAAGCATGTTGTAGCGTTTTTAAAGAAGAATATATTCTCTCGCTTTGGGGTACCTCGTACTATCATAAGTGATGGAGGATCTCACTTCTGCAACAAGCTATTCAAATCTGTATTGGCCAAGTATGGAGTCAAGCAACACAAGGTAGCTACGCCTTATCATCCCCAAACTAGTGGACAAGTAGAGGTTTCCAATCGTGAGATCAAGCAAATCCTTGCCAAGACGGTCAATGCGAATCGGAAGGATTGGTCTCGAAAGCTAGATGATGCACTATGGGCGTACAGGACTGCATTCAAAACACCCATTGGCATGTCACCTTATCAGCTAGTTTATGGGAAGGCTTGTCATCTACCCATCGAGCTTGAGTACAAGGCATTGTGGGCATTGAAGCACTTGAATCTGAATTGGGATGATGTGAAGAACCTGAGGTTGGAGCAGCTGAACGAACTAGATGAATTCCGTCTCCATGCATATGAAAGATCAGATTTATACAAGGAGCGGATGAAGAAGTATCATGATCAGCGGATTGTTCGATGAAACTTCCAAAAAGGTGACATGGTACTACTCTTTAACTCCAGATTCAAGCTCTTCCCAGGTAAGTTAAAATCAAAGTGGTCTGGTCCATTTAAAGTCACCCAAGTCTACTCGTCTGGAGTAGTCGAATTGGAAAACAATGAGGGTGTTATCTTCAAAGTGAATGGCCAACGTGTCAAGCCATATATCGGTCCTCTTGACTCGATAAATGATATGGCCATCACTTATCTCGACGAAGTCTAAGTACTCGAGACTACTACGTCGAGCCACGACAATAAATAAGGCGCTAGATGGGAGGCAACCCATCGTTTTATCGTTTTATCGTTTTATCGTTTCGTCGTTTTAATTTTTTTCTTTTTGATAAATGAAAATCCAAAAATAAGAGTCGTGCCACGACCAAAACTAAGGCGCTTGGTGGGAGGCAACCCATCGTACTAATCGTTTTTATTGTGTTTTGAGCAAATATAGGTGCAAGAAGTATGCAACGAGGAGATTGATTTCAATTGACGATTTGGTCGCATTGTATGGTAATGTCGGTAAGTTAGGAATGGTGATGCATAAGGCTATGAATTGAGCCTTTCTCACGTCATAATAGGCTTCGAGGAAGGCTAGGCCTTGGTAAAAATAGGCCACGAACAATGCACAACCTATTCTACAGCCTAAGGACTCAGAATCTAGTGTGCAATACACTATGCGCCGCCTATTCCTAGGTGTGCTTTTGACTATGCGCCGCCTATGCTATGGCATTTGAGATACTGAGACCAAATGCCATAGGATATGCGCCGCATATGTCTAGATATGCCATAGGATATGCGGCGCATATGTCCCATTATGCCATGGACAATGCGTCGCATATGTAAGTGATATGCCGAGGGATATGCGCCGCATATGCTGTGATTTTGTCCCCAAATCCGATTGTAAATAGGTCATAACCCGACCCATACTCTTCCTATATAAAGGGGACTTGTTTTTTTTACACAACCACATTAGAAACAACCCTAAGGGCGCCGCATATCACTCCAAATCCTCTCAAATTTTTCTTCCTTTGTTCTTCCAATCCACAACAAACTTCTCCACACTCTTCAAGCAAGTAAGTGCTCTCTTATTCTTCATCTATTTATCGTAAGTACTACGTTGCTATGCTTATTATAAAATGCTAAATCATAAGAAATTGGTGGTGATGTTCATGTGTGTGGATATTTGTTGCAAAATCGTGTGATTGAATATATACGTACGGAATTCTTGACTTGTTTCCGACTTGAATTTTGTTTCAATGGCATTGTTATGATACTTGCTGAACATATGTGGCTATGAATATTGCTTGAGAGTGTTGTTTGGATGCTTGCATGATTAACCATCCCGACCATCGGGAGAAGGTTATAGTGACTATCGACGTAGGAGGTAGTGTTTGTTGTACGAATAGCAATTCCATGCGGTAACTCCTATGTTGTAGTGTCGCTATATGCACCATGAAAGACGTCCAAGTGGCTGCTCATAAGTGATGTAATGCTGATTTTCTTGTCGGAATACAATCCTAAAACATATGTCGACGAAGTCTGAGTACTCGACCACTTTCACTTCACTGATTTGTGCTAACAAGATTAAGTGTGGGGTGGTACCCCTAGTGCTTGAATGTAGATTGTATAAAGTACGATTGTGCTGCAACTAACATTATTTTTAGTCTCAGGTACAATGGCACCGAAAGCAAGGCAAGGCAAGGAGAAGGCTACCACAACCCGAAAGGATAAAAAGAGAAGCCGAAAAGACCAAGGAGAATCATCTTCAGCACACCTACCACGCAGAATGTTCGGAATCAAATGGGTTCTTGAGGAAGATGCCAAGGCATGGTACAGCAGCAACAAAGAAAAGAAATATGTGCACGTCGACTTAATCAACAAGGAGACCTTAGCAAAGAAGGAGCTGCAAATGTTGGCTAAGATAATAGCTCTGAAGTTGGATTTCATCTTCCGTGACATGGGAGAGTGCAATCTTGACTTGACAAGAGAGTTTTATGCCAACTGGTCGCCAAACACAACAGGCAACGAAGTCAAAATTCGGGGCCAAGTGTTACAGCTTACAGCGGATTGGATCAACTCGTTTCTAGGCCTACCTTCGGTCGACACTGCACCATACAAAGAGCTGTACAGCAGGCCTCCTTACAGAGCAATAAGACACACGCTTTGTGGAAGCAGATCAATGGAAAGATGGGGCAGACATAAGGAAACAGGCCGTCACAACACATTCCCCTATGCTCCACTAAATAGGGAAGCAAGAATCTGGATGCGCATTGTCAACTCATGCCTTATTCCTGGGACGCAATACACAAAGATATCGAGAGATAGAGTGTGTTTGGTTTATGCATTGATGACGAATGTCCCTATCAACTTTGGGGCAATCATTCGATCTACCATGAGAAAAGCCAGACTCCACAGCAGGTCCCATTTCACATTCGGCAATTTGTTGACAGCAATGTTGCGGAAGGAGGATATAGAAGAGGAACCAGCTGACCACAAACTCCCACATACCCCAAAGAAGGTTGACCTCACCAAGGTCAAAGATGCTGAAACAACACATGGAGTCAACCTTACCACTGCGGAGAGACACGCTCGTGACGAGAGTTTCTTCCGTCATCTCTATGGCATGACACGATTCACTATAATGAGTGGGGGACGTATTCCAACTGCTGAAGAGCTCCAACAGCTGGACCACGACTACCCAATGAACAGACATACCCGGGAGATGTGTGGAGTGGGAGTATATTTCGAGGAACCTCTTGATGATGACGTGCCAACTGATGATGATAGACGCTTGCCTGATTCTGATGCTGAGGAGAACTCTGACGATGACTCTCACGATGATTTGGACGAAGGGGGTATGACCCCCGACATTGAGGAAGAGTCCGACTAATCAGGTTCTTCGACTTTATTTTCCACTGAGGGCAGTGTCTAGTCTAAGTGTGGGGTGTCGGCAGAATCTGCATGCCATGTTTGTATGTTTGCTTGTTTATTTTGTTTCGAGTCCAAATTTTTTTTTGTGATTTTTTTTCGTGTGACGTTTTTTTTATTTAGGAGTACAATTTTTCTAGCTACGCATGAAATTATTTGGATAGGCAGCATGAGATTAGAACAAGAGTATGTGCTACAATTGTGACTATTGAGACATTTAGGCTCTAGTTGTGACTCATTATGTGATAGTGTGTGATTCAATTCCTTCACTTGTTGGGTAGAGAGTCTATATTACTACCAATCAAGTCAACCATGTGCCTTGTGTGTGTGAGATTAATAGTATATTCTATGTATGTGGCTGATGCTAGAACTTGCCTCGTATGTATGCAAAGCGAAAATAAGGAATGTAAGTTTAGGATATGATTTAGGCATTTCTTTGGCAACCTATACATGTTTACCTTCAGTTTTTCCTACCCATGTAAATCATGCTAGTTAAACCCTTTTGAGCCTTTAGCCTATTTCTTTGACAACCTTGTATGTAAGCCTAATCCATTTTTTTTCAAGACCGTAATTTGATCCAAATTCCTAAGTGCTTTAAAGTGAATAAGTCATGTGACAACATAAGAGGAAATTGGGTGAGTATGATGCTTTAAATTGTAAAGGTTCTTGAATGTGTTATGAAAAAGAAAAAAATGCTATCATAGGAGGTACGTTGTGAAAAGAAAAAGGAAAAGAAAGCTGAAAAGTGAGTTGTGCTTAAAATTGAAAAACAAAAGATGAGAACAAGGGTGGAAGAATAAAATAAAGAAAGGTTGAAAGAAAAAAGTGTCATAGATACAAAGTGATGTATTAAAGTGCTTAGGAACCTAGTCACTATTCTTGGCCAAAATAGTCCTACCCGTCCCTTAGCCTACATTACAACCATCTAAAGACCTACTTGATCCTAATCTTAACATTCCGACATTTAGTAGAGTACTACATTAAAGGCAAGCTTATGGTCACTAGTTGCTACATATGAATTCTTTGTGAGAGTGAGTGCAAGGATATTTTGATACCCATGTTTGAAAATATGCTATACTTGTGAGTGATTATGGGTACTATATTGTGAGACACACATGGTTGATGAGTCTTGGATAGTTGTATATGATTCTATGCACCTTAACGTTTGCATGCGAGTTGATCACCATCACGAGTCTATGCTTGAGGTTAAATTGTTTCTACTTATAATCGGAAAGCTACTCTTCGTTGATAATTGTTGTGCTTGTCTTGAAGAATGTTTTGTGTTGTTTCTGTAAAAACCTTAAGTCGATGCTTAGAAGGACATGATATGTTGTTCGAGGACGAACAAAGCTCTAAGTGTGGGGTGTTGATGATAGGCGAATTTACGCGCCTATATCAATATATTTTGCCCATACTTTAGCCTAGTTTTGAGAACTAATTATCTATTTCATACACTTTTAGTCCTTTTTCCTGTAAATGAGCTAACAAATGTGATTAGGAAAGTTTCAGGTATAAATGATGCAAAATACAGCAATTTATGGCTTACTTGACGCAAAAGAAAGCTCACGAACGAAGTGGAAAGGAGCTGGACGCCTAAAGGACTAAATCTGCTTCATGGAAAATCTGTCCCGGGCTAAAATAGCAATTCTGAAGACTTTGGGGACTTACAGACACAAAGCTGGATTTTGACAATGATACATTAACCTAGTACAATTGGGTTATGTATTTCATTAGTTTATTTGGATTAGGAGAATGTTACATTAACCTAGTACAAATGGGTTAAGTATTTCCTTAGTTTAGTAGGATTTGGTTATTTATTTCATTAGCATAGTAGGAGTAGGATAGGAGTATTATAAATACCCTATCATGCTAGAGATTTTGAATTAAGTCCTCCCTTAGTGGAGGCAACTCCTCCCTTCATTCAAGAAATTCATTCTTAAAATATTAATTTTCTTCCATCTTTCTCATCTTCCACCACAAACACTTCTAATCTATTCTTCTATTCTTAAATTCCACAACAAGAGAATCGTTACTTGCTACGGAATCACTAAAACCACACACCAAACACCTACTATTCACGCCATCCACCATGCAAAACGTGATATCCTTCGCATTCATGGGTAACTAAACCTCTTAGTTGGGGTTATGGAAGCCGAATGAGTTACTATCTACAGCTATGAGTTTGTGAGTTCAAGACAAGTATATTGCTTATATCATTATTCTCTTCATCTTAAATCTACATCCTTTGCGGTTCAAACACAAGAACACGCCATTCTAACATCTAACCTGTTCGAGAGAAAGGTTATTTGTCTATAAAAGAAGACGCATAGACCAACGCCAGTCTAACATTTAACTTGTTCGAGAGAAAGGTTATTTGTCTGGAAAAGAGATAATGTCAAGGTAGTAGGACACCCTTTCCTATTAAAAAGCTAGTGCCGTAACTGGACTAACCTCTTGGAGAATTCATACCGTTAGACACACTTTAAGCTCGAGAGAGTTAAAGTGAAATAGTCCTTGTTTAGGTCGAGAGACGCTTGGATTTACCATCGACTACAATTCTCTATAAGCAATTGCATGTCAAGACTCTACACACTCATAGCCGATAGAGACGTATACCTCTGAAGGTGGACATAACCCCAACGCCTCAATTCTCATTGTTTCACAACCTACGAAATACTCTCTTTTTACTTTATTATTTTCAGCTTTTATTTTATTACTTTAGTTACTTATTACAATCCCCCCTTCTTACGAGACTTGCACCAAAAGTCTATTAATTTTGCGTACTTGTTGACCAAGCTATTCCCTGTGGGATCGATACCCAACCCAGGTTGGGTTCTATATTTGCTAACGACCGCTTTACACTCCCACGAGAGCTGTAGATTGAGCGTTATCAAACCCCAACGCCTCAATTCTCATTGTTTACAACTTACGTAACATTCTTCCTCTTTTTACTTTGCTATTTTCAGCTTTTACGTTATTATTTTGGTTACACATTACAATCCTCCCTTTTTACGAGACTTGCACCAAAAGTCTAGTAACCGTTGCTTACTTGTTGACCAAGCTATTCCCTGTGGGATTGATACCCAACCCAGTTGGGTTCTATATTTGCTAACGACCGCTTTACACTCCTACGAGAGCTGTAGATTGAGCTTTATCAAAGAGGAAATGTTATCGGAAACTTTTTTTAATGCCTTCTTGGATCAGTTCTTTCATCAAGAGTTAAGGAAAGATAAGATAAAGGAATTTGTAAAACTCAGGTAGGGGAGGATATTAATAAAGAAGTATACTTTGAAGTTCCATCAATTGTCAAGGTATGCTCCTAATTTTATAGTTGATATAAGGTTAAGAATGATAAAGTTTGATTTAGGATTAAATAGAGATTTGGTCTTAGAAAGAAGACTACTTTGCTAATTAAAGATATCGGCATCTCAAGGTTGACTATTCATATGTAGTTGGTTGTAGATAAGAAGAGGTGGCAAGTGAAGTTTTATGATAGGTAGGAAAAGAGGAGCAGGTTTTCTAATTAGAGAGGTGCTCAGTCTCAAGGTGGTAGAGACAGTGGCAAGTGACAAAACAAATAGGACAGCCAAAACTTCTTTTCGGCTATTTCTCCTTACCAGCTGAGAGACAGGTGCCATTAAGGTTGTAACAATTATTGAGCATAGGTTTCCCAGTCTCAGGTGAGCAGAGGTCAGTCAATTTCTTCGTGTCCTCTTTGTCGATTATGTGGTCGTCCTCATCGGGGTTATTGTGAGGAAAGAAGGGACAAATGCTTTAAGTATGGCCAGGCAGGCCATCAGCTCAGGAATTATCCCATTAATAAGGTTGGTACGGGGGCAAATAAGATTCCTGTGGTTTCATCTTCTATTCCTGCACATGGTGGGGTGGCCTTTACTTCTTTTGTTGCTCCTGGTTCTAGCATTGGTCAGAACAAGTTGTTTTCTTTGGTGAACCAACCAGAATCTGAGGCATCACCTGATGTCATTACTGGTACGTTACAACATTTTTCTCATGATATATATTATTTACTTGATCTGGGGTTCACTCTTTCTGATGTGGCCCCATATGTGTCTATGTGTATTGCTTTTGATCCTGAGGTCATTTTGGATTTTTTTCTATTTATACCTCGATAAGTGACTCGGTTATTTCTAAGAGAGTCTATAGGGGGTGTGGTATCTATTGGTGGCAAAAAAAACCTTGGTGGATCTATTTGAGTTGGATATGGTAGATTTTGATATAATTCTGGGTATGTATTGGTTGCATTCTTGTTATGTATCTTTTATTTGTCGGACCCATAAGGTTATCAATAAATTTCCTGGTGAAGCGATTATTGAAGAGAAAGGTAGTTCCTTAGGTCCTAGGGAAAGGTTTACTTTATATCTTAGAGGTTGGAGATTAATCTCCAAGGGTTGGCTTTATCACTTGGTCTTAGTTAAAGATTCTAACATGGAAGGTCTTTTTTTTTCATGGGTCCCTATGGTTAATAAGTTTCCAGAGGTCTTTCCGGATGATCTTCTTGGTGTTTTTCCGGACATAGAAATAAAGTTTGGTATTGATTTGTTTCTGGAAACTCGTCCAGTTTCTATTCCTCCATACACAATGGCTCCGGCTAAGTTGAGGGAACTCAAGGAGCAACTTAAGGATCTTTTATATAAGGGGTTTTTTTGTCCTACTATTTCTCCTTGGGGTGCATCGGTGTTGTTAATGCATAAGAAGGATGGTTCCCTTTAGATTTTCATCGATTATAGGCAGTTGAATAAGGTGATGATTAAGAATAAGTATACTCTTCCTCAGATAGATGATTTATTTGATCAGTTGCAAGGAGCTAAGTTCTTTTCCAAGATAGATCTTCGGTCGGGGTACAATCAGCTTAAGATTAGGGAGGTGGATATCTCTAAGATGGCTTTTCATACTCAGTATGGGCATTTTGAGTTCTTGATGATGTCATTTGAGTTGACCAATGCTCTAATAGCATTTGTGAACTTGATGAATAGAGTTTTCAGGCAGTATTTGGATCTCTTTGTCATTGTGATTATTGATGACATTCTGGTTTATTTGAGGAGTGAGGTGGATTATGCTAATCATCTTCGTATGGTTATACAGACCTTAAAGGAACAATAGTTGTATGCTAAGTTCCCTAAGTGTGAGTTTTGGTTGAACGTTGTGACCTTTTTGGGTCATGTAATTTCTAGTGAAGGGATCATAGTGGATCTGTAGAAGGTTACTATGGTGAAGAGGTGGCCTAGGCCCATGACTCTATCTGATTTTTAGAGATTCTTGGGTTTAGTCGAGTATTATAAGAGGTTTATGAAAATCTTTTCTTCGATAGCTACTCCTTTGACTAAGTTGATTCAGAAAAAGTTAAGTTTTCTTGGTCAGATGCTTGTGAACGGAGTTTTGAGAATTTATAGGATAAGTTGACTTTGGCTCCAATCCTGACTTTGCCGGTGCACAATGATCGGTTTATGGTTTATTGTGATGCATCTCGGGTAGGGCTTGTTTGTGTTTTGATGTATCATGGGAAGGTGATTACCTATGCTTCCAGGAAATTAAAGGTACATCTGAGGAATTATCCTACATATGATCTAGAGTTATTGGCGGTTGTGTTTGCTTTGAAAATATGGCAGCATTATTTGTATGGTGTTCACGTGGATATCTTTTCTGATCACAAAAGTCTTCAGTACATGTTTACTTAGAAAAAGCTTAATCTTAAGCAGAGAAAATGCTTGATCTTCTCAAGGATTATGATATGAGTCTTCACTACCACCCATGTAAGGTTAATATGGTTGTTGATGCTCTTACCAGGTTATCCAAATGAGTTTGGCTCATATAAAGGAGGGAAAGTGAGAATTGGTGAAGGATATTCACAACTAGGCTAATCTTGGAGTTCGTCTCTTGGACTCTAAGGATTATGGTGTGATGTTGCAAGAAGTGGTCCGATTGTCTCTTGGTGCAGAGATTAAGGAGAAGCAAGTGTTGGATCCTTTCTTGATGAAAATCAAGAGTGATGTTGGTGGGAAAAAGGTAGTGGTGTTTTTTATCAGTGGTGATGGTATCTTGCTATACCAAGAGAGGTTGTGTGTTCTTGATGTCGATGGGCTATGGAAAAGGGTTTTGGCTGAGGCACATGAGTCGTGTTATGTTGTTCATCCTGGCTCGACTAAGATGTATCATCATCTCAAGGAGATCTATTGGTGGAATGTCTTGAAAAGGGATGTGGTAGATTTTGTGGCCAAGTGTATGGTGTGTAAACAAGTTAAGGTTGAGCTAATGAGACCTGGTAGATTATATTAGGAGATTTAATTGCCCGAATAGAAATGGGAGGTGGTTAACATGGATTTCGTTACCGGTCTTCCTCGGCCTCATAATCAATATGATTCAATTTGGGTCATCGTGGATAGGATGACAAAGTTTGCTCATTTCTTATCAGTACGGACTAATATTTTGGTGGAGGATTATACGATGTTATATCTTCATGAGATTGTGAAGCTGCATGAGGTTCCTATTTTGATTATCTTTGATCATGGTATACAATTTTCATCTCACTTTTCGTGGTTTTTTAAGAAGGGTTTGGGAACTAGGGTGTGTTTGAGTACTGTTTTCCACCCACAGGTGGATGGACAAGCGAAAAGGACTATTTTTCATGTGTGTGTGATTGATTGTGGTGGTAATTGGGTTGAGCATCTACCTTTGGTAGAGTTTTCTTACAACAATAGTTATCATTCGAGTATTGGTATGGCTCCTTTCTAGGAATTGTATGGTAGGAGGTATAGATCTCCTATTGGTTGGTTTGAGCTTAGGGAGGCGGACATATTTGGCTCGGATTTGGTTTATCAAGCGATGGAAAAAGTAAAGGTGATTTGGGATAGGCTTAAATCTGCCCAAAGTCTCCAAAAGTCCTATGTGGATGTTAGGCATAGAGACTTGGAGTTTGAGGTCAGGGATAGGGTGTTTCTCAAGTTGTTTCCTATGAAGGGAGTGGTGTGTTTTTGCAAAAACGGGAAACTCAGTCCTCAGTATGTTGTCCTTATGAGATTTTGCAGAAAGTTGGCAATGCTTCTTATGAGTTAGATTGGCCATTTAGTTTAAGTTTGGTTCATCTGGTCTTTTATGTTTCCACATTGATTAAGTGTATTAGTGATCCTTCTTCGGTTTTTCCTTTGGAAGGATAGGGTATTTTGGATTCTCTGTCCTATGAAGAGGTCCCAGTTGAGATATTATATAGGCAAGTTTATAGGTTGCGGACCAAGGATGTGGATTCGATTAAGGTTTTATGTCTGAACCATAAGGTGGAAGAAGTTATTTGGGAAGCAGAAGAGGACATGAAGTCCAAGTATCCACATTTGTTTTCGGCTTTGGATATTTTTGCAGAAGGTATGTTCCCTTGATGCATAATTTGATAATGCAAATGACGCTACTTGATTTCCTAACATTTTTTTATGGTAAGAGTAGAGATATCTATGGTTTGTAAGTAGTATTTTCCCTACCTACTTCGTCATTCGGGGATAAATGTTCCTATTAGGGGAGATTAAAATACCCTACTTTCTGGACCTTAGAAAATTTCCTAGAATTTTCATTCTCTGAACCCGATACGACTCCTGGGTACGAGTTGTATGTTGGAGTATGGGTGGTATGGTCCTATCATATGCTAAGCAGTGTTAGTTGGTGAGGTGGTTTTGGTCACTATAATGGGTACGTCTTAGGGGTATGAGTCATGGGGCTTGATACGAGTCATATCATTGACTTGTAGGGTAGGCAGTGTTTGATCCTCCTGGTATTTCATTCTGCTAGGGATACGGGTTATGGATATGGATCATATACTATTGTTATGACTTAATTGGATGATTCGTATATTAGAAAATGTTTGATCCAAGGGTTGAGGCTTAAATACGAGTAGTGGGTACCGATCGTATTAGGAGGGCATAACTCGTATAGGTCAATTGTATCCCTATGAAGGGTTTTTAAGGGATTTAAGTGGGGGTATTCTGGAAATTTTCCTACTTACCCTAATTAGGACCCAAGGCTTCTAATACATTTAGAATGTTATTTACCCTAATATTCTATTCATTAAAACTTAGATACTATTCCAAAACACTCCATAATTCTCTCAAAATCTTTGGGGCGAGGAAGAGCTAGGGTTTCGTCTGGAGGATTTCTTTGGGGCTTGTCTTGGTGATTTTTTTCCATGATTTCTTCTGTATAAGTCATGATTCTCTTCCCTCATTGTAATTTCAACTAAAGGCATTGTTTATAAGATTTATTTCATGGTTTTACTATTTCATGATTTTGGTTTTCAACTATTATTTGGGGATTTTGATATTAAATGCTTGGTTATGGTTTCCTATAATTTTAATTATAGTTTATAAGCATTAATGGTGGATTTGGACAATTGGATTGCATGGTAATGGATTAATGGTATTTGGAATAGGTTTCGGTTATATTATGCCCCCAAAGTGTTTGATAAAATGCTTATAAAGATTTGTTTATTGCATTGACTTCTTTTAATGGAACTCTTGCTTGTTTTAAACTTGGTAAAGGAATTATGCATAGTTTAAATAGTTTTAAAAGGCTAAAGGCTAAATTGCTATGCTTTTGGGGAACATGGAAGTCTCCAGCATGTTTAATATGGTAATTGGAAGGTCGCCTTCAGTCTGCTTAACCTAAATAGTTTGGCTATTAATATTACTTGCAAGTAAGGGATGGTATGATGATACCACTAATATTGGCCTTGGTTAATAAATTGATATTGGTTTGGTTATTTGGAACTAGTTTTAATTGGGCAATAATGGCGAAATATGTAGCATAGCCGTGAAAGGTGGTGGTCCTGGGGGGACCAAAACTAGAAGCTCGTATTTTCTAATATGAGGATTAGTCTTAGTAGACTGTGTAAGTGTCACACTATTGTGGGATGTACTAGTTATCCCATGGGATATTTCCTGGTCGTGCAGCTACATATACTGGGGCCCTTTCAACAAGGGGAGCTAAATCCATATATCCCATGGGTGGTTTAGGACGTCTAAGCTACACAGCCCAAGTAAAATTTTTAAATGCATGCTAAACCTGAATTCCCTTTCCCGGCATGGTTATATATTTGTGTGTGTATGTATGTATGATTGTGTGTATTGGATCATTTTACTTGGTTTTATAACTGGAATTATTTTATCCTTATCCTGAGATTCATGCTAGCGGTCAGTCGTTAACCCATCTACTAGCAACTATATACCCACGCTATGTAGGAACCAGCCATTTGACTCCTTCTACATAGTAAATGACTCAGGGACAACATTTGGACTGAAGTGGTGAGCTTCCATCAATTCAGAAGGCATTATTTCATGTTATGGATATTGTTGGACATTTTTACTTTATTTTGGATATTGGTTTTGGCCATGGTTGGGGGTATCTCCCAACAGGATTCGTTTACTCTTTTGGATAGAGGCTTTGTGGTACTTTTGAAGGTAGGAATAGGTGGGATCGATATTGGTGTCAGCCTTAGCATTGGAATAACCTAGAAGGCTGGCATCATCAGACATAGTTTCTTACTGTTCAATCATATCACATTTTGGGACTGATTGTCATATTATGTTTGGTATTCTCTTTAGTTATGGCTTATGTTATGGGCCTGGTTTTCTTAATTGGTTTTGTTTTGTATGGTTAGTTGGTTTGGTACAGTTGGACTCAGTTGGGTCAGTGACGGTTATGATCCTATCCTAGAGTCTTGATATGAACAATAACACTATCTTGTTCCATGTTCAGAATTCACCCAACTCAGGGCAAGTAGATGTAGGTTGGCTTGGGTAGTGAGGGTTGTCTTTTGTCCGGGTCATACATGAGATGCCCATTATGACATGGCCTGGGGGCCGTGTCATGTCAACAGCTATATAAGGAGTCACAAAGGAAAGTGAAGATCCGAGGTCTAGCAATGCATAAATGTTTAGATGGAAGACTTGTAACGTACCCATAACCATATCAGGAGAACCTTCCTAATCATGCCGAGTCTGGAGAGCATATAGTTTGTTCTAACATTACCCACTGGTTGCAGTAGAAGTGTCACCCTGCTGAGTCAGGCAACCTGCTAGAACTGATAAAAGATTCGACAGGCCCTGTTGTCGCAAATTCCTCCCCTTCTGGGATACTGTTGGACATTTCTTGATTCTATGGCCTAGCTTTCCACACTCAAAGCGCACATCATTGTCTGACTTACATTCTACTTGATGGTTCCTACCATACTTCCTGCAGAGTGACTTGGTGTGACCACTATTCACACTACCTTGGGACATCGGGCCTGGCGCTCTATCCTGACTGTCCTACCTGAACTTAGGAACAGGCACACTGGCTGAAGATGGAGTTGGGGCTAAAAATTTCTGGTAGAACTAAAAACATTTACCGTCTTTTGATCTTGGCTAAGAAACATTGGAACTACCTATTCTGTCCCTGTTATTCTCCCCTCTTATTCTCTCTTTTTGTCCTTAACTTTCTCCTCCTCAATTTGTTGAGCATGAATATGAGTCTAGACAGGTCTATCTTCTTAATCAATATGGTGGTCGTACACTGCTTGACCATACTATAAGATACACTAGATATGAACTTACTCATCCTATACCTAGATTCAGCCACCATAGTTGGAGCATACCTCTCTAACTCACTGAACTTTATTAAGTACTCCTTCACACTCATACTACCCTACTTCATATTTATAAACTCCTGAACCTTATCTTCCCTTAACTCTAGTGGGAAGAACGTGTCTAAGAAAGCCTTGGTAAACTTCTCCCCCTTTAACGGCCTTGCCTCAGTACCTTTGTTCTCCTTCCACTACTTCAACTAGATATGAGCTACTCCCTAAAACTGGTAAGCAACTAAGTATGCACTCTCACTCAAAGTGACACCTGTGATGTCAGACATTTTTTTACTTCATCCAGAAACTCCTGCGGATTCTCCTCAGACTTGGATCCAGAAAGCATAGAGAGATTTATCCGATTGAAGTATCCAACCCTAGTTGCATTCTTATTTATCCATGGATTAGCTGGGGAAATAGCCTGGTGATTTTTCTGAGCAGCTACAGAATAGGCCAAGGTTGTGAAATGTCCCTAAACTCAGCCTGAGAAACATGGTTATTCAGGGGATCTTCCTAAACAGGTGGTGGTATGGGTTGATCCCTATTCCTTCTTTCGTTGTTACTTCTGAGAGGCATTGTATGAAAATAAAAAGAAGGATGAGTTAGAAAGAAGACTTTAATAGAGCTCATGGACTTTGGCATGACATGAATACTGAAAGAAGGGAAACTTTTCTAAAAACATCTCATAGCCTCTTGTCCATAAGTGTGGTGTGCTTCACACCTATTCACAAGACTCTACTCAACACAGCTTTCAAACACCCTAAGACACTTTAAAACCTTAGGCTCTAATACCAAGTTTTTTCACAACCTGAGGCTACCCCCTAGCCGTGCACAGTGCTTAACGCCACAAGAGACCCCAAGCTAAACCATGGTCTGGTACCTACTGTGAGCACTGAATAAAATAATAGTAAAACAATATGTCCAGAAGATAAACCAATAAAGTAATGTCAATTAGAATACTTAAATATATAAAACAACATGTCTGAAGTATTTGATAAATACTGGAAACTAGATTATCTATCTGAAAGCCTTTAAACATACAGAGTTGATAGTACAAATACCTAACTAACTCCAACTAAACTAAACATAAACAAATACTAAAATAACTAGAATAATATGTCACTCCCTCAATGGATGGGGACTTACCAATACTGTTGTGGGAAACTGCTGAGCTTTCTAGGGGTGATCGAGAAACTTTGTGTCCAAACCTATGTGATAAGACAACATAGGACAAGAGAAAAATAAACAATCAGTAGTTTAAATGAACTGGTACGTAAGGTAGGGACTAACAGAAGTGCATGTAAAATATAAACATGGATGCAAGAATATGTAAAACAAAAATGCAAGACCAAGTATTGTGTACACTAACATTATCTGAAAAACTGGTAGAATTTGCATGACTAACTAAATAAATGCTGAAATATAACTACTTAGTCAAGCAAAACTGAATTACAATAGACTATCAATACTGACTAAAACTGTTGGAGCTATCCTGTAACCGACATAAGCCACAGGAGCTACCATGGATTCAACCGTCTGACCCATGTTGTAGAGGGTTGTTCTATCCTTGTCATTGAAGTAGAACCTATACTGGAGTGATCACTAAACTAAGCCTATATTGTGTAAGGGGGAAACGCTATCTGGCGAGTTCCTAAATCTTATGTGGGCATGTAGTTCCTGGGAAGTAGGATACATTGAACCCATAACTGACTTGTTCACATAAGGTGTGCTAAAACTGAAAGATACTAAAATTCTAACTGATGTATGCACCAATAACTGACTTGTTCACATAAGGTGTGTTAAAACTAACAGTGTACGCCTAGTATGAATAAGCCATAAACATATCAAATTGATAACTTAACATGAAATAACACTGGGTATAACAACAAAATCATGAGTTGATTGACTAATTATTTGGAAAGTCTAAAACATAAGAAAAACGTAGGTATTGTGTGTTCATAACCCACCAGCACTAATGATTGTATAAAGTCGATACAATATTTAAAGTAGTGACCTAAAGGCATAATTTAAGGACCCCAAACATGAGAAATTTCAATAACCTGATAATTTACGTGAATGTAAACATGAGAATGAGGTAGCCTTTGGATAATAACATGTTTATATATTTTAAAGCATAATTCAAGAATTTGACATAACGCCAACTCAACATGACTTAGGGTTTTGAAACTTAAAACATGTAGGATCATGATCCATATAGGATAAAACTATTAGCTTAGCTTGAATGTAAAACTAATAAGAAAACATGGGTAAATTTCATAGTTTACTTAGAAGTTGATCATAATCATAGTAAAATGCATACTCGAATCAAAAGAGGGTTTTTGGGCTCAATGGGTGAAAGTAAACCATTGATGAATGCCCCACAGACCTCAATTGGTCGAATTCTAGAAGAAATATTGAAATTGGAACTTAAATTCTTGATTTTTTTAGAGAAAAAGCTTGAATTTTGTTCTTGGGAAGAGGGGAAGGGTTTTTAGGTCATATATTAACATTTGGGGTTAAGAGAGTGGAAATACATGTTTCAAAACCCTTTAATTCATTTAATAATGATTAGAAATGGTTTAGGGGTATGAAAAGACCCCAACACCCTTAAATTAAAATAATATGGAGAAACTTTGGCTCTTGGCTTCGCTGGGCAGTGCACTTCAAAAGCCAAGCCAGAGTGTGCAATGCACTCCAAAATCCTAGGACAGAGTGTGCGGTGCATGCCAAAAGACAAGGACAGGGTGGCCGGTGTAGTCCAAAAGCTACTCCTATCCAGTGGTTATTGGCGTGTGGTTTAGAATGCATGACCTTTTTTAGGGTCTATTTGGCAACGCATACCTAAATCCAACATCCAAAAACATCCCAAACACAACCCATAACATCTAAACATGGTCTACCATAGAAATAGGGGTTCTAAAGGTCATTTTAAATGCATTATTTAAGCGTTACAACTATGGGGTATTACAGCTTTATACTCTTTGGAAGGTGTAATTTGGGAGACATAAATAGGTTGATCAAATGGCCTATTTTCTTCCTATTATATGTATTTCAGTGTTAAGAGGCTCATTCATGTCTATGTCTATGAGATAGTTTGCCTGCATGGAGTACCCATATCTATTATTTTAGACAAAGACTCGGTGTTTGCCTCTAGATTCTAGAGGGCTTTTTAGGAGGAGTTGGGTACTCAAGTTGACCTGAACACTATTTTTTCCCCTCAAACTGATAGGAAGTTAGATTTAACTATTTAGGTTCTTGAGAATATTCTTCACACATATGTTATGGACTTTGGAGGTTAGTGGGAGCAACACTTAGACTTTACAGAGTTTGCCTGTAATAATAGTTATCATTTAAGTATTTAGATAGTACCATTTGAGGCATTATAAAGTAAAAATCGTTGATCCCTAATAGATCTATTTGACACCTCTAAGGTTAGGCCTGATGGTACGGGATTACTTCATGAGTTATTGGATAGTGTCTATATGATTTAGGATGGGTTGGGGGAAACTCAAGTTCAATATAAGAGTCATGCTAATCAGCTACTTTGTTCCTTGAGTTTTGGATTTGGTGACCAAGTTTTCCTACAAGTATCACCCACAAAGGGCGTAATGAGGTTTGAAAAGAAAAGCAAGCTCAGCCCCAGGTATATTGGACTATTTGAGATACTTCGGATAGTTGAAGAGGTAGCTTAAGAGTTAGCCTTAGCCCAAGATTTTGAAACTGTTCACCTAATTTTTTATTTCTCTATGTTGTGGCGTTAGATCCTAGATGAGTATTACATGTTTTTATGGGACTCAATCCAATTGGATCAGATGTTGAACTTAATGGAAGAGCCAGTGCTCATATTGGCTAAGGAAGTTAGACGGTTGTACTTTAGAGAGATTTTAGTGGTTAATTTTTAGAGGATACACCATTCAATTGATGAGGCTACCTCATAGATCAAGAGTAAGATGTCCATCCAATAACCCCACCTATTTGATCCTTCATGTACACCTTATTCTTTACTTTCATGGATGAAAGTCCTTTTAGTAATGGATATTGTAATGACCCTCCATGTCATTATTTGTATTTTCACACTATTTTTTATTTAGATCTTTTCCATAACTACCCCAAGTCATTTATGACTTGCTGGAGCTGAAGTTCGATTACTGTGCAGCTTATTTTATTTTTAGAGAAAATTCTTTGTTTTGAAGTTTTTATTGTTAAAAATTGGGTATCAAGCTTAAAATTTAGGTTAACAGCCTCTTATCCCAATTCTAACAGTTCATTAGATTTGGAATGTCGATGTTAAGCTAGGAGGACTTTTGGTTTGAGTCCAAGGCTTTCAGACTCGTTTTGGACTTTCGGCTGGATTTTGGTTAAAATGGCCATTTGGGTGTGACACCGACATTCCATCAAAATTACCCTAGATGGAAATTTTTATGGCTCTATTAAGTTATGATTGTTGAATTTGATAGGGTAGCATAGGTCATTTGCATTCAGGGGATTCTGGATGAATCTTGATGTAATACCCCAGGATATTTTTCATTGAAATTTTGTGTGAAAATGTGTTGGGTTCTATCTTCAAGAAAGAATTATAAATTTTCCGTGTGTAATGTCCTAGATTATGACCCACCATTGTGTAGAATATAGAATAATATTTCCAACGATATGTGGATTATCCAAAACGGACACCCGAGCGACGAGTTATGAACATTCCGATCGAACCGTGAATAGTAGTGAACAGTAAAACGTGCAGGAAAAAGTACTGAGGCCTGGTGTATTTTTGCTCAAACTTTAAACGATCATAACTTCTTGTGCATAATAATTTGGGTGATCTACTATATATCAATGGAAAGCTCTGTGAGTCCTCTTTCCAATGAAATTGGTTTCATCCAATTTGTCTATCGGAGCAAAAGGTTAAGGTCGATCTACTTCAGCCTATCAAAAGAGAATTTTTGGGTCAAATTCAAATGATCATAACTCCTTGTACACAATGATGTGGGTGAGATACTATATATCAATGGAAATATATGAGAGTCCTCTTTATAATGAAATTAGTTTCATCCGATTTGTATAGCGGAGTAAAATGTTATGGTTGATCTATTTCAGACTATCAAAACAGTACACCAAAGGACAAATTCGAGAATTATTTGATTTTTAGGGGCATTTTTGTCATTTCCCCTCACCCAAAATCCGTCCAAACCCTATATTAAAGCCAATTAGAAGTATTATATGTTATATTGCATGATGGCTCCCGATATATATTTATATATTACTAAAATTGTTTTGCTGTGGATTGTCTTTGAAATGATCTGAGCTAAGTCTGGGAGAAATCTTTAGCACCAAGTGGGAGGTATAAAGCTACCTTACTTCCCTAGAACTACGTGCCCACATAGGAGTGAGACTGTGGCTAATTTATATAGTGATCACTAGTTTGTGTGGATTTGATATCGATAGTCCTACTCCGATAGCAAGGATAGGACGGCTCTCCCCAACGTGGGTTGTATGTTGGACTCCATGTAGCTCACATGGTTTATGTTGGTTGTAGGATCTCCCAGTGTGTGTGTGTGTTTCCTTGTGTCTATGGTGAACGGTGAAGTGATTTCGAAGTGGAATTGTGAAAGTTATTCTTTCAAAAAATTTAAATGATATTTACATTATGAGAATTGATATTCTTGATGAACTGAAAGTGATTGACAAATTATATGATGACTCACATACGTTATTATACTTATTTCATCCTCTCATGAAAATGATGATTTTCTTTGGGCTATGTGAGTCCTTAATACATCCTGCATATTTCTTATAAATATTATTGATGATGATGTTTATAAAAATGCATACACCCCCATATACTCGGTTCCTTTCCATGGTACTGACCCACTTCTTCGGATGTGGGCTACATTTTCTCGGAATGTAGGTTCAGGTGCTCAGTTCCAGGTTTGATAGTGATTCTTCAGGCATGCTGTTCTACATCCTCTGTTGTGGTGAGTCCTCATGTTCCGAGGATGTGATGTCTGATGTTGGTTTTACGAAACTGTTTACATTTGAAAACTGAGTATCAGTCAGTTGGGGCATCTCTCAATGGCTCGCTGGGAGTTGACTAATAAGTCATATTTTGTTATCTTTCTAAAATTCTTTTATTCTTGGATGATGACTACTCTGTTGATATTTGAGTGTTATTTATGGAAACCCCATTGATTTGTGTTGAACTGAATGAAAATGGCTCAAAGGGTTAGCTTGGGGCTACTCATAGCCTCAAGAACCATATGACGCTCTGGGACCCATTTTCTGGGGCGTTACAAACTTGGTATCAGAGCCTAAGGTTTTAAGGCGTCCTAGGGAGTCTGACAAGCCGCGTTAAGTAGAGTCTTGATCATCGGTGTGTAGCGTGCCACATCTATGAGGAAGAGGCTCCAAGACGTTTTAGAAAAAAGTGTGATTCTTTCTTTCATAAGTCTATCATGCTTAAAGTGTGTCTCTCTGCTATTGATTCGTGCTCTTCTCTTTCAGAAATATGCCTCCGCTAGAAAGCTTATTTCCAAGGGGTGCATTTACCATTTGGTTAGAGTCAAAGACAGGAAGTCTGAAACTCCAACTCTCCAGTCTGTTAACGTCGTCAATGATTTTTCTGATGTCATTCTGGATTATCTCCCAGAGATACCTCCTAATAGAGAGATAGAGTTCGGGATTGATATTCTTCCCAATACTCAGCTCATTTCTATTCTTCCTTACCGTATGGTCCCTACAGAACTTAAGGAGTTGAAAGAGCAACTCAAAGATCTACTATATAAGGGTTTCATAAGGCCCAGTGTTTCTCCTTGGGGTGCTCCTGTGTTGTTTGTGAGAAAGAAAGATGGCTCTTTGTGTATGTGCATTGATTACCGCCAACTAAATAAAGTCACCGTCCAAAATAAGTACCCCCTTCTGAGAATAGATGATTTGTTTGACCAATTGCAAGATGCATGTTATTTCTCAAAGATAGACCTTCATTCCGTCTATCGTCAACTCAAAGTGAGGGAGTGTGACATCCTGAAAATCGCTTTCCGAATGGCCATTTTGAGTTTCTTGTTATGTCTTTTGGGTTAACTAATGCCCCAGCTTCTTTCATGGACCTCATGAATCAAGTGTTCAGACCATATCTGGATATGTTTGTCATAGTGTTCATCGATCATATACTGGTGTGCTCCCGTAGTGAGGATGAACATTCTAATCATATTCGAACTGTCTTGCAAATCCTTAGAGATCACAAGTTGTTTTCCAAGTTCAGTAAGTATGAGTTTTGGCTAAGGTCAGTTGCTTTTCTGGGTCATATCATTTCTTCCTAGGGTATTAGAGTTGATCCCCAAAAGACCAAAGCTGTTAGAAATTGGCCTAGACCTATTTCTCCGATTGATATCCAAAGTTTCTTAGGTTTAGCTGTCTATTACTGCCGTTTTGTTGAGGGTTTCTCCTCTATAGCGTCTCCTATGACTCGTTTGACCCAAAAGAAAGTGAATTTCTTATGGTCCAAATCTTGCGAGAAGAGTTTTCAGGAGTTGAAGACTCGACTCACTTCAGCCCTTATTTTGACTTTGCCTGATGGTTTTGATGGTTTTGTGGTGTACTGTGATGCTTCGAGAGATGGGTTGGGTTGCGTATTAATGCAGAAGGGTTAGGTGATAGCTTATGCTTCTAGACAGTTGAAATCTCATGTGAAAAACTATCCCACCCATGACCTTGAGTTGGTTGTTATTGTGTTTTCTTTGAAAATCTGGAGACACTATTTGTATGGTGTCCATGTTGATGTTTTCACTGATCATAAGAGTCTGCAGTATGTGTTTACCCAGATAAAATTGAATCTTAGGTAGAGATGATGGTTAGAATTGTTAATGGACTATAATATGAGTGTGTTGTACCATCAAGGCAAGGCCAATGCTGTGGCGGATGCCCTAAGTAGAGTTTCCATGGGCAGTGTTTCGCATGTGGTAGAAGGTAAGAAAGAGTTGGCTCATGATGTACATCGTTTGGATAGATTAGGAGTTAGGTTTTTTTACTCTGCTGAAGGTATTATAGGGGTTCAGAGTAGTTCTGAATCCTCCTTGGTTTTGAAAATGAAGGAAAAGCAATACCTAGATGCTAGTTTGGTCAGACTGAAGGAGTCAGTCAAGGATCAAAAAGTAGAGGTTTCCTCCCAAGGGGGAGATGGTGTGTTGAGATTGCAGGGTAGATTGTGTGTCCCGAATGTTGATGATCTGAGACAGAGGATTATGGTTGAAGCGCATGGGGCGCGATATTATATTCATCCTGGTGCCACCAAGATGTACCGAGACTTGCAGGAAATCTATTGGTGGAGTGGCATGAAGAAAGATATAGCAGCATTTATAGCTAAGTGTGCAACATCCCAACAGGTTAAGGTTGAACACCAAAGACCTGGTGGTATGATGCAAGAGTTTAGTATTCCCACCTAGAAGTGGGAAGAGATAAATATGGACTTCGTGATTGGTTTACCTCCTTCCCGACGCCATCATGATGCCATTTGGGTTGTGGTTGATAGGTTGACTAAGTCTACTCATTTCTTGCCTGTTCATACTTCATATACTGCTGAGGATTACGCTAGATTGTATATCCGAGAGCTAGTCAGACTGCATGGAGTTCCCTTATCTATCATTTGGGATAGGGGTACTCAGTTCACTTCACAATTTTGGAAAGCTTTTCAGAAGGGTCTTGGTACCCAAGTGCTTTTGAGTTCTTCTTTTCATCCGCAGACCGATGGTCAGGCTGAGCGGACCATCCAGACTTTAGAGCATATGTTGAGAGCTTATGCACTTGACTTTAAGGGAAGTTGGGATGATCACTTACCGTTGATAGAGTTTGCTTACAATAACAGTTTCCACTCTAGTATTCGCATGGCTCCGTTTGAAGCCTTATATGGGAGGAAGTGTAGATCACCCATAGGTTGGTTCGAGGTGGGTGAAGCGGCTGTGAGTGGCCCTAATTCGGTATTTGAGGCTATGGAAAAAGTTAAGTTGATTAGGGAAAGCTTGAAAACTGCACAGAGTCTTCAAAAGTCATATGCGGATGTTAGAAGGAGAGACCTTGAGTTTGAAGTTGGTGACCTAGTGTATCTGAAAATTTCAACCACGAGAGGGGTGAAGAGATTTGGAAAGAAGGGGAAGCTTAGTCCCCGTTATGTTGGTCCTTACAAAATTCTTAGCCGTGTTGGTAAGGTATCTTATGATGTTGAGTTTCCCTCCTAGTTGTCCTCTGTTCATCCAATATTCCATGTCTCCATGCTTAGAAAGAATATTGGCAATGATGTGGTTGTGGATTCCTCTATGAGTGCTGACATTCAAGAAAATCTTTCTTTTGATGAGATTCCTGTTGAGATTCTTGATTTTAGTGTGCGAAGACTAAGGAACAAAGAAATTCCCTTGGTCAAGGTGTTGTGGCAAAACCAATCTGTTAGGGGTGCAACTTGGGAAGTTGAGGCGGATATATTATCCAAGTACCCGCACCTATTTTCCGCGAACTCCGATCAAGCCGAAGGTACCGTTCTTTCCTAAATCATGCACTTTTGATAAAAGTTGTAGCAGTTCAGCTGTCATTTATTTTGTGTTCAGTTGTAGTTACTTGAATTTATGAATTCTATGTTGCATTCAGAGTGAGAAACGATGTGGTAATAAGTCAAAGAATGGTTTCAGCCGTATGCTCTATTCCCTATCTAATCTTGGCATGTCTATCATCATTTGAGGACGAATGTTTCAAAAGGGGGGATGATATAATACCCCGAGAAATTTTTTGTTGAAATTTTGTCCTAAAACGTGTTGGGTTCTATCTTCTAGAATGAATTATAAATTTTTTGTGTGGAATATCTTAGATTATTACCCACCATTGTGTAGAGTATCGAATAAGCTTTCTAACGTTATATGGATCATCAAAAATGGACACCCGAGCGACGAGTTATGAACATTCCGATCGAACCGTGAATAGTAGTGAACAGTAAAACGTGCAGGAAAAAGTACTGAGGCCTGGCATATTTTTCTCCAACATTAAATGATTATAACTCTTTGTACATAATGATCTGGGTAATCTACTATATATCAATGGAAATCTCTGCGAGTCCTCTTTCCAATGAAATTGGTTTCATCCTATTTTTCTATCGAAGCAAAAAGTTATGGTCGATCTACTTCAGCCTATCAAAAGCAAATTTTTGGTTAAACATCAAATGATCATAACTCTTTGTACACAATGATCTGGGTGAGATACTATATATCAACGGAAAGATATGAGAGTTCTTTTTCTAATGAAATTGGTTTCATCCAATTTTGATATTGAAGTAAAACGTTATGATTGATCTACTTCAGACTATCAAAACAGTCCACCAAAGGACAGATTCGAGAATTATTTGATTTTTAGGGGCGTTTTGGTCATTCCTCCTCACCCAAAATCCGTCCAAACCCTATATTAAATCCTATTAGAAGCATTATATGTTATATTTCATCAAATTCCCTTAAGAAGAAAATCCTAAGCTCCTACATCCAAATTCAAGAACCTCCAAAGTTCACCATTAATTCTGCAAATTTATTTAAGATTCCAAGTTCCTAGTTCAAGAACTTCAAAAACCTTCAAAGTTCTCCATTAATTCTGCAAATTTATTCAATATTCCAAGCTCCTAGTTCAATAACTCCAAGAACCATCATTCAAAGGCACGATTAATATCTCAAAAATGCGTATCGATCTAAAGTTCATCATTCAAGGTATGTGAGGTTTTTCAACAAGAACTCTCTTTCGTTCTTGTGCCTAAAAGTAATTTTCTTTACAAAGGCTTGATTTTTATTTAATTTTTATGAATTTAAAGCATGAACCCATATCTTATGATGATTATTATGAAATCTTGATGTTTATGATTTTGAAAGATGAATTTACATGTGTGGAGATATAAAGCATGAATCTTGAATGATATTTATCATGATTTTGATATTTGAGTCGTGAATCCCCATTGAAAATTGTGTTTTTTGAGAAAGTGTGTGTTATAAGAACGTTGATGTTGAATATTTGAGATATTTTGAATGATTTGACCTTTTAGTCTTAATGGAGTTGTTTTGAAATCGAGTGTGAAAGAAATCCACAACGTGGTTGATTTTGATAGATGGGAAGCATGATGGCTCCCGATGTATATTTATATATTACTGAAATTATTTTGTTGTGGTTTGTCTTTAAAATGATTTGAGCTAAGTTCGGGAGAAGTCTTTAGCACAGAGTGGGACGTATAAAGTGACCTTACTTCCCTAGAACTACGTGCCCCCGTAGGAGTGAGCCTGAGTTTGATTAATATAGTGATCACTAGTTTGTGTGGATTTGATATCAATAGTCCTACTCCGATGGCAAGGATAGAAAGGCTCTCCCCAATGTGGGTTGTACATTGGACTCCATATAGCTCTCATGGTTTATGTCGGCTATAGAATCTCCCAGTATGTGTATGTGTGTGTTTCCTTGTGTCTATGGTGAACGGTGAAGTGATTTGAAAGTGGAATTGTGAAAGTTATTCTTTCGAAAGATTTAAATGATATTTACATTATGAGAATTGATATTCTTGATGAATTGAAAGTGATTGACAAATTATATGATGACTCACATGTGTTGTTATACTTATTTCATCCTCTCATGATTATGATGATTTTCTTTGAGCTATGTGAGTCTTTCTTACATATTGCATATTTTTTATAAATATTTATGATGATGTTTATAAAACTACATACACCCCCATATACTCGGTTCCTTTCCATGGTACTGACCCATATCTTCGGATGTGGACTACATTTTCTTGGAATGTAGGTTCAGGTGCTCAGTTCCAGGTTTTACAGTGATTCTTCGGGCATGCTGTTCTACATCCTCTATTGTGGTGAGTCCTCATGTTTCGAGGACATGATTTCTGATGTTGGTTTCACGGAACTGTTTATATTTGATAATTGAGTATTAGTCAGTTGGGGCATGTCTCAATGGCTCGCTGATTTTATTGATTTTATTAGAGGCTTGTCAGACTAGTATAGATGTTGGGAGTTGACTAATAAGTCATATTTTGTTATCTTTCTGAAATTCTTTTATTCTTGGATATGATTACTCTGTTGATATTTGAGGGTTATTTATGGAAACCTCGTTGATTTGTGTTCAACTGATTGAAAATGGCTCAAAGGGTTAGCTTAGGGCTACTCGTAGCCTCAAGCACCGCGTGATGCTCCGGGACCCATTTTCTCGGGCGTTACACTTGACGGGATCAGTGACATAGCAAATGCCAAGTTTGCTAGTGCAAGCTTCAGCTTGTGTAGGAAAAAATTCCCTTAGATGCAATTATGAGGTCCAAGGTGATGTTTATCATTATTGTGACGACCTTCTCCACATTTTTAAAGGATAAGTTTTGTGGACTGATCTCTGCATTCGCAAAGGAAAATTCAGGTTGAGGGTTGTGTTTGTTGTGGGGTACTTACGATTGCGTGAAGGGAGCCCTGACAGAATATATCATTGTCAAACCTGATTCTCTTCCATTTCTATAAGTCCCAACTTTCATTAAATGACCTATAGAGCTAAGAGATTGAGAGAATTGATACGTGAGCGTTAGGGTAATTTGGAGAGTTCGTGGGGACGTTTTCTAATTAAGAATAATTGTAAGTTTCTGGTAATTTCTCAATTAATTCTCTTATTTTAACTCAAAATATCTAAGCCTTTATGGTTTGATTTGAGGTCATAATTTTTCTTGGATTTCATTAATTTTTTAGGGTAAACGATCCATGAGCCTAGAAGGACATTTTCACGGTTTCAAAGTTGTGATTCCGCAAGCGAGCCCTATATAGGATTTTAGCTTGATTTTGGAACCAAAGAATTTATATTCATTATAGGTATATCTATTATCATATTAATATCTACATCATTATTTTAATAGCATGGAATCATGCGGTGACTTCTCTAAAGGGAAAATCTCCAATTTAGTGGACTTTCTCAAGAATTAATCGGTGTCCAGGTAGGCTAGGCTTACTTTCCTCGTAGCTTGAGCATCATGTAGGTATTGGTACAGTATTTAGCCGGTCAGAGAGCCATTTTAGGTAGATATAACCTGTTCCTCCTTCCTTTGAGTTAAATTTGTTTCCTTAGGACTTATTTAGGATTATTTAACAACTATTAGTAGATATTGAAAGCTTTATACTAAATTTTTGATATAAATTCCTTAGCATGAAATTCCGGGGTTTAGTAGCAAGCTCCGTCGATCCTCTTTAAGGTCAAATATCTCAATTGGCTCCTTGAAGATCTAGGAGGCCTTTTTTCATAATTTTACATATATTCTTGGACTATACAATGATTTAGACATCTTTTTAATCCTTGAATAGACTAAGTATCCTGCACTTACTTTAAAGACTGGTCTGAGTCTGACAATTGCTATTCATTTATAATATTTAAAAATCAGTTTGAGTCTAGCACTTACTATTCATTTATGATATTTAAAGACCAATTGAGTTCGTTATTTACTATTTACTTATGATATTAGTGTCTTGTTTGGGTTCGATATTTACTGTCTACTTATGAGGGTTAAGGAATTGATTCGAGCTTGGTGTTTATAGTATGAAATGATTCACAATATGGTTTCAGTGGTTGCTAACTTTACGATTATTATCATCGATACTTCTCTTTAGATTACATCTATCGAGCTTATAAGGGCTCAGTTAGTTTATTTCCTCTTGTATGTGTCTTCTGATCTTATGGGGGGATAGTCAGGTTGTAGTTAGTTTGTATTCTTTTTTACATTATCTACATTGTTATTTATTATATGTCAGCCAATGCATTATTTCAAGTTTTCCCTTTCATCTTTAACTTTAATTTACATTCTCATATTTTATTATGATTTAGCTCTATCGAATGATGATGCCTACTGAGTTTCCATTATTTTGGTACTCATATTACACTTCTGCATCTTTTTTATTCTTATTCGAGTACTATTTACTCTCTCTGACATTCTATCCAGCGGATTCTAAATTTAGGAGATAGGGTGAGCTTTTGAAGTCGAAGCTGATTTTTAACACTCCATGTTTTGGGCTAGAATGTAAATTGTTCCTACATGTATAGACCCAAACTCGGTGATTTCTATTTAGATGTATGTGTGGATATCAATTCTTTAGGGTAGGAACATCTTTGCAAATGAATTGTGGTCACAGAAATCTAATAGCTTAAAGTTAAGTATAGAACTTTCCTACTGATTGACTTTTAGTGGACGTTATTACTTGGGTAAACATCCAATGATTGTGATGCAACCAGAACTGGGGCCTTGTCGTAATGGCCATCCCAAGTCGAACCAGAAATGGGGACCGCCCCCTTAACCCAATCCAACCACCTTTCATAGCCTTAGATGAGCTAAATTTTGAACATATAACAAGATAGCATTATTGTTCACATCAAGACTCTAGGATAGGGTCACAACCATGACTGACCCAACCGAGTCTACCCGTAAGAAACCAACCATCCAAACCATACCAAAACTAAAGTGAATATCAAAATACAACATGATAATCAAACCCAAAATGTAATACAATGGAACAACCAACAATCTCGTCCAAGGGTGTAATCCCCAATATCCATCTTGATGACAAGGCCAACACCAATACCGATCCCACACATACCATCCCCCAAAAGTACCACAAAGCCTCTATCTAAAAGAATACACATATCTGGTTGGGACATGCCCCAAACCATGAACAAAACCAGTATCCGAAAATAAATTAAAATGTCTAAGAATATCTAATATGAAATGATGCATTCCAAAAGGATGGAAGCTCACAACTTTAGTCTAATAAGTTGTCCCCAAATCAAGTACTATGAAGGAGGAGTCAAACGTTTGGTTCCTGCATAGTGTGGGTATAAGGCCTCTAGTAGAGGATTTAGTGGGTGAACACTAGCACGAAACTCACAATAAGGATAAAGTAATGCCAGTTACCAAAATGAAGTGAAAACCATCCAATACGAACAACAATACCTATATATAAGTGCTGGAAAAAAGTACCAGGTTTACCATGACATCTAAAATACTAACCTGGGTTGTGTAGATTAGCCGTCCTTCCACCCATGGGCCATATGGGTTCATCTCCCCCTGGTCAAAGAGTCCCAGTACGTGTAGTCGTACAACCATTCAATAACCCTGGGATGACTACTACATCCCTCTAACATAAATATGACACTCGCATGTGGCCATCGAAGACCCCTCATATTGGAAAATATGAGTTTCGGGTTTTGATCCCCTTGGATTGCCACCTTTCATGGCTTAGCTTACACTTCCCGCCATTAATGCTTAATTAAAACCTATTCCAAACAATCCAATTATCCATTTATTAGCCAAGGCTACTTAATAAACTAGTGGTATCTTTATATCACCATACTTGCAAGAATTATCCATAGGAAAACCAGTTAGATTAAGGGGACTCTCGGTTCCCTTTCCGTTTACCATATTAACCTCTTAGGAGACTGCCATGTTCTCTACAAGTATAACCAATTAAACTTTAACCTTTGTAAACTATTTATAGTTTCATACATAATCTGGAAACAAGAAAGAGTTCCATTTAAACGAATCAATGCAATGAACATATCTTTATAAGTATTTGATCAAACACCTTAGGGGTAGAACATAACAAAATCCAAAATACGTCACCATTAAACCATTAGCATGCAGTTCCATCATCCAAACCGCCATTAATGCATCAAAGCATAATAAAAATCATAAGAAATTGTAACCAAGACTTTAACATGAAAACCCCCCAATCAATAGTTGAAAACCAAAACCATGCAAGAGTAAAACCATGAAATCAATCATATAACCATACCTATAATTGAAATCACAAGTAGTGAAGAGAATCATGCCTTAAACTATAATACCCCTCACTTTCCTAGTTCAGCTCAGTCTCTAGTATGTGCCCATAGCACTTAAAACCTGAAAATAAAGTTAAGTGTTGAGGGTTTTAGTCAATTTTTACTTTCTTTAAACTTTGAGGATTTTTAAGTTGACCTTCCCATACCCGAGATGATGATTTTTTAGTTGAATTATATTCAGGGGTGTAAGTAGCATGTCTTGGGCATGTTTTGGATTTTTTGGACTAGGATTGGATGGTGTTTGGATTTGTAACGCCCCGATATCCCATTCTGAGACGTCACACGGTGCTTATGACCCCGAAGGACCATAAGCTAACCCTTTACTAATATTTGTACCTGTACACTATATAATATCTAAAATAAATGCGGAAACTAACCATAAGGTTCAACACATCTATGAATACTCATAATACAGAAAAACTGAATACTAATACATCCGTCTATAAAGCCTCTAAACTGTCTAAACTGTAGAGTTAAAGGGACAGGCCCCCAACTAACTCCCTCAACTGAAAATAAACAAAGTCTAAAGCAATAATAGTAAACTGAGATTCATCCTCGAAAAAAGAGGACTCAATGCTACTACTACTAACTGGAACTGAACTGCTGAGGATACTTTAGATCCTGTGCCTCTAAACCTATGGTTTCAAATAAAATGCCATAGCGCAAATGCTGCAGTCCAGGAATGTACCGAGTATGTAGATGAGGTAGGCTAAGGGACCATGCTTGTACAATATCTAAAATGAATAATCATGAAGATGCAACATGAGAACACATATATGAATGCACAGACCATGAACACAATCATTGCAACTCTAGCTACTGAAACTCGGATACAATTTTACTGCAAACTGAACTCACTACTGACACTGAGATACTGAATCACTGACTCATCTAATACTGATAACTGAGAGTCTGGATGTATTCACATTAAAGACTGAATTCTGAGCTTAGTGCTTTTGACTAACAGGATTAGAGATCAACTTTTCTAACATATTATTCTAGAAGCGATTATCATTGATAAGAAGTATGATCATGTCCAAATCTGACAATAAGAATACTCAACAAAAACTGAGATAGAGATCAAGCCTATCTGATGGGAGATATTTAGATATAATAATAAGAATACTCAATATGGTCTGAGACTGAGATAAAGCCTCTCTGATGGGAGATCTTTAGATATGATAATAAGAATCTGTATATGAGACCAAGACTATCTGATGGGATGGTCCATGAATTAATGGAACTATCTGAGTTCCTCACTGAGATAGACGACTGTACCAAACAGTCCTAATTTTTGAGGATTGATACTGAAACTACAATTGTGGGAAGTAGTTACTTAACCGACATGCCCTAACCTACCACAGGTGGGGTCCAACCTATAACCCTAGCTGGAAGGGTGTCAATATTATGCCACGAGTAAATACCTCTATGGTCAAGCTTCTCTAACGGGATAACCCTCACAGGAAGTCGGCCTGAGGCAATATAATAGTCAAACCTCTTTGATGGTGACAGCCTCTACTAATGGGTACTCCTGTATCCTATGTTGGCTATGCAGTTCTGGAGTTCAGGGATTGCTTTTAGTGACTCAGCCTCTCTGATAGGAGAGTCGTCATCCCTTACCTCACTCGGTGCTAGCTTCTACTCCCAACTAAAAGAGTCTGAACTGAATTCTCAACTGAACACAATTAAACTGAATCTGATACTTATCATGTATCTCAAAAGATCTGACTGAGTTATGCTGAGATTACCGAGTTCCGTATCTAATGGAAAAGGTATCTAATTATGGTATCTGACTGACGATACAGAGCTTGAATAGATTACTTGAATCACTTTTGATATTAGAATTGAATCACTTGAATACTATTAGATCTGAGTTTATTACAGGGCTGAGGCTAGTTAATTAGTGATACAGAGATTATAGAGATAACTGAGATTATTAAGCTTTCTTAAGTTCTGCACTTGTCTGAAGATATAGAGTTCTATAGTTCAATAAGTTCTGAGAATCATGGCTTGACTGAAATTATTGAGAAACTGACATAGAATCTTGGCAACAGCTCTATTGTCGGGTATAAATACCCCCAGGACTCGATAGCATAAAAGTAAAGCATAATCATTCATTCGTCATCACGATCGTTCATATATCATCACAATCATTCATGCATCATCATAATCATTAATTCATCATCATAATCATTCAAGACATCACCTCAAGCATTTAATGATCACAAACATCTTATTCATCATCACAATCGCCAAGGGGTCACTTTAAGCATCTCGAAAACATAATCATATAATAATGTAGGGAAAATATGCTACTAGATTGTACTCCATTCAACAAGGTTTTACCTCAACTATTTCCTACCTATATCAATATTTACATGTGTTTGGATATCACATGGTTTGAGGAAAATTCATACTATCATGGAATAATTCATTCACTTGGACATTTTACCAAACACTAGGCATGCATAAACTGACTCACAATTTGGGGTTTCATCTTCAACATGCTACAATGGCCCTTATGCTTCACCTAAGCTTTTTATCAAACCTAGGAGGAACATTTTTTGCTTATTCAACCATTTCTACACCCATTTGACATGAACACATCATATAAAAAGCAACATAAGCAAGATTCATCACAAATATCACATGGATTCCACCTACTAGGGTTAAGGCTTGTGAATCTTGTAAACAAACATAAATCAAAACTCAAAAACTCATTGAACATCAATTTCAAATAATACAAATCATTAACAACTCATAAACATAAAAATCTTTGACTTTTGAAAAGGGTTCTTATGCTTCTTGGATGAAAGGGACCCAAGAATAAACATCTACATACCTTAATCTTTAAAATTGAATGAATTCTAATGCTTTAGACTCTATCAGCACTTGTAATAAATAATTCTCGAAGCCCACACTATGAGAAACTTTATTTTTGAAGAAATCTTGAAGAATTATGGATGAATTTTTTGAAAGATTAGGGTTCTTGAGTTGAAACCCTAGATATTTTCTCCTAAGAGAATTGAAAGAGTAAATGATGAAATTAGGTTTGGATGGGGTTCCTCATATTTATAGACACCTCCAAAATATTGAAAAGACCAAAATAACCTTTCAAAAATGTACTTGAATTGCTGGAAAAAAACTAGCTGACGACATCCGTGATAAGTCGTCAAGTTGGTGATAAGCCGTCACGAATTGTCGTCTCAAAAGGGAAAATTTTTGAGTTTCTGGTTAAGGTTGATGACATTGGTGATAGGCCATCATGGGAATGATGGATTATCACAAAATATCATCACTAGGGTCAAAAATCTGCCCAGGTCTAACGACATTGGTGATAGGCCATCATGGGCGTGACGGCTTATCACAATTGTCGTCACCAGTTTCTCTGCCAGACATGGTAGAGTAAAATGGTCATAACTCTTTGCTCCGATATAGGTTTTTGACAAAATTGGTATCGTTGGAAAGATAATTCAAAGTGATTTCATTTGATATATAGTAGTTCCTCTAATTTGATATATAAAAGGACTTATGGTTGATTGAAGTTGACCAAAGTTTTGACACTCACTAAAACTTGAACGATAGGAAAGCTTTCAACTCGTCCTGGAGTTAGGGGACCTCTATGATCTTAATTCATGCTCAAATATATTCCCACATGATTCAAAGTATTTCATACTTGGGAAGATATTTCTGAAACATTTAGACTCAGATTTTTTATTTACCAAATATGCTCTAAGGCTCAGACTTGAAGAGGATTTTGCGGGGCATTAAATTATCTCCCCCTTGGAAACATTCATCCTTGAATGTCGCTTGATAGACTGAAAATACGGATCAACAGAACCTACATAAGAAATGGAAACATTTCAAGGCATGCTTACACAACTGGAATAACTGGCATACTGAGTTCTCATACTGGGCATGATTCATATCTGGTGCATATAATACTTGAATAAATCTACTCATAGCTGAATTCTCATAACACTCATGCATATCTGATGCATGGACTCATAACTGGGCTGATCTCAAGAATGCATGACTGATCACACACTGACAAGCTGAACTTATTTCTACTAAATACGTATATTTAATGCATGAATGTCTGGCTAAGCTGACTTTCGAAAGCACGACTTGACAATGCAATAACGACTGATGTTAACTTCATAAAGAAAATTTGAACATGCATAGGGATGAATCTAATGGCATAAAATATCATAATACTATGTGGTATCTCCCCCTTGGGACTCTATGTCCTTCTAAACACACTTTACTGAAATACTAGGGTGGTGCGCGGGGCACCTACAGACTAGGTCTTGATTGACCGATCAAGATCTGAAATACCCTTAGAACTCGATAGCATAAAAGTAAAGCATAATCATTCATTTATCATCATGATCGTTCATATATCATCACAATCATTCATGTATCATCATAATCATTGATTCATCATCATAATCATTCAAGACATCACCTCAAGCATTTAACAATCACAAACATCTTATTCATCATCACAGTTGCCAAGGGGTCACTTTAAGCATCTCGAAAACATAATTATATAATAACGTAGGGGAAACATGCTAATAGATTGTACTCTATTCAATAAGGTTTTACCTCAACTATTCCATACATATATCAATATCGACATGTGTTTGGATATCACATGGCTTGAGGAAAATTCATACTATCATGGAATAATTCATTCACTTGGGCATTTTATTAAACACTAGGCATGCATAAACTAACTCAGAAATTTGGGTTTCATCTTCAACATGCTACAATGGCCCTTATGCTTCACCTAAGCTCTTTATAAAACCTAGGGAGAACATGTTTCACTTATTCAACCATTTCTACACCCAGTTGACATGAACACATAACATAGAATGCAACATAAGGAAGATTCATCGCAAATATCATATGGATTCCACCTACTAGGGTTAAGGTTCATGAATCTTGTAAAAAAAACATGAATCAAAAATCAACAACACATTGAACATCAATTTCAAATTATGCAAATCATTAAAAACTCATAAAGCTAAAAATCTTTGAATTTTGAAAAGGGTTCTTGAGTTTCTTGAATGAAAGGGACCTAAGAATCAACATCTACATACCTTAATCTTTTAAATTAAATGAATTTTAATGCTTGAGACTCTATCCGCACTTGTAATCAATAATTATAGAAGCCCACACGATGAAGAACTTGATTCTAGAAGAAATCTTGAAGAATTATGGATGAATTTTTTGGAAGATTAGGGTTCTTGAGTTGAAACCCTAGATATTTTCTCTTAAGAGAATTGGAAGAGTAAATGATGTACTTAGGGTTTGGATGGGGTTCCTCATATTTATAGAGACCTCCAAAAGATGATAAAATACCAAAATACCCTTGCAAAAATTTCCTTGAATTGCTGGAAAAAAATATCTTATGACATCCATGAAAAGCCGTCAAGTTGGTGGTAGGCCATCACGAATTATCATCATAAAAGGGTAAAATTTTGAGTTTATGGTTAAGGTTGATGACATTGGTGATTGGCCAACACGGGTGTGACGGCTTGTTGCAAAATATCATCACCGGGGTCAGAAATCTGCTCAGGTCTGATGACATTGGTGATAGGACATCATGGGTGTGATGGCTTGTCACAATTGTCGTCACCAGTTTCCCATCCAGACATGTTGGAGTAAAATGGGCATAACTCTTTTCTATGATATATGTTTTTGACGAAATTGATATCATTGGAAAGATAATTCAAAGAGATTTCATTTGAGATATAGTAGGTCCTCTAATTATATATATACAATGAGTTATGGTGTTGACCACAGTTTTGACGCTCACTAAAACTTGACCGATAGGAAAGCTTTCAACTCATCCTGGAGTTAGGGGAACTCTATGATGATAATTCATCCTCAAATAAATTACCACATGATTAAAATTATTTCATACTTGTAAAGATATTTCTAAAATATTTAGACTCGGATTTTTGCTTTACGAAATACGCTCTAAGGCTAAGAGTGGAAGAGGATTTTGCGGAGCACTATAGGATTGGAGTTCTAGTAGCTCATCGCAATACCATTTCTTCATGGTGATTATGGTATCAAAAGGTCCATGCATCGCGATGGAGTGTAAAAAGGAAATTGTCAGTTTCAGAAGGGGTCACTGTGATTTCACAGCGTCGCGGTGGGTATCGCGATGACCCATTGACCGCGTTGCAGTGATGCCCAAATCAGTATTGGTTCAAATCTAGTGAGTCACTGCAATTCAACCGTGTCATGGTGAGTATCATAATGACCCACTCACCATGTCACAGTGAAGCCTTAAACGGTATTTTAGTTCTGAGTTTTAAATTTCCAAGGGTAGTTTAGTCTTTTTCCATGGCCCTAATTCATATAAATAAAAGATTTAACCCTATTCTAAGAATATTATACTCATTGTTCATTAATTTCCTCTCCAAGAAACCTTAGAGCTTCAATTTTAAACTTTAAGAAAATCTAAAATTCATCATTCCTTTCCCAAGATAATTCAAAATTCGAGTTTCCCGATTCAAGAACTTCAAGAATCAATCTTCAAGAACACAAATAGGAATTCAAAGTCAAGTGACTTCTTTATTTTAGTTAATTAAGGTATGTGGGGTTATGAACAAGGATAACGCTTTCATCCTTGTGCCCAAAACTAAACGCTTTCATCCTTGTGCCCAAAACAAGTTTTTAAAATTAAATATACATGATTTGAGTGTAGGGTTTATACCCAATTGTCGTAATTTTATGTTTATAATATTACAAGATATTTGAATGTTGAATTGCATCTTTATTTTACATATCCATACGTTTGGCTTGGTTTTACATATATTAAGAATTGAATTTCATTGCCTTGACTAGAATTGTTAAAGAAATTTCAAGATTTTGATTATCAAGCATGAACCTTGTGATGATTTGACATGAATTAAAGCATTGGTTATTAAGCTCCAGTTTGAATGTTGATGTTTTAAAAAGATTATGCTTTTAAGCATCCGATGATTAGTTTATAATCAGTTTTTGAACAAGATTGATCTTTTGATCCTTTGCTGAGATATGGAATTAACTTTATAGTTTTTATTACAGTTTAAAGTAAGCAGATGCATAGTTGGTTTTCATTATAAACTTTTGTGCTATTTTAAAGTGGATTACAGAATGAGCATATAGATTAAAGGGAGTATTATTTAGCACCGAGAAGTAAGTATGGGTTTAGCGCATCCTACTTTGCTAGATCTACGAGCCAACATAGGTATAGATTCAGATTATATTCCATTTTTATATGGATACTGATATAGATTATGATCACTTAGCTCAGGTTATACTCCTTGGCAAGAGTATGACCTCTCCCAACATGAGTTAGACTCTATGATAGCTCACAGGTTTATGTCGGTTAGAAGAACCTCCCTAACAGCAAAGACTTATAGAAAAAAACTTTAGAATTTAAGTGTGAAGGCTCACAGTTTCATTCAGATATTATTTTACATTAGATATTAGTCATGAGATTCAGATTTTATTTTACAGATACAAAAGAGAGTTTCTTCTACACTTAGACTGTATGATTTAAAGATAGAATACATGTACATCTTTTAGAACTAGATGTGATGGCGCACGAGACTTACACAGTATGCTTTATAATTTATGATTTATGATTTTAGCTTTTAGTTATTCCAACCAATCTGAGTCATTACACTTAGCATGTATTCTTTCATGATTTTTTATGAACATTGTGATATTGGTTTACAGATATATTCACCCCCCACATGCTCAGTGCATTCCAAAAGTACTGATCCACATATATGTCTATGTGCTACATTGTTTAGTAATGTAGGTTTAGGTACTCAGTTCTAACAGCGTGATCGACCATGAGCATCTCTATCTACATCCGACAGTTGATGAGTCCTCATAGTTTGGGGACCTATTTATTCAGACTTTTAGTTTACTAATGTAGACTGTTCAGTTATTTTCAATCAGATTGAGTCAGAGCTAATTCTTGTAGAAATGATAACCAGCCACCCCAGCCTATTGATCCTCTAAATAAGAATGTCTCATGCTAAATTTTTGGCTGCCTTTCAGGTGTTGGCCAAAGCTATGACTGGCAATGTTTAGGTCAACCATCAAGTTGTAGTCCCATATTAAAAAAGGTGTAATTTAGCTGCATTCGAACTTCATGAATTTATGAGGACGAATCCGCCAAAATTCTTTAGGTCAAAGGTGGTGAGGACCTATAGTTGTACCTTGAGGAGGTGAAAAAGATCACCCAAGTTATATATATTAATGAAGAAGAGAGTGTAGAATTGGCTTCTTATATTCTTAAGGATGCTGCTTATGATTGGGTGGTTATGTGGAAGAATGGTAGAGGTGAAAATGCAGCTCCCATAAGTTAGCAGGTATTTCAGGATGTGTTTCTAGACAATTTCTTTCCATGTGAGTTACAGGAAGCAAAGATTGAGGAGTTCATAAACCTAAGGCAAGGCTTGATGACAGTGAAGGAGTACTACATTAAGTTTAATCCATTGTCAAAGTATGCTCCTGATTTGATAGCTTACCCAAGATCGAGTATGAGTATGTTTGTTATCGGAGTATTTGGTTTAGTAGTAAAGGAGTGTAGAACTTCCATGCTTATTGGGGATATGGATCTTTCTAGACTAATGACTCATGCTCAGCAAATTGAGGAAAAAAAGTTGAAGGGGAGAGATAGAGGAAATAAGAAGGCTAGAATTGAGCAATTTAAGTATGACCAACCAAGGTTTGAAGGGGGGAATTGGTCACAATTTTAGGGTCGCCCATTTATGTCGGTGCCATCTTCTGCCTGTTCTCCCATACCTAGCGCCAAGCAGGAATAGTAGAGTAGGACTCCTATGTCCAGGTCTCATAATAGTGTGGGTGGAAAGCCCAGTTATCCAACATGTGTTTGATGTGGTAAGAATCATCTTGGTGAGTGTTTATTGGGATAGAAAGTTTGTTTTGGGTGTGGTAGTTTGGGTCATGAAATCAAAGAGGGCTCATATACTAAGAAAAGAAGCAGGGGTGTTCATCCCCACACTTAGGCTACTAGAGCACCAGCTCCTCTAGGTCGCCTAGCTCCTCCTTAGGGTACATCATCCAGTACCGATGGCGTTCAGTGCTAGAATTGGTTCTATAATATATCATCCTACCAAGAGCAGGAGAGTTCAGCAGATATTGTTACTAATATGCTTTGTATCTTTCCCCTTTATATTTATGTGTTGCTAGACCCGAGGTCAAATCTCTCTTATGTGACTCCGTTGGTTGCGATAAATTTTGGAGTAGATCCTGAAAAGCCTTCTAAGACCTTCTTAGTTTCTCCCTTGGTGGGTGAGTCGGTTGTTTCCAAAAAGATCTAGAAAAAGTTACCTATCTCTGTCCTTCATAAGATCATGTTAGTAGACTTAATAGAGTTAGATATGGTCGACTTTGACCTTATTTTGGGCATGGATTGGCTCCATTCCTATTATGAATCGATAGATTGTCACACCCAAGTGGTGAAGTTTCAATTTCCAGATAAGCTAGTCTTTTAGTGGAAAGGTAATTCTGTATCTCCCAAAAGTCATTTCATATCCTATATTAAGGCTAGAAATTTGATCTCAAAAGGGTGCATTTATTATTTAGTTTGAGTCAAAATCACTAAGTCTGAGACTCTAACTATTCAGTTGGTCTGTGTTTTCAATGACTTTCCATAAGTTATTCTGGAAGATTTACCAGGGGTACCTCTCAACAGAAAGATAGAATTTGGTATTGAGCTTCTTCTTGATACTCAGCCCATCTCCATTCCTCCATATTGTATGGCTCCAGCCAAGCTTAAAGAGTTAAAGAAGCAACTCAAAGATCTTTTATATAAAGGTTTCATAAGGACCAGTGTTTCTCTATAGGGCACTCCCATCATATTTATTCAGAAGAAAGATGGTTCTCTATAAATCTGCATTGACTATCATCAGCTGAATAAAGTCATAGTTAAAAACAGATATCCTTTTCCTAGAATACATGACTTATTTGATCAACTCCAAGGTACAAGTTACTTCTCTAAGATAGACCTTAGATCCATCTATCATATACTTAGAGTAAGGGAATATGATATTCGAAAGACATCTTTTAGAACCTATTACGAGTATTTTGAATTCCTAGTCATGTCTTTCGGGCTAACAAGCGCTCCAGCAGCCTTCATGGACTTGATGAACTGAGTTTTCAAATAATACCTAGACACGTTTATCATAGTCTTTATCGATGATACTCTTGTCTATTCCCATGGTGAGAATGACCATGCAGACCAACTTATAATTGTGTTACAAACTCTTAGAAACCAGCTGTTTTTCTCCAAATTCAGCAAGTGTGAATTTTGGCGTAGGTCAGTAGATTTCCTCGATCATATTATTTTCGATGATGGTATTAGAGTTGATCCCCAAAACACCAAATCAGTAAGAAATTGGCCTAGACTTATTTCTCCATCAGATGTCAGGAGTTTCTTTAGTTTAGCTAGCTATTACAGATGATTTCTTGAGGGGGTTTTATCCATTGCATCCCCTATGTCCAGATTGACTCAGAAGAAAGTTAAGTTTTAGTGGTCAGATTCTTGTGAGAAGAATTTTTAGGAATTAAAGGCTTGACTCACTTCATCCATAGTCTTAGCATTACCTGATGATACAGATGGATTCGTTGTCTATTGTAATGCTTCTAGAGTTGGTCTGGGTTGTGTTTTGATGCAGAAAGGTATAGTCATAGCCTTTGTTTCTAGACATCTTTAGCCTCACAAAAATAACAATCCTACTTATGACCTTAAATTAGTTGTTGTTGTGTTCACTTTAAAATTTTGGAGGCACTATCTATATAGGGTGCATGTTAATGTGTTTACACACCACAAAAGCTTGTAGTATGTGCTTAAGCGGAGAGTTAAATCTCCGTTAGAGTAGGTGGTTGAAATTATTGACAGATTATGACATGAGTGTTTTGTATCATCCGAGCAAGGACAATGTTGTGGCAGATGACCTTAGTATACTATCGATGGGTAGTGTGTCTCATATAAAGGGTGATAATAAAGAGTTAGTTCAAGAAGTTCATCAGTTAGCTAGACTAGGTGTGCGGTTAGTTGATTCGGTTGAGGGAAATGTTTGGGTTTAGATTAGTGCAGAATCTTCTATAGTTTCGTAGGTGAAGGAGGAACAAGATAAGGATTCTAGCCTAGTTAAGCTGAAGGAGTCAATCAGAGATCAGAAGATAGAGGTTTTCTCCTAAGGGGGAGATGGTGTGTTGAGATACCAGAGTAGATTATGTGTGTTGTTGATGATTTGAGGCAGCGGATTATGGTTGAAGCACATGGTGAGCATTACACCATTCACCCAAGCACGACGAATATTTACCAATATTTATGAGAAGTTTATTGGTGGAGTGGTATGAATAAAGATATTGCAAAGTTTGTGGCTAACTATTGTATTTGTCAACAGGTTAAGCTGGAGCACCAAAGACTTGGTGTCACCTTGCAAGAGTTTAGCATTCCCACCTGGAAGTGGGAAGAGGTGAACATGGATTTTGTAATAGGGTTACCCCATTCGCATCATCAGCATGATTCCATTTGGTATGGTAGACAAGTTGACCAAACCAGCCCATTTCCTGCCAGTTCATACATACTACTCAGCCGAAGATTGTGCAAAGTTTTATATTAGAGAGTTGGTCAAATTACAGGAGTTCATTTATCGATCATTTTAGATAGGGTACTCAGTTTACCTCTCACTTTTGGAAAGCCTTTTAGAAGGGTCTTGGTACCCAAGTTCATCTCATTTCAGCATTTCACCCTCAGACAGATAGTCAGGCAGAGATGACCATTCAGACCCTGAAGGATATGTTGAGGGCATGTGTTCTTGACTTCAAGGGTAATTGGGATGATCACTTGTCATTGATTAAGTTCTCCTACAATAGTAGTTACTATTCTAGTATCCAAATGGCCCCGTTTGAGGCTCTTTATGGGAGGAGATATAGGTCACTGTTGGTTGGTTTGAAGTTGGTGAGGCCACTTTGATTGGGCCAAATGTGGTGTTAGAAGCTATGGAGAAAGTCCAGTTGATTCGAGAAAGGTTGAAAATAGTTCAGAGTCATCAAAAATCATATGCAGATGTGAGGAGAAAGAATCTTGAGTTTGAAGATGACTTAGTTTATTTGAAAGTTTCACCCATGAAGGGGGAGAAGAGATTTGGAAAGTAGGGGAAGCTCAGTCCTTGATATGTTGTCCCCTATAGAATATTGATCCGTGTTGGAAAGTTGGCACACGAGCTTGAGTTTCCTGCAGATTTGTCATCTGTTCACCCTGTGTTCCATGTATCCTTACTTAAGAAGTCTATTGGTAATCCGGTTGTTGTTGTACCCTTAGAAAGTAGAGATATTCACAGTAGCCACTCTTATGAAAGATTCTAGTTGAGATTCTTGCTCTCCAGATTCATAGACTACGGAACAAAGAATTCCCTTGGTAAAAGTTCTTTGGCAGAATCAATCCGTTGAGGGTACCACTTGGGTAGCAGAAGCAAATATGCGAACCAAGTACAATCATCTTTTAGCCAGATATTCAGACTCAGTTTAAGGTAACAAGTTTCCTCAGACATCTCTTTTCATTCTATGTTTTAGTAATATATATTCACTCTCTTGATAAGTCTTGCTTTTGCAAATCATTTTAGCCATGCAGTCATGCTTATAATTGTGCATACCAGTATGTAATTTTAGTTCCTTAGTAACCTCAACTTAATTTGTCTCATTCGAGGATGAATGTTTCTAAGGGGGAGATATTGTAATGTCCCACACTTTCCTAGTTCAGCTCAGCCCCTAGTATATGCCAGTAGCACTTAGAACGTGAAAATAAAGTTAAGTGTTCAGGGGTTTAGTCACTTTTGACTCCCTTTAAACTCCGAAGATTTTTAAGTTGACCTATGGGCCCCAAGATGATGATTTTTGAGCTGAACTATATTCATGGGTGTAAGTAGTATGTCTCGGGCATGTTATGGATTTTTTGAACAAGGATTAGATGGTGTTTGGATTGGAATTCTAGTAGCTCACTGCGATTCCTTCGCGTCGCGGTGAGTATGGCATCAAGAGGTCCATCGCATCGCGGTGGAGTGTAAAAAGTCAACTGTTCTTTTCCAAATGGTCACCGCAATTTTATCGCATCATGGTGGGTATCGTGATGACCCATTCACCACGTCGTAGTAGGTATCGTGCTGACCTATTCACCGCATCACGGAGAAGCCCAAATAAGCAATTGTCTAAATCCAGTGAGTCACCGGGATTCCACCACGTCGTGGTGGGATCACGATGACCCACTCACTACATTGCGGTGAAGCCTTAAACGGCATTCCAGTTCTGAGTTTTAAATTTCCAAGGGTAGTTTAGTCTTTTTCCATGCCGTCAATTTGTAAAAACCAAAGATTTAAGCCTATTCTAAGCATATTTTATTCATTATTGATCAAATTACTCTCCAAGAAACCCTAGAGCTTCAATTTTAAACTTCAAGAAAAACCAAAATTCATCATTCCTATTCCAAGATAATTTAAAATTTGAGTTTCCCGATTCAAGAACTTCAAGAAACAATCTTCATGAACACAAATAGGAATTCAAAGTCAAGTGCCTTCATCAATTTAGTTAATTAAGGGGTGTGGGATTATGAACAAGGATAACGCTTTTATCATTGTGCCTAAAACTAGTTTTTAAACTTGAATATACATGATTTGATTATATGGTTTATACCCAATTGTCATTATTTGATGTTTATAATGTTACAAGCCATTTGAATGTTGAATTGCATCTCTATTTTACATATCCATATGTTTTTCTTCGTTTTACATAGATTGAGAATTGAATATCATTTCCTTAACTAGAATTGTTAAAGAAATTTTAAGATTTTGATTATCAGGCATGAACCTTGGGATGATTTGACATGAGTTAAAGCATGGGTTATTAAGCCCTAGTTTGAATGTTGATATTCCAAAAAGATTATGCTTTTAAGCATCCTATGATTAGTTTATATTCAGTTTTTGAATAAGATTGGTCTTTTGATCCTTAGCTGAGATATAGAATCCACTTTACAGTTTAGATTACAGCTTTGATTACAGTTTAAAGTAAATAAATACATAGTTGGTTTTCATTATAAACCCTTGTGCTATTTTAAAGTGGATTACAGAATGAGCATACAGATTAAAGGGAGTAGCATTTAGCACCGAGAGAGAAGTGTGGTTTAGCGCATCCTACTTCTCCAGAACTATGAACCAATGCAGGTACAGATTCAGATTATATTCCATTATATATGGATATAGATACAAATTGTGATCATACTCCTTGGAAAAAGTATTACACCTCTCTCCAATGTGAGGTTTTCCCCTTAGGGGAACTAGACGCCGGACTCCATGATAGCTCACATGATTTATGTTGGTTAGCAGAACCTTCCTAACAGCAAATACTTACAGAAAAGATTTAAAATTTAAGTGTGAAGGCTCACAGTTTCATTCAGATATTATTTTACGTCAGATATTAGTCATAAGATTTCAAATTACATTTTACAGATATAAAAGTGAGTCCTTTCTACACTTAGACTGCATGATTTAAAGATAGAATACAAGTACAACTTTTAGAACTAAATGTGATGGCACACGAGACTTACACAGTATGCTTTATCATTTATGATTTATGATTTTCAGCTTTTAGTTGTTCCGGCCAATGTGAGTCATTACATTTAGCATGCATTCTTTCATAAATTTTTATGAGCATTGAGATATTTTTTTACTGATACATTCACCCCCACATGCTCAATATATTCCAAAAGTAATGATCCACATATATGTATATGTCCTATATTATTTAATAATGTAGGTTCAGGTTCTCAGTTCCAGCTGCGTGATCGACCAAGAGGATCTCTATATAAATCCCGAAAATTGGTGAGTCCTCATAGTTCGTGGTCCCAGTTATTCAGACTTTCAGTTTATTAAAGTAGCCTATTTAGTTATTCTTAGTTAGATTGAGTCAGTTAGGGGTCTGTCCCAGCGGCTCTCTAGTTGTTAGTAGTAAAGGCATGTCAGACTGCTAGATATAATTCAAATTTCCAGCGGCTCTCTATTTGTTAGTAGTAGAGATGTCAAACTGCTAGTTATAATTCAAATTTGCAGTGTTGATTGTCCTGACTTTTATGTCAAATATTCTCAGATATTATGTTTAGTTAATTCCAGTTTAGATTAGACAGAATTCAGCATTTCAGCATTTATTTTATTTTTATATTTCTCTATTATGAGTTTCGGATTTAATAGAAGGCTTGTAGGGTTAGCTTAAGACTACTCGCAGTCTTGAGCATCGTGTGACGTCTCAGGACTCATTTTCGGGGTGCTACATAAACCAAGAAGATTGATGGAATAATTCACCAAGACAATCCCCAAAGAAATCCCTTAGTTGAAACCCTAGCTCTTTGCCCCAAAATCTCTTGAGAGAATTATGATATGTTTAGGCAGAGAATCTAAGTGTTTAAAAGTAAAATAACAGGGTAAATAACCTCCTAAGTGTTTTAGAAGTCATGGGTCCTTATTAGGGTATGTAGGGAAATGTCCAGAATACCCGCACTTAAATTCCATAAAAACCTGACACTTGGTTACGACTGACCTCCTTACCAGTCGTAACCTATCATATAGTTGATACCCACTCAATCGTAACTGATACTCAACCATGGATCATACATTTTCCAGTAGATGAATCATCCAACCAAGTCATAACCTCCGCATACGATCTGTACCCACGATCTGTATCCCTAGCAGAATAAAAAACCAGGAGGATCAAAGACTGGCCACCTTACGAGTCAGCTATATGACTTGTACACATACCTTACGACTCATACCCTCAAGTCGTATGCATTATACTATCCAAAACCATCCCACAACTAACATTGATCATCTTATGATAGGAATTCACCACTCGTACCCCAACTTATGGCTCATACCATGAGTCAAAATGGGACCGAAGAATGAGATTCCAGGAAATTTTCTAAAGGTCCAGACCTAGGATGCTTCAGTCTCCCCCACTAGGAATATTCATCCCTAAATAACGGATAAGGTAGGGGTAACCACACACAGAGCCATTTGCATTGTCAAACTTCCCTTTAACAAAGATTGAAAACAAAGAGACAAAGATGTTAATCTTAACTTTGACAAACTCAAAAAATAAAGATGTGTTCAAGAACACATACCTTCCGCACGAATACTAGGAGCAGAAAACAAAAGTGGATACTTAGACTTCATATCCTCTTCTGCTTCCCACGTGGCCTCTTCCACCTTATGGTTCCACCATGGAACCTTAGCCAAAGCCATATCATTGGTCTGTAACCGACAAACCTGTCTATCTAATAGCTCAATGGGAACCTCTTCATAAGACAGAGAATCTGACATGTCTAACCTTTCCAAAGGCATAATTGAAGACGGATCACCAACAGACTTACTCAACATAGAAACATGTAATACCGGATGAACCAAACTAAAAATCGCAGGCAACTCCCACTTATAAGCAGCATTGCCTGCTCTCAGCAAATCTTATAAGGACCAATGTACTGAGGACTGAGCTTTCCCTTTTTGCCAAACTGTACTATTCCCTTCATAGGAGATACCTTAAGGAAAACCTTATCCCCAACTACAAACTCGAAGTCTCTACGCCTAATATCCCTATAGGACTTTTGACGACTATGGGAAGCCTTGAGGCTATCCCAAATCACCTTCAACTTTTTTATAGCTTGACGAACCAAATCTGAATCAAACAAATCAGCCTCACCGAGCTAAAACCAACCAATAGGAAATCTACACCTCCTACCATACAATGCCTAAAAAGGAGACATATGAATGCCCTTATGATATCTATTATTGTAAGCAAACACTACCAAAGGTTGATACTCCACCCAAATACCACCATAATCAATCACACAGGTTCGAAGCATATCTTCCAATGTCTGAATAGTTCTTTCTGCATACCCATCCGACTGTGGGTGGAAAGTCATACTCAGACTCACCTTTGTCCCCAACCCTTTCTGCAAAGACCGCCATAAGGGGATGTAAAATATGTACCGCAATAAGAAATAATTAAAATAGGCACCCCATCCAGTTTCACAATCTCTTGAAGATAAAGCTTGCCATAATCCTCCACCAAAAAGCTAGTCTGCACAGGCAAAAAATATGCAGACTTCATCATCCTATCCACAATGACCCAAATTGAATCAAATTGTTTTTTAGACCGAGGAAGACCAGTAATGAAATCCATATTATCTCCTTCCACTTCCATTCAGGCAACTTAATCTCTTGTATACCGACCAGGCCTCATGTGCTCAACCTTAACTTGTTGACACACCATGCACTTGGACACAAAATAAACCACGTCCCACTTCATGCCACTCCACCAATAGATCTCGTTGAGATCATGGTACATCATAGTAGAACTAGGATGAACAACATAGCACGACTTGTGCGCCTCATCCAAGATCCTTTGTCAAAAACCATCTACATCAGGAACACACAACCTCCCTTGGTATCGCAAAGTACCATGTCCACTAATCTCAAAATCTACTACCTTTTTTCCACCAATGCTACCCTTGATTTTCATCAAGGAAGAATCCAACACATGTTTCTCCTTAATCTCTACAATAAGAGATGATCTAACTACTTCTTGCACCACCACACCACCATCCTTGGAGTCCAAGAAACGAATCCTAAGATTTTCCAAGTGGTGAATATCCTTCACCAATTCCCGCTTTCCTTCTTCCACATAAGCCAATCTACCAATGGACAACCTTCTAAGAGTATCAGCCACCACGTTAGCTTTACCTGGGTGGTAGTGAAGACTCATATCATAGTCTTTGTTAATCTCAAGCCATCTTCTCTATCTGAAATTAAGCTCTTTCTAGGAGAACAGATACTACAAACTCTTATGATCAGAAAAGATATCCACGTGGACCCCGTACAAAATTGTCGCCATATCTTTACAGAAATCACAACAGCCTACAACTCTAAATCATGAGTAAGATAGTTCCTCTCATGCACCTTCAACTTCCTGGAAGCATAGGTTATCACCTTCCCATGTTGCATCAACACACAACCAAGACCAATTTGAGATACATCACAATAAACCACAAACCCATCATTGCCTTCTGCAAAAGTCAGAACTAGAGCTAAAGTCAATTTATCCTTCAACTTCTCAAAACTCCCCTCATACGCATCCTACCAAGAAAACTTAACCTTCTTATAAGTCAACTTAGTCAAAGGAGCAGCTATTGATGAGAAACTCTCCATAAACTACCTATAATACCTGGCTAAAAGCAAAAAGCTCCAACTATCAGATGTAGTCGTAAGTCTAGGACACTTCTTCACCACAGCCACCTTCTATGGATCCACTATAATCCCTTTACTGGAAATAATATAACCTAACAAAGTCATGGCATTCAAAAAAAACTCACACTTAGAGAACTTAGCAAACAATCGTTAATCCCTTAAGGTCTGCAACACCACACAGAGATGATTAGCATGATCCACCTCACTCTTTGAATACACTAGAATATCATCAATAAATACAATGATGAAGAGATCTAAATACTGTCGAAAAACTCTGTTCATCAGATCCATAAATATTGTCAGGGAATTTATCAATCCAAATGACATCACCAAGAACTCATAATGCCCATATTGAGTGCGAAAAGTCTTCTTAGGGATATACACCTCCCTAATCTTCAACAGATGGTGCCCAAACCAAAGATCTATCTTAGAGAAGAACTTCGCACCAAGCAACTGGTCAAATAGATCATCTATCTAAGGGAAAGGATATTTGTTCTTGATCATAACCTTATTCAAATGCCTGTAGTCGATTGATGTTGGGCGTATTTACACGCCTAAAGTACTATAATTTACCCATATTTTAGCTAAGTTTTAAGGACAAAATATATAATTCCTGCGCTTTTAGTCCTTTTTCCTATAAGTGAGCTAACCAACGTGATTAGTATGTTTTTAGGTATAAATAATGAAGATTTCAGCATTTTGTGGACTGTTGGGCAGCAAAGGAAACTTCATGTAAGAAGGAAGACAGCTTTTGGAAGCTTGAGGACTAAATATGATGCATAGAGAATCTGTCCAGGGCAAAAACAGTATTTTGACATACTTAAGGGTGCAGCAGTAACCTAGTAGGAATATGACAAGGATGCAGTAACTTAGTAGGAATAGGATATGGATGCTATAAAAACCCTATTTTGCTGAATTTTTCAGCATTCTCTCTCATTGTCGTTATTTTTCTCTTGGACGCCACATTCATTCTATTTTCTATTCATCCTATTTTCTATTCAATTCTATTTTTCTTTTATTCGACATTTAGTACTATTCACATTACTTTCTGACAGAGAAAGCACGGCTCTTGTGACCAACGTGAGATCGTTCAAGCTTTGATACGATGATGATGTTTATTGTGATCTCCGTTGCACTCATGAGTAGCTAAACTTCTCTGTTAGGGTTATGGAAGCCTTATGATATACTATCTATTACTATGAGTTTGTGAATTGTTGATATGTATGCTACTTATATCATTACTCTCTTCATCTTAATTGAATTCTTGTGGTTGCAAACATAGGGATTACGCCATTATAGCATTAACTTTTTCGAGAGAAAAGTTACATGTTTGGAAAAGAGAGTGTGACAAGGAAATAGGGCTACCAACCCCTGTTTACAAGTTAGTGCCGTAACTGGATTAACCTCTTGGAGAGTTTGTACCATTAGTCATACGCTTTAAGCTCGAGAGAGTTAAAGTGAAATAATCCTTGATGGTCGAGAGACGCTAGGATTTACCATTAGAATACAAACCTTTATAAGTGCATGCATATCTGAATTCCGCATAACTCATAGTTAATAGATACGTAGAACTCATAAGGTGGACATAACCCTAACTCATTCTTTTCTGTGATCAACTCCTACTACATTAATTGTTTCAATATTTACTTTGTTTACCTTATTGCACGCTACAATTCAAATCCCCCCTTTCCATAGAATTTTCGACCAACAGTCTAATAATAGTTGCAACACTTAATGACCGAGTATTCCCTGTGGGATTCGACACCCAACCCAGTTGGGTTCTATATTTGACATCGACCGCTTACACTCTTACGAGAGCTATAGTTTGAGCGTTATCAAATTTTGGCACCGTTGTCGGGGAATACTGTTGTCTACTAAGTTTGTGATAGTTACTAGACCCTTTGGTCAAAGATTCTCAGATTTTACTTTTAGTTGTTGTTTTTGTTTTATTTAGGTTTTTCTCAGGGTATGCCAAATACTCGAAGTTCTGGTCAGCCATTATTACCCATAAACCCTGAACCGTAACTTATTGGCAGAATGGATGCACAACGTGACATTAAAAGAAGGGCTGCTCAACAGGAGCAGGCTAGATTAGCTGCATTGGCCGCTGCTCAAGTGTATAAATTGAATATTAATAACCCAGAGCGAGCAACAAATCCTGATAATGAGGACCTGGGTGATGATGAGTTACTGAATCCTAGGCGTACTGATGAAGTGGCGGCACCTAGGCAGAGAAGAGATCGTCAAGCTAGAATAAGACCTAAACGCTGAGCTGTGCAGGTTCCGTTCGATGATAATGATGACGACCTGGATGGAGCTGGTGCCACAGAGGCTATTATTCCTCCGCCCTTGGCACCCGGAGCAAAGTTCAATATCACTAGCATTATGATTCAGTTATTGCAGCTCAAAGGGTTATTTGGTGGTCTTGTAGAAGACAATCCGAATATGCATCTGATTTACTTTATCTCAACATGCAAGGCATTTGATAATCTAGGGGTTGGACAGAATGCGATTCGGCTGCGCTTATTTCCACTGTCTCTATCTGGAGAGGCAACTCTATGGTTGAACGGGCTAACTCCTGACTCTATCACTAATTGGAGGCAACTAAAAGACGCTTTCCTAGAAAGATTCTATCCGTCATCCAAGAGAGCATAATTAAGAGATGAAATCAACAATTATCGATAGCTTCCAACTGAAGCTCTCCACGAAACATGGGAGAGGTTCAAGAAGAAGCTTATGAGGTGCCCAAATCATCATATGACCAATGTCCACTTGATGGAGATATTATACCGGGCTTTGAATTCGGTGACTAATCCAGTGGTTGATAATGCTTCGGGTGGTTCATTCATGGACCTTACTTTTATTCAGGCAAGTGATATGCTAAATCGTATGACAAAGCAGAGTAAAGCTTGGCATACCAGGGATTCTGAGGTAGCAAGCTCTACTGTATCTTTTGGCATGACTGCAGAACAAAGGCGAAGAGAAGAGGAACGTGACCAAGATATAGCACACATCAAAATGCAGATGGATCTTCTTACCAAGCATCTATTATCAGGGAAGACCAAAAAAGTCAAAGCTGTGGTGTCACGGGGAAAAGATGAATCCAATTCTGAAGAAGAAGCTAACTACTTGAATAATCAGGGGGGTTTCCGAGGCAATGCCTAAGGAAACCAAGGTCAGAACAATTATGATAAATTTGGAAACAAGAACCAAGATCAAGATAGTTGGAAAAACAAGACTGAAAGGAGTGGTTTGTATGTTCCTCCTGGAAACAGTGAGGCTATGGCGTCTGGCTCTGGGAAAATGTCCATGGAAGATATGATGGCTAAGCTATTGAAAGGAGTGGAGGCAACCAACACGGGAGTAACTTAGGTAAAGAACGATTTTTCCTCAATAAATCAACTGGTTGACTCGCATTCCATTGCAATTAAACAGCTGGAACAACAAATGAGTCAACTATCGGTGGCATTCAATCAACAAAAAGCTGGCACTTTACCTAGTGACACTATGCAAAATCCAAGGAATGATGGATCATGCATGGCTATTACTACCAGGAGCGGTAAGGTGTTAGACAATCCGTCTAAAGGCAAGCTGGTGGTTGATGATATAGAGGAGAATGTTATTGATGCAGATTGTGATGATTCTGTAGAAGCTGAAAATCAAAATAAGAGCATTCATGAGAAAACTATTCCCCTTCCACCACCACCTTTTCCTCAAAGACTGAAGAAGAAGGCTGATGACACTCCTGAAAAGGTTGATAATCGGAAGAAAGATAAAAAGAAAATGGTGGAGAAAACTATTCCCCTTCCACTACCACCTTTTCCTCAGAGATTGAAGAAGAAAGCTGATGATACTAGGTTCAGTAAATTCATGACTATGTTGAAGCAGTTGACTATTAATGTGCCTTTGGTGAAGGCTTTGGAACAGATGCCTGGATACGCTAAATTCATGAAGGACCTTTTGACAAAGAAGTGGGCAGTAAGCTATGAGCTGGCAGATAATGTTCAGCATTGTAGTGCAATTGCCACGAGGTCTTTAGTACAGAAGAAGGAAGATCCTGGTGCTTTCACTATTCCTTGCACGATTAGATCTATGAATTTTGCTAAGGCATTGTGCGATTTGGGAGCTAGCATCAATTTGATGCCGCTATCCGTCTACAGGAAGTTGGGGTTGGGTGATCCTACACCAACCAAAATGCAGCTCGTGAAGGCAGATAGGGCGGTAAAATGACTTGTGGGTATCTTGAATGATATGTTGGTGAAGGTTTCCACCTTCATATTTCCTGCAGACTTTGTAATTTTGGATTGCGAGGTGGATTCTGAAGTTCCCATAATCTTGGGATGCCCTTTTCTCGCAATTGGAAGTGTGCTCATTGATTTAAGAGCTAATGAGCTTTTATTTCGGTTGAATAACGAAGTGGTCCATTTTGATGTATGCAAATTGATGAAGCAGCCCAAAGATATGGATGTGCTCTCTGTAGCTGATGCTTATTATGAGGATGAAAAAGAATTATCTGTAGAGAAGCAGCTTACTGATGAGCCATTGTCTGCTGTGCTTTTGAATTTTGAGAGTGAAGATGTTGAGGATCATGAAGAAACTATTTGTGCTCTAATAGGAATAGGGTCCTATTCTCATGCTCCTAAGAAGCTGGACCTTGATCTTAAGCATCGACCTTCACCAACAGTGAATACTTCCGTTGAAGAGACACTAGTGCTAGAATCGGAAAAGCTCCCCAGTCACCTAAGATATGCGTTCTTGGGAAATGGAAATACACTTCCGGTGAGTGTTGCGGCTGATTTAGGTGAACAGCACGTAGAGGCTCTCATCTCTGCTCTGAAGAGGTACAAGAGAGATATGGGATGGACTATTGATGATATAATTGGTATCCCTCCTGGGATATGTATGCACAAGAGTCATCTCGAAGAATATTGCATGCCTACAAGTAAGCATCAGCGTCGTCTGAATCCATTCAGAAAATGATGCACCATATATCTCAATGAAGTATAAGTAATCGAGATAACTATGTTGTGCCGCGATAATAAATCAAGCGCTAGATGGGAGGCAACCCATCATCTTTAATTGTTTTCTTTTACTAGGAGTTTGTTTTTGTAGTCGAGCCACGCCCAAAACTAAGGTGCTTGATGGGAGGCAACCCATCGTTCTAATCATTTTTGTTGTTTTTGAGTAAGTGTAGGTCCAAGACGTATAAAGGAGAAGATTGGTCTCAAATTTTGATTTGGGAGTGTGTCATGTTGAAGGTGGTAAGTTAGGAATGAAGAAGCAAAGGCTATTGGTTAGGCATTGCCTATACAAATCTAGGCAACGAACAAGGCAAGGCCTATGTAAATCTAGGCAACGAACAAGGCAAGGCCTATGCTATGGCCTAAGCTCTCTGAATCTACAATGCCATAGCATAGGCGCCGCCTATGACCAACAATGCCATAGCATAGGTGCCGCCTATTCTCAACTAGGCAAAGCATTAGGCTCCGCCTATGCCAATGTCTTTGGTATCTGAATCTATAATGCCATAGCATAGGCGCCGCCTATGCCAAGCATAGACAAAGCATTAGGCGCCGCCTATGCCCACTTTTTGGTCTCCTAATCCGATTTTAAATGAGTCAAACCCGACCCAAGACTTCGTCTATAAATAGAACTTCAACCTTAAGACAAAAGGCACTTGTTTGCTCAACCTAAACGCCGCCTACCCTTACCAAATCTCTCAAAAATTTTCTTTTTGCTCTTCTAACCTTGCAAGATCATCTTCCGAGGCCATCACCAAGTAAGTACTTCTTTTATACTCCGTAGTTGTTTAAATACTACGCTTATCATGATTTGTTAGATCTTGATGTGGTGTTGGTAATTTGAATGTGGTTGGTTTGTTATGATACATCTAGTTGAGTAAATGAATACGTGTGGGTGTTCTTAACTTTGTTCCAACTTGTATTTGATTTTGATACACTATCATACTTTTGCGGAATCGACATGGTGAAGTTACTGGCATAATCTTCAAAATTGAAAGATTGAATGTTTGAATGACTCGTTCATCGGGATACAAATCATGATTGAATACAAGCATGAGATGTTGTGATTATTTCTATGTCATAACTTGATATGATCTCTATGTAGTAGTCTTGTTAAAAAGGTGCATTAATCCAAACATGAAAGTATTGTCAAGATTACATGAAATAGAGTTGGAAAGGATAGTTAAAGATGACATGAAAGTATGACTGTACTAAACGTGTTGTTGGAACATATCGCCTATATGTATGTCGATGAAGTCTGAGTAATCGACATCACTCACTTAATTAGTTTGTACCAATAAATTAAGTGTGGGGTGGTGCCACTATTGTTTGTAACAACATGACTCTATTATGATCTAAGGTAGAATGGAACAAAAAGGATGACAGGGAAAAGAAAAAGTGTCCACCTCATAGAAAGGTAAGAAAAGAGGAAGAAAAGAGCAAGCTGAATCCTCCGTGCTGCAAATACCTCGACGAACTCTTGGAATCAACTGGGGTACATTTTGAGGAACTTCTGAGGATGACGACTCTGATGATGATTTCGATAAAAGGGGTATGACCCCAGACATAGAGGAAGAATCCAACTAATCAGGTTTTCCTTATTTATTTCCACTGAGGACAGTGTTTCCCGTCTAAGTGTGGGGTGAGGGTATTTGTATGCTGTATTGTACTTCTTTGCCTGCATCTATTCTCGTTTGTAGTTAAATTTTTAGATTTTTAGATTTTTTATAGATTTTGCATGAAATTGTTCTGATAGGCGGCATGGTATTATGACAAGAGTTTGTGCTAAAATCATTACTATTGAGACTTTTAGGCTCTAAGTGTGACTCACTATGTGATAAGTGTGTGGTTTAATTCCTTCATTTGTTAGGTCAAGGGTCTACACTTCTCCCAATAAAGTTGACCATGTGCCTTGTGTGTGTGAGATAATAGTATATTCTGTGTTGTGGCTGATGCTAGAACTTGCCTGGTGTGTATGTAAAGCGAAATAAAGAGTGTGAGTTTAGGAGAGGATTTAGGCATTTCTTTGGCAGCCTATAATTGTTTACCTTCTTTTTACCTACCCATGTACATTATCCTAGTTAAACCCCTTTGAGCCTTTAGCTATTTTCTTGGACAGCCTCATATGTAAGCCTAATCCATTTTTTTCAAGACCATAATTTGATCCAAATTACTAAGTGCTTTAAATTGTAAAGTCATGTGACAAAATAAGAGGAAATTGGGTGAGAATGACGCCATAGAGTGTATTGGTACTTGAATTGGTTATGAAAAGGAGTGGCTATCATAGAGGTGTGTTATAAAAAAAGAGAGAAGAAAAGAAAAAGAAATAGAAAAACAAATAGATAAATTGTGTTCATGATTAAATAAAAAGATAGTTATGTTTGAATGGCAAAATAGGTGAAAAGGGGTGATAGATGAAAGAAAGGTAGCAGGGTTGATTAAAAGAGAGTGTTAATGGCATAATGTGATGTATCAAAGCGCTTAGGAACATAGTCACTATTTCTGGCCAAAAAAGTCCTACCCATCCCTTAGCCTACATTACAACCTGTAAAAGACCTATTTGATCCTAAGCTTAACATTCTGATATTTAGTGGAGCATTACATTAAGGGCAAGCCTATGGTCATCAGTTGCAACATATGAATTCTTTGTGAGAGTGAGAGCAAGGAGAATATTGTACCCATGTTTAGAAAAATGCAAAACTTGTGAGTGATTATGGGTAATATTTTGTGTGAGACACACATGGTTGACGAGTTTTGGGTAGTTGTGTATGATTCTTTGTGCCTTAACTTGTAGATACGAATTAACCAACATCACGAGTCTATGTTGGAGGTTAAGTTGTTTCTAGCACATATCAAGAAAACTACTCTTTGTTAATAATTGTCGTGCCTGTCTTGATGAATATTTTTTGTTGTTACTGTGAAACCCTAAGTTGATGTTTGGATGGACGTAATATTTTGTTCGAGGACGAACAAAGCTTTAATTGTGGGGTGTTGATGTTGGGCGTATTTACACGCCTAAAGTACTATAATTTACCCATATAATTCCTCAACCTGCTACATATGAACAGTCAAATTTGACATGTCTATATTCTTCCTAAGAAAAGCAGTCTTGCTCTCCAAAATTAGATCTCTATTTAACCCAGAAACAAACTTTCTCATTATCGACCTCATATCAACCACCAAGTCAAGAGAATACCTTGATAACTGATGGAACTTTAAAGCATACTTCTTCAAAGATATTCTCCCTTGCCTGAGGTTCACAAACTTCTTTATCTTAGCTTCTATTAACTCTTGAGGAAATAACTAATCCATGAAGGCATAAGAAAAGGCCTCCTACAAAGCATCCTCTTCTACATCACCCTTATCTCTGTCCTACTCCTTATACCATAGATAAGCAACCTTTTTGAGTTGATAAGCTACAAAGTTTACTCTTTTCTCATTAGTATCCCTCATTACCCAAAAGATCTTCTCCATATCATTAAGAAAGCCCTATAGGTCTTCCTCCACTTTCGTTTCCAAAAAATTTGGAGGAACCATCTTTATAAACTTCCCATGCCTAGCAACCTCAACAGATACAATGCTAGTCATACCCAGCTTGTCTTGAGTAGCAACTAGTTGGGCAATACCATACATGACTGACGAAACTCCTCATTCATCACATTTCCCTGAGGGGCCTGAGGAGCAGTAGGAGGAATAGGAGAAACTTTGATACAATTAGGAATAGGACTATGAGATCAAAGATGTACTCCAGGCATAGGAGGTACCCCTTTAGCATTATCCCCAAATAGGACGGAAGAATTTACATGTGTCCCAGATCTAGAAGGCATGATCTGAAAGATGAACAAATAATGATTAAAGGAGATTCCAGGACTGAAATATCAAGCTTAAAGAAAAAATACCAAGAAATTAAAACATTCCAAAATGTCCTCCAGCTCTCCCATATGAGTGTGGCGCACTACATACCCCTAAAGAGACTATAATCAACACGGCATTGTGGACTCTAAATTGACCATGAACCTAGGCTTTGATACTAACTTTATGCAGCCCGAATCGGGCCTTATCATAATGGGTATTTTAAGTCCAACAGGACGAGGGACCACCCCCTTAACCTAACCCAACAACCTTTCACAGCCTAAGATGAGCTAAATTTTAAATATATAACGAGATAGTGTTATTGTTCACATCAAGACTATGGGATAGGGTCATTACCATAACCAACCCACCGAGTCTAACTGTACCAAAACAACCATCATAACATACCAAACCAAAGAGAATATCAGAACAAAGTATGATAATCAAACCCAAAATGTAATACGATGGAACAACCAACAATCTAATCCAAGGGTGCAAGCCCCAATATACATCTCGATGCCATGGACAACAACAATACCAATCCTGCCCATACAGACCCCCAGAAGTACCACAAAGCCTCTATCTAAAAGAATACATATATTTGGTTGGGACATGCCCCCAACCATGGACAAAACCAATATCCAGAAAGAAATTAAAATATCTAAGAATGTACAACATAAAATGATGCCTTCCAAAAGGACAAAAGCTCACCACTTCAATCCAATAAGCTGTCCCCAAATCAAGTAATATGAAGAAGGAGTCAAACATCTGGTTCCTGCATAGGGTGGGTATATAGTCGCCAGTAGATGGGTTAATGGGTGAACACTAGCATGAAACTTGGGGTAAGGATAAAGTAATGCCAATTACTAAAACCAAGTGAAAAGCATCAAATACAAACAACTATACATATATATAAGTGTTGGGAAAAGGGACCAAGTTTACCATACCATCTAAATCCTTAACATGGGTCGTGTATCTTAGCCGTCTTTCAACCTATGGGCCATATGGGCTCAGCTCCACCGCTAAAAAGGTCCCGATGTGTGTAGCTGTATGACTAGGCAATAACCCTAGGATGAATAGTAAATCCCTCCAATAAAAATGTGACACTCACATGTGGCCATCAAAAACCCCTCATATAGGCAAATATGACATTTAAGTTTTGATCCCTTCAGGATCGCCACCTTTCATGTCTTAGCTTACACTTCCCGCCAATAATGCCTAATTAAAACCAAGTCCAAAAAATCTAATTATCCATTTATTAACCTTGGCTATTTAATAAACCAGTGGTATCTTCATACCACCATATTTGTGTAACATCCCACATTTTTGGAATAGACTTTAAATTGGAATTCTTACGTGTGTTGACTCTAATCCCATGAATTTGTTTTGAATACAAATGTCATGATACTTATACTAGTGTATGAAGTGATTTTGAGGTCAAAAATGTTCATAATAATTACTTATAACAAAGTTGAGCTAAGAGCCTTTGATTCATCCAAAGTTTTGTATTTGATTCTACAAGGGTCGACTTTAACATATATATCTTTTAATATACATGGAAATTTTCAGCTCAATACCCACCAAGTTGCAGATAATTGAATTAGCTTTGCAACGATACAAATTTTACCTTTATTCGATGCCCAAACAAAGAGTTACGACCTTTTTGGTGAAAAGCAATAAGGGGTCTGATAGGCTCGCGATGCAAGGTCCATTCCACCTTTCTGGGGGTCGCGTCCTGAGGTCTACTCCACCTTTTTAGGATTCGCAACGTGAGGTCTATTTACGCAGGAAAAAGAGGCCAAGGGGTAGTTTAGTCCTTTTCCCTCATCCCCAGTCGTCCAAACATGATTTATAACTCAAAAAGGGGTATTATTTTCCCATCTTCTTCAAGTCAACTCACATAAAACCCTTACCTTTTCCAAGAACAAATTCAAGTTTCTTTCTCGAGAAATCAAGGTTTCGGGCAACTAAGTTCAAGAAATCTTTAAGAAATCATCTATTAAGGTATGTTAGATACTCATCAATGGGATCTTTTCACCCATGGAGTCTAAGAACCCAATTTCAAGTTTAAAAGTATGATCCTTATATATTATTATAAATTATGTCCATAAACTTTCATGAATTTTGAATTTTAGGTCATGTTACATGAAATTTTTGTTGTTATTAAACCCTACACGTTTGAATAGTATTGTTCACTGATTTAAGCCTTAATTGGTTATTTAGTATCAAAAATCATACTACTACTACATTTTTAAAACTATTACCCTGCTTAAGCCATGTATTGCAAGTGTTTGATGAAATACCTAAATGATTAGGTTTTGAACAATGACTACTTATTACATATTTAAAATAAAATTACATGTTTACAATGAATTACCTCCATGAAACTCTTATCATCTCGATCATGTATTACATTTCCAAGAGCTTTAATAGAAAGAGCCCTTACACATTTGAAATTTGAAGTATGTTTATCTATACCTTGGTAATTTGGTTTCAAGTTATGATTTCAATTGTTTTCACATGGAATGTATTATAGTATGTTTTAAATATTGTTCTTTTCATATCATGTTCATGCAAATTCAAAACAAAACCCTTAGTTTATGATTTGGTCATATTACCATGCTAACTTATCATGATTAAAATCACCCCCATGGTAAAGTGTTGACCCCCACGTGTTTGATGAAATGGTTAAGTGAATAATTGTGAATAATGATTTCATTCCGTGGTTTCAAATATTTCATGTGTCCCTGTTGTTATTGTTACCAAGTCCTGGGGTTATGAATGCATAAAATTTAGTTGTATACTTTGTCTCAGTATTCTCAAAATGGTTTAGACATTTATAAAAATTATTAGCTAAGTCAGTAATCATGTCAGTCAAACCTAGATCAGTTAGTAATCCAAGTCAGTTCCTTCTTCAGTTAAACTCAGTTCAGTCCCATAATTAGTGTCAGTTCAGTTGGGAGTAGGATTCATCATTGATCGAACCCAGTGATGGGGGCATTCCTGTTAGTATAGGTTTTGACTCTTAGTAGTAATTTGAGATGTATTCCTGCTAGTTTAGGGTTGACACATATCTAATGAGTCTTCTTGTTAGCTTAGGGTTGACAAGATGTCTTCCTGCTATTTTAGGATTGACACAACCATTGTTAGTACCCGTGGAATGGTACTAGTACCGTTCCAAATAGGTTCATAGGTTAGACCCTGATCAACTCAGCTTTAGGGCATGCTGGTTAGATAATACCTCCCACAGTTTTAGTTTTTGTACTCGATTTAGAACTTAGTTTAGTTTTTCTTGACCATAGCATACAGTTTATCTGTTATTTAGTTATTAAATTTTAGTATTTCAGTTTACAGACTATTTTAGAATCATGTCACATGTTTGGTCGTGCACTCTCAGATTTTACAGTATTCACATTTTCATATTAGTTATTTAGTTATCTCATGGTATTCAGTCAGTTATTATTCATGTACATGAGTCCATGAATATTAGCCTAACCCCATATAGCATACCAATTTATTCAAATTACTAACCGCATACTTATTTCTTACGCTATGATCTCTCATATCATATGTTCGGACGCTCAGGTTCCCGACCGTACATAGACATTCTACAACATCAGTAGTAGTAGTTGTAGTGAGTCCTCATATTTTGAGGACCAATTATGTTTGTTTCCATTCTTTCAATTCAGTAGTTAGTTAGATTTAGTTGGGGCCTATCCCACCAACTCTTATCCAGTCAGTTTTAGAAGATTTTGAACACTTCAGACAGTCAGTCAGTTTATCATTATTTTTACAAGTTTGTAGACAATTGTTTTTTGACTATTGTTTTCAAATATATGATTCAAAAATGTTTTATTATTTAAAACCTTATGGTATATTCAGATATTCTACATATGTTATTTTGTTATTATTATTCAGTGCTCATAGCAGGTACCAGCTCATGGGTTAGCTTGTGATCACTTGTGACCGTAAGCACCGTGTGGCATCCAAGGTGTACTCTCGGGGCATTAAAAACTTGGTATCAAAGCCTAAAGTTTTACAGTTTCCTAGGGAGTCTAAATGCCACATTGAATAAAGCCTTGTGCATGTGTGTAAAGCGCGCCACACTTATGGACAAGATGTAAAAAGACGTTTTAGGAAACGTTTCCCTTTTTTAAGTATTCATATCGTGCGAAGAAGAATGAGCTCTATTTAAACTAATTTATAATATAATATTCCTTCCATTTATATAACATGCCTCCCAAAAATTCTAATGGAAGAAAAAATAAAAATCAGCCTGCACCTCCGCCCGTTCAGGAAAATCCTCTTAATGAGTATGTTTCGCATGCCGAGTTCAGAGTTGCATTCACTATTTTAGCCCACTCAGTAGAAGCTCAGAACAACCAGCAGGCTGCTATCCCATTCAATCCACTGGCTAATACCACCGCAGCTAGAATCTAGAATTACACTCAGATGAATCCTCTTTTATTTTTGGAACCTAAGTCTAACTAGGATCCGCAGGATTTTCTTGACATGGTTAGAAGGTGACTAATATTATGGGTGTCTCATCTAGTGAGAGTGTAGATTTGGCTGTTTACCAATTTCAGGATGTAGCTCATACTTGGCATAAATAGTGAAATAAGTATAGAGGCACAAATGCAGGTCCTGTAGAGTGGGAGAAGTTTGACATGACCTTTTTAGATAGGTTCTTCAATTTAGAGTTGAGGAAAGCTAAGGTGATGGAGTTTATTAATCTGAAATACGGTAGTATAAGTGTTAAGGAGTATTTGCTTAAGTTCACTCAGTTGGACAGGTATGCTCCTAATGTGGTGTCGGATAATAGGTCTAGAATGAGTAAGTTTATTTCTGGTGTAGCTGATAGTGTATTCAAGGGGTGTAGAATTGCTATGTTGATTAAAGATACGGAATTGTCTAGGTTTATGGTCCATGCTCAACAGATCAAAGAGGATACGTCTAAGGAGAAAGAGAGAGAGAGTAAGAGAGTTAGGATAAGTAGTTTTAATTTTACTCAGCCAGGGTCAGAGGGTGGTAACCGTTCTTAATTTCGTCAGAAGTTTTTATCTTTAGTTTCATCTTCAGCCATTGCACCAGTACCAAAGTTTAGGAATGACTGTTAGGATGTGCATCCAGGCTTCAAGACGTAGGGTAGTAGGAACAGTGGTCGTACCCATCCGTTCTATGGTGAATGTGGTAGGAATAATAAAGGTGTGTGTAGAGATGGCAGCGATATGTGCTTTGGATGTGTCGAGCCAGGACACAGAGTTAGAGAATGTCCTAAGGTTGGTCCATGGAGTCAACACAGTCATCCCTCAGCTCCATTAGGTCGCCCAACTCAGCAGGGTACCACTTCCAATTCCATCGGTGGTTAACAGCAGAACAAACTTTATGCACTCCAGTCTTTACACGATCAGGAAAGTTCTCCTGATGTGATTGCGGGTACGTTACAAGTCTTTTATTTACATATTTATGCTTTATTAGATCCCAGAGTTTTATTTTCCTTAGTAACCCCCTGTATAGCTATCAAATTTAGTATCATTCCCGAAACTCTAGTAGAACCTTTCTTAGTATCTAGTACCACAAACATAGAATGATAGATTAAATCTATGGGAGAGATTTTAGAACAAGTAACCCAGTCAGGCTCTCAGATTCTAGTAGTGATGTCAGCATGTGTAGAATAGTAGTAAGGGAGGATGATGTCAAATCCATTCTTATCTCAATGCAAATTTTGTACATCAGCCATCATGATATCTCCTCATTCCTTACATATCAGCCCTATGAACATTAGCTCATATTCGTGCACTATTATAGAAAATCATATCTGCTTCCAGTTCCAGGTATAAGGAGTTCCAGTTCACCCAGTAGTCCGAACCATGTTCTATGAATTCAGAAACTCCAAACTCAAGTCATGCAGCTCATGACTCATGTATTCATGTTTTATAGTATGTTCAAATTCAGTACCCATGCAACATTTTTAATGATCAGTAAAATTCAAATTTATTTCATGTATGTCCTCGGTTTAGACCTCTTTAATAAATTCACGTCATTCACCCTCTATTCTTCAAGCATCAATTTCACATTTTAGGTGTTCAATCATGATTCAATCCATAAGTATTTCGAACATCATCTCAATCTTTCCTTAGTATCTCAGCTAAGTCAGTATCATTTGGGGGACAAACTAATTAAAACCTTACCATCCAATGAAACCATTATTCCATTTATTACCAATCAAGGTTATTACAAGTGGTATCGTCATACCGAATATAGTTTGCAAACAATGTCTTTAGCCAACTTTAGGGGATTCTCGTGTACCCCATGGTTCACATTATTTAGCTTACTTGGGAGATTCCCATGTACCCCACAAGTACATCATTATTAGGCTTACTTGGGGGATTCCCGTGTACCACGTAAGTATTTCATTAGTAAGCTTTGATTAGGGGATTCCTGAGTACCTCACAAGACTTTATCATTCAAACCAATTTCATTATTTCGCTCACTTGAGGGATTCTCGTGTACCCCACAAGGTTTTCATTCAAAACAATTTCATAGCCAACAAGACTTTACCATTTAACCAATCTAAACCATGCATACCATTCAAACCATTTGAACCAATGCAAAGCCATCCATATCCATTTAGGCTTCCATTACCAAACCATACCATGCAATAGTTTTAATAAAAGTTTCAAAATAGAGTAAAAGCATTCTCTGTTAAGGGAATACCTTTACCAAGACAAAAACCAAAGCATAAACCATAAATTATAGGCTTACCCATGAACCTTTTATTAAACCATAACCAACAAGCACCAACATGTGCAAACCATCACCAAAAAACATGTAAAAACATAGTTTAAACCAACACCCAACAATATGCGTCAAGACCCTCAACATTGATTTCAAAACCACCATTTATGATTTATAATCCATGTTTAAAACACTATAAATCATGCTTGTTAGTTGGAATTAACAATGAGAGAAGGAATACGTTCCTTATACCAGAAAATTTTGGAGAGAAGATTGAATCTTGAGCATTTTGGAGAGAAGATTGACTCTTGAGCCCCTTTGAGGAACACTTAAAAAAACCCTAGCCTTCAATCATCAAGAGTGAGTTTGAGAGATTATTTTAAATGTTTCTATTCTCCTAAGTGTGTTATAAGAGGCCACCAAGGGTTACATAATGTGGCGACATAAGGGTTTGAGGTGGGAAATGTTCGGACTACCCTCAGCTTAAAAGTTGAAAACCAAGTCCCAGGTGGGTACGATTCACCCCCCTTAGTCATATCCTAGGGTACGAGTGGTACACTAACTCGTACCCTAGACCCCACCATGGTACCCAATACTGACTAACATATGACCACCTAGGTCTAAGTCATATCTTAGGGTACAAATGGTACCCACAACCCGTATCCTAGACAAAATCAACTAGACTAGTCCACAAGTTTCATACGACTTAGCTTTATACACCTCGTATCCCAGTATACGACTCTTATGAAGTTGATTCGTATCTTGGATAGTAAGCAATACAAACCATCTATCCAACATATGAGTTATCCATCGCCAAATTGTACCCAAGGGTACGATTAGTACCCTTGAGTTGTACCTTGTCTAGAGTGTCCTAAACTCATGAAATTTTACAAGGCCAAGATTTTGGGTGTTTGATTCTCCCCCACTAGGATCATTCATCCTCAAATGAAGGGTAAGGGTGAGAAAAAGCATGAGATATCACATTAAGAAACACCGACCTTCCTCCAACTAAATTATAAAAGAAAGACATAATTCAAGATGGGAAGATCATCACACATCCCAAGCATTACAATTCAAGATGGGAAGATCATCACACATCCCAAGCATTATTTACACCCTAACACCTCCATTCCGACCTCTAACTAAGTTCAAAAACAAAGATGCAAGAGAAACCATTACTTTCGTTTAACCAAGTTAGAAAACAATGATGTGACGAATAACACATACCTTACACATAAGTTTTTGGGATGAAGAGCCAACACGGATACTTAGACTCTGTCCTCTTCTGCATCCTAAATGGCTTACTCAGACTTTTGGGTTCCACCATAGAACCTTCACCGAAGCCATACCTATTGTTCACAACCGGCGAATTTACCAGCCCAAGATCCTCATTGGGACCTCCTTGAAGAACAAGGAATCTGTGATACCATTACCACCCAAAGGAACCAACCAACGAAGGACCATCCAAACCCTACCTCAATACAACATACAGAACACTGAACGAATGGAACGTATACTAGTAATCAAGTCCAATTCAACTTACAATTTCCCATAGACGCATCACCACAAGAGCCTGAGTCTAACCTTACACTACTTCCATGTTCAATCCTATCCAAAGTAAAAAGAAAATTAACTTCGGCCACGGTACTCTATTCCCTTTATGCACCCAAAACACTCCTTCACTTCCATCACTATAGTCAAACACCAAGGCCCTTCAAGCTTCAGAAGTACCCAACATACAATTGGTATATCTACCAATCACAACATTTAAGCCTATTGCTTATTTACCCACTGTATGATCTATCCTTCCAATGATCTAGCACCCTATATCATTTTCACAAAGGTTTTCACCACCCATTCCTTTCCTAACCATTTCTTATGACAACAACCTTACATCACTCTTCAAACCCTTACTTTAGTAGCTACCCCAAATCTTCCCTACTTAGGGACTTCTACCCTCTTCGTTTCAAAACATCACCATGTTCCCAAAGCAACTACCATCCTAACACAAGAAAGGTCATTTAAAAAACCAAATTATGGAGTTTTATATGCCACTCAAAGTGAGACTCCCAAAACAAAACACGGCACCATAGGCACATTTTGAGGAACTTCTGAGGATGACGACTCTGATGATGATTTCGATAAAAGGGGTATGACCCCAGACATAGAGGAAGAATCCAACTAATCAGGTTTTCCTTATTTATTTCCACTGAGGACAGTGTTTCCCGTCTAAGTGTGGGGTGAGGGTATTTGTATGCTGTATTGTACTTCTTTGCCTGCATCTATTCTCGTTTGTAGTTAAATTTTTAGATTTTTAGATTTTTTATAGATTTTGCATGAAATTGTTCTGATAGGCGGCATGGTATTATGACAAGAGTTTGTGCTAAAATCATTACTATTGAGACTTTTAGGCTCTAAGTGTGACTCACTATGTGATAAGTGTGTGGTTTAATTCCTTCATTTGTTAGGTCAAGGGTCTACACTTCTCCCAATAAAGTTGACCATGTGCCTTGTGTGTGTGAGATAATAGTATATTCTGTGTTGTGGCTGATGCTAGAACTTGCCTGGTGTGTATGTAAAGCGAAATAAAGAGTGTGAGTTTAGGAGAGGATTTAGGCATTTCTTTGGCAGCCTATAATTGTTTACCTTCTTTTTACCTACCCATGTACATTATCCTAGTTAAACCCCTTTGAGCCTTTAGCTATTTTCTTGGACAGCCTCATATGTAAGCCTAATCCATTTTTTTCAAGACCATAATTTGATCCAAATTACTAAGTGCTTTAAATTGTAAAGTCATGTGACAAAATAAGAGGAAATTGGGTGAGAATGACGCCATAGAGTGTATTGGTACTTGAATTGGTTATGAAAAGGAGTGGCTATCATAGAGGTGTGTTATAAAAAAAGAGAGAAGAAAAGAAAAAGAAATAGAAAAACAAATAGATAAATTGTGTTCATGATTAAATAAAAAGATAGTTATGTTTGAATGGCAAAATAGGTGAAAAGGGGTGATAGATGAAAGAAAGGTAGCAGGGTTGATTAAAAGAGAGTGTTAATGGCATAATGTGATGTATCAAAGCGCTTAGGAACATAGTCACTATTTCTGGCCAAAAAAGTCCTACCCATCCCTTAGCCTACATTACAACCTGTAAAAGACCTATTTGATCCTAAGCTTAACATTCTGATATTTAGTGGAGCATTACATTAAGGGCAAGCCTATGGTCATCAGTTGCAACATATGAATTCTTTGTGAGAGTGAGAGCAAGGAGAATATTGTACCCATGTTTAGAAAAATGCAAAACTTGTGAGTGATTATGGGTAATATTTTGTGTGAGACACACATGGTTGACGAGTTTTGGGTAGTTGTGTATGATTCTTTGTGCCTTAACTTGTAGATACGAATTAACCAACATCACGAGTCTATGTTGGAGGTTAAGTTGTTTCTAGCACATATCAAGAAAACTACTCTTTGTTAATAATTGTCGTGCCTGTCTTGATGAATATTTTTTGTTGTTACTGTGAAACCCTAAGTTGATGTTTGGATGGACGTAATATTTTGTTCGAGGACGAACAAAGCTTTAATTGTGGGGTGTTGATGTTGGGCGTATTTACACGCCTAAAGTACTATAATTTACCCATATAATTCCTCAACCTGCTACATATGAACAGTCAAATTTGACATGTCTATATTCTTCCTAAGAAAAGCAGTCTTGCTCTCCAAAATTAGATCTCTATTTAACCCAGAAACAAACTTTCTCATTATCGACCTCATATCAACCACCAAGTCAAGAGAATACCTTGATAACTGATGGAACTTTAAAGCATACTTCTTCAAAGATATTCTCCCTTGCCTGAGGTTCACAAACTTCTTTATCTTAGCTTCTATTAACTCTTGAGGAAATAACTGATCCATGAAGGCATAAGAAAAGGCCTCCTACAAAGCATCCTCTTCTACATCACCCTTATCTCTGTCCTACTCCTTATACCATAGATAAGCAACCTTTTTGAGTTGATAAGCTACAAAGTTTACTCTTTTCTCATTAGTAGCCCTCATTACCCAAAAGATCTTCTCCATATCATTAAGAAAGCCCTATAGGTCTTCCTCCACTTTCGTTTCCAAAAAATTTGGAGGAACCATCTTTATAAACTTCCCATGCCTATCAACCTCAACAGATACAATGCTAGTCATACCCAGCTTGTCTTGAGTAGCAACTAGTTGGGCAATACCATACATGACTGACGAAACTCCTCATTCATCACATTTCCCTGAGGGGCCTGAGGAGCAGTAGGAGGAATAGGAGAGACTTTGATACAATTAGGAATAGGAATATGAGATCAAAGATGTACTCCAGGCATAGGAGGTACCCCTTTAGCATTATCCCCAAATAGGACGGAAGAATTTACATGTGTCCCAGATCTAGAAGGCATGATCTGAAAGATGAACAAATAATGATTAAAGGAGATTCCAGGACTGAAATATCAAGCTTAAAGAAAAAATACCAAGAAATTAAAACATTCCAAAATGTCCTCCAGCTCTCCCATATGAGTGTGGCGCACTACATACCCCTAAAGAGACTATAATCAACACGGCATTGTGGACTCTAAATTGACCATGAACCTAGGCTTTGATACTAACTTTATGCAGCCCGAATCGGGACTTATCATAATGGGTATTTTAAGTCCAACAGGACGAGGGACCACCCCCTTAACCTAACCCAACAACCTTTCACAGCCTAAGATGAGCTAAATTTTAAATATATAACGAGATAGTGTTATTGTTCACATCAAGACTATGGGATAGGGTCATTACCATAACCAACCCACCGAGTCTAACTGTACCAAAACAACCATCATAACATACCAAAACCAAAGAGAATATCAGAACAAAGTATGATAATCAAACCCAAAATGTAATACGATGGAACAACCAACAATCTAATCCAAGGGTGCAAGCCCCAATATACATCTCGATGCCAAGGACAACAACAATACCAATCCTGCCCATACAGACCCCCAGAAGTACCACAAAGCCTCTATCTAAAAGAATACATATATTTGGTTGGGACATGCCCCCAACCATGGACAAAACCAATATCCAGAAAGAAATTAAAATATCTAAGAATGTACAACATAAAATGATGCCTTCCAAAAGGACAAAAGCTCACCACTTCAATCCAATAAGCTGTCCCCAAATTAAGTAATATGAAGAAGGAGTCAAACATCTGGTTCCTGCATAGGGTGGGTATATAGTCGCCAGTAGATGGGTTAATGGGTGAACACTAGCATGAAACTTGGGGTAAGGATAAAGTAATGCCAATTACTAAAACCAAGTGAAAAGCATCAAATACAAACAACTATACATATATATAAGTGTTGGGAAAAGGGACCAAGTTTACCATACCATCTAAATCCTTAACATGGGTCGTGTATCTTAGCCGTCTTTCAACCTATGGGCCATATGGGCTCAGCTCCACTGCTAAAAAGGTCCCGATGTGTGTAGCTGTATGACTAGGCAATAACCCTAGGATGAATAGTAAATCCCTCCAATAAAAATGTGACACTCACATGTGGCCATCAAAAACCCCTCATATAGGCAAATATGACATTTAAGTTTTGATCCCTTCAGGATCGCCACCTTTCATGTCTTAGCTTACACTTCCCGCCAATAATGCCTAATTAAAACCAAGTCCAAAAAATCTAATTATCCATTTATTAACCTTGGCTATTTAATAAACCAGTGGTATCTTCATACCACCATATTTGTGTAACATCCCACATTTTTGGAATAGACTTTAAATTGGAATTCTTACATGTGTTGACTCTAATCCCATGAATTTGTTTTGAATACAAATGTCATGATACTTATACTAGTGTATGAAGTGATTTTGAGGTCAAAAATGTTCATAATAATTACTTATAACAAAGTTGAGCTAAGAGCCTTTGATTCATCCAAAGTTTTGTATTTGATTCTACAAGGGTCGACTTTAACATATATAACTTTTAATATACATGGAACTTTTCAGCTCAATACCCACCAAGTTGCAGATAATTGAATTAGCTTTGCAACGATACAAATTTTACCTTTATTCGATGCCCAAACAAAGAGTTACGACCTTTTTGGTGAAAAGCAATAAGGGGTCTGATAGGCTCGCGATGCAAGGTCCATTCCACCTTTCTGGGGGTCGCGTCCTGAGGTCTACTCCACCTTTTTAGGATTCGCAACGTGAGGTCTATTTACGCAGGAAAAAGAGGCCAAGGGGTAGTTTAGTCCTTTTCCCTCATCCCCAGTCGTCCAAACATGATTTATAACTCAAAAAGGGGTATTATTTTCCCATCTTCTTCAAGTCAACTCACATAAAACCCTTACCTTTTCCAAGAATAAATTAAAGTTTCTTTCTCGAGAAATCAAGGTTCCGGGCAACTAAGTTCAAGAAATCTTTAAGAAATCATCTATTAAGGTATGTTAGATACTCATCAATGGGATACTTTCACCCATGGAGTCTAAGAACCCAATTTCAAGTTTAAAAGTATGATCCTTATATATTATTATAAATTATGTCCATAAACTTTCATGAATTTTGAATTTTAGGTCATGTTACATGAAATTTTTGTTGTTATTAAACCCTACACGTTTGAATAGTATTGTTCACTGATTTAAGCCTTAATTGGTTATTTAGTATCAAAAATCATACTACTACTACATTTTTAAAACTATTACCCTGCTTAAGCCATGTATTGCAAGTGTTTGATGAAATACCTAAATGATTAGGTTTTGAACAATGACTACTTATTACATATTTAAAATAAAATTACATGTTTACAATGAATTACCTCCATGAAACTCTTATCATCTCGATCATGTATTACATTTCCAAGAGCTTTAATAGAAAGAGCCCTTACACATTTGAAATTTGAAGTATGTTTATCTATACCTTGGTAATTTGGTTTCAAGTTATGATTTCAATTGTTTTCACATGGAATGTATTATAGTATGTTTTAAATATTGTTCTTTTCATATCATGTTCATGCAAATTCAAAACAAAACCCTTAGTTTATGATTTGGTCATATTACCATGCTAACTTATCATGATTAAAATCACCCCCATGGTAAAGTGTTGACCTCCACGTGTTTGATGAAATGGTTAAGTGAATAATTGTGAATAATGATTTCATTCCGTGGTTTCAAATATTTCATGTGTCCCTGTTGTTATTGTTACCAAGTCCTGGAGTTATGAATGCATAAAATTTAGTTGTATACTTTGTCTCAGTATTCTCAAAATGGTTTAGACATTTATAAAAATTATTAGCTAAGTCAGTAATCATGTCAGTCAAACCTAGATCAGTTAGTAATCCAAGTCAGTTCCTTCTTCAGTTAAACTCAGTTCAGTCCCATAATTAGTGTCAGTTCAGTTGGGAGTAGGATTCATCATTGATCGAACCCAGTGATGGGGGCATTCCTGTTAGTATAGGTTTTGACTCTTAGTAGTAATTTGAGATGTATTCCTGCTAGTTTAGGGTTGACACATATCTAATGAGTCTTCTTGTTAGCTTAGGGTTGACAAGATGTCTTCCTGCTATTTTAGGATTGACACAACCATTGTTAGTACCCGTGGAATGGTACTAGTACCGTTCCAAATAGGTTCATAGGTTAGACCCTGATCAACTCAGCTTTAGGGCATGCTGGTTAGATAATACCTGCCACAGTTTTAGTTTTTGTACTCGATTTAGAACTTAGTTTAGTTTTTCTTGACCATAGCATACAGTTTATCTGTTATTTAGTTATTAAATTTTAGTATTTCAGTTTACAGACTATTTTAGAATCATGTCACATGTTTGGTCGTGCACTCTCAGATTTTACAGTATTCACATTTTCATATTAGTTATTTAGTTATCTCATGCTATTCAGTCAGTTATTATTCATGTACATGAGTCCATGAATATTAGCCTAACCCCATATAGCATACCAATTTATTCAAATTACTAACCGCATACTTATTTCTTACGCTATGATCTCTCATATCATATGTTCGGACGCTCAGGTTCCCGACCGTACATAGACATTCTACAACATCAGTAGTAGTAGTTGTAGTGAGTCCTCATATATTGAGGACCAATTATGCTTGTTTCCATTCTTTCAATTCAGTAGTTAGTTAGATTTAGTTGGGGCCTATCCCACCAACTCTTATCCAGTCAGTTTTAGAAGATTTTGAACACTTCAGACAGTCAGTCAGTTTATCATTATTTTTACAAGTTTGTAGACAATTGAATTTTGACTATTGTTTTCAAATATATGATTCAAAAATGTTTTATTATTAAAACCTTATGGTATATTCAGATATTCTACATATGTTATTTTGTTATTATTATTCAGTGCTCATAGCAGGTACCAGCTCATGGGTTAGCTTGTGATCACTTGTGACCGTAAGCACCGTGTGGCATCCAAGGTGTACTCTCGGGGCATTAAAAACTTGGTATCAAAGCCTAACGTTTTACAGTTTCCTAGGGAGTCTAAATGCCACATTGAATAAAGCCTTGTGCATGTGTGTAAAGCGCGCCACACTTATGGACAAGATGTAAAAAGACGTTTTAGGAAACGTTTCCCTTTTTTAAGTATTCATATCGTGCGAAGAAGAATGAGCTCTATTTAAACTAATTTATAATATAATATTCCTTCCATTTATATAACATGCCTCCCAAAAATTCTAAAGGAAGAAGAAATAAAAATCAGCCTGCACCTCCGCCCGTTCAGGAAAATCCTCTTAATGAGTATGTTTCGCATGCCGAGTTCAGAGTTGCATTCACTATTTTAGCCCACTCAGTAGAAGCTCAGAACAACCAGCAGGCTGCTATCCCATCCAATCCACTGGCTAATACCACCGCAGCTAGAATCTAGAATTACACTCAGATGAATCCTCTTTTATTTTTGGAACCTAAGTCTAACTAGGATCCGCAGGATTTTCTTGACATGGTTAGAAGGTGACTAATATTATGGGTGTCTCATCTAGTGAGAGTGTAGATTTGGCTGTTTACCAATTTCAGGATGTAGCTCATACTTGGCATAAATAGTGAAATAAGTATAGAGGCACAAATGCAGGTCCTGTAGAGTGGGAGAAGTTTGACATGACCTTTTTAGATAGGTTCTTCAATTTAGAGTTGAGGAAAGCTAAGGTGATGGAGTTTATTAATCTGAAATACGGTAGTATAAGTGTTAAGGAGTATTTGCTTAAGTTCACTCAGTTGGACAGGTATGCTCCTAATGTGGTGTCGGATAATAGGTCTAGAATGAGTAAGTTTATTTCTGGTGTAGCTGATAGTGTATTCAAGGGGTGTAGAATTGCTATGTTGATTAAAGATATGGAATTGTCTAGGTTTATGGTCCATGCTCAACAGATCAAAGAGGATACGGCTAAGGAGAAAGAGAGAGAGAGTAAGAGAGTTAGGATAAGTAGTTTTAATTTTACTCAGCCAGGGTCAGAGGGTGGTAACCGTTCTTAATTTCATCAGAAGTTTTTATCTTTAGTTTCATCTTCAGCCATTGCACCAGTACCAAAGTTTAGGAATGACTGTTAGGATGTGCATCCAGGCTTCAAGACGTAGGGTAGTAGGAACAGTGGTCGTACCCATCCGTTCTATGGTGAATGTGGTAGGAATAATAAAGGTGTGTGTAGAGATGGCAGCGATATGTGCTTTGGATGTGTCGAGCCAGGACACAGAGTTAGAGAATGTCCTAAGGTTGGTCCATGGAGTCAACACAGTCATCCCTCAGCTCCATTAGGTCGCCCAACTCAGCAGGGTACCACTTCCAATTCCATCGGTGGTTAACACCAGAACAAACTTTATGCACTCCAGTCTTTACACGATCAGGAAAGTTCTCCTGATGTGATTGCGGGTACGTTACAAGTCTTTTATTTACATATTTATGCTTTATTAGATCCCAGAGTTTTATTTTCCTTAGTAACCCCCTGTATAGCTATCAAATTTAGTATCATTCCCGAAACTCTAGTAGAACCTTTCTTAGTATCTAGTACCACAAACATAGAATGATAGATTAAATCTATGGGAGAGATTTTAGAACAAGTAACCCAGTCAGGCTCTCAGATTCTAGTAGTGATGTCAGCATGTGTAGAATAGTAGTAAGGGAGGATGATGTCAAATCCATTCTTATCTCAATGCAAATTTTGTACATCAGCCATCATGATATCTCCTCATTCCTTACATATCAGCCCTATGAACATTAGCTCATATTCGTGCACTATTATAGAAAATCATATCTGCTTCCAGTTCCAGGTATAAGGAGTTCCAGTTCACCCAGTAGTCCGAACCATGTTCTATGAATTCAGAAACTCCAAACTCAAGTCATGCAGCTCATGACTCATGTATTCATGTTTTATAGTATGTTCAAATTCAGTACCCATGCAACATTTTTAATGATCAGTAAAATTCAAATTTATTTCATGTATGTCCTCGGTTTAGACCTCTTTAATAAATTCACGTCATTCACCCTCTATTCTTCAAGCATCAATTTCACATTTTAGGTGTTCAATCATGATTCAATCCATAAGTATTTCGAACATCATCTCAATCTTTCCTTAGTATCTCAGCTAAGTCAGTATCATTTGGGGGACAAACTAATTAAAACCTTACCATCCAATGAAACCATTATTCCATTTATTACCAATCAAGGTTATTACAAGTGGTATCGTCATACCGAATATAGTTTGCAAACAATGTCTTTAGCCAACTTTAGGGGATTCTCGTGTACCCCATGGTTCACATTATTTAGCTTACTTGGGAGATTCCCATGTACCCCACAAGTACATCATTATTAGGCTTACTTGGGGGATTCCCGTGTACCACGTAAGTATTTCATTAGTAAGCTTTGATTAGGGGATTCCTGAGTACCTCACAAGACTTTATCATTCAAACCAATTTCATTATTTCGCTCACTTGAGGGATTCTCGTGTACCCCACAAGGTTTTCATTCAAAATAATTTCATAGCCAACAAGACTTTACCATTTAACCAATCTAAACCATGCATACCATTCAAACCATTTGAACCAATGCAAAGCCATCCATATCCATTTAGGCTTCCATTACCAAACCATACCATGCAATAGTTTTAATAAAAGTTTCAAAATAGAGTAAAAGCATTCTCTGTTAAGGGAATACCTTTACCAAGACAAAAACCAAAGCATAAACCATAAATTATAGGCTTACCCATGAACCTTTTATTAAACCATAACCAACAAGCACCAACATGTGCAAACCATCACCAAAAAACATGTAAAAACATAGTTTAAACCAACACCCAACAATATGCGTCAAGACCCTCAACATTGATTTCAAAACCACCATTTATGATTTATAATCCATGTTTAAAACACTATAAATCATGCTTGTTAGTTGGAATTAACAATGAGAGAAGGAATACGTTCTTTATACCAGAAAATTTTGGAGAGAAGATTGAATCTTGAGCATTTTGGAGAGAAGATTGACTCTTGAGCCCCTTTGAGGAACACTTAAAAAAACCCTAGCCTTCAATCATCAAGAGTGAGTTTGAGAGATTATTTTAAATGTTTCTATTCTCCTAAGTGTGTTATAAGAGGCCACCAAGGGTTACATAATGTGGCGACATAAGGGTTTGAGGTGGGAAATGTTCGGACTACCCTCAGCTTAAAAGTTGAAAACCAAGTCCCAGGTGGGTACGATTCACCCCCCTTAGTCATATCCTAGGGTACGAGTGGTACACTAACTCGTACCCTAGACCCCACCATGGTACCCAATACTGACTAACATATGACCACCTAGGTCTAAGTCATATCTTAGGGTACAAATGGTACCCACAACCCGTATCCTAGGCAAAATCAACTAGACTAGTCCACAAGTTTCATACGACTTAGCTTTATACACCTCGTATCCCAGTATACGACTCTTATGAAGTTGATTCGTATCTTGGATAGTAAGCAATACAAACCATCTATCCAACATATGAGTTATCCATCGCCAAATTGTACCCAAGGGTACGATTAGTACCCTTGAGTTGTACCTTGTCTAGAGTGTCCTAAACTCATGAAATTTTACAAGGCCAAGATTTTGGGTGTTTGATTCTCCCCCACTAGGATCATTCATCCTCAAATGAAGGGTAAGGGTGAGAAAAAGCATGAGATATCACATTAAGAAACACCGACCTTCCTCCAACTGAATTATAAAAGAAAGACATAATTCAAGATGGGAAGATCATCACACATCCCAAGCATTACAATTCAAGATGGGAAGATCATCACACATCCCAAGCATTATTTACACCCTAACACCTCCATTCCGACCTCTAACTAAGTTCAAAAACAAAGATGCAAGAGAAACCATTACTTTCGTTTAACCAAGTTAGAAAACAATGATGTGACGAATAACACATACCTTACACATAAGTTTTTGGGATGAAGAGCCAACACGGATACTTAGACTCTGTCCTCTTCTGCATCCTAAATGGCTTACTCAGACTTTTGGGTTCCACCATAGAACCTTCACCGAAGCCATACCTATTGTTCACAACCGGCGAATTTACCAGCCCAAGATCCTCATTGGGACCTCCTTGAAGAACAAGGAATCTGTGATACCATTACCACCCAAAGGAACCAACCAACGAAGGACCATCCAAACCCTACCTCAATACAACATACAGAACACTGAACGAATGGAACGTATACTAGTAATCAAGTCCAATTCAACTTACAATTTCCCATAGACGCATCACCACAAGAGCCTGAGTCTAACCTTACACTACTTCCATGTTCAATCCTATCCAAAGTAAAAAGAAAATTAACTTCGGCCACGGTACTCTATTCCCTTTATGCACCCAAAACACTCCTTCACTTCCATCACTATAGTCAAACACCAAGGCCCTTCAAGCTTCAGAAGTACCCAACATACAATTGGTATATCTACCAATCACAACATTTAAGCCTATTGCTTATTTAACCACTGTATGATCTATCCTTCCAATGATCTAGCACCCTATATCATTTTCACAAAGGTTTTCACCACCCATTCCTTTCCTAACCATTTCTTATGACAACAACCTTACATCACTCTTCAAACCCTTACTTTAGTAGCTACCCCAAATCTTCCCTACTTAGGGACTTCTACCCTCTTCGTTTCAAAACATCACCATGTTCCCAAAGCAACTACCATCCTAACACAAGAAAGGTCATTTAAAAAACCAAATTATGGAGTTTTATATGCCACTCAAAGTGAGACTCCCAAAACAAAACACGGCACCATAGGCACTACTAAGTACTTTGTAGGAACCACCTAGACCATAATGAAGAACCATCCTAACATAACTATACCACAAAAGGAGTCCTTAGGGTTGGACACCGAAAGGAACACAACCACATACCATAGGTACTATAATATAAAGACTCAAGACTTATATCTAGGGAACAAGGAAAATTTAAAATACAAACCTTAGGCATAAGCGCTATAAGATATATGCAACACTAGTAGAGTACCCTCTTAATCGAGATAGAAAAGAATCACTAGAATATGCAATTCGACCTTCCCTTAGAGTCCACCTATAAAAGAAAATTTAAGATTAATCCTCAATCTTTATTCCATGGCACTTATAAACACAATACTCCTCTCTAATGGGTATCATCAAGGATATACCTTAGGGACACTTGATCTTACCTATACCTAAAACCTTACTCATCTATATTCTACCTAGTGCACAGTAGAGCCATACAAACCCCGTGTTCTAACCCATCTAATGACTAGACCCCCAATCCATCCGTTCAACCTGAACCTCCAACCTATATATCACAACTTTCCTACTATTGTATTCCCCAAGCCATCAACCTTACCCATTCCGCATGCCTCATCCAACCTACTAATTTACCTCAACTATGCCCACATTACTATCCCCAAGATAACATATTCCTTTTACCAAGATCAAGTATTTAGGTTTAATACTAGCATCTATCAACCACCGTGTGCTAACACCAAAGTATCCCATATATAATATACACATATATGGTCCACCCCATAAGGAAGACACCCTAAATTTCTCATTCATCCACCAACCTATGCCTTTTCGGGAAAACCATGCCCCCTTATGCATGCAAGAATAAAATCACTCCACGGAGGATACTAGGACATATGAGACCTTTATCTAAGAAATCCCTTAATTTCTCTTAAAGTCCTTTAACCCAACCAGAACCATTTTATAAACAAAGAATAGAAATTGGACAAGTATCCAAAACAAGACTAATCCCAAACCAACCTCCCCATTAGAAAGACACCAAGAGGGTCGTCAAGAAAAGATCAAGAAATTCATTCACCACCAAAACCAAATGCAAGGAAGGACCTTCTGAGTTAGAAACTTTAACCCGAACCAAATACTAATAGAGACACCCATTTTCAGATATAAATCTTTGAGTTCTAAGGTATGATGTAACCTTTCCCTTAATATCTAGGGAATAAAACCATCCTACCATACCATAACCGACTCACCATGGAATCTAAAGAAAACCTATATGCACTCGATAATTTAATAATACATAGAACAAGTATAACCAATCCATCCCTCAAATGACATTGAAATCCACCATATCTGAGTCAAATAAATCCACCAAAACCCTATTTTCCTACCAACAAATACCACACACCCCTATAGACTCTTTTAGCAATCATAGAGTAACTTATTAGGGTAGAAACAAAAAAAGAGAAGGATCTGAAAGAACCTTGGGACCAAAACCAAAATACACAACCACAAAAAGGGCCACATAAGAGAGAAGGGATCTCAAACCAAGTAACCAATACCCATAAGGAGAAAAGAGTTTTCAATATACCAGTTTCCGCATCAAAAGATGCCTCAGACTCCTAAGGGATAATAAGAACATTGAGACGATCCCAGCCAGTGTCGGAGCCAGAAGTAGCACCCCCTAGTACAAGATCTAAAGAAGTGGTAATTGGTACCCTATTTTCCCAAGCGGTAATTATTATGGGACACTCCCATTGCATATCACCCAACTGACTAGAATTAAATCAAGGATTCCTCTCTTCCACACAATAACAACAGTATGACCGACCATAAAATCTACAAGAAGGATGGGATGATATGGATTGGGCCCCATCGACTAAAACTTGGGCACCTTATGCCCTAGAAGCATTATTACTTTAAAAATATCTACCTCTCAAAGTATTCGGGTAGAGATCACTAGACATAGCATAAGAGTTAGGACCGACCCAACTCTTTTTCTTGGACTTCTTAACACTATACCATTGGCCACCTCATTATCCCAAAAATTGAGACCTCGCACCTTGCCTATTTCTTGCCCTTTCCTCATTTCTTTCCAAACCAATAAGATAGAATTGGCATGACAAAGTTGTCACTATCTAGGTTAATAGATTAATAAAATGACAAAACTCAGGATTGGTAATCTCTCTTTGAGGTAACCAAGAATGAGCACCACTTTTTGAAATACGGTCAGTGGAGACCGGTGGAACTCTATGAGAAAAAATAAAAGATGCAACCCTTGACCGTGTCAATACCTCATGAAAAGAACTTGATCAATCCATGTCATCCTCGAGTGGGACATGATCTGAAATGGTAAACCAAAGAAGATTTTGGAAGAGTTTAAGACCTTGGATTCCATAGACCAAAAGTAGAACAACAAAAACATGGAACATGCCTAAATGCCTTGTATCCTCCTAATTATAACTATGGTGCACAGCATACCCATAAGCAAGACTCTAATCGACACGGCATTGTGTACACCCCATGACATCGAAACCTAGGATATGATACCAACTTGACACATTTCAAATCGAGTCCTTGTCATAAATGGGTAATCTCAAGTCCAACCCAGTCTGGAGATCACTCTCGATACCCGTCCTAACCAACCAACATATATCTTAAGTCGGATGAAATCCAAACACATAACAAGATAGTGTATTCACCATGTGGTAACTTTGGCATACGCCTATATCCGAGGCCAACCCAACCAAGTTAGTACCACAAATAGCCAACCAACCCAAACAAAACCAAAACCATAAACAAAAATCATAACAATAATCCAATGTATATATACATGTATATAACATAATCAATCCATACCTAAGTCTACAGTTGTCCAAACAAAGCCTCTAAACCAAAACCAAAGAGTATCTAGTCGGGACATGCCCCCGACCATAGCTAAAAACCAAAGTGTATGAAAAAAACATATATAAAAGAATCTATGACATAAAATAGATGCCTTCCAAACTTTGAAAGCTCACTAATTCAATCCAACACCGACTGTTCGCAAATCCAATCAATGAGAAGGAAGAGTAGTATGGTCGATTATTGCATCGCGTAGGGATACAGTTGCCCCAAGATGGGTTAATAGGTAAACGCTAGCATACAATCAGAATAGATAAAATAAGGCCTACCTTTAAAATTAAGACTGATCATGCACACATATCCATACATATATACATATAAAAACCATATCGGGAAAGGAAATCGGATTTAGAATACATTTAAAACCATTAACCTAGATATGTGTAGCTTAACTATCCTAGAACCACCCACGAGCTATATAGGTCCAGTGTAACCCCATGAATGAGACTTGATATATGTATCTGCATGAATTGGAGATACCATAAGAGTAGAGGATTCCCGTGTACCCTTCACTCTCCATGATACATATGTGCAGTGTACTTAAAGGATTCGCATGTACCTCATAGTATTATATATAAGGTCATCATGACCTATCTTCATGCCGACAAACATGAGTTTCCAGTGTTCATCCCTTGGACTCCCACCTTCACGGTTAGATATCACACCATTGTTGCCTAATTAAAACCTTTATCATCCAACGAAACCATTATTCCATTTATTACCAATCAAAGCTATTACAAGTGGTATCGTCATACTGACTATACTTTGCAAACAATCTCTTTAGCCAACCTTAGAGGATTTCTGTGTATCCCATGGTTCACATTATTTAGCTTACTTGGGGGATTCCCATGTACCCTACAAGTACATCATTATTAGGCTTACGTGGGGTTTCCCTTGTACACCGCAAGTATTTCATTATTAAGCTTTGCTTGGGGGATTTCATTGTACCTCACAAGACTTTATCATTTAAACCAATTTCATTATTTCATTCACTTAGAGGATTCCCATGTACCCTACAAGATTTTCATTCAAAAAAATTTCATAGCCACCAAGACCTTACCATTTAACTAATCCAAACCATGCATACCATTTAAACCATTTAAACCAATACAAAATCATCCAAATTCATTTAGTGTTCCATTACCAAACCATACCATGCAATTGTTTCAATAAAAATTCCATAATAGAGCAAAAGCATTCTCTTAGGAATTGGTGGCTATGAAATTGTTGAGGGCCTACCTTAACCAAGACCAAGACCAAAGCATAAATTATAAACTTTAGGGTTACCCACGACCCTTTTATTAAAACATAACCAACAAGCAACCACATATGTAAACCATCACCCAAAAACATGAAAAAAAACATAGTTTAAACCAACACCCAATAATATGCATGAAGACCCTCAACATTAATTTTTAAACCACCTATTATGATTTATAATCCACGTTTAAAACACTATAAATCATTCCTTTTAGTTTGAACTAACAATTATGGAAGGAGTAAATGCCTTATACAAGAAAAGTTTGGAGAGAGACTTAACTCTTGAGCCCCTTTGAGGAATATTTAAAGAAACCCTAGCCTTCAATCTTCAATAGTGAGTTTGAGAGAGTATTTTAAATATTTCTATTCTCCTAAGTATGTTATAAGAGGCCACCAAGGGTTATATAATGTGGGGACATAAGGGTTTGAGGTGGGAAATGTTTGGACTACTCTCAGCTTAAAAGTTGAAAACCAAGTCCCAGATGGGTACGAATCACCCCACTTAGTCATACCCTAGGGTACGAGTGGTATTATAACCAGTACCCTATACCCCACAATGCTCCCCTATACTGACCATGTAATACCCCAGAAAATTTTTCATTGAAATTTTGTACGTAAACGTGTTAGGTTCTGTCTTCTAGAATGAATTATAAATTTTCCATATGGAATGTCTTAGATTATAACCCACCATTGCGTAGAGTATCAAATAAGATTTCCAAATATATGTGGATCATCCAAAACAGACACCTGAGCGATGAGTTATGAACATTTCGATCGAACCGTGAATAGTAGTAAATAGTAAAACGTGCAGGAAAAAGTACTGAGGCCTGGTGTATTTTTGCTCCAAATTTAAACAATCATAAATCATTGTACATAATGATCTGGGTGATCTACTATATATCAATGGAAATCTCTATGAGTCCTCTTTTCAATGAAATTGGTTTCATCCAATTTGTCTATCGGAGCAAAAGGTTATTGTCACTCTACTTTAGCCTATCAAAAGTGAATTTTTGGGTTAATTTCAAACGATCATAACTCCTCGTACACAATGATCTGGGTGAGATACTATATATCAACAGAAATATATGAGAGTCCTCTTTCTAATGAAATTAGTTTCATCCAATTTACATAGCGGAGTAAAACGTTATGGTTGATCTACTTCAGACTATCAAACAGTCCACCAAAGGATAGATTCAAGAATTATTTGATTTTTAGGGGCGTTTTGGTCATTCTCCCTCACCCAAAATCCATTCAAACCATATATTAAATCCTATTAGAAGAATTATATGTTATATTTCATCAAATTTCCTTAAAAAGAATACCCTAAGCTCTTACATCCAACTTCAAGAACCTCCAAAGTTCACCATTAATTCTACAAATTTTATTCAAGATTCCAAGTTCCTAGTTCAAGAACTCCAAGAACCATCATTCAAAGGCATGATTAACATCTCAAAAAAGAGTATCGATCTGAAGTTCATCATTCAAGGTATGTGGGGTTTTTCAACAAGAACTCTCTTTCATTCTTGTGCCCAAAAGTACTTTTCTTTACAAAGGCATGATTTTTATTTGATTTTTATGAATTTGAAGCATGAACCCATATCTTATGATGATTATTATGAAATCTTGATATTTATGATTTTGAAAGATGAATTTACATATGTGGAGATATAAAGCATGAATCTTAAATGATATTTATCATGATTTTGATATTTGGGTCATGAATACCCATTGCAAATTGTGTTTTTTTGAGAAAGTATGTGTTATAACCACATTGATGTTGAATATTTGAGATATTTTGAATGATTTAACCTTTTGGTCTTAATGGAGTTGTTTTGAACTCGAGTATGAAAGAAATCCACAACGTGGTTGATTTTGATAGATGGAAAGCATGATGGCTCCCAATGTATATTTATATATTACTAAAAAATTTTTGTTGTAGATTGTCTTTGAAATGATCTGAGCTAAGTCCGGGAGAAATATTTTGCATCGAGTGGGAGATATAAAGCGACCTTACTTTCCTAGAACTATGTGCCCCCGTAGGAGTAAGCCTGAGGCTGATTTATATAGTGATCACTACTTTGTGTGGATTTGATATCGATAGTCCTACTCCAATAGAAAGGATAGGACGGCTCTCCCCAACGTGGGTTGTACGTTGGACTCCATGTAGCTCACATGGTTTATGTTAGTTATAGTATCTCCCAGTGTGTGTGTGTCTCCTTGTGTCTATGGTGAATGGTGAAGTGATTTGAAAGTGGAATTGTGAAAGTTATTCTTTCGAAAGATTTAAATGATATTTATATTATGAAAATTGATATTCTTGATGAACTGAAAGTGATTGACAAATTATATGATGACTCACATGTGTTATTGTACTTATTTCATCCTCTCATGATTATGATGATTTTCTTTGGGCTATGTGAGTCTTTCATACATCCAACATATTTTTTATAAATATTTATGATGATGATGTTTATACAACTGCATACACCCCCATATACTTGGTTTCTTTCCATGGTACTAACCCACATCTTCAGATGTGGGATGTATTTTCTCAGAATGTAGGTTCAGGTGCTTAGTTCCAGTTTTGATAGTGATTCTTTGGGCATGCTGTTCTACATCCTCAGTTGTAGTGAGTCCTCATGTTCCGAGGACATGATGTCTGATGTTGGTTTCACGGAATTGTTTACATTTGATAACTGAGTACAAGTCAGTTAGGGCATGTCTCAATGGCTCGCTGGTTTTATTGATTTTCATAGAGGCTTGTCAGAATAGTATAGATGTTGGGAGTTGACTAATAAGTTGTATCTTGTTATCTTTCTAAAATTCTTTTATTCTTGTATGATGATTACTCTGTTAATATTTGAGGGTTATTTATGGAAACCCCATTGATTTATGTTGAACTGAATGAAAATGGCTCAAAGGGTTAGCTTGGGGCTACTCGTAGCCTCAAGCACCATGTGATGTTCCAGGACCCATTTTTTGGGGCATTACAAACTTGGTATTAGAGCCTAAGGTTTTAAAGTATCTTAGGGAGTCTGAAAAGCCGCGTTAAGTAGAGTCTTGATCATTGGTGTGTAGCGTGCCATATCTATGAGCAAAAGGCTGCAAGACATTTTAGGAAAAAGTGTGATTCTTTCATTCAGAAGTCTATCATAATTAAAGTGTCTCTTTCTGCTTTTGATTCGTTCTTTCCTCTTTCAAAAATATGCCTCCTCATCGAGCGAGAAGAAATAATGATGGTCAACAACCTCAACCCGCTGACCCATTGAATGAAAATATGTCTCATGCTGAATTTCAGGCAGCCTTTCAGGCGCTGGCCCAAGTTGTTACTGCAAATGTTCAGGCCAACCCGGCCCTAACTCCACAGTAGTAGGGAGGTGATTCATCTGCTTCCAGGTACCATTACTTCATGCGGATAAATCCACCAAAATTCTATGGGTCCAATTCTGATGAGGATCCACGGTTGTTTTTAGAGGAGGTGCGGAAGATTACTCAGGAGATGCATGTATATGAGGAACATAGTGTAGAGTTGGCTGCATATAGGTTGAAAGTCCTTGCTTATGACTGGGTTGTTTCTTGGAGAAAAGGTAGAGGTGAGGGAGCTGTCCCTACAATTTGGCAAGAGTTCCAGATGCATTCCTTGATAATTTTTTCCCTTTGGAGATAATGGAGGCGAAGGTGGAAGAGTTTATGAACCTGCAACAGGGCTCTATGACTGTTAGGGAGTACTGTCTAAAGTTCAATCAGTTGGCCAAGTATGCTCCTGACTTAGTGACTGATAATTGGGCTAGTATGAGTAAGTTTGTGACTGGAGTGTCTATTTATATGGTTAAGGAGTGTAGGTCTACTATTCTAAATAGTGAGATAAATCTTTCTAGGTTGATGACTCATGCCCAACAGATTAAGGCTGACAAGATTAAGGAGAGAGATAGAATAAGAGGGAATAAGAGAGCTAGGTCCGAGCAGCACGGACAGGGTCAGACTAGATCGCAGGGAGGGAGTCACCCTCAGTATCAGGATTATTCGTCTATTCCAGTACCATCATATACTAGTGCTCCCATGCCTAGAGGTAGGCAAGAGCAAGGTAGAAGGTGATATGCATCCAGGTCCTAGTACAGTGCTGGCAGTAAGCTAAATCATCCCCTGTGTCCTAAGTATGGTAGGGCTCATTCGGGTTAGAAGAGGGGTTGTTTTTGGTGTGGTAACATGGGTCACAGAGTTAGAGATTTTACACAGTATGTACAAGGGCGTCGTGACTATCGTCCTCAGACCCAGACTCAGACTGTTAGTGCTCCAGTTCTAGCAACTCGCCCAGCCCCAGCTCAGGGCGCCTCTTTTAGCAATACTGACGGGCAGCGCCAGAATAGATTCTATGATTTACCATCCCACCAGGAATAGGAGGATTCTCCCGATGTTGGTACTGGTATGCTTCGTATATTTCAGTTTGATATGTATGCTTTGTTGGATCCTGGATCCAGTTTCTCATATGTTACACCTTTGATTGCTGTGAATTTTAAAATGAGTCCTGAGATTATTCCTGAGCCTATCCTAGTTTCTACCCCATTGGGTGATTCGATTGTTGTCCATAAAGTGTATAAAAAGTGTCCTGTTCCCGTTATTCATAGATTCTTATTGGCTGATCTGATTGAGTAAGACATGGTAGATTTTGATGCGATTTTGGTTATGGACTGGCTGTTTCTTCTTATGCCTCTATTGATTGTCTGACCAGAGTGGTCAAGTTTCAGTTTCTGGGTGCATCTGTATTTGAGTGGTCTGGGAATTTTGTGTCACCCAAGAGTCATTTTATCTCTTACCTCAAAGATAGAAAGCTTATTTCCAAGGGCTATATTTACCATTTGGTTAGAGTCAAAGACACTAAGTCTGAGACTCCAACTCTCTAGTCTGCTAATGTCGTCAATGAGTTTTCTGATGTCTTTTCAAATGATCTCCCAGGGATGCCTCCTGATATAGAGATAGAGTTCGAGATTGATCTTCTTCCCGATACTCAGCCCATTTCTATTCCTCCTTACCGTATGGCCCCTGCAAAACTTAAGAAGTTGAAAGATCAACTAAAAGATCTACTAAATAAGGGTTTTATAAGGCCCAGTGTTTCTCCTTGGGGTGCTCCTGTATTGTTTGTGAGAAAGAAAGATGGCTCTTTACGTATATGTATTGATTACCGCCAATTGAATAAAGTCACCATCAAAAATAACTACCCCCTTCTGAGAATAGATGATTTATTTGACTAATTGCAAGGTGCAAGTTATTTCTCAAAGATAGACCTTCATTTCGTCTATCATCAACTCAAAGTTAGGGAGTGTGACATCCCAAAAATTGCTTTTCGAACTTGTTATAGCCATTTTTAGTTTCTTGTTATATCTTTCAGGTTAACTAATGCCCCAGCATCTTTCATGGACCTCATGAATTGAGTGTTCATACCATATCTGGATATGTTTGTCATTGTGTTCATCGATGATATACTGGTGTACTCCTGTAGTGAGGATGAACATTCTGATCATCTCTGAACTGTCTTGCAAACCCTTAGATATCACAAGTTGTTTGCCAAGTTCAGTAAGTGTGAGTTTTGTCTAAGGTTAGTTGCTTTTCTGAGTCATATCATTTCTTCCGAGGGTATTAGAGTTGATCCCTAAAAGACCGAAGTTGTTAGAAATTGGCCTAGACCTATTTCTTCGACTGATATCTGAAGTTTCTTGGGTTTAGCTGGCTATTACCACCATTTTATTGAGGGTTTCTCCTCTATAGCATCTCCTATGAATTGGTTGACCTAAAAGAAAGTAAAGTTCTTGTGGTACAAATCTTAGTGAGAAGAGTTTTCAGGAGTTGAAGACTCGACTCACTTCAGCCCCTGTTTTGACTTTGCCTGATGGTGTTGATGGTTTTGTGGTGTACTGTGAAGCTTCAATAGTTGGGATGGGTTGCGTATTGATGCAGAAGGGTAAGGTGAGAGCTTATAATTCTTGACAATTGAAACCCCATGAGAAAAATTACCGCACCCATGACCTTGAGTTGGCTGTTGTTGTGTTTGCTTTGAAAATCTGGAGACACTATTTGTATGGTGTCTATGTTGATGTTTTCACTGATCATAAGAGTCTGCAGTATGTGTTTACTCAGAGAGAATTGAATCTTAGGCAAAGACGATGGATATAATTGTTAAAGGACTATGATATGAGTGTGTTGTACCATCCGGACAAGGACAATGTTGTGGCGGATTCCCTAAGTAGAGTGTCCATGGGTAGTGTTTCACATGTGGTAGAAGGTAAGAAAAAGTTGGCTCGTGATGTACATCATCTGGCTAGATTAGGGATTAGGTTGTTTGACTCTACTGAAGGTAGTATAGGGGTTCAGAGTAGTTCTGAATCCTCCTTGGTTTTGAAAGTGAAGGAAAAGCAATACTTAGATTCTAGTTTGGTCAGACTGAAGGAGTCAATCAAGGATCAAAAGGTAGAGGTTTTCTCCAAAGGGGGAGATGGTGTGTTAAGATTGCAGGGTAGATTGTGTGTCCTGAATATTGATGATCTGAGACAGAGGATTATGGATGAAGTGCATGGGGCATGATATTCTATTCATCCTGGTGCCACCAAGATGTATCGAGACTTGCGAGAAATCTATTGGTGGAGTGGCATGAAAAAATATATAGCAGCGTTTGTAGCTAAGTGTGCAACATGCCAACAGGTTAAGGTTGAACACCAAAGACCTGGTGGTATGATTTAAGAGTTTAGTATTCCCACTTAGAAGTGGGAAGAGATAAATATGGACTTCGTGATTAGTTTACCTCCTTCCCTACGCCATCATAATTCCATTTGGGTTGTGGTTGATAGGTTGACTAAGTCTTCTCATTTCTTGCCTGTTCATACTTCATATACTGCTAAGGATTACGGTAGATTGTATATCCGAGAGCTAGTCAGACTGCATGGAGTTCCCTTGTCTATCATTTCGAATAGGGGTACTCAGTTCACTTCACAATTTTGAAAAGCTTTTCAGAAGGGTCTTGGTACCCAATTGCTTTTGAGTTCTGCTTTTCGTCCGCAGACTGATGGTCAGGCTGAGCGGACCATCCAAACCTTAGAGCATATGTTGAGATCTTGTGCACTTGACTTTAAGAGATGGTCGGATGATCACTTACCATTGATAGAGTTTGCTTACAATAACAGTCTCCACTCTAGTATTCGCATGGCTCCGTTTGAAGCCTTATATGGGAAGAAGTGTAGATCACCCATAGGTTGGTTTGAGATGGGTGAAGCAGCTGTAAGTGGTCCTGATTTGGTATTTGAGGCTATGGAAAAAGTTAAGTTGATTAGGGAAAGGTTGAAAACTGCGCAGAGTCGTCAGAACTCATATGCGGATGTTAGAAGGAGAGACCTTGAGTTTGAAGTTGGTGACCTAGTGTATCTGAAAATTTCACCCATGAGTGGGGTGAAGAGATTCGGAAAGAAAGGGAAGCTTAGTCCCCGTTATGTTGGTACTTAAAAAATTCTTAGCCGTGTTGTGAGATTATAACACACCATTGCATAGATTATCGAATAAGATTTCCAACGATATATGGATCATCCAAAACGGACACCCGAGCGACGAGTTATGAAAAATCCGATCGAACCGTGAATAGTAGTGAACAGTAAAACGTGCAGGAAAAAGTACTGAGCCCTGGGGTATTTTTGCTCCAACTTTATATAATCATAACTCCTGGTACATAATGATCTGGGTGATCTACTATATAACAACGAAAAGCTCTACGAGTCCTCTTTCTAATGAAATTGGTTTCATTCAACTTGTCTATCGGAGCAAAAAGTTATTGTCGATCTACTTCTTCCTATCAAAAGCAAATTTTTGGGTTACTTTCAAATGATCATAACTCTTTGTACACAATGATCTAGGTGAGATACTATTTATCAACTCCTCGTATAGAAATAACTCCTCGTACACAATGATCGACGAGTTATTGTGCGTAAACGTGTTGGGTTCTATCTTTCTAATGAAATTGGTTTCATCCAATTTGGATATCGAAATAAAATGTTAGGGTTGATCTACTTCAGACTATCAAAACAGTCCACCAAAGGACAGTTTCGAGAATTGATTGATTTTTAGGGGCGTTTTGGTCACTCCACCTCACCCGAAATCCATCCAAACCCTATATTAAAGCCTATTAGAAGCATTATATGTTATATTTCATCAAATTCCCTCAAAAAGAAAACCCTAAGCTCCTACATCCAACTTCAACAACCTCCAAAGTTCACCATTAATTCTGCAAATTTATTCAAGATTCCAAGTTCCTAGTTCAAGAACTCCAAGAACCATCATTCAAAGGCACAATTAACATCTCAAAAATGAGTATCAATCTAAAGTCCATCATTCAAGGTATGTGGGGTTTTTCAACAAGAACTCTCTTTCGTTCTTGTGCCCAAAAGTACTTTTCTTTACAAAGGCATGATTTTTATTTGATTTTTTACGAATTTGAAGCATGAACCCATATCTTATGATGATTATTATAAAATCTTGAAGTTTATGATTTTGAAAGATGAATTTACATGTGTGGAGATATAAAGCATGAATCTTGAATGATATTTATCATGATTTTGATATTTGGGTCGTGAATCCCCATTGGTTTGTGTTTTTTTAGAAAGTGTGTGTTATAAGCACGTTGATGTTAAATATTTAAGATATTTTGAATTATTTGACCTTTTGGTCTTAATGGAGTTGTTTTGAACTCGAGTGTGAAAGAAATCCACAACATGGTTGATTTTTATAGATGGGAAGCATGATGTCTCCCGATGTATATTTATATATTACTGAAATTGTTTTGTTGTGGATTTTCTTTGAAATGATCTGAGATAAGTCCGGGAGAAATTTTTAGCACCGAGTGAAAGGTATAAAGCAACCTTACTTCCCTAGAACTATGTGCCCCCATAGGAGTGAGCCTGAGGCTGATTTATATAGTGATCACTAGTTTGTGTGGATTTGATATCGATTGTCCTACTCCAATGGAAAGGATAGGAAAGATCTCTCCAACGTGGGTTGTACGTTGGACTCCATGTAGCTCGCTTGGTTTATGTCGGTTATAGAATCTCCTAGTGTGTGTGTGTTTCCTTTGTCTAGGATTTCACTCAGATAACTCCTCTTTTATTTATGGGATCCAAGTCTATTGAGGATCCCCAAGATTTTCTGGACATGGTTAAAAGGTGACTGATATTATGGGTGTCTCATCTAGTGAGAGTGTAAAGTTGGTTGCTTACCAATTTTAAGATGTAGCTCACACCTGGCATAAATAGTGAAAGAAGGATAGAGGCACAGATATAGGTCCTGTGGAGTGGGAGGAGTTTGCCATGACCTTTTTAGATAGGTTCTATCCTTTAGAGTTGAGGGAATCTAAGATGATGGTGTTTATTAATCTAAAATAAGGTAGTATGAGTGTGAAGGAGTATTCGCTTAAGTTTACTCAGTTGGACATGTATGCTCCTAATGTGGTGTCTGATAACAGGTCTAGAATGAGTAAGTTTATTTCTGGTGTAGCTGATAGTGTATTCAAGGAGTGTATGACCATTATGTTAATTAAGGATATGTACTTGTCTAGGTTTATGGTCCATGCTTAATAGATCGGGGAGGAGAACTCTAAAGAGAAAGAGAGAAAGAGTAAGAGGGTTAGGATAGGTAGTTTTAATTTTGCTCAGCGAGGATCAGGGGATGGTATCCGTTCTCAGTTCCGCCAGAATTTTTTAGCCTCAATTTTATCTTCATCCAGTGCACCAGTGCCAAAGTTTAGGAATGACAGTTGGGATGGGGCGCCAGGCTCCATGAACCAGGGTAGTGGGAACAGTGGTTGTACCCATCTATTTTGCGATGAATGTGGTAGGAATCATAAAGGTGTGTGTAGAGATGGCAGTGATATGTATTTTGGATGTGTCGAGCCAGGTCACAGAGTCAGAGAATGTCCTAAGGTTGGTCTACGGAGTTAGCACAGTCCTCTCTCAGCTCCAGTAGGTTGCCCAACTCAGCAGTGCGCCACTTCAAGTGCCATCGGTGGTCAATGCCAGAACAAACTTTATGCAATCGATTCTTGACATGATCAGGAAAGTTCTCCTGATGTTTTTATGGGTACATTACAAGTCTTTCATTTACATGTTTATACTTTATTAGATCTTGGAGCTTTATTTTCTTTTGTAAATCCCTATATAGCTATCAAATTTAGTATCAGTCCCAAAACTCTTGCAGAGCCCTTCTTAGTATCTAGTACCAAAGACTTACAATGATGTATTAAAGCCAAGGGGGATATGATTGAACAAGTTACCTAGTCAGGCTCTCATATTCTAGTAGTGATGTCAGTATATGTAAAATAGTAGTAAGGGAGGATGATGTCTAACCCATCCTTTTCTCAGTGCAAATTTTTGTACATCATCCAACATGATATCTACTCATTCCTTACATGTTAGCCCTATGATCATAGCTCATATTGGTGTAATATTATAGAAAATCATGTATGCTTCAAGTTCCTAGTATAAGGAGTTCCAATTCACCCAGCAGTCCAAACTATGTTTCATGAATTCAGAAACTCCCAACTCAAGTCATATAGCTCATGACTCATATATTCACGTTTAATATTATGTTCAATTTCAGTACCCAAGCAAAACTTTTAATGATCAACGAAATTATGATTTATGTCATGTATATCCTCGGTTTAGACCTCTTTGATGAATTCATATCATTGACCCTCTATTCCTCAAGCCTCAGTTTCACATTTCAGGTGTTCCATAAGTGTTCCATACATCATCTAAGTCTTTCCTTAGTATCTTTGCACAGTCAGTATCATTCAGGGGGTAAACTATTGCAAGGGAGAGATATATTAATATCTCAGGTTTTTCATGTACTAAATCTCTCATATTTTCTTTACAAAACCAGATCCATCTGGAGGAAATGACTACTCATAATTTAACTCTCTCATTTCTATCTCAGCCTTATAACCATTCTCACGTCATTGCATGTGTTCGAGAAATCATCTAAGTTCATATATTATGCTCAGACTAAGGTATACAGTCATGTTCCAAATCATGTTCTAAGTCATGCATGTTCAGAATATGATCTCAGTTTCCTTAGTACACTCAGTCTAACCAGTCTTATTCGAGAAATAATAATTCCAAGTGGGAGATAATGTAACACCTCATATTTTTGGGCTAGACTTATAACCGTCATTCTTCCATGTGTTGCCTCTAATCCCATGAATTTTATTTAAATACATATGTCATGATCTTTATCCTAGTGTATGAAGTGGTTTTGAGATTAAAAATGTTCATAAGAATCACTTAGAACAAAGTTGAGCTAAGAGCCTTTGATTCATCCAAAGTTTGTTATTCGATTCTATAAGGGTCAACTTTGAATGTGTATAATATTTTATATACATGGAATTTTTTTTCTCAATAACCTCCATGTTATAGATAATTGAATTAGATTTCTAACGATACCGATTTGGCCTTAATCCGATACCTGAGCTAAAAGTTATGACCTTTCTGTGAAAAGCAATAAGGGGTTGCAATAGGCTCATGACTCGAGGTCCATTCCACCTTTCTCGTGGTTGCTCCGTGAGGTCCACTCCACTTTTTTGGGATTCGCGATGTGATGTCTATTTAAATGGGAAAAAGATTTCAAGGGGTAATTAGTCCTTTTCCCTTATCCCCAATCGTCCAAACACGATTTATAACTCAAAAAGGGGCATTATTTGCCCATCTTTATCAAATCAACTAACATAAAAACCCTCCCCTTTCCCAAGAACAAATTCAAGTTTCTTTATTGAGAAATCAAGGTTCCAAGTTTCTAATTTCAAGCAATCTTCAAGAAATCATCTATTAAAGTATGCTAGATGTTCATCCAGGGCCCTTTTCACCCATGGGGTCCAAGAACCCAATTTTAAGTTTAAAAGTATGATCATTACATATTTTTATGAATTATGTCCATGAAATTTTATGAATTTCAAATTTTATGTCATGTTACATAAAATTATTGTTGTTATTAAACCCTATAAGTTTGAATGGTGTTATTCGCTGATTTAAGCCTTAATTGGTTAAATAGTATCAAAAATCATGCTAGAACTACATGTTTTAAACTATTCCCATGCTTAAGCCATGCATTTCAAGTGTTTTATGAAATACCTAAATGATTGAGTTTGAACAATGACTACTTATTACATGTTTACATTGAAATTACATGTTTACAATGAATTACCTCCATAAAACTCTTATGAATCTCGATCATGTATTACGTTTCCAAGATCTTTTATAGAACAAGCCCTTACGCATTTTAAAGTTGAAGTATGTTTATCTATTCCTTGGTAATTTTGTTTCAAGATATGATTTCAATTGTTTTCACGGGGAATGTATTATAGTATGTTTTAAATATTGTGGTTTCCATATCATGTTCATACAAATTCAAAATAAAACCCTCAGTTTATGATTTGGTCATGTGATCTTGCTAACTTATCATGTTTAAAATCACCCCCATGTTAAGTCTTGACCCCCATGCATTTGACGAAATGCTTAAGTGAATAATTGTGAACAATGATTTCCTTCCAAGGTTTCAAAGCTTTCATGTGTCCCTGTTGTTATTGTTATCGAGCCCTGGAGGTTATGAATGCCCAAAATTTAGCTATTTACTTAGTCTCAGTATTCTCAAAATAGTTTAGACACGTATGAGCAATATCAGTTCAGTTAGTTATCATGTCAGTCAAACCTAGATAGTTCAGCAATCCGAGTTAGTTCCTTCTTTAACTTAACTTAGTTAAGTCCCATAATAAGTGTCAGTTCAGTTGGGAGTTGAATTCAACACCGAGCAAACCAAGTGATGGAGGTATTTGTCCCTTAGTAGCAATCCCTATGTTACAAAACTACATAGCCAGTGTAGGTTTGAGATGTATTCCTGCTAGTTTAGGATTGATACATATCTCATGAGTCTTTCTATTAGCTTAGGTTTGATAAGATATCTTCCTACTAGTTTAGGGTTGACACATCCATTGTTAGTACATGTGGCACAGTACTAGCAGCCTTCCAACTAGGGTCATTGGTTAGACCCCGATTAGGTCAACTTTGGTGCATGTTTGTTAGATGATACCTCCCACAGTTTCAGCTTCAGTATTCAGTTCAGAACTCCGTTCAGTTTTGCTTGACCATAGCATACAGTTTATCAGTAATTCAGTTATCAGATTTTAGTATTTTAGTTTACAAACTATTTTAGAATCATGTCATATGTTTGTTCATGCACTCTTAGATTTTACAGTATTCAGGTTTTCATATTAGTTATTCAGTTATCTCATTCTATTAAATCAGTTATTATTCATGTACGTGAGCCTATGCATATCAACCTAACCCTATCTAGCATACCAATTCATTCAAAGTACTGACCGTATACTCATTTCTTATGCTATGATGTCTCATATCATAGGTTCGGATGCTCAAGTTCCCAACCTCACTTAGACATTATTGCGCATCAGCAGCAGCAGCCGAGGTGAGTCTTCGTATTTCGTAGACCGATTATGTTTATTTCTATGCTTTCAGTTCAATAGCTAGTTGGAGTTAGTTGTGTCCTATCCCATCAACTTTTATTCATACAGTTTTAGAGGCTTTCTAAATCTATAGATAGTCAGTCAGTTTTTCATTATTTTTATTAGCTTTCAAGCAGTTATTTTTCGACTGTTGTTTTCAGATATATGATTAAAAAATGGTTTAGTATTTAAAACCTTATGGTGAATTCAGATATTTTGCACATGAAATTTTGTTATTATTATTCAGTGCTCATAGCAAGTACCAGCTCACGAGTTAGATTGTTGTCACTTGTGACCATAAGCACCGTGTGGCATCCAGGGTGTACTCTCGGCGCATTATAACTTGCAAACATTATCCATATCCAAACTATTTTGATTAAGTGGACTCTCGGTGCCATCTTCGTTTACCATATTAACCTCTTGGGAGACTACCATGTTCTCCACAAGCATAACTAATTATCCTTCAACCTTTGTAAACCATTTAAGCCATTTATAGTTTCATGCATAATTCAAAAACAAGCAAGAGTTCCATTTAAAAGAGTCAATACAATAAACATATCCTTATAAGCATTTAATCAAAAACCTTGGGGACATAACATAACTAAAACCAAATTTCATTACCATTAAACCATTACCATGCAATTCAACAATCCAAAACCACCATTAATGCATAGATAGCATAATTAAAACCATAAGAAATCATAACCAAGCCTTTAACATGAAAACCCCCCAATCAATAGTTGAAAATCAAAACCATGCAAGAGTAAAAACTTGAAATCAACCATATAATCATGCCTTTTATTGAAATCACAAGTAGGGAAGAGAATCATTTCTTAAACCAGGAAGATTGATGGAAGAATTCACCAAGACAAGCCCCAAAGAAATCCCTTAGTTGAAACCCTAGCTCTTTTTCCCAAAAGCTCTTGAGAGTATTATGATATGTTTAGGAAAATAATCTAAGTGTTTAAGAGTAAAATAATAGGGTAAATAACCTCCTACGTGTATTATAGGTTATGGGTCCTTATTAGGGTAAGTAGGGAAATGTCCATAATACCCCTACTTAAATTCCATAAAAACCCAACACAGGGTTACGACTGACCTCCTTACGGGTCGTAACCTAGCTTACGGTTGATACCCACCCTATCATAACCAACCCTCAACCATGGATCACACACTACCTAGTATACGACTCATCCATCCAAGTTGTAACCTCAGTATATGATCAGTACCCATGATCTGTATCCCTGGCAGAATGAAACATCAGGAGGATCAAGCACTGTCCACCTTACGAATCAACTATACGACTTGTACCCATGTATTACGACTCATACCCTTAAGTCATATCCATTCCAGTATCCAAATCTATCCTACCAACTAACACTGGTCAGCTTACGATAGGACTTTACCACTCATAACCCTACTTATGGCTCATACCATGAGTCGTAATGGGTCTGAAGAACGAGATTTCAATAAATTTTCTTTGGGTCCAGACCTAGGATGCTTTAGACTGTTAATCCTAGAATATAACTAGTTAAGTGCACTACTATACACCAAACAAATGGTCTTTGAGTCTTTTTTTAATACAACTGGTCGTTATTCACTCCGAGTTCAGAGTAAATTGTTTTAGGCATTTTAGTAAGACTCTGCCCAGGGAGCGTGATGGTTTGGGCGATTGAGGGCACGATTCACGACTAGAGCCCTACAATTGGACCCTTGAAGTGACCCCCCGCCCCCTTCCCAGACGTAAAACTATATTTTTCTCTTATTAAATCAAGGGAAAAATGGTCCTCTCACCCAATATAACTCCCCCCCTCCCCCCAAATCTATTTTTAAACCCTTAAATTGTCCTAACTTATTAGAAATCTCCCAAATCCCTCAATCTCTTTCTCCCAAGAACATCAAGAGAAATTTCCAAATTTCAAAGCTCATACGTTCCAAACTCATGCTTCTTCTTCAATTTTCATTCATCAAAAAGTATGTAGAACGATCCTAATAGGCATTGGTTTAACTGTGGTATTTCCAAAAACTTTAAATTGTATTCATATGCATATGTTATGGATTTTGAAATTGATTTAAGTTCATGAATTATAAATACCCTTTGTATGATGAAATCTAGGTACTAACTAATATTGTAGATTGTTTAATGAATGATGATAAGTTTGAGTTTCAAATGCTTCTTTCTCAAATTTTACGTTGTCACTTTTACGTTTTTCAAAGGGGTGTTCTTGTTTCTAAATTCTTTTATTCTTCTCTTGGAAATTGCATGCGATTATGAAAAAAAATAACCATGTAAGAGTTAAATCTTGAAAGGAAAATGTTTTGCATAAACTTGTAAGTCCATTTAGAATAAAAGAACTCTTATTTGATATTGAATAATGTTTGTGGTCATTATTATGTTTTTTAATAAAGGTCTATGAAGATGATATGATATGATATGATATGATATGATATGATATGATATGATATGATATGATATGATATGATATGATATGATATGATATGATATGATATGATATGATATGATATGATATGATATGATATGATATGATATGATATGTCTTACAAGTCTAGATATGACTGACATGACCCAAACTGCGGCCTTGTCAAAAATAGGTAATCTCTAGTCCAACCAGATCTAGATACTACTCCCGATACCCAAACCAACCAACCAACATATACCATTAGTCAGATGAACTCCTAACAAATAACAAGATAGTGTATTCACCATCTGGTGACTTTAGAATAAGCCTATATCCTAGGCAAACCCAACCAAGTAAATCCCACCAATAGCCAACCAATCCAACCCAAATCAAAACCATAAACAAAAATCATGACAACAATCAAATGTATATATACATATATATAACATAATCAATCCATACCCAAGTCTCCAGTTGTCAAAATAATGCCTCTAAACCAAAACCAAAGAGTATCTAGTCGGTACATGCCCCCGACCATAAATAAAAACCAAAGTCTATGAAAGACGAACATATATAAAGTAATCCATGACATGAAATAGATATCTTCAAAACTATGGAAGCTCACTACTTCAATCCAACACCGATTGTTCTCAAATTTACTCAATGAGATGAAGGAGTAGTATGGATGGTTTCTGCATCACGTGGGGATACAACCACCCAAATATGGGTTAGTAGGTGAACGCTAGCATGCACTCAGAATAAGGATAAAATAAGTCAAAGTTTAAAATCAAGTAAACCAACTATGCACACATATCTATACTTAAATACATATATAAACCATGTCTGGAAAGGGAACTGAGTTTAGCATGCATTTAAAATCATTAACCTGGGTATGTGTAGCTTAATCATCCTAGAACCAACCACGGGCTATATGGGTCCATTGTAATCCTCTGAACGGGCCTCGGTGTGTGTAGCTGCCAAAATTGGAGATACCATAAGAGTAAAGGATTCCCATGTACCTCATAGTACCATATATGAGGTCGTCATGACCAATCCTCATGCCGACAAACATGAGTTCCCCGTGTTTGTCCCTTGGACTCCCACCGTCACGGTTAGCTATCACACCCCACCATTATTTCCTAATTAAAACCTTACCATTCGACCAAACCACTATTCCATTTATTACCAATCAAGGTTATTACAAGTGGTATCGGTATACCGAATATAGTTTCCAAACAATGTCTTTAGCCAACCTTAGGGGATTCTCGTGTACCCCGTGGTTCACATTATTTATCTTACTTGGGAGATTCCCATGTACCCTGCAAGTACATCATTATTAGACTTACTTGGGGGATTTCCGTATACCACGCAAGTATTTCATTATTAAGCTTTGATTAGGGGATTCTCTTGTACCCCACAAGACTTCATCATTCAAACCAATTTCATTATTTTGTTCACTTGGGGGATTCCCATGTACCCCACAAGGTTTTCATTCAAAACAATTTCAAAGACACCAAGACCTTAAAATTTAACCAATCCAAACCATGTATATCATTCAAACCATTTAAACCAATGCCAATTCATCACGATCCATGTAGGGTTCCATTACCAAACCATACCATGCAATAGTTTCAATTAAAGTTTCACAACAGAGTAAAAGCATTCTCTTAGGAATTTTATCAAACATGTTGAGGGCATACCTTTACCAAGAACAAAACCAAAGCATAAACCATAAATTTTAGGGTTACCCATGACCCTTTTAATAAACTATAACCAACAAGAACCCACATGTTTAAACCATCACCCAAAAATATGTAAAAACAAAGTTTAAAAATTGAAAAGCAAGTCCCAGGTGGGTACGACTCACCCCCCTTAGTAGTACTCCAGGGAATGAGTGGTACCCTAACTCACACCCTAGACCCCACCATGGTACCCTATACTGACTAACATACGACCACCTAGTTCTAAGTCATTTCTTAGTGTACGAATGGTACCCACAACCCGTATTCTAGACAGAATTAACTAGTCTAGTCCACAAGCTTCATATGACTTGGAATTATACACCTCGTATCCCACTATACGACACGTATGAAGTTGAATCATATCTTGGACAGTAACCAAGACAAACCTACTGCCCAACATACAAGTGATCCATCCCCAAACCGTATCCAAGGGTACGATTGGTACCCTTGAGTTGTACCTTACCCAGAGTGTCCTAAACTCATGAAATTTTGTAAGGGCCAAGATTTAGGGTGTTTCATTCTCCCCCACTAGGATCATTCATCCTAAAATAAAATGTAAGGGTGAGAACAAGCATGAGATAACACATTAACACCCACCGACCTTCCTCCAAATGAATTAGAAGAGAAAGACATAATTCAAGATGGGAAGATCATCACATATCCCAAGCATGATTTATACCCTAACACCTTTATTTTGACCTCTAACTAAGTTCAAAAATAAAGATACAAGAGAAACCATTCCTTTTCTTTAACCAAGTTAGAAAACCATGATGTGACGAAGAATACATACCTTATGCAAAAGTTTTTGGGATGCCATACCTATTGTTCGCAACCGGCTAACTTACCAACCCAAGATCCTCATCGAGACCTTCTTGAAGAACAAGGAATCTATGATACCATTACCACCCAAAGGAACCAACCAATGAAGGACCATCTACACCTTACCTCAATACAATATATAGAATACTGAACGAATGGAACTTATGCTAAAAAGCAAAACCAATTAAACTTACAAATCCCCATAGACACATCACTACAAGAGCCTGAGTCTAACCATACACTACTTCCATGTTCAAGCCTATCCAAAGAAAAGAGAAAATTAACTTTGACCCCGTACTTTATTCCCTATATGCACCCAAAACACTCATTCTCTTCCATTACTATTGCCAAATACCAAGGCCCTCCACAATTGGTATATCTACCAATCACAACATTTAAGCCTAGTGCTTATATGCCTACTGTATGATCTATCTTTCCAAAGATCTATCACCCTATATCATTTTCACAAAGGTTTTCACCACCCAGTCCTTTCCTAACCATTTCTCATAACAACAACCTTACATCACTCTTCAAAACCTTACTTTAGTAGATACCCCAAATATCCCCTACTTTGGGACTTCTACCCTCTTCGTTTCTAAATATCACCATGTTCCCAAGGCCACTAACATCCTAACATAAGAAGGGTCATTTAAAAAACCAAATTATGGAGTTTTACATGCCACTCAAAGCGAGACTCCCAAAACAAAACACGGCATAATAGGCACTATTTATTACTTCATAGCAACCACCTAAACCATAATGAAGAACCATCCTAACATAACTATACCATAAAAGGAGTCCTTAGGGCTGGACACCAAAAGAAACACAACCACATACCATAGGTACTGTAATATAAAAACCTATGACTCATATCCAGGGAACAAGGTAAATACAAAATACAAACCTTAGGCAAAAGCGCTATAATATGTATGCAACACAAGTAGAGTACCCTATTAACCGAGATAGAAAAGAATCACTAGAATAAGAAATTCAACCTTTCCTTAAAGTCCACCACTAAAATAAAATTTAAGATTAATCCTCGACTTTTATCCCATGGCACCTATAATCACAATACTACGCTCTAATGGGTATCACCAAGGATATACCGTAAGGACTCTTGATTTTACCTATACCCAAAACCTTACTCATCAATATGCTACCTAGATCATAGTATAGTCATACAAACCCCATGTTCTAACGCATCCAATGAAGAGACCGCCAATCCATCCATTCAACCTAAACCTCCAATCTATATATCACAACTTTCCTACTATTGTAGTCCCCAATCCATCAATATTACCCATTTCGTATGCCTCATCAAACCTACCAATTTACCTCAACCATGCCAATATTACTATCCCCGAGCTAACATATTCCTTTCACCAAGATCAAGGATTTAGGTTTAAGACTAGTATCTATCAACAACCATGTACTAATACGAAAGTACCCCATATATACTATACACATATATGGTCCACCCCACAAGGAAGACACCCTAAATTCCTTATTCATCTACCATCTTTAACCTTCTCAGGAAAACCATATCCCTTTATGCATGCTAGAACAAAATCACTCCACGGAGGACATTAGGACATATGAGCCCTTTATCTAATAGATCCCTTAATTTCTCGTAAGCTCCTTTAACCGAACTAGAACCATTCTATAAAGAAAGAATAGAAATTGGACAAGTTTCCAAAACAAGACTAATCCAAAACCAACCTCCCTATTAGAAAGACACCATAAGGGTCATCAAGAAGACCTCCGGAAATTCATTCACCACCAAAACCAAATACAAGAAAGGACCTTTTGAGTTAGAACTTTTAACCCATACCAAATACTAATAGAGACACCCCTTCTCAGAGATATATCTTCGAGCTCTAAGGTATGATGTAACCTTTCCCTTAATATCTAGGGAATGAAACCATCCTACCACTCCATAATCAATTTACCAGGGAATCTAAAGATAAACTATACGTACCCGATAATTTAATAATACATAGCATGAGTATAACCAATCCATCCCTAACATTACTCCAAAATCCACCATATCTGAGTCAAAGAAATCTACTAAAGCCACTTTTTCCGACCAACAACTACCACACACCCCTATAGACTCTTTTAGCAATTACAAAGTCACTTATTGGGGTAAAAACAGAAAAAAAGAAGGATCGGAAAGAACCTTGGGACCAAAACCAAAATACATTACCATAAATAGGGCCACATAAGAGACAAGGGACCTCGAACCAAGTAACCAATACTCATAATGAGAAAAGAGTTTTTAATATACCAGTGTCAACATCAGAAGATGCCTCAGACTCTTGAGGAATAGTAAGAGCAATGAGATGATCCCAGTCAGTGTCGGAGCAAAAGTAGCACCCCCTAGTACAAGATCTAGATAAGTGGCAATTAGTACCTTATTTGCCCAAGCGAAAATTATTATAGGACACTCCTATTACATATGACCTAATTGACCATAATTAAAACAATAACTCCTCTCTTCCACGCAATAAATATATTTTGTCCGACCATAAAATCTACAAGGAGGATAGGATGATACGGATTTGGCCCCATCGACCCAAGATTGGGCACCTTGTGCCCTGGAAGCTTTACTATTCTAAAAAATGTCTGCCTCCTAACGGATTTAGATAGGGACCAGTATCCATAGCATAGAAGTTAGGACCGACCCAATACTTTCTCTTAGACTGCTTACCATTATACCATTGGCCTCTTCTTTGTCCAAAACACTGAGACCTCACACCTAGCCTATTTCTTGACCCTTCCTCATTCCTTCCCAAGACAAAGGACCAAATTGGCATGACAGAGTTGTCACTATCTAGGTCAATAAATTAATAGAATTACAAAACTTGAGATTGGTAACCTCTCTTTAAGGTAACCAAGAATGAGTGCCACCTTCCACGAGGAAAACCAAAAGATGTGACCTTTGACTGGGCCAGTGCCTCATGATCTGAACTTGATCTATCCATGTCGTCCTCGAGTGGGACATGATCTGAAAAGGTAAACCAAAGAAGATTTTGGGAAGAGTTCAAGATCTTAGACTCCATAAACGAAAAGTAGAACATCAAGAACATGGAACATTCCTAAATGCCTTGTATCCTTCTAATTATAAGTGTGGTGCAAAACACACCCATAATCAAGAATCTACATGACACAGATTGGTGTACACCCCATGACATCAAAACCTAGGATCTGATATCATGTAATACCCCATATTTCTCAAGCCTAACTCAACTCTCAACTCATGAGTTATCTGATATAAAATTTTTGAAATACTTAGTCTTTTTTAGATTAGAGCCTATCATTGCGTAGGAAATTAAATTAGCTTTCCAATAATATAAAATTTGCCTAAATTGAATGACTAAGTAAGAAGTTATGGCTATTTTAAGTTTCAGAAGTTAAACATCATCATTCAGGCTAGTAGCGCGTTGTGGAGTATGTAAAATGGCAATTGTCAGTTTACAGTGAGGTACCGCGATACCGACGCATCGCCCTAATGCTTATTTTTATATTTTTCAATAACCAGTGTACCACTGCGATCCCTTCACATCTCGATGAGTCCAGATTTTAGAATTTAAGGGGCACCGCAATTCCACCGCATCATGCAAAACCCTCAGTTCCTAATTGTCTATTTCCAGTGGCTCAATGCGATCATGGCACGTCGTACCAGGGGCCCAGTTCAGGAAAAATTTTGACAAACATTAAATGTATCATCTAGGGTTAAAACAGTCTTTTCTCATGATTTTATTCCACCAGGGTGTGATATTAAAGCCCTAAAAATATTTTAAATCATTTATTATTCAATTTTCCCCAAATCAAAGGCGTTCTCTCTCAAGAAGACTAACCCAACTTCAAGAATCAAGATCAAAACTCTAGAATTTCTTTAAGTACCTTCAAGAATTAACTTTCCAAGGTATGTTAGGTGTTCATCTATGGGTCCCTTTCACCCATAGAGTCCAAGAATCCATTTTTAAAACTTCAAGAGTTATAATTTATGATTTCCATTCTTGGAATTGAATGTTTCGTGATTACGATAGTAATTAGGATCCAACGCATGTTTAATTATAAGTTTCTATGAAATTAAGATAGTTATGTGGTGAATTATATGAATTTCATGCTTAACCCTTGAATTTAAAATGAATGTTGTATTCATGATTACATGTGTTGACCATCATCATGTGAAATACTCCATGCTCCCCATGTGTTTGCTAAAATGCCTATGTGAAGTAGATAGTGGAATCTTAACATGTTATTATGTGGTCCCAATCATGTACAAGCTTATGCCTTACAAGTGTTTGATGAAATGCCTTTATTAATGAATTATGGACAAGTATACATTATTGTGTATCTCAGGATCATGATATGCTTTATTTTTCATGCTATCGAGTCCTGGGGCTATTTAATAACCGACAATTTAGTTGTTTACCTAGATCCAGTGTCAGTTACAGAATAGTCTCAGTCCTTTCTTGATCAGTAGTACTCTCAATCAGTTATACAACTCAGTAGAACTCAGTTAGTTACAGAACTTAGGAAAGTTCAATAAACTCAATATCAGTTTAGTCCAGTGTAGTATACTCAGTTCAGTGTCTTTCTGTTGGAGTAGGATTTAGCATCGCGTGAACCCAAAGATGGGGTCTCACCTTCCAAAAGAGGGTGTGATCCTTAGAAGAAATCCTTATATTCCAGAACTATGTAGCCAGCATAGGCTGAGACATCAAACCTGCCAATTGAGGGATGATAAGGTGTTTTAACCTATCAGATGGGGGTTTGACCATTCTCATTAGAGTACCTACCAGATGAGGGTAACTCTTTAGTGTCTTCACCCCTGGCACGATAATGATACCCTTCAAACTAGGGTCACAGCTTGGACCCTAACTCAGTTATCTTATTTGGGGCATGTCGGTTAGATGATTACCTTCCACAATCTTAGTTTCAGTCTTTAAAATAAAACTCAGTTTAGTTCTACAGAATCAGGACTATCAGATATAGTCAACCAATATTAGTAACTTCAGATATCAGTTGATCGATATTAGAAATCAGGACTTAACTTCAGATAAGCTTAGTCATAGTATTTATTTATATGTACAGTAGCATATACTTAGTATTTACAGTATTATTTGTTATCCATGTACTCTCATACTTAGTTACTCATTATAATGTAGCCAGTTATTGTTCATGCATATGAACCCTTGCATTAAGCCTTACTCCATCTAGAATACCAATACATTCCACGTACTGATGGAGACTCTTTCTTTGTACTATGATATTTTATATCATATATTTGAATGCTCAGGTTCCTAACCGTGCATAGATAGATCCAGATTTAACCAGCAGTAGATTTAGCAGTGAGTTCTCATCATTCAGGATATTCTTTCATTTCATTATTATAGTAGACTCAGTATTTCAGTAAATGAGTTAGTTATGGGACTAACCCATCAACTCTACTTTCAGACAGTTTTAGATTAGAGGCTTTTCAGACTAGTTTTTAGACAGTATTTAGTTTTACAGATTGTTATTTTAGTTGATACTTTATCAGTTTTTATAGATTTTTCTATATTTATTACAGTATCATGTTTTAGTGCTCACAGTGGATATCAGTCATGGGTTAGCTTGTGGTCCTTCAGGGTAGTAAGCACCATGTATCATTCGGGATATAGACTTGGGGCATTAAAAGCTTGGTGTCAGAGCCTAAGGTTCAATAGCATCCAAGGAATTCTGAAAGTTGTATCTAGTAGAGTCTTTTGCATAGGTGTGTAGCGCACCACATTTATGGACAGGAGGCTATAAGATGTTTTGGGAAAAGTTTCCCTTTTTTCAGTATTCATGTCGTTCGAGTGAGCATGAGCTCGAGTTAAACTCTCATTCTAACCTGTTTATTCCTATCATTTATAGAATATGCCTCTTAAAAAGACTAACCAAAGAAGAACTGGAAATCTGTCAGCACCTCAGCCCTTTCAGGCAGATCCCCTGGATGGACATGTCTCCCATGTAGAATTCAGAGCTGCATTTACTACTCTAGCTAATTTCATAGTAGCTCAGAATGAACGTCCAGGTACTTTTCAGGACAACCTAGTGGCCAATACTATTACAGCCAGGATTTAGGACTGTACCTAAATGAATCCTCCCCTATTCTCTGGATCTAAGCCAGAAGAGGATCCATGAGAGTTTCTCGATCAGGTTCAAAAATTCACAGACATCATGGGAGTGACTTTTATTAAGAGTGCTAATATAATTAACTATTAGATAGATGTAGCTCATACGTGATTTAAGTAGTGAAAGGTAGACAGGGGCACAGATACAAAGCCCATAGAGTGGGAAGAGTTTGCTACTGCTTTCCTAGATAGATTCTTTCCCTTAGAGCTGAGAGAAACCAAGGTTTCAGAGTTCATCAACCTCCGGCAAGAAAGTACAAGCTTGAAAGAGTACTCCCTCCAGTTTACTCAATTATCCAGGTATGCTCCCCATATAGTAGCAGATAGTAGGTCCAGAATGAGCAAGTTTGTATTTGGGGTGTCAGATAGTGTGGTTAAGGAGTGCAGAACAGAGATGTTGATTAAGGAGATGGATATATCCAGGTTCATAGTCCATGCTCAGTAGATATAAAAGGCTAATATCAGAGAAAGAGAGAGAGAGAGGCAGAATAAGACAACTAGAATAGGTAGCTTCAATTTTAATTAACCTAAGTCAGAGGGCAATAATCGTTCCCAGTTTTGCCTAAAGTCTTTAGTTCCAGCTCCGTCCTTATCCAGTGCTCCAGTTCCTATGTTCAAAAATGGTAATAAAGATTGGGCACCGGGCTCTAAATCTCAAGAAAGTGTCAACAATGCTCGAACAAATCCTTTATGTTAGCAATATGGCAAGAACCATCAAGGTATCTGCAGAGCTGGCACTGATGTTTATTTCAGGTGTGGCAAGCCAGGCCATGGAGTTAGATATTGTCCTCAGTCAGGTTCTCAGGATTAGTATAACCATCCCCTAGCTCAGTCCGATCGCCTGAACCAGTAGGGTGCCGCTTCCAATGCCACTGGTAGGCAATACCCAAATATGCTTTATGCACTTCATTTTAGACAAGATCAGGAAATTTCTCCTGATGTGGTCACTGGTACATTATAGATCTTCCATTTACATGTTTATGCCTTCTTATATCCAAGGGCTTCTTTATCTTTCGTAACTCCTTATATAGCCATTAACTTCGGAGTCAGTCCAGAAATTCTAGCAGAGCCTTTCTTAGTTTCTACCCCAGTGGGTAAATTTATTATATCCCGGGGGGTATACAAGAACTGTTCGGTTATGATATCTCAGAAAGTTACTTCAGCAAACCTTGTAGAGCTAGAGATGGTAGATTTTAATATCATTCTTGGCATAGATTAGCTCCACTCATGTTATGCCTCAGTTGATTCTAGAAATAGAATAGTTCATTTTTAGTTTCCAAATGAACCAGTCCTTTAATGGAGGGGTAGTACCATACCTCTTAAGAGTCAATTGATTTCATACCTTAGAGCGAGAAAATGATATCCGAGGGAAGTATCTACCATCTTGTGTGAGTCAAAGAAACTCCAACTCTTGAGTCAGTTCCAGTAGTAAATGAATTCTCAGATGTGTTTTCTGAAGATCTTCCTGGATTTCCTTCAGTTAGGGAATGTAATGCCCCAAGAGTACACCATGGGCATCACATGGTGCTTACAGTCCTGAGAGACCACAAGCTAACCCTTAAGCTGGTACCTACTGTGAGCACTGGATAACATGATTATAAATGCGAAAGAATACTGACATTCCATAAGCTTTTAATAACTGAATTCAAAACTGAAATATGAGTCTATAGAAATAACTAACTGTAATGTTTGAATACTGAATAACTAAATCTAATGTCTGATAAGCCTCTAAAACCAAATGGCTATGAGTGGATGGGACAGGCCCCAACTAACTTCAACTAACTATTAAACTGGGACATGAAATAAAGCAAGTTTATCCTCAAAGTATGAGGACTCACCACTGCTACTGCTGAGGATCTAATAAGTCTAATTCTGAGCTCCGAACTAAGCATTATAATATATGATATGACACATCATAGCGCTAAAGAAAAGGTATGCGATCAGTACTTTGAATGTACTGGTATGCTAAATGAGGTAGATTGATATGCATGGTTTCATGAACAGAACTAATAATTAACTGAATATGCATGTAAATCATGGAGTACTGAATAGAGAGCATAAAATCTATGGGTACTAGGAATATGTGGAAATCTGTAATTACTGAGTATGCATGAAAATCTGTAAATACTGAGGATGCATGACCAAGCATATAACATGAACCGAGTAAAATCTTTACACTAAAATACTAAAATAACTGAAATTTGTATGCTTTGGTTAACCAACACTAAGACTGAATAACTAAACTGGGACTACATCTAAGACTATATCTGAGACTGTGGGAGGTATAATCTAACCGACATTCCCCAATTTGAGCTAATCGGGTTCCAACCTATAACCCCAATTAGAAGAGCGTTAATACCATGCCACGGGTACTAACACTAGCTGTGTGGATCCACTAAACTGATATAATATCCAAAGGACTAAGGGTGTCAATCCTGAACTGATGGGTGACGCCTGCGAGATAGTCAAGCCTAATCTGATTGGTGACTTATCATATCCTACACTGGCTATGTAGTTGATAACGCTCAAACTACAGCTCTCGTAAGAGTGTAAGAGGTCGTTGTCAAATATAGAACCCAACTGGGTTGGGTGTCGAATCCCACAGAGAATACTTAGTCACTAAGTAAGCAAAGATTACTTAGACTTTTGGTGAAAGTTTCATAAAAAGGGGGGATTGTAGTGTGAGTAACAAAATAATAACGTAAGAACAGAAAATAGAAGAGTAAAACGGATTGTTTTGTAGGTTTTAATCAATGAGAATTGAGAGCTGGGGTTATGTCCACCTTCTGAGTTGTACGTATTCTATTGACTATGAGTTATGCGGAATTCAGACATGCATGTGCTTATAGAGAATTGTATTCTATGGTAAATCCAGGCGTCTTTCGACCATCAAGGATTATTTCACTTTAACTCTTTCGAGCTTAAAGCGTATCTACCGGTACAAATTCTCCAAGAGGTTAATCCAGTTACGACACTAACTTTTTAACAGGGGTTGGTGCCCTATTACCTTGACATTATCTCTTTTCCAGACATATAACTTTTCTTTCGAACAAGTTAATGCTATGCTGGCGTATTCTATATGCTTGCAACCACAAGAATTTAAATTAAGATGAAGAGAGTAATGATATAAGTAGCATACGTGTCAAGAATTCACAAACTCATAGCAATAGATAGTATCTCATAAGGCTTCCATAACCCCAACAGAGAAGTTTAGCTACGCATGAGTGCAACGGAAAACACAATAGACATTATCATCATAACAATCTCACGATATGTAGGTAATGGCGTCACTTATGGCGTGATTTCCTTGCTTAGTAGAGTTTCTCTTGTTATGAAAATTTAAAAGTCGAATAGATGAAAAATAATGTCAACAACGAATTAATGAAGAAAAAGGGGAAGGATCGAATAGGGATGAGGGTGGTGGAGAATTGTTTTGATGGATGGATGGATGGTGGATGGAAATAATAAAAATCTCCAGCAAAATAGGGTATTTATAACACCCATATCCTATTCCTACTAAGCTACTGCATTACTTATCCTAATCCTACTAGGTTACTGCATCCTTATCCTAATCCTAATAAGTTACTGTTGATCCCCAAAGTCTTTAGAAATGCTGTTTTTGCCCGTGACAGGTTTTCCATGCGTCACTTTTAGTCCCTAGGCGTCCAAACTCTGCTTTCCTTCTTTCGTGAAGCTTCCTTTGGCGTCAAGGTATCCATAAAATGCTGAAATCTTCATCATTTATACCTGAAAACTTGCTAATCACGTTTGTTATCTCACTTACAGGAAAAAGGACTAAAAGTGCATGAATTATATATTTTGTCCTTAAAACTTAGGTAAAACCTGGGTAAATTATAGTACTTTAGGCGTGTAAATACGCCTATCATCAACACCCCACACTTACAGCTTTGTTCGTCCTCGAACAAAATATCATGTCCATCTAAACATCTACTTTAGGGTTTCACAGTAACAGCACAAAATATTCATCAAGACAGGCACAACAATTATTAACAAAGAGTAGTTTTCTGATCATTACTAGAAACAATTTCAACCTCTAATATAGACTCGTAATGATGGTTAATTCGTATTCAAAAGTTAAGGCACAAAGAATCATATACGACTTACCTAAAACTCATCAACCATGTGTGTCACACAATATGTCACCTATAATCACTCATAAGTATTGTATATATTTCGAACATGGGTATAAGATTTTCCTTGCTCTTACTCTCACAAAGAATTCATTTGTTGCAACTGATGACCATAGGCTTGCCCTTAGTTTAATGCTCCACTAATATCAGAATGCTAAGCTTAGGATCAAATAGGTATTTTACAGGTTGTAATGTAGGCTAAGGGACGGGTAGGACTATTTTGGCCAGAAATAGTGACTATGTTCCTAAGCGCTTTAATACATCACATTATGCCGTTTAACACTCTCTTTTAAACAACCTTTCTACTTTCTTTTAATCTACCACCCCTTCTCACCTCTTTTGTTTTTCGATTTTAAACATAACTAACTTTTTAGTTTTCATCATTTTTCTTTTCATAACACACCTCTATGATAGCAATTCTTTTTCATAACGAATTCAAGCACCAATACATTCTAAGGCATTACACTCATCCAATTTTCTCTTATTTTGTCACATGACTTTACAATTTAAAGCGCTTAGGAATTTGGATCAAATTATGGTCTTGAAAGAATGGATTAGGCTTACATATGAGGCTGTCAAAGAAAATAGGCTTAAAGGCTCAAAAGGGTTGACTAGGATAATGTCCATGGGTAGGTAAAACGAAGGTAAACAATTACAGGTTGCCAAAGAAATGCCTAAATCATCTCCTAAACTCACACTCTTTATTTTGCTTCACACACACACCAGGCAAGTTCTAGCATCATCCACAAACACAGAATATACTATATCCTCACACACACAAGGCACATGGTCGACTTTATTGGGAGTAGTATAGACTCTTGACCCAACAGATGATGGAATTAAACCACATAGATATCACACAGTGAGTCACACTTAGAGCCTAAACGTCTCAATAGTAATGATTTTATCACAGACTCTTGTCATAATACCATGCTGCATATCAGAACAATTTCATGCAAAGTTAAAAAAAAAAAAATTTACTACTAAAAAAAATCAAATAAATAAATGTAGGTAGGCAAAGAAATACAGCATACAAATACCAGCACCCCACACTTAGATGGGACACACTGTCCTCAGTGGAAAATAAATGAGAAAAACCTGATTCCAAGAGTGCGTTGAGGTATTTGCAGCGAGGAGGATTCAGCTTGCTCTTTTCTTCCTCTTTTCTTACCTTTTTGTGAGGTGGACGCTTTTTATTTTCCTTGTCGTCCTTTTTGAATCCATTCTACCTGAGATCTTAATAGAGTCATGTTAGCTTCATCTCGAAAGATATAACGACAGACAAACTATAGTGGAACCACCCCACACTTAATTTGTTTGTACAAACTAATTAAGTGAGTGATGTCGATTACTCAATCTTCATCGACATACATATAGGAGATATGTTCTAACAATATGTTCAGCACAGTCATACTTGCATGTTGTCTTTAAATATTCTTTTCAACTCTATGTCATGTAATCTTGACCAGCCTTTATGGTTTGGATTAATGCATTTTTGGAACAAGACGACCATGTAGAGATTGAATCAAGTTTATGGTATAGAAAATAATCACAACATCTTATGCTTGCATTCAATCATGATCTTTCTCTCGATGAATGAGTCATTCAAATATTCAAGCATTCAATTTTGAAGATTATGCAATTAACTTCACCATGTCGACTCAGCAAAAGTATGATAGTGTATTAAAATCAAATACAAGTTGGAACCAAGTCAAGAGCACCCATATGTATTCTTTCACTCAATTAGATGTATCATAACAAACCAAGCACATTCAAATCACTACTACTATTTCAAGATTTAACAGTTCATTATAGGTGTACTAGTGTAGTACTTACATAATATAAAAGAAGAACAAAGAAGTACTTACTTGGTTGATGGCCTCGGAAGGTATTCTTGCAAAGTAAAAGAGCAAAAGGAAAATTTTTGAGAGAATTTGGGGAGGTAGGCGGCGCTTAGGTTGGATTGGCAATGTATTTTTGTTCTAAGACTAAGTTCTTATTTATAGGACAAGATTGGGTCGGGTTTTGTCCCATTTAGAATCGGATTTGGAGACAAAAAGTGACCATAGGCGGTGCCTAATGCTTTGCCTATGCTTGGCATAGGCGGCGCCTTTTGCAAAGCATTGTTGAGCATAGGCGGCCACTATGCTATGGCATTGTTAGGCATAGGCGGCGCCTATGTCATGGCATATGAGATTCAGAGACAAAATGCTTTTGCATTGGCGGCGCCTATGCTATGGCATTGTTGAGCATAGGCGGCGCCTATGCTATGGCACTCTAGAATCCGAGAGCTTAGGCCATAGTATAAGCCTTGCCTTGTTCGTGGCCTAGATTTGCATAGGCCTTGCCTTGTTCTTAGCCTATATTTTCATAAGCAATGCCTAACCCATAGCCTTTTGCTTCTTCATTCCTAACTTACCACCTTCACCATGCAATACTTTTAAATCGAAATTTGAAACCAATCTCTTCTTTTATACCTCTTGCACCTACATTTACTCAAAACCAACCAAAAACGATTAGAACGATGGGTTGCCTCCCATCAAGCGCCTTAGTTTTGGTTGTGGCTCGACAAAATTCTAAGAAAACAAAAACAACAAAAACAATTAAAAATGATAGGTTGCCTCCCATCAAGCGCTTGATTTATTATCGCGGCACGACATAGCTATCTCGATTACTTAGACTTCATCGAGATAGATGGTGGATCGTTTTCTAAATGGATTCAGACGACCATGAGGCTTACTTGTAGGCATGCAATCTTCTTCGAGATGACCCTTGTGCATACATACCCCAGGCAGGATACCAATTATATCATCAATAGTCCAACCCATAGCTCTCTTGTATCTCTTCAGAGCAGAGATGAGAGCCTCTACTTGCTGTTTACTTAAATCATCTGCCACACTCACAGGAATTGTATCCCCACTTCCCAAGAACGCATACCTTAGATAATTAGGGAGCTCTTTCGATTCTAGCACTGGAGGCTCTTCAATTGAATTCTTCACTGTTGGTGAGGGTCGATTCTTAAGATCAGGGTCCAGCTTCTTAAGGGCATGAGAATAGGACTTCATTCTTGTTAGAGCACAAACGGTTTCTTCATATTCTTCAACATCCTCATGCTCACAATTCGAAAGCACCTCAGATAGTGACTCAACAGTAAGCTGCTTCTCTACAGATAATCCTTTGTCATCCTTATAATTAACGCCAGCTACAGAGAACACATCCATATCTTCGGGCTGCTTCATTGCTTTACATATATCAAAACGGACTACTTCATCATTCAACCGAAATAAAAGCTCATTAGCTCTCATGTCAATAAGCACACTTCCAGTTGTGAGGAAAGGGCATCCCAAGATTATGGGAACTTTAGAATCCACCTCGCAATCCAGAATAACAAAGTCTGCAGGAAAGATAAAGGTGGAAACCTTCACCAACACATCATTTAAGATACCAACAGGTCGTTTTATTGACCTATCTGCCATCACGAGATGCATATTGGTTGGTGTAGGGTCGCCCAACCCCAACTTTCTGTAGACAGATAGTGCCATCAAATGATGCTTGCGACCAAATCGCACAATGCCTCAGCAAAATTCATAGATCCAACTGTGCAAGGAATAGTGAAAGCACCAGGGTCTGCCTTTTTCTGTACTAAGGACCTTGTGGCAACTGCACTGCAATGATGAATATTATCTGCCGGCTTATAGCTTACTGCCCGCTTCTTTGTTAAAAGGTCCTTCATGAATTTGGCGTACTCAGGCATCTGTTCCAGCACCTCAACCAATGGAACATTAATGGTCAGCTGTTTCAACATCGTCATGAATTTATTGAACCTTATATCATCCGCTCTCTTCTTTAAACTTTGAGGAAAAGGTGGTGGTGGAAGGGGAATAGTTTTCTCCATGACTTTCTTTTCCTCTTTCTTTGGATTGGTGATCTTTTCCGGCTGAGGACGTCGAGGACTGACGTCATGAACGTCGTCATTAGTTTCGACGGCGTCATCTCCTACGATATCTTTGGCCACTTGCTTGCTTTGGGATGAATTTTGCAGCACCTTACCACTTCTAGTAGTAACAGCCATACATGTTCCATCATTTCTTGGGTTTTGCACTGTGTCGCTCGGTAGGGTGCCAGATATTCTTTGATTTAATGTGGCTGAAATTTGACTCAATTGTTGTTCCAGCTATCTTATTGAAGTGGAATGTGAGTCAACCAATTGCTTCATTGAGGCCAAGTCATTTATTACCTCAGTTACTCCCGTGCTGGTTGCTTCCACTCCTTTCAACAGCTTAGCCATCATATCTTCCATTGACATATTTCCTGATGCAGTGGCCTCTCATCGTCCAGGAGGAATATACACGCCACTCTTGTCAGTATTGTTCTTCCAACTACCTTGATCCCGGTCCTTGTTTCTAGAATTATCATAATAGTTCCGACCTTGGTTTCCTTGGGCATTGACTCAAAAACCCCCCTGATTGTTCACGTAGTTGGCTTTTTCCTTAGAATCAGATTCCTCTCTGTCTTTTGACGCAACTGCTTTGACTTTTTCAGTCTTCCCTGATAGTAGATGTTTTGTAAGAAGATCCACTTGTGTTTTCATGTGCGCCAAATCTTGATCACGTTCTTCTTCTCTTCTCTTTTGTTCTGCAGTCATGCCTATAGAAAAAGTGGGGCTTGCTACCTCAGAATCTCTGGTATGCCACGCCCTACTTTGCATCATCATCCAGTCTAGTATATCACTTGCCTGAACAAAGGTGAGGTCCATAAACGATCCTCCATCCGCATTATCCACCACAGGTTTAGTTACTGAATTCAAGGATCTATATAGTATCTCCATCAAGTGAACATTGGTAATGTGATGGTTTGGGCACCTCAATAGCTTCTTCTTGAATCTCTCCCATGTTTCGTGGAGGGCTTCAGTTGGAAGCTGTCGAAAATTGCTGATTTCATCTCTCAATTGTGCTCTCTTCAATGGCGGAAAGAATCTTTCTAGGAAAGGGTCTTTCAATTGCCTCCAATTAGTGATAGAATCAGGAGTCAGCCCATTCAACCATAGAGTTGCCTCCCCAGATAGAGACAATGGAAATAGGCGCAACCGAATTGCATTCTGTCCAATGCCAGGATTGTTGAATGACTTGCATGTAGAAATAAAGTTGATCAGATGCATATTCGGATCATCACCTGCTAGTCCACCGAATAATCCCTTGAGTTGTAATAACTGAATCATGGTGCTCGTGATGTTGAACTTGGCTTCGGGTGCCAATGGCGGAGGAATAATGGCTCCTGTGGCACCAGCTCCATCAAGATCATCATCATCATCATCGAATGGTATGGCTCGGCGTTCAGGCCTGAACCTATCTTGACGATCTCTTCTGTTGGCTGGTGTCGCCATCTCAGCATCACGCCTAGGGTTTAGTAACTCATCATCAATTAGATCCTCATCGTCAGGATTTGTTGCTCGCCCAGGATTATCAATATTCTGTTGATGCACTTGAGCGGCGGCCAGAGATGCTAGTCTAGCTTGTTCCTGTTAAGCAGCCCTTCTTTCAATTTCCTATTGAGCCTCCATTCTGCCAATACGATGTGGTTCAGGATTGAAAGGTAATAATGGTTGACCAGAACTTTGAGTATGAGGCATACACTGGATAAAAACCTGCAGAAAACAAAAACAAAAACTAAAAGTAAAGTACGAGAATCTTTGACCAAAGGGTCTAGTAATTATCACAAACTTAGTAGACAACCGTATTCCCCAGCAATGGCGCCAAAATTTGATAACGCTCAAAATACAGCTCTCGTAAGAGTGTAAGAGGTCGTTGTCAAATATAGAACCCAACTGGGTTGGGTGTCGAATCCCACAGAGAATACTTGGTCACTAAATAAGCAAAGATTACTTAGACTTTTGGTGAAAGTTTCATAAAAAGGGGGGATTGTAGTGTAAGTAACAAAATAATAACGTAAGAACAGAAAATAGAAGAGTAAAACAGATTGTTTGGTAGGTTTTAATCAATGAGAATTGAGAGCTGGGGTTATGTCCACCTTCTGAGTTGTACGTATTCTATTGACTATGAGTTATGCGGAATTCAGACATGCATGTGCTTATAGAAAATTGTATTCTATGGTAAATCCAGGTGTCTTTCGACCATCAAGGATTATTTCACTTTAACTCTTTCGAGCTTAAAGCGTATCTAACGGTAAAAATTCTCCAAGAGGTTAATCCAGTTATGGCACTAACTTTTTAACAGGGGTTGGTGCCCTATTACCTTGACATTATCTCTTTTCCAGACATATAACTTTTCTTTCGAACAAGTTAATGCTATACTGGCGTATTCTATATGTTTGCAACCACAAGAATTTAAATTAAGATGAAGAGAGTAATGATATAAGCAGCATACGTGTCAAGAATTCACAAACTCATAGCAATAGATAGTATCTCATAAGGCTTCCATAACCCCAACAGAGAAGTTTAGCTACGCATGAGTGCAACGGAAAACACAATAGACATTATCATCATAACAATCTCACGATATGTAGGTAATGGCGTCACTTATGGCATGATTTCCTTACTTTGTAGCGTTTCTCTTGTTATGAAAATTTAAAAGTCGAATAGATGAAAAATAATGTCAACAATGAATTAATGAAGAAAAAGGAGAAGGATCGAATAGGGATGAGGGTGGTGAAGAATTGTTTTGATGGATGGATGGATGGTGGATGGGAATAATAAAAATCTCCAGCAAAATAGGGTATTTATAACACCCATATCCTATTCCTACTAAGCTACTGCATTACTTATCCTAATCCTACTAGGTTACTGCATCCTTATCCTAATCCTAATAAGTTACTGTTGATCCCCAAAGTCTTTAGAAATGTTGTTTTTGCCCGTGACAGGTTTCCATGCATCACTTTTAGTCCCTAGGCGTCCAAACTCTGCTTTCCTTCTTTCGTGAAGCTTCCTTTGGCATCAAGTTATCCATAAAATGCTGAAATCTTCATCATTTATACCTGAAAACTTGCTAATCAGGTTTGTTAGCTCACTTACAGGAAAAAGGATTAAAAGTGCATGAATTATATATTTTGTCCTCAAAACTTAGGTAAAATCTGGGTAAATTATAGTACTTTAGGCGTGTAAATGCGCCTATCATTAGTAGTACTGGAGTATAGGGACAGCTACTAACGACTCTGCCTATCTGACGGGGAAGTCGCCATCCCTACATTGGTTCGGTGCTAAATCCTACTCCCAACTGAAAGACACTAAAATACTAGACTGTTCTGTGTTTAATTGACTGATAACTGACTATTCTGATAATGCTCATAGTATATTCTGAAGACTATTATAAATGTACAGATACTAGACTAAATAAACATCTATAGTTTTCGGGCATTCAATTCCCCCAGGACTCAAAACAACAATAGTTAAATGACACTTAAGCTTGGGGGACAATGCATGAAGGCTTTTATTAAATCAATCACTCTTGTAGGCATTTTATCAAACACTTGTACTTCATAGTTTAGTCAATTCATGGGAGTAGTATAAAACTTGAAATAATAGCATGGCTTCAACATTTATAACACTAAATCATGATCTAATTTGAAGAATAACAATAATAAAACATGGGGGATTTGATAACAACGATAATTCCTTTAAAGTAAGGTTTAAAATCAATATTCATGGAGTTTATGGAGATTCATAGTTTTAAATCACAATTTAATATCATAAATCTTGAAATGATGATAAATTTGCAATTAAAATAGATACTTAGACTCCATGGATGAAAGGAATCCATTTATGAACATCTAACATACCTGGGATAATTAATTTGGAAGGATTGATGGTGAGTTCTTGAGATTTGACCTTGATTCTTGAGAGCTAAGGTTTCTTGTTCTTGAAGAGAGTTGATTTTAATTTGAGAGAATAATGAAGAAGTGAGAAAATAATGCACTCGTAGGGTTAAATTCCATGTTTAGGCGTATTTGAGGTCATGGTAAAAGACTAAACGGCCCTTGGAATTTCAAATTGCAAAATAGGAAAAATTCCTTATTTTTGGCCTTAGCACGACGTGATGCTAGTGCGCCGTGTCACTGGAATCGGAAAACAAGGAACTGAGGGCTTGGGGCAATGCGAAGGAATCACAGTGCCTTTTTGATTCTGAAATTCACCTTTGGCGCAACGCGCCATTATTGCGACAAGACACTGGAAAAAGATTATTGGGATTTTGGCTGACGGGGCAACGTGGTGGTCTCGTGGAGCTTCACTTGAAATTGACGATCGTCATTTATGCTGGCTCCACGATGCGCTAGGGGCTAAAATTATGGTGTTTAACGACTGAAACTTAAAAGTTCCATAACTTCTTACCCGGTTATCGGATTTGGGCAAATTTTATATCGTTGGAAAGCTAATTCAATTTCCTACTCAATGGCAGGATCTAAACTAACAAATAATAGGTGTTTCAAAAATTATATATATGAATACTCATGTATTGGGACTTAGACTATGCTAAGGAAATACAGGGTATTACAATATCTCCCACTTGGAATCATCCATCTTCGAATGAGACTGGTTAAGCTGAGGGAAAACTGATGGGCTGAGCTTACACACTAAACATGAACATTTAATGCATGGAATGCATGACTGAACTAACTCATGAATGCATGACTGACATAAACATAATGTGTAACTGAAACTGAGCATGATAGAGAGAAATCTTAAGAGAATTAGTACCTTATACTAAATTTGAATTTGCAGAGAAAAGATGAGGGTACTTGGTCCACATATCTACCTCTGCTTCCCAAGTGGCTCCCTCAATAGACTAATTTTGCGCAAGAACTTTGACCGAAGAAACTTCTTTGTTCCTTAGTCTACGAACTTGATGATCAAAAATTTCAACTGGAACTTCCTCAAAGGAAAGACTGATCTGAATATCTACACTTTCTAAGGGAATAACTACAACTGGATCACCTATACACATTTTCAACAATGAGACGTGGTACACTGGGTGTACTAAGGCTAAATCTGAAGGCAACTCAAGCTCGTAAGCTACTTTTCCAAAATAACTGAGAATTCTGAAGGGACCGACATATAGGGGACTAATTTTTCCTTTCTTGTCGAATCTCTTCACTCCCTTCATGGGAGAAATTTTCAAGTACACAAAATCACGACCTTAAACTCGGCATCCTTTCTCCTCATATCTGCATATGATTTCTGTTGGCTCTGGGTAGCCACCTTTCTCTGATCAACTAAACCTTTTCTAACACATCAAATACCAAGTCAGCCTCTACTACTGTGGCCTCACCTACTTCAAACCAACCAATTAGAGATCTACATCTCATACTATAGAAAACCTCAAATGGAGCCATATAGATACTAGAATGATAGTTGTTATTATATGCAAATTCAATCGAAGGCAAGTGGTAATCCTAACTACCTTTAAAATCAACTATGCATGCTCTCAGCATATTTTCTAGAGTCTGAATAGTTCGTTCTACTTGACCATATGTCTAAGGGTATAAAGTTGTACTAAGATGGATTTGGGTACCAAAACCCTTTTGGAATACTTTCCAAAAGTGAGAGGTAAACTAGGTACCTCTATCTGAGATGATAGATAAGGGAACACCGTGCAACCAGACCAACTCTCTAAGATTGAGTGTGGCATAGTCCTCGGCTGAATAAGAGGTATGGACTTACAAGAAATGAGCTTATTTGGTCATTCTTTCCATGATAACCCAAATAGAATCATGCTGATGAATAGTACAAGGAAAACTCATCACAAAGTCCATGTTCACTTCCTCCCATCTCCAAGTAGGAATATTGAACTCCTACATGGACCCACTAGGCTTTTGGTGCTCAATCTTAACTTACTAGCATGTAGAGCACTTAGCCACAAACTCTGCAATATCTCTCTTTATCCCACTCCACTAATAGATATCCTACAAATCACGGTACATCTTAGTGGCCCCTGGATGAATAGAGTAACGCGCACCATACGCCTCTGCAAGAATTATTTACCTCAAGTCATCTACACCAGGTATGCACAATCTACCCTCACAGCACAACACACCATCTTTCCTTTGGGAGAAAACCTCCACTTTCTAATCTCTGACTGATTCTTTCAACTTAACTAGACTAGGATATCTATCCTGCTTTTTCTTTACCTCAAAAACTAGAGATGATTCTGAGCTACTCTCCACCCATACACTACCTTCTGCTGGATCAAGTAAGCAGACACCTAGTCGGGCAACCTGATGCACTTCTTGAGCTAACTTCTACTGACCATCCTCAACATGAGCAACAATACCTATAGACATTCTATTGAGAGCATCAGCCACTATATTGGCCTTGTCCGAATGATACAAAACACTCATGTCATAATTTTTCAATAACTCTAACCACCTTCTCTGACATAGATTTAAATCTTTCTAAGAGAACACATACTGTAGGCTTTTATGGTTAGTGAACACACCAATGTGCACCCCATAAAAGTAATTCCTTCAAACCTTTAAGACGAATACTACTACTGCTAACTCAAGATCATGAGTCGGATAATTCTTGTCATGGGGTTTAAGTTGTCTGGAGGCATAGGATATGACCTTACCTCTCTACATGAGGACATACCCAAACCTACTCTAGATGCATCACGATACATAACAAACCCATCTAAACCATCTGGAAAGGTAAGATCTAGGGCTGAGGTGAGTTGAGTCTTTAACTCCGGAAAACTCTTTTCGTAGGAATCTGACCACTGAAACTTAACTTTATTCTAAGTTAATATGGACCTGGGGTATGCAATAGATGAAAATTCTTCAATAAAATAACGATAATATCCAGCTAAACCTAAGAAACTCCTGATGTCTGATAGACAGATGGGTCAAGGTTAGTTTTTCACTATTTTAGTCTTTTGAGGATCAACTCTAATGCCATCACCAAAAATAATATGGCTAAGAAAAGCTACTGATCTTTGCCAGCAGTCACACTTACTGAATTTAGCGAATAACTGGTGAGCTCTAAGAGTTTGCAAAACTATTCTGAGATGGTCTGTCTAATCAGTTTCGCTACAGGAATAAACAAGAATGTCAACAATGAAGACTATGATGAACATGTCTAAGTACTTCTTCAACACTCGGTTCATCAATTCCATGAAGGCTGTTGGGGCATTCATGAGACCAAAGGACATGACTAGAAATTTAAAGTGACCATACTAAATTCGGAAAGCTATTTTTGGAATGTTACATTCTCTGACTCTGAGCTAAAGATAGCCTAATTTAAGGTCTATCTTTGAAAAATAGATGGCACCCTGAAGTTGATCAAACAAGTCATCGATTCTAGAAAGTGGATATTTATTCTTGACTGTGACGTTTTTCAACAGACGATAGGCTATGCACATTCTGAGAAAATCGTCCTTCGTACGCATAAATAGAATAGGTGTGCCCCATGGGGAGATGCTGGGCCTGATGAATCCCTAATCTAGAAGATCCTTTAACTGTTCTTTTAACTCTTTGAGTTCTACTGAAGCCATTCTATAAGGCGGAATGGATATGGACTAAGTATCTGGAAGAAGGTCTATTCCAAAGTTAATTTCCCTTTCAGGAGGAACTCTGAAAAGATCTTCAGGAAATATATCTTAGAATTTATTTACTACTAGAACTAACTCAATAGTTGAAGTTTCTGAGTTAGAGTCTTTTACTTACACGAGATGGTAAATACACCCCTTTGATATCATTTGTCTTGCTCTAAGGTATGAAATTAACTAACCCCTAAAATCAACAGTCCTTCATTCAAGGACTGGTTCATTCGGGAACTGAAAATAAACTATTTTGTTTCTACAATCGACTGAGACATAGCATGAGTGGAGCCAATCCATGGCGAGAATGGTGTTATAATCTATCATCTCTAACTCTATGAGATCAACTTAGGTAACTTTCTGAGATATTATAACCAAACAGTTCCTGTATACCTGTATGGCCACAATAGAAACACCTATTGGGGCAGACACTAAAAAGGGCTCTAGTAGAGTTTTGGAACTAACTCTAAAATTGATGGCTATATATGGAGTTAAAAAAAAGAAAGAGAATCTCTAGGGTCTAGTAAAGCATAAACATGTAAGTGAAAGACCTGCAATGTACCAGTAACTACGTCAGGAGAATTTTCCAAGTCTTGGTGGGAATGAAGAGCATATAATCTATTTAGATGCTGACCACTGGTAGCACTGGAAGAGGCACCCTACTGAGTTGGGTGACCAAATAGAACTGACGACTGATGGGACTGGCCCTATTAGTGCACATCCTTACCTTTTGGAGAAACTACCCGACACTCCCAAATCTGTTAGCCTAGATTGCTACACCGAAAGCTCACATCACTACCCACTCTACACTCACCCTGATGGTGTCCGCCATACTTCTGATATAGAGAATTTGTACAAGCACTACTAACACTGACCTAGGACATAGACCCTGGTTCTCTATCCCTATTATCATTTTTTAATTTGGGCACGGGAGTAGTTGCTAAAGAGGGTGCTGGGGATGAAGACCTCTGATGAAACTAAGGATGATTACCACCTTCTGACTTTGGCTGAATAATGTTTAAACTACCTATCCTAGCCTTCTTGTTTCTCTCTCTCTCTCTTTAATCTTCTTCTCCCCTATCTATTGAACATGGACCATCAATGTAGACAAGTCTATTTTACTAATCAGCATTATGATCTTGCACTCCTTGACCACACTATCAGATACGCCAGATATAAACTTACATATCTTAGACCTATTACCAGCTACCACCTAAGGAGCACATCTATCTAACTAAGTAAACTTGAGGGAATACTCCCTCATTCTTATGTTGCCCTATCTCAAGTTAATAAACTCTAACACCTTGGCCTCCCTCAACTCCAATAGGAAGAATCTATCTAAGAAAGTTGTGGCAAACTCTTTCTATTCTACAGGCCCTGCATCTATACCCCTATCAAACCATCCACTGCTTAAACCAAGTATGGGCTACATCCTACAATTAATATGCAGCCAACTCAGCACATTGACTAGATGTCACCCCCATAGAATCCGTGACCTTCTGAACCATATCTAAGAATTCCTGTGGATCCTCTTTAGACTTAGATCCTATGAAAGAAGGAGGATTCATCCGGTAGAAGTCCCAAATTTTGGTTGAAGCAGTATTGACCACTAGGTTGGATAGAACAGCAGCTGGCCATTCATTTTGTGCTGCTACAGAGTTTTCTAGAGTAGTGAACATAGCTCTGAATTCTACGTGAGAGACATACTTGTCCAGAGGATCTGCCTGGATGGGCTGAGGGGTTGGCTGGTTTCTTGTTCTTCTATCATTCTTCTTAGGAGGCATGTTCTATAAACGGAAGGAAGAAATAGATTAGATAGGGAGTTTAACTTGAGCTCATGCTCACTCGCACAACATAAATACTGAAACAAGGGAAACTTTTTCCTAAATGCCTTGCAGCCTCTCATCTATAAGTGTGGAGCACTACACACCCATGCACAAGACTCTAATTGACATTGGTTTCAGACTTCCTAGGACACTTTAAAACCTTAGGCTCTGATACCAAGTTTGTATGCCCCACGAGTACACCCTAGACGTCACACGGTGCTTACAGTCTTGAGGGACCACAAGCTAGCCCATGAGCTGGTACGTGCTGTGAGCACTAGATAACATGATCATAAATACGGAAGAAAACTGACATTCCATAAGGTTTTAATAACTGAATTCAAAATTGAAATATGAGTTTATAGAAATAACTTACTAAATTTGATAAAATAATGATAAACTAGATATCTAACTGTAATGTCTGAATACTGAATAACTGACTCTAATGTCAGATAATCCTATAAAACTAAATGTCTATGAGTAGATAGGATAGGCCCCAACTAACTCTAACTAACTACTAAACTGAGACATGAAATAATGTAAGTTTGTCCTTAAAGTATGAGGACTCACCACTTCTACTGCTGAGGATCTGATAAGTCTAATCTCGAGCTAGGAACTGAGCATCAAAACCTATGATATAATACATCATAACACAAAATAAAAGGTATGCAATCAGTACTTTGAATGTACTGGTATGTTAAATGAGGTAGGCTGATATACATGATTTCATGAACAAACCTAATAATTAACTGAATATGTATATAAATCATGAAGTACTGAATAGAGAGCATTAAATCTGTAGGTATTGGGAGTAAGAGGAAATCTACAAATACTAATTATATATGAAAATCTATAAATACTGAGGATGCATAACCAAGCATATAACAGAAACTGAGTAAAATCTGTAAACTGAAATACTGAAATAATTGAAATTTGTATGCTTTGGTCAAAGAACACTAAGACTGAATAACTAAACTGGGACTATAACTGACACTGTATCTGAGACTTTATCTAAGATTATAGGAGGTATCATCTAAGTGACATTCCCCAATTTGAGCTAATTGGGGTCCAACCTGCAACCCCAGTTGGAAGGATGGGTAGTGTTGCTCATGTTGCGAATGATAAGAAGAAGTTTGTTCAAGAATTTCATCATCTTGCCCGACTAGGTGTCCGCTTAGTCAATTCAATAAAAGGTAGTATATGGGTATAGAACAGTTCTGAATCATCTCTAGTTTTCGAAGTGAAGGAAAAATAGTATAGAGATTCCAGTCTTGTTAAGCTGAAAGAGTCAGTCAGAGATCAGAAAATAAAGGTTTTCTCCCAAGGGAGAGATGGTGTTTTACGTTGCTAGGGTCGGCTATATGTGTTATGTGCAGATGACTTGAGGCAATGAATTCTTATAGAAGCTCATGCTACACGATACTTTATTTATCCAGGGTCCACTAAGATATACCGTGATATGCGGGAGATCTATTCGTGCAGTGGGATAAAGAGAGATATTGAAGAGTTTGTAGCTAAGTGCTCTACGTGTCAGTAGGTTAAGATTGAGCACCAGAAGCATAATGGGTCCATGCAAGAGTTCAGTATTCCTACATGGAAATGGGAAGAAGTGAACATGGACTTTGTGATGGGTTTGCCTCGTACTCATCATCAGCATGATTCTGTATGGTTTATCATAGACAGGATGACCAAATCAGATCATTTCTTGCCAGTTCATACTTCCTATTCAGCCGAGGACTACGCCAAATTCTATATTAGAGAGTTGGTCAAGTTACACAAATTCCCAGTATCCATCATCTCAAATAGAGGTACCCAGTTTACCTCTTCTGGAAAGCATTCCAAAAGGGTCTTAGTAACTGAGTTCACCTCAGTACAGCCTTCCACCTGCAGACAGATGGTTAAGTAGAAAGGACCATTCAGACTCTAGAAGATATGCTAAGAGCATGCGTTGTTGATTTTAAGGGTAGTTGGGATGACCATCTATCTTTGATCGAGTTCGCATATAATAACAGCGATCATTCTAGTATTCAGATGGCTCCGTTTGAGTCTCTCTACAGTAAGAGATATAGATCTCCAATTAGTTGGTTCTAGGTAGTAGGGCCCTGACCTAGTATTCAATGCCTTAGAAAAGGTTTAGTTAATCAGATAAAGACTTAGGGCTACCTAGAGCTGATAAAAATCATATGCAAATATGCGGAGAAAGGATATCGAGTTTGAGATCGATGATTTTGTGTTCTTGAAAATCTCTCCCATGAAGGGGGTAAAGAGGTTTGGCAAGAATGGAAAGCTCAGCCCCTGATATGTCGGCTCTTATAGAATTCTCAGTCATTTTGGAAATGTAGATTATGAGCTCGAGTTGCCTTCAGACTTAGCTTCAGTGCACCCAGTACTCCACATCTCCTTGCTAAAGAAATGCATTGGTGACCCAGTAGTCATAGTTCCCTTAAAGGGTGTAGATATTCAGAAGGATATCATATTTGAAGAGGTTCCAGTCCAGATCCTCGATCGTCAAATTAGCATACTGGGGAACAAAGCGATTCCCTTAGTCAAAGTCCTTTGCCGAATCAGTTCATAAAGGGAGCTACTTGGGAAGCAGAAGTAGATATGCGGACCAAGTGTCCTTACCTCTTCTCTGCAACTTCAGATCCATCTTAAGGTAACATTCTTCCTTTGCTTTACATAGTTCCATGTTCAGCAATAATTATAACTTGGTATCCATTACCGTTGCATATTCAGTCATGCATTCATGAATCAGTTCAGTCATGTACTCATACATCAGATATGTATATTCAGTATGAAAACCCAGTTTATCAGTAGCTTCAGTCATGTATTCCATGCACCAGATATGTATGTTCAGTGTAAAAGCTCAGTTTGTCATTAGGTTAGTCATGTAGTCATGCATCAGATATGCATATTCAGTGTTTAAACTCAGTCTATCAGTGTCTCAGCTTAGTCAGTCTCATTTAAGGATGAATGTTCCCAAGGAGGAGATATTGTAATACCCCGTATGGATCAAGCTTAACTTAACTCTTAGTTCATGAGTTAGCCGATATAAATTTTTGAAATATTTATTATTTTTGAGTTTAGATCATGTCATTGCGTAGGAAATTAGCTTTCCAACAATAAAAAAAATTTCCTAAATCCGATGACCGGGTAAGAAGTTATGGCTATTTTATGCTTCAATCGTTAAACACCGTCATTTAGGCTAGTAGCGCGTCACGGAGTATGTCAAAACGGCAATTGTTAGTTTCTAGTGAGATACCACGATACCAGCGCATCGCTCCAAAGCTTATTTTTACATTTGTCAATTTTCAGTGTACCAACGCGATCCCACCGCATCGCGATGAGTCCAGATTTCAGAATCAAAGGGGCACCGTGATTCCACCATATCGTGCCAAGCCCTCAGTTCCCAATTTTCTATTACCAGTGGCCCGACACGATAATGACGCGTCACACCAGGGGTCCAATTTGGAAAAATTTTGATAAAAATTAAATATTTTGTCTAGGGTTAAAATAGTCTTTTCCCATGATTTTATTTAGCTAAGGTGTGAGATTAAAGCCCTAAAAATGTTTTAAATCATTTATTATCCAATTTTCCCCAAATCAAAGGCATTCTCCGTCAAAGACAAACCCTAACTTCAAGAATCAAGATCAAAACTCAAGATTTTATTCAAGCACCTTCAAGAATTAACTTTCCAAGGTATGTTAGGTGTTCATCTATGTGTCCCTTTCATCCATAGAGTCCAATAATCCAATTTTAAAACTTTAAGAGTTATGATTTATGATTTCCATGCTTAGAATTGAATGTATTCATGATTACGATAGTAATTGAGAACCAACGCATGTTTAATTATAAGTTTCCATGAAATTAAGATAGTTATCTGGTGAATTATATGAATTTCATACTTAACCCTTCAATTTGAAATTGAATGTTGTATTCATGATTACATGCGTTGACCATCATCATGTGAAATACTCCATGTTCCCCAAGTGTTTGCTAGCATGCCTATGTGAAGTAGATAGTGAAATTTTGACATGTCATTATGTGGTCCCAATCATGTATAAGCATATGTCTTACAAGTGTTTGATGAAATACCTTTATGAATGAATAATGGAAAAGTGTACATTGTTGTGTATCTCAAGATCACGCTATGCTTTATTTTTCAAGATATCGAGTTGTGGGGGTATTTAATACCCGACAATTTAGTTGTTTACCTAGAGCCACTGTCAGTTAAAAAATATTCTCAGTCCTATAACGATCAGTAGTACTATCAGTCAGTTACAAAACTTAGTAGAACTCATTAAGTTACAGAACTCAGGAAAATTTAGTAAACTCAGTGTCAGTTCAGTTCAGCATACTCAGTTCAGTGTATTTCAGTTGGGAGTAGGATTCAGCACCCAGTGAACCAAAGGATGAAGGCTCACTTCCCAAAGAGGGTGTGATTCTTAGAAGCAATCCTTGCATTCCAAAACTACGTAGCCCGCGTAAGTTGAGACATCAAACCTGCCAGTTGAGGTGTTTTACCTATCAGATGGGGGTTTTACCATTCTCATTAGAGTACCTACCAGATGAGGGTAACTCTTCAGTGTCTTTACTCGTGGCACAGTACTGACACCCTTCCAATTGGGGTCACAGGTTAGACCCCAACTCAATTATCTTATTTGGGGCATGTCGGTTAGATGATTACCTCCCACAGTCTCAGTTTTAGTCTTCAGAATAGAACTCAGTTCAGTTCTACAGAATCATGACTATCTTATACAGTCAACCAGTATCAGTAACTTCAGATATTAGTTGCTCAGTATCAGAACTCAGAACTTTACTTCAAATAAACTTAGTCACAGTATTGTTTGATATGTACAGTAGCGCATACTGAGTATTTATAGTAGTATCAGTTATCCATGTACTCTCATGTTCAGTTACTCTATATCATGTAGTCAGTTATTGTTCATGCATATTAACCCTTGCATTCAGCCTTACCCCATCTAGCATACCAGTACATTCCACATATAGACCCATACTCTTTCTTTGTGCTATGATATCTTATATCATAGGTTCGGATACTCAGGTTTCTAACCGCACATAGATAGATCAAGATTCAGCCAGCAGTAGATTTAGCAGTGAGCCCTCATTATTCGTGGATATTCTTTCATTTTATTATTACAGTAGACTCAGTATTTCAGTAGATAGAGTTAGTTGAGGGATTGTCCGATCAACTCCACTTTCAGAAAGTTTCAGATTAGAGGCATTTCAAACTAGTTTTCAGACAGTGCTTAGTTTTACAGATTGTTATTTCTGTTGATACACTTTATCAGTATTTAGAGATTTTTAACCTTATAGTGTTTCAGCCTATTTTTCGTATTTATTATAGTATCATGTTTCAGTGCTCATAGCAGATATCAGTCATGGGTTAGCTACTGGTCCTTTGGGGTTGTAAGCATCGTGTAGCATCCGGGGTCCAAACTCAAGGTGTTACAACCAACTTGACACAGACCAAACCGAGGCCTTGTTATAAATCGATAATCTCAATTCCAACCCAGTCTGGAGACTACCCTCGATACCCAACCCGACCAACCAACATATATCATAAGTCGGATAAACTCTGAATATATAACAAGATAGTGTATTCACCATGTGGTGAATTTGGGATAAGCCTACGTCCGAGTTCAACCCAACCAAGTCGATACCACTAATACCCAACCAACCCAAAAAAAAAACCAAAACCAAAACCACAAACCAAAATAATGGCTATAATCCAATGTTTATATACATATATATAACATAATCAATCCATACCCAAGTTCACAGTTGTCCATACAAAGCCTCTAACCAAAACCAAAGAGTATTTAGTCGGGACATGCCCCTAACCATAGCTAAAGACAAAAGTGTATGAAAAAGAACATATATAAAATAATCTATGACATAAAATAGATGCCTTCGGGACTATGAAATCTCACTACTTCAATCCAACACCGACTGTTCGCAAATTTGATCAATGAGCAGGAATAGTAGTATGGTCTTCTTGCATCACGTGGGGATACAGTCACCCAAAGACGGGTTAGTGGGTGAATGCTAGCATACACTTAGAATAAGGATAAAATAATACCAACCTTTAAAATCAAGTAAACTAACCATGCACACATATCCATACATATATACATATATAAACCAAGTCGGGAAATGGAACCAGGTTTAGCATGCATTTAACACCATTAACTTCGATATGTATAGCTTAACCATCCTAGAACCACCCATGGGCTATATGGGTCCAGTGTAACCCCATGAACAGGCCCTGATGTGTGTATCCGAGCGAATTGGAGATACCATAAGAGTAGGGGATTCCCATGTACCCTTCACTCTCCATGATACATATGTACAGTGTACTCAGAGGATTCCCATGTACCTTATAGTACCATATATGAGGTCGTCATGACATATCCTCATGTTGGAAAACATGAATTTCCAGTGTTCGTTCCTTGAACTCCTACCTTCACGGTTAGATATCACACCCCTCCATTGTTGCCTAATTAAAACCTTTACCATCTAATGAAACCATTATTCCATTTATTACCAATCCAAACTATTACAAATGGTATTGTATTATCGACTATAGTTTACAAACAATGTCTTTAGACAACCTTAGGGGATTTCTGTGTATCCCATGGTTTGCATGGTTTAACTTACTTGGGTGATTCCCATGTACCCCGCAAGTACATTATTATTAGGCTTACTTGGGGATTCTCGTATACACCGCAAGTATTTCATTATTAAGCATTTCTTGGGGGATTCCCTTTTACCTCACAAGACTTCATCATTTAAACCAATTTCATTGTATCATTCACTAGGAGGATTCCTATGTATACCACAAGATTTTTATTCAAATAATTTCATAGCCAACAAGACCTTACCATTTAACCAATCTAAACCATGCATATCATTCAAACCATATCAACCATTCAAACCATTTAAACCAATGAAAAACCATCCAAATTCATTTAGGGTTCCATTACTGAACCATACCATGCAATAGTTTCAATAAAAGTTCCATAATAGAGCAAAAGCATTCTCTTAGGAATTGGTGGCTATGAAATTATTGAGGGCATACATTTACCAAGACCAAAACCAAAGAATAAATTATAAATTTTAGGGTTACCCATGACCCTTTTATTAAACCATAACCAACAAGCACCCATATGTACAAACCATCACCCAAAAATATGTAAAAACATAGTTTAAACCAACACCCAACAATATGCATCAGGACCCTCAAAATTGATTTCAAAACCACCATTTAAGATTTATAATCCACATTTAAAACACTATAAATCATGTCATTTATTTGGAACTAACAATGATGGAAGGAGTACATGCCTTATACAAGAAGATTTTGGAGAGAAACTTGACTCTTGAGCGCCTTTGAGGAAGACTTGAAGAAACCCTAGCCTTCATCTTCAAGAGTGAGTTTGACAGAGTATTTTGAATATTTCTATTCTCCTAAGTGTGTTATAAGAGGCCACCAAGGGTTATATAACATGGAGACATAAGGGTTTGAGGTGGGAAATATCCAGACTACCCTCAGCTTAAAAGTTGAAAATCAAGTCCCGGGAGGGTACGACTCACCCCACTTAGTCGTACCCTAGGGTATGAGTAGTATCCTAACTCACATCCTTGACCCCACCATGGTCCCCTATACTAACGAACATACGACCACCTATTTCTAAGTCATAACTTAGGGTACGAATATCACCCATAACCCATATCCTGGACTAAATAAACTAGCTTAGTCCACAAGCTTCATATGACTTGGCATCATACACCTCTTATCCCACTATACGACGTCACTCATATAAAGTTGAGGTGTTATATCTTGGATAGTAGCCAAGCCAAACCTACCACCCAAAATACAAGTGATCCCTCCCCAAATCATATCCAAGGGTACGATTGGTACCCTTGAGTCATACCATGTCCAGAGTGTCCAAAACTCATGAAATTTTCCAAGGGCCAAGATTTAGGGTGTTTCAATGGCAATACCTTTTACAGAACGCCCTTAACAAAAAAGAGATGAACTTTTATAGGAATGAAGAATATTTTTAAAAGGCTAAAAATGGACTTAAAAAAGTCAGATGGTTAACTAAGAAGGTACGAGTGGAAAGACTCATTGATGAAAATTGTGTTTTGTCGATGGGGGATTTATGTTACGTTGAAATAGGAATAATCATGGTATAACTTCTTTGAGATCTGGTATACCATCATGCCGATACCCTAATCCTTGCGTCAAACTTAGACTGGGGTCTTGTCCAATGAGTTAATGTCAAAATAACCTGTGGGTAACATGTGTCAGAATACCATCTAGCTCAGAATTAAAGTAAAGAGTTAAGTCTATATTTTTACGAGATTGATTGAAGACTTTAATTATGCTCATGTGTTTTTATTTCTATTTTGATAAATTATTTTCATAATGCTCTTTTTTATTTTGTATAAAATATATGTTGTTTTTTGGTTTTTCTACATGCCAATATATTTCAAGTAGTGACCATTCTCGGGCGGCTACATTGTCTCATAATGTAGGTTCTGGGGTTCAATTCTGTGGTCCATCACAGTAGTAGAACCTTAGAAAATACCATAGTTGGTGAGCCATCCATCTTCCAGAAGACATTTTATTCATATGCTTATTTCTTTCAGTTTATGGTTCGGTCGAGGGCCTTATCCCGACCCAGACAGTTATTCTTTATTAGAGGCTTCGTAGACTGGATGTGGTTAATGTTTTATTATGACTTTATTGATAGTTTGCTTAAAAGATTTCTTGAACTATATTATATCTTTTGCATTTCGTATAAAATATGCTTATGATAGTATTCTAAGGGGTCTCTCGCGTCTTCGTGGTTCGGGATACCTATCACGGCTAAGGCCTCGGCTCGAACCTTGACATAATTCTCTCACTACAAAAAAAAGGGTTCAATTGCGAAGTTTTTTTGTGGGGGTTATTTTAACCCCCGTAAAATTATCTAAATTGCGGGGGTTAAAAGTTTGCTGCTAAAATTTATAAATTTACGGGGGGGTTTAACCCCCGATATCCATCGAATATATTTGCGGGGGGTTTTAACCCCCGATATCCATCGAATATATTTCCGGGGGCTAAAACCCCCTCTATCCATTGAAAAAATAGCGCCTAAACTTGGCTCCTTTTTACTTTAAAAAAACATTTAATATTTTTTGCCCCCAACATATGCCTCGCTATTTTTTCCCAAAATCACTACTAAAAAGCTCCAAAAATCGACGATTAAAAAAATGATGTTTTCCGTCGGTTTTTAAATTTAAGTTTTAATTTTTATTTATTTTTATTAAAATCTACGGACAACGTCACAATAATATTTTAATTTTAAAATATTAATTATAGAAAAGCGACGTTATCCGTCATAATTTTTAATTGTTTTTATTTTTCCTGTATTTTTATAAAAATGATGGACATTATCACTTTTGTTAAAAGTAAAAATTAATTTTATGATAAAAAGCAACGTTGTCTGTCGATTTTTAAATTTTATTTTTAGTAAAATCGACGGACAATGTCCTTATAATTTTTTATTTTTAAAATATTAATTCTACAAAAGTTATGCTATCCGTTGTAATTTTAAATTATTTTTATTTTTTTGTATTTTTACTACAAGCGATGGACAGTGTCGCTTTTGTTCAAAATAAATAAAAATTAATTTTATAAAAATGACTCTGTTCGTTGATATTTGATATTTTTAATTTACTATTAAATAAATAATTTTATATTTAAAAAAATTAAATGTATTCAATTATATATTGAATACATCGATATCATAAGATCAATTAATCAAGGTAATAATATACTGTTGAAGTTCTAATATAATAACATAAGTTAAATTAAATGATAATTCATCAAAATATATATGAAATACATTGTATTATGTATTACTCGTGAATGTGATTTATATAGTATATTATAATAATGAAGATAATTAACCAATAATTCATCAAATTAATACGTTGTATTATTATATATATAATACCGTATTCAAAAATTAATTAATCAAAAATTGTTTGTAGTATACGAAATGCATTGACATTATTATACGATTGACATCATTAATTTTATTTACATAATTTATTTATTAATATTAATTTTATATATTTACTATTTTTATTAAATATCAATATAATTCAATTCAATTTTCCTAATTTATTTAAATTCTAGCCATTTATACTCAATTTATGTCAATTGAGTTTAATTTGACTCAGTCGAAATTCCCTATTCAATCTTCTTTAACCAAATTCTAATCTCAATTTAACTCATCGTTTAAATTCTAATCTCAATTGTCCATCATATTTGATCAATAATAGCCTTGATATATTTGTAAGATAATTTTTACTTTTTTCTCATACTACCCCTTGGTATTAAGATCATGAATTAACAGTTTATACGTATAAAACTCTGAAGTGAATGTGTAACACTGAACAACAACAATTGTATAGTGTATGCTTATTTTGATTGTTGATACCCAATTTTGATCTCCCGGTGCTCCTCTTAGGCTGATATTTTTAAAAAATTATTAGTTTTTAACATTAATATTTTTATGTATTATTTTGATATCAAATAAATAACGACATATCACATCAATGATTTTAATCTATTTATTTTTTTCAATCTATTTATTTTCTAACCTGATTTTTCCAATTTATAATAATTTTGGTCTAATTTTATCTAATTTATTACAATTTTAGTTCAAATTATATTTAATTTGACTCAATTTCAATTTCCATTTAAATTTAGACCAAAATTTTAATCTTTAGATCTCAACCGTTGATCAATTGATCTAATGGTTGGATCAAACTCTATCCCTCTTGCTGACACTCAATTTTGACCGCCTGATGCTCTTTTTAGGTTGTTGTTTTAGCAAACTTATTAATTTTATATGTTAGAATTTTTTTATACATTTTCTTGCATCAAACATATTTTTGACGTGTCACATTCATGATTTAAAATGTAAAAATTATTTTATTAATTTTTATATTATTTTAACAACTTATTAATATTTATTAAATTATTTTTTCACAAATATGCACACTCATAATTTACAAATACATTGTCTAGTTTTCATTTATTGTTTGTAATGCCCCGAGATCCCATCCCGAGACGTCACACGGTGCTCATGACTCCGAAGGACCACAAGTTAACCCTTTACTGATATTTGTACCTGTACACTGAATAATATCTGAAATAAATATGGAAACTAGCCATAAGGTTCAACACATCTATGAATACTTATAATACAGAAAAACTGAATACTAATACACCCGTCTAAAATGCCTCTAAACTACCTGAACTGCGGAGTTAATGGGACAGGTCCCCAACTAACTCCATCAACTAAAAATAAACAAAGATTGAAGCAATAATAGTAAACTAAAATTAATCCTCGAAAGAAGAGGACTCACTGCTACTGCTACTGACTGGGACTGAACTGCTGAGGATACTTTGGATCCTGTGCCTCTAAACCTATGGTGTCAAATAAAACACCATAACGCAAATGCTTCAGTACAAGAATGTACTGAGTATGTAGAAGAGGTAGGCTAATAAAAAGGCGCATGCATGCACAATATCTAAACTGAATAATCATGAAGATGTCGCATGAGAACACATATATAAATGCACAGACCATGAACACAATCATCGGAACTCTAGATAGTGAAACTCAGATACCACTTTACTACAAACTGAACTCACTACTGACACTGAGATACTAAATCACTTACTCATCTGATACTGATAACTGAGAGTCTGGAAGTACTTGCATCAAGGACTGAATTCTGAGCTTACTACTGTTGACTAATAGAATTAGAGATTAACTTTTCTAACAGATTATTTCAGAAGTGATTATCAATGATAAGAAGTATGATCACGTCAGAATCTGACAACAAAAATACTCAACAGAATCTGAGATGGAGATCAAGCCTATCTGATGGGAGATCTCTAGATATGATAATAAGAATACTCAACATGGTCTGAGACTGAGATCAAGCCTCTCTGACGGGTGATCTCTAGATATGATAATAATAATCTGTATATGAGACCAAGTGATGTTAGGCGTATCTACACGCCTAAAGCACCTTAAGTTACCCATATTTTAGCCAAGTTTTGAGGAAAAAATATATAATTCCTGCACTTTTAGTCCTTTTTCCTGTAAGTGAGCTAACCAACGTGATTAGCAACTTTTCAGGTATAAATGATGAAGATTTCAGCATTTTATGGACTGGTTGATGCCAAAGGAAGCTTCACGTAAGAAGGAAGGCAGTTTTTGGAAGCCTATGGACTGAAAGTGATGCATGGAAAACTTGTCCCGGGCAAAAATAGTATTTCAAAGACTTGGGGATCAGCAGTAACTTAGTAGGATTAGGACAAGGATGCAGTAACCTATTAGGATTAGGAAAAGTATGCAGTAGCTTAGTAGGAATAGGATATGGGTGTTATAAAAACCCTATTTTGCTGAACTTTTCAGCATCCATTCATTCTCTTTCAATTCATTCTTATTCTCTTCCATTCTTAAATTCGTTGTTGACATTATTCTTCATCTATTCGACTTTTAAATTTTCACGACAAGAGAAACGCTACTAGCAAGAAATTCACGCCACAAGTGACGCCAACACTTACTTATCGTGATATTGTTATTACTTTGGTATGATGAAGATATCCTCGTGGATTTCCTTCACAATTATGAGTAGCTAAACTTCTCTGTTAGGGTTATGAAAGCCTTATGAGATACTATCTATTGCTACGAGTTTGTGAATTCTTGATACGTATGCTGCTTATATCATTACTCTCTTCATCTTAATTGAATTCTTGTGGTTGCAAACATATAGAATATGCCAGTATAGCATTAACTTGTTCGAAAGAAAAGTTACATGTCTGGAAAAGAGAGAGTGACAAGGAAATAGGGCTACCAACCCCTGTTTAAAAGTTAGTGCCATAACTGGATTAACCTCTTGGAGAATTCGTACCATTAGTTATACGTTTTAAGCTCGAAAGAGTTAAAGTGAGATAATCCTTGATGGTCGAAAGACGCTAGGATTTACCATAGAATACGAAACTCTATAAGCGCATGCATGTCTGAATTTCGCATAACTCATAGACAATAGATACGTAGAACTCATAAGGTGGAAATAACCCTAACTTACAATTCTCATTGATTAAAATCTTACTAAACATTCCGTTTTTACTTTGCTATTTTGATAATTTTACTTCACGCATAAAATCCCCCCTTTTTCCGCAGAACTTTCACCAAAAGTCTACTAATCGTTGCATACTTAGTGACCAAGTATTCCCTGTGGGATTAGACACCCAACCCAGTTGGGTTCTTTATTTGACAGCGACCGCATACACTCTTACGAGAGCTATAGTTTAAGCGTTATTAAATTTTGGCGCCGTTGTCGGGGAATACGGTTGTCTACTAAGTTTGTGATAGTTACTAGACCCTTTGGTCAAAGATTCTTGTATTTTACTTTTAGTTGTTGTTTTTGTTTTATTCAGGTTTTGTTCAGTGCATGCCCAATACTCGAAGTTCTGGTCAACCATTATTACCCATAAACCCTGAACCGCAACTTATTGGCAGGATGGAGGCGCAACGTGACATTGAAAGAAGGGTTGCTCAACAGGAGCAGGCTAGATTAGCTGTGTTGGCCGCTGCTCAAGTACATCAACAGAATATTGATAACCCAGGGCAAGCAGCAAATCCTGATGATGAGGACCTAGGTGATGATGAGTTACTAAACCCTAGGCATGATGCTGAGGTGGCGACACCTGCGAACAGAAGAGATCGTCAAGCTAGATTGAGGCCGGAACGCCGAGCTGTGTAGTTTTCGTTTGATGATGATGATGACGATCTGGATGGGGCTGGTGCCACAGGGGCTATTATTCCTCCACCCTTGGCACCTGGAGCCAAGTTCAATATAACTAGCACCATGATTCAATTATTACAGCTCAAGGGGTTATTTGGTGGACTTACAGGTGATGATCCGAATATGCATCTGATCAACTTTATCTCTACATGCAAGTCATTCGACAATCCAGGCGTTAGACAGAATGCTATTCGGTTGCGCTTATTTCTATTTTCTCTATCTGGGGAGGCAACTCTATGGTTGAACGGGCTGACTCCTAATTTTATTACAAATTGGAGGCAATTGAAAGATGCTTTCCTAGAAAGATTTTTTCCGCCATCCAAGAGAGCATAGTTGAGAGATGAGATCAGCAATTTTAGACAGCTTCCAACTGAAGCTCTCCACGAAACATGGGAGAGGTTCATGAAGAAGCTCATGCGGTGCCCAAATCATCATATGACCAATGTCCACTTGATGGAGATATTATACAGATCCTTGAATTCAGTGACTAAGCTAGTGGTTGATAATGCGGCTGGAGGATCATTCATGGACCTTACTTTTGTTCAGGCAAGTGATTTGCTAGACCGTATGACAAAGCAGAGTAGAGCTTGGCATACCAGCGATTCTGAGGTAGCAAGCTCTACTGTATCTATTGGCATGACTGCAGAACAAAGACGAAGAGAGGAGGAACGTGACTAAGATATGGCGCACATGAAAACTCAGATGGATCTTCTTACCAAGCATTTATTGTCAGGGAAGACTGAAAAAGTCAAAGCGGTTGCGTCAAAAGGAAGAGATGAATCTGAATCTGAAGAAGAAGCCAACTACTTGAATAATCAGGGGGGTTTCTGAGGCAATGCCCAAGGAAACCAAGGTCGGAACTATTATGATAAATCTGGAAACAAGGACCTTGATCAAGGTAGTTGGAAAAATAAGACTGACAGGAGTGGTTTGTATGTTCCTCCTGAAAGTCGTGACACCACTGCATCTGGTACGGGGAAGATATCAATGGAAGATATGATGGCGAAGCTGTTGAAACGAGTAGAGGCAACCAATGCAGGAGTGAATGAGGTGAAGAACGACTTGTCTTCAATAAATCAATTGGTTGACTCACATTCCACTTCAATAAAACAGTTGGAACTATAATTGAGTCAACTTTCAGCGGCATTAAATCAAAGAAAGGCTGGAACTTTACCTAGCGACACTGTGCAAAATCCAAGGAATGATGGATCGTGCATGGCAATTACTACCCGAAGTGGTAAAGTATTGGAAAATCCATCTAAAGACCAGTAGGAGGTTGAGGATATAGCGAATGATGATATGGACGCCAAATACGAAGAAGCCAAAGAAGCCGAAGGACGTGTTAATGACGTCATCCCGAGATGTCTACGGCCAGAAAAGACTGATAATCGGAAGCAAGATACAAAGGAAGCGGTGGAGAAAATTATTCCCCTTCCACCACCACCTTTCCCTCAAAGATTAAAAAAGAAAGCTGATGATACCAGATTCAACAAACTTTTGACAATGTTGAAACAGCTGACTATTAATGTTCCTTTGGTTGAGGCACTGGAACAGATGCCTGGGTACGCAAAATTTATGAAGGATCTTTTAACAAAGAAGCGGGCAGCAAGCTATGAGTTGACAGATACTGTTCTTCATTACAGCGCAATCGCTACCAGATCACTAGTTCAAAAGAAGGCCGACCCTGGTACCTTCACTATTCCTTGCACCGTTGGATCTTTGAATTTTGCCAAAGCATTATGCGATTTGGGAGCTAGAATCAATTTGATGCCACTATCTATTTACAGAAAGTTGGGGTTGGGTGATCCTACTCCGACCAATATGAGGCTCGTGATGGCAGATAGGTCGGTAAAATGACCTGTTGGTATTTTATATGATGTATTGGTGAAGGTTTCTTCATTCATCTTTCCAACAGACTTCGTTATTCTGGACTGTGAGGTGGACTCTGAAGTTTCCATAATCTTGGGGTGCCCTTTCCTTGCAACAGGAAGTGTGCTTATTAATTTAAGAGCTAATGGGCTTCTATTCCGGATGAATGACGAAGTAGTCCGCTTTGATGTGTGCAAATCAATGAAGCAACCTAAAGATCTGAACGTGTTCTCTATAGCTGATGTTTATTTTGATGATGAGAAAGAATTATCCGTAGAGGAGCAGCTTATTATTGACCCATTGGCGGCTGTACTTATGAATATAGAGCGTGAGGATGCTGAAAATTATGAAGAGACTATTTATGCTCTAACAGGAATAGGGTCGTATCCTCATGCTCCCAAGAAGCTGGACCTTGATTTCAAAAATCGACCTACACCACCAGCTAAACCATCCATTGAAGAGCCATCAACGTTAGAATTGAAGGAGCTGCCTAGTCATCTAAAGTATGCATTCTTGGGAAGCGGAAACACACTCCCGATTATTGTGGTGGCATATTTGGGTGAGCAGCAAGTTGCAGCTCTCATCGTTGTTCTAAGGAAGTATATGAGAGCCATCGGTTGGACCATCGCTGATATTATTGGTATTCCGCCTGGCATATGTACGCATAAGATTCAGCTTGAAGAAAACTGCATACCCACTATTGAGCATCAAAGGTGTCTAAATCCACCTATGTAAGAGGTGGTGAAGAAAGAAATTATTAAGTGGTTAGATGCAAGGGTTGTATATCCAATCTCCGACAGTAAATGGGTAAGCCCGGTACAGTGTGTACCCAAGAAAGGAGGCATGATGGTAGTTCCGAATGAAAAGAATGAGCTAATCTCACTCAGACCTGTCACAGGGTGGAGAGTGTGCATGGACTACCGGAAGCTGAACTCATGGATGCTTAAGGATCACTTCCCAATGCCATTCATGGACCAACAGCTCGATTGATTAGCAGGGAAAGGATGGTTTTGTTTCTTAGATGGTTATTCCGTCTATAATCAGATTTGTATTGCTCCCGAAGACCAAGAGAAGATAACATTTACATGCCCATATGGTACGTTTGCCTTCAAACGGATGCCATTTGGGCTATGTAACGCACCTGCTACGTTTCAGCGTTGTATGATGTCCATTTTTCTGATATGGTGGAAGACACCTTGGAGGTGTTCATGGATGATTTTTCAGTTGTGGGTGAGTCGTTTGAAGCATGCTTGGCGAATCTAAGTATGGCGTTGCAGAGATGTGTTGAATTCAACTTGGTGCTCAACTGGGAGAAGTGTCACTTTATGGTTAAAGAAGGTATTGTTCTTGGGCATAAAATTTCCGAAAGAGGAATTGAGGTGGATCGCGTGAAGATTGAAGTTATCGAGAAATTACCACCCCCAATTTCTGTAAAGGGAGTTTGTAGTTTCCTTGGTCATGCAGGTTTTTATCGACGGTTTATCAAAGACTTCTCCAAAATTGCTAGTCCACTATGCAAACTTTTGGAGAAGGATGCAAAGTTCAATTTCGGTGAAGATTGCTTAAAGTCATTTGAATGCCTCAAAGGGAAACTAGTGGAAGCCCCTATAATTGTAGCACCTGATTGGTCTCTACCGTTTGAAGTGATGTGTAATGCTAGCGGGGTAGCTTTGGGTGCTGTACTTGGTTAGAGACGAGAAAAGTTATTTCATCCAATCTACTATGCAAGCAAGGTCTTGAACGGGGCCCAGAAGAACTATAATGTCATGGAACAAGAGCTTCTAGCATTTGTTTACGCTTTTGAAAAGTTTCATGCTTACTTGTTGGGGACTAAAGTGGTAGTTCATACTGATCATACAGCCCTGAGATATCAAATGGCGAAGAAGGATGCAAAGCCGAGGCTAATTTGATGGGTGTTGTTGCTGCAAGAGTTTGATTTCGAAGTAAAAGATAGAAGAGGTTGCGAAAACCAAGTGGCTGATCATCTATCTAGACTTGAGAATGAGCATATCGCGTGGCCAGATCTTGAGATTTATGATGCATTCCCAGACGAAGAGATCCTGGCCACGAAGGGGAAAGAATTACCATGGTATGCAGACTTTGCAAATTATGTGGTAAGTAATGTGATACCTGCACATATGTCCTTTCATCAAAAGAGGAAGTTCATGCATGATGTAAAACACTACTTCTGGGATGAGCCATATTTGTTTCGACGATGTGCGGATGGTGTTATCAGACGATGCATATCTCATGTGGAGGTGCCGAGTATATTGGAAGCAAGTCATGCTTCCCAAGTTAGGGGACACCATGCAGGTGGACGGACAGCAAGGAAGGTATTGCAAAGCGGCTATTATTGGCCTTCGATATTTAGAGATGCCTATGAATTTGTGAGAAGATGTGACCAATGTCAGAGACAAGGCACGATTTTGAAGCACCATGAGATGCCCATGTCAAAAATTCTTGAAGTAGAGTTGTTTGATGTATGGGGTATTGATTTCATGGGCCCATTTGTGAATTTGATTAGGATGAAATATATCCTAGTTGCGGTGGATTATGTTTCCAAATGGGTGGAAGCGGTAGCACTGGCAGATAATGAAGGTAAGCGAGTGGTTGCGTTCTTAAAGAGAAACATCTTCTCTCGTTTTGGGGTACCACGTACCATCATAAGCGATGGAGGATCACACTTTTGCAACAAGCTGTTCAGAGCCGTGTTAGTGAAGTATGGGGTTAAGCAACATAAGGTAGCCACACCTTATCACCCACAAACTAGTGGACAGGTTGAGGTTTCTAATCACGAGATCAAGCTGATCCTTGCTAAGACTGTAAACGCTAATAGGAAAGATTGGTCTCGGAAGTTGGACGATGCCTTATGGGCTTATAGGACCGCATTCAAGACACCAATTGCCATGTCCCTGTACCAGCTAGTTTATGGGAAGGCCTGTCACTTACCCATTGAGCTCGAGCATAAAGCATTATGGGCATTGAAGCGGCTAAATTCGAATTGGAACGATGCTATTCATCTGAGATTGGAGCAGCTGAATGAGATAGATGAATTCCGTCTACATGCATACGAAAGGTCAGACCTCTACAAGGAGCGGATGAAAAAGTATCATGATCGGCGGATTATTCAATGAAACTTTCAAAAAGGTGATATGGTACTTCTTTTCAATTCCATACTGAAGCTATTCCCAGGTAAGTTAAGGTCTAAATGGTCTGGTCCATACAAAATTAGCCAAGTCTACTCGTCTGGAGTAGTTGAGTTAAAAGACAATAATGGTGTTGTTTTTAAGGTGAATGGTCAACGAGTGAAGCCATATATCGGTCCTCTTGACTCGATAAAATGTATGGCCACCATCTACCTCGATGAAGTCTAAGTAATCGAGGTAACTATGTCGTGCCGCGATAATAAATCAAGTGCTTCATGGGAGGCAACCCATGGTTTTTAATTATGTTGTTTTTCTAAGAGTTTGTCGAGCCACGACCAAAACTAAGGCGCTTGATGGGAGGCAACCCATCGTTCTAATCGTTTTTGTTGTTTTTGAGTAAGTGTAGGTATAAGATGTATAAAGGAGGAGGTTTAGTTCAAAATTTGATTTGGAAGTGTTTCATGTTGAAGGTGGTAAGTTAGGAATGAAGAAGCAAAGGCTATGGGTTAGGCATTGCCTATGTAAATCTAGGCAACGAACAAGGCAAAGCCTATGTAAAACTAGGCAACGAACAAGGCAAGGCCTATGCTATGGCCTAAGCTCTCTGAATCTAGAATGCCATAGCATAGGCGCCGCCTATGCCTAACAATGCCATAGCATAGGCGCCGCCTATGGCAATGCCTTTTGTCTCTGAATCTAGAATGCCATAGCATAGGCGCAGCCTCTGCTCAACTAGGCTTTTCAAAAGGCGCCGCCTATGCCAAGCATAGGCAAAGCATTAGGCGCCGCCTATGCTTACTTTTTGGTCTCCTAATCCGACTCCAAACGGGTCAAAACCCGACCCAACCTTGTCCTATAAATAGAACTTTAGTCTTAGAACAAAAATGCATTGCAAACTCAACCTAAGCGCCGCCTACCTCTCCAAAATCTCTCAAAAATTTTCCTTTTGCTCTTTTAACTTTGCAAGAACATCTTCCAAGGCCATCAACCAAGTAAGTACTTCTTTGCTCTTCTTTTATATTTCTTAAGTACTACACTACTACGCCTATAATAAATTGTGAAATCTTGAAGTAGTGTTGGTGATTTGAATGTGGTTGATTTGTTGTGATACAACTAAGTGAGTGAAAGAATACGTAAGGATGCTTTGACTTGTTTCCAACCTGTATTTGATTTTGATACACTGTCATACTTTTGCGGAATTGACATGGTCAAGAAAATTGCATAATCTTGTAACTTGAAAGATTTCATGTTCGAATGACTTGTTCATTGAGATGAAAAATCATGGTTAACTACAAACATGAGATGTTGTGATTATTTCTATGCCATAACTTGATACAATCTCTATGTAGTAGTCTTGTTCAAAAGGGTACATCAATCCAAACATGAAAGTATTGTCAATATTACATGGAATAGAATCGAAAATGATAGTTAAGATGACAAGAAAAGTATGTCTGCACTAATTATATTGTTGGAACATAACACCTAAACATATATCGATGAAGTCTGAGTAATCGACATTGTTCACTTAATTAGTTTGTGCCAACGAATTAAGTGTGGGGTGGTGCCACTACTGTTTTTTTGTTGATTGAATCCTACCTAGATGAAGCTAATATGACCTTATTTTAATCTCAAGTACGATGGCACCAAAAATTCGACCAGGAAAGGAAAAACCATCCACCTCACAGAAAGGCCAAAAAAGGGGACGAAAAAAGCAAGTTGAATCCTCCTCGCTGCAAATACCTCACCGCATGTACGGGATAAAATGGGTCCTAGAGGAGGAAGGAAAGGAGTGGTACAGGAACAACAAAGTGAAAAAGTATGTTCATGTGGAACTGATACAAAAGGAAAGCCTAGCGAAGAAAGAACCACGCATTTTGGCCAAAATAATGGCGTTACATCTCGATTTAATTTTCCAAGACATGGGAGAATGTAATCTTGACCTAACACGTGAGTTCTATGCCAATTGGTCCCCAAAGACTACTGGAAGTGAAGTAAAGATTTGGGGACAAGTTTTGCAACTAAACGCTGAGTTCTTTAACTCTTTTCTGGGCTTGCCACCTGTTGATCCATCACCACTCAAAGAGCTTTATAACAGACCTCCGTACAGGGCAATCAGACACACACTGTGCGGAACAAGATCGATGGCACGTTGGAGTCGTCACAAGGATACCGGTCGGCACAATACCTTCCTATATGCTTCCTTGAACAGAGAAGCTCGGATATGGTTAAGAATAGTCAACTCTTGCCTGATTCTAGGGACACAGTACACAAAGATAACACGAGATAGAGTTTGCTTGGTGTACGCATTGATGATGAACGTCCCCATCAACATTGGGGCAATTATTCGATCTTCAATGCGTAAGGCTAGGCTGCACAAGAGGTCCCACTTCAGCTTTGGCAATCTATTGACTGCGATATTGAGGAAGGAAGACATCGAAGAGGAACCTGCAGATCATAAGCTTCCACACAACCAAAGAAGGTTGGCCTCACAAAGGTTAAAGATGCTAAATCCATGCATGGTGTCCACCTAACCACTGCAGAACGACATGCTCGAGACAAAATTTTCTTTCGCCATCTTTATGGCATGACTTGGTTTACCATGATGAGCGGAGGTCGTGTTCCAACTGCTGCAGAGCTCCAACAGTTGGATCATGACTACCCAATGAATGAGCATGCGAGGGCTATGTGTGGAGTAGGTGTATATTTTGAGGAACCTCTTGATGACGATGTGCCAACCGATGATGACTGCCGAATGCCACACTCCGATGTGGAGGAGAACTCTGATGACGACGACTCTGATGATGATTCCGATGCAGGGGGTATGACCCCAGACATAGAGGAGAAGTCCGACTAACCAGGTTCTTCTTATTTATTTTCCACTGAGGGCAGTGTGTCCCGTCTAAGTGTGGGGTGCTGGTATTTGTATGCTATACTTCTTTATCTGCATTTGCATTTATTTATGTTTGTTTGTTTTGTTTGTTAGTAGTTAAATTTTTAAAATTTAAAAAAAAAAAAAAAATTTGCATGAAATTGTTCTGACGGGCAGCATGGTATTATAACAAGAGTTTGTGCTAAAATCATTACTATTGAGACGTTTAGGCTCTAAAGGTGACTCATTGTGTGATAATTGTGTGGTTCAATTCCTTCATCTGTTGGGTCAAGAGTCTATACTACTCCCCATAAAGTTGACCATGTGCCTTATGTGTGTGAGGACATAGTATATTCTATGTTGTGACTGATGCTAGAACTTGCCTGGTGTGTATGTAAAGCGAAATAAAGAGTGCAAGTTTAGGAGATGATTTAGGCATTTCTTTGGCAGCCTGTGATTGTTTACCTTCTTTTTACCTACCCGGGTACATTATCCTAGTTAACCCCCTTTGAGCCTTTAGCTATTTTCTTTGACAGCCTCATATGTAAGCCTAATCCATTTTTTCCAAGACCATAATTTGATCCAAATTCCTAAGTGCTTAAAATTGTAAAGACATGTGACAAAATAAGAGGAAATTAGGTGAGAGTGATGCCTTAGAGTGTATTGGTACTTGAAGTTGTTATGAAAAAGAATGGCTATTAGAGAGGTGTGTTGTAAAAAAAATAAAAAATGAAATCAAAAAGAAAAATACAAAGTTAATTCTGTCTAAAATTGAAAAACAAAAGAGGTGAGAAGGAGTGGTAGATTAAAAGAAAGTAGAAAGGTTGTTTGAAAGAAAGTGTAAATGGCATAATGTGATGTATTAAAGCGCTTAGGGAACTTAGTCACTATTTCTGGCCAAAATAGTCCTACCCGTCCCTTAGCCTACATTACAACCTGTAAAGACCTATTTGATCCTAAGCTTAGCATTCTAATATTAGTAAAGCATTACACTAAGGGCAAGCCTATGGTCATCAGCTGCAACATATGAATTCTTTGTGAGAATGAGAGCAACGATAATCTTATACCCATGTTTCAAAAAAAATACAATACTTGTGAGTGATTATGGGTAAGATATTGCGTGAGACACACATGGTTGATGAGTTTTGGGTAGTTTTGTATGATTCGTTGTACCTTAACTTATGGATACGAATTAATCATCATCACGAGTCTATGTTAGAGGTTGAATTGTTTCTAGTAGTGATCTATAAACTACTCTTTGTTAATAATTGTTGTGCCTTTCTTGATGAATATTTTGTGCTATTACTGTGAAACCCTAAGTAGATGTGGACATGGACATGATATTTTGTTCGAGGACGAACAAAGCTTTAAGTGTGGGGTGTTGATGTTAGGCGTATTTACACGCCTAAAGCACCTTAAGTTACCCATATTTTAGCCATGTTTTGAGGACAAAATATATAATTCCTGCACTTTTAGTCCTTTTTCCTGTAAGTGAGCTAACCAACGTGATTAGCAACTTTTCAGGTATAAATGATGAAGATTTCAGCATTTTATGGACTGGTTGACGCTAAAGGAAGCTTCACGTAAGAAGGAAGGCAGCTTTTGGAAGCCTATGGACTGAAAGTGATGCATGGAAAACTTATCCCGGGCAAAAATAGTATTTCAAAGACTTGGGGATCAGCAGTAACTTAATAGGATTAGGACAAGGATGCAGTAACCTATTAGGATTAGGACAAGTATGCAGTAGCTTAGTAGGAATAGGATATGGGTGTTATAAAAACCCTATTTTGCTGAACTTTTCAGCATCCATTCATTCTCTTTCAATTCATTCTTATTCTCTTCTATTCTTAAATTCATTGTTGACATTATTCTTCATCTATTCGACTTTTAAATTTTCACGACAAGAGAAATGCTACTAGCAAGGAATTCACGCCACAAGTGACGCCAATACTTACTTATCGTGATATTGTTATTACTTTAGTATGATGAAGATATCCTCGTGGTTTTCCTTCACAATTATGGGTAGCTAAACTTCTCTGTTAGGGTTATGGAAGCCTTATGAGATACTATCTATTGCTATGAGTTTGTGAATTCTTTATACGTATGTTGCTTATATCATTACTCTCTTCATCTTAATTGAATTCTTGTGGTTGCAAACATATAGAATATGCCAGTATAGCATTAACTTGTTTGAAAGAAAAGTTACATGTCTGGAAAAGAGAGAGTGACAAGGAAATAGGGCTACCAACCCCTATTTAAAAGTTAGTGTCGTAACTGGATTAACCTCTTGGACAATTCGTACCATTAGTTATACGCTTTAAGTTCAAAAGAGTTAAAGTGAGATAATCCTTGATGGTCGAAAGACGCTAGGATTTACCATAGAATACGAAACTCTATAAGCGCATGCATGTCTGAATTCCGCATAACTTATAGCCAATAGAAACGTAGAACTCATAAGGTGGACATAACCCTAACTTACAATTCTCATTGATTAAAATCTTACTAAACATTCCGTTTTTACTTTGCTATTTTGATAATTTTACTTCACGCATTTTTCCACAGAACTTTCACCAAAAGTCTACTAATCGTTGCTTACTTAGTAACCAAGTATTCCCTGTGGGATTCGACACCCAACCCAGTTGGGTTCTTTATTTGACAGCGACCGCTTACACTCTTACGAGAGCTGTAGTTTGAGCATTATCACCAAGCCTATCTGACAAGATGGTCCATGAATCAATGGAACTATCTGAATTCCTCACTGAGATAGATGACTCTACCACATAGTCCTGATTTCTGAAGATTGATACTGAAACTGCAACTGTGGGAAGTAGTTACTTTAACCGACATGCCCCAACCTACCCCAGGTGGGGTCCAACCTATAACCCCAATTGGAAGGGTGTCAATACCGTGCCACGGGTAAAAACCTCTCTAGTCAAGCCTCTTTGAAGGGATGACCCTCACAGAAAGTTGGCCTGAGTTAATATAATAGTCAAACCTCTCTGATGGTGACAGCCTCTACTGACGGGGACTCCTGCATCCTGCACTGGCTACACAGTTCTAGAGTTCAGAGATTGCTCCTAGCGACTCGGCCTCTCTAATGGGCAGCTGTTATCCCTTTCCTCGCTCGTTTCTAGTTTTTACTCCCAACTGAAAGACTCTGAACTGAAATCTTAACTGAACATAACTGAACTAAATCTGATACTGATCATGTTTCTCAAAATATTTGACGGAGTTATGCTAATATTACTTAGTTCCATATCTGACGAAAAAGGTATCGAATCATGGTATTTGACTGACAATATAGAGATGGAATAGATTACTCAAATCACTTCTGAGATTAGAATTGAATCACTTGAATACTATTAGATCTGAGTTGATTACAGGGCTGAGGCTAGATTACTAATGATACAGGGATTACAAAGATAACTGAGATTATTGAGCTTTCTTAAGTTCTGTACTTGTCTGAGGATACAAAGTTCTAAAGTTCACTGAGTTTTGAGAATCATGGATCGACTGGAATTATTGTGAAACTGACATGGGATCTAGACAACAGCTCTATTATCGGGTATAAATACCCCCAGAACTCGATAACATAAAAGTAAAGCATAATCATTCTTGACTAGTCATCACCACAATCATTCATTTATCATCACAAGCATTCAAGGGGTCACTTTAAGCATCTCTGAATCATAATCATATAATAACGCAGGGGAAACATGCTATTAGATCGTACTTCATTCAACAAGGTTTTACCTCAACTATTTCATACCTATATCAATCTTGACATGTGTTTGGATATCACATGGCTTGGGAAAACTTCATACTATCATGTCATAACTTACTTGCTAAGCACTTGGCATGTATTAAAAACTTAACATTTATCAAGAGCACATAATTGGGGAATTTACTACTATCACATCTCCACTTATTCACTAAGGTCCTTCAACAAACACTATACATGCATGGGTTCACACTTATTTGGGGATTTACTACTACCATGGAATAACTAATTCACTTGGGTATTTTATCAAACACTAGGCATGCATAAACTAACTCACAATTTGGGGTTTCATCTTTAACATGGTACAATGGCCCTTATGCTTCACCTAAGATCTTTATCAAACCTAGGGGGAACATGCTTCGCTTATTCAACCATTTCTACACCCATTTGACATGAACACATCACATTAAAATCAACATAAGGAAGATTCATCAGAAATATCACATGGATTCTACCTACTAGGGTTAAGGCTCATGAATCTTGTAAACAAACATAAATCAAAACTCAACAACACATTGAACATCAATTTCAACTCATACAAATCATTAACAACTCATAAACATAAAAATCTTTGAGTTTTGAAAATGATTCTTGAGCTTCTTCGATGAAAGGGACCCAAGAATCAACATCTACATACCTTAATCTTTGAAACTGAATGAATTCTAATGCTTGAGACTCTATCCACACTTGTAATAAATAATTATCGAAGCCCACACTATGAGGAACTTGATTCTTGAAGAAGTCTTGAAGAATTATGGATGAAGTTTTGAAAGATTAGGGTTCTTGAGTTGAAATCCTAGATATTTTCACTTAAGAGAATTGGAAGAGTAAATGATGAAATTGGGTTTGGATGGGGTTCCTCATATTTATAGAGACCTCCAAAAGATGGAAAAGATCAAAATACCCTTGTAAAAACATCCTTGAATTACTGGAAAAAAATAGCTGACGACATCCGTGACAAGCCGTCAAGTTGGTGATAGGTCATCATGAATTGTCGTCACAAAAGGGTAAAATTTTGAGTTTCTGGTTAAGGTTGACGACATTGGTGATAGGCCGTCACAGGTGTGACGGATTATTACAAATTATTTTGCACCAGGGGTAGAAATCTTCCCAGGGTTGATGACATTGGTGATAGGCCGTCACGGGCATGACAGTTTGTCACAATTGTCGTCACCAGTTTCCCAGCCAGACATGCTGGAGTAAAATGGGCATAACTCTTTGATCCAATATCGGTTTTTAACAAAATTGGTATCGTTGGAAATATAATTCAAAGAGATTTCATTTGATATATAGTAGGTACTCTAATTCGATATATAAAAGGAGTCATGGTCGATTGAATTTGACCCAAATTTTGACGGTCACTAAAACTTGAACGAAAGGAAAGATTTCAACTCGTCCTTGAGTTAGGGGACCTCTATGATCTTAATTCATACTCAAATAGATTCCCACATGATTCAAAGTATTTTATTCTTGGGAAGATATTTCTAAAATATTTAGACTCAGATTTTCGCTTTACGTTTTACCAAATACGCTCTAAGGCTCAGACTGGAAGAGGATTTTGCGGGGCATTACATTATCTCCCCCTTGGGACCATTCGTCCTCGAATGTCACTTGATAGAATGAAAATACAGATAAACAGAACCTACTCAAGAAACAGAAACATTTCAAGGCATGCTTACGCAACTGGAACCACTGACATATAGAGTTCTCACACTGGGAATGCATATTTGATACATGGAATACTCGACTGAATCTAATCATAGCTGAATTCTCATAACACTCATGTATATCTAATGCATGGACTCATAACTGGGATGATCCCAAGAATGCATGACTGATCCCACTCTGACAAGCTAAACTTATTTCTACTAAATGCGCATATCTAATGCATAAATGTCTGGCTAAGCTGACTTTTAAAAGCACGACTTGACAATGCAATAACGACTGATGCTAACTTCATAAAGAAAATCTAAACATGCATCAGGATGAATCTAACGGCATGAAACATCATAATACTATGGGGTAGCTCCCCCTTGGGACTCTATGTCCTTCTAAACACACTTCGCTGAAATACTGGGGTGGTGCGCGGGGCACCTACAGACTGGGTCATGATTGACCGATCAAGATCTGAAACACATGCATAACTCATGCTAACATATAAGCTCAAAATAGGAGAAAAGGATCTATCAATGCATGTTATAAAGATAAAGAGCTCATAACATACCCGGGTCTATTTTAGGGAATCCTTTCGATCAAGGCGAGCCTGAAACGCACGGAGTCTAACCCTTTGAGTCAGCACTATACATTCTCATCTTCTATAGCCTGGCTCGCCACACCCAAAGCATACATCACTACCGGCTTCACACACACCTTGGTGGTGCCTGCCATACTCTCCACAACACGGATAGGTACGAACACCACTAGCACTACTATGGGCTTTGGATCTTGGCGCTCCCTTATATTTGATACCCCCAAACACTGGTGTGGGTACACTAGCTGAAGATAGAGATGGAACTAAAAAAATTTGACCATACTTAGAACTACTACCACCTTGAAACCACGACTACCTATCTAGGCTATCTTACTGACTCTCTCTCTCTCCTTCATCTTATCTACCTCAATCTGTTGCGCATGTATCATTAGCCTAAAAAGGTCCATATCTCTATAAAGCATAGCAGCTCTACACTCTTTTAGCACTAACCCAAATACACCAGTCACAAACTTACTCATACTCACTCTAGGGTAAGCTATCAAGTCAAGAGCATACTAAACTAATTAGCTAAAATTAAGAAAATAATTTTTCATGGTCATGGAACCTTGCCTTAGGTTCATGAACTCTTTTACCTTAGCCTCTCTCATCTCCAGAGGGAAAAAACTATCTAGAAAGGCACTCTAAAACTCTAGCCAAGTCATAAGAGCTGCATTCTCCCCTCTACTCTTTTCCCATATCACTACCCAATCATGAGCAACATCTTTCAACCTATAAGATGCTAACTCAACACTCTCCTTCTTACAAACATGCATACTCTGGGTGATCTTCTTCACTTCCTCTAGATAAAGTTCCAGGTCCTCACCTACTACTGACCCAAAGAATTCGGGCGGGTTTATTTTTATGAAACTTTTAATTTTGGCTGTGGCTGAGTCCCCATCTTGTTGAGGTAGGGTTGTAGCCTGACGATTCCCCCGAACATTAGTCACAACTTGGGCTGGCACCTAAAAAGCTGCCCAAAACTCTGTATTTGACACACTCTCATTCTCAGGATCTACTGGCTGTGGGGGCTGGTCATCAACCCTACGAATAAAATCTCTGCGGGGAGGCATACTCTGGAATTTGAAGAAACAAGTGGATTAGACTAAGAACCAACTTGAGCTCATGCTCACTCGCACAAAATGATCACTGGAAAAGGAGAAACTGCTCCTAAGAACATCCCGTAGCCTCTTGTACATAAATGTGGTGCACTATACACCCATGCACAAGACTCTACTAGATATGGATTTTCAGACTCCTAGGGCACTCTTGAACCTTAGGCTCTGATACCAAGTTTGTAACACCCCGAGATCTCATCCCGAGATGTCACACGATGCTTATGACCCCGAAGGACCACAAGATAACCCTTTACTGATATCTGTACCTGTACACTACATAATATCAAAAATAAATACGGAAACTAGCCATAAGGTTCAACACATCTATGAATATTCATAATACAGAAAAACTGAATACTAATACATCCGTATAAAAAGCCTTTAAACTACCTGAACTGCAGAGTTGATGGGACAGGTCCCCAACTAACTCCATCAACTGAAAATAAACAAAGATTGAAGCAATAATAGTAAACTAAAATTCATTCTCAAAAGAAGAGGACTCACTGCTACTGCTGCTGACTGGGACTAAACTGTTGAGGACACTCTGGATCTTGTGCCTCTGAACCTATGGTGTCAAAAAAAACACTATAGCACAAATGCGTCAGTACAGGAATATATCGAGTATGTAGACGAGGTAGGATAACGCAAAGGCTCATGCATGCACAATATCTAAACTGAATGATCATGAAAATGTTCCATAAGAACACATATATGAATGCACAAACCATGAACACAATCATCGTAACTCTAGATAGTGAAACTCGGATACCACTTTACGGCAAACTGAAAACACTATTGACACTAAGATACTAAATCACTGACTCATTTGATACTGATAATTGAAAGTCTGGATGTACTTGAATCAAGGACTGAATTCTGAGCTTACTGCTTTTGACTGATAGAATTAGAGATCAACTTTTCTAACAGATTATTCCAGAAGCGATTATCAATAATAAGAAGTATGATCATGTCATAATCTAACAACAAGAATACTCAATAGAATCTGAGATGGAGATCAAGCCTATCTGGCGGGAGATCTCTAGATATGATAATAAGAATACTCAACATGGTCTGAGACTGAGATCACGTCTCTGTGACGAGAGATCTCAAGATATGATAATAATAATCTGTAAATGAGACCAAGCCTACCTGACGGGATGGTCTATGAATTAATGGAACTATCTGAATTCCTTACTGAGATAGACGACTGTACCACACAGTCCTTATTTCTAAAGATTGATACTGAAACTGCGGCTGTGTGAAGTAGTTACTTAACCAACATGCCCCAACCTACCATAGGTGGGGTCCAACCTGTAACCCCAGCTGTAAGGGTGCCAATACCATGCCACGGGTAAAGACCTCTCTGGTCAAGCCTCTATGATGGGATGACCCTCGCAGGAAGTCAGCCTAAGATAATATAATAGTCAAACCTCTCTGACGGTGACAGCCTCTACTGACGGGGACTCCTGCATCTTGCACTGGCTGCATAGTTCTGGAGTTTAGGGATTGCTCCTAGTGACTCGGCCTCTCTGATGGGGAGCTGTCATCCCTTTCCTTGCTCGTTGCTAGTTTCTACTCCCGACTTAAAGACTCTGAACTAAAATCTTAACTGAACATAATTAAACTGAATCTGATACTGATCATGTTTCTCAAAAGATCTAACTGAGTTACACTAAGATTACTTAGTTCCGTATCTGACAAAAAAGGTATAAAATCATGGTATCTGATTGACGATACAGAGCTGGAATAGATTACTCGAATCACTTTTGAGATTAGAATTGAATCACTTGAATACTGTTAGATCTGAGTTGATTACAGGGTTGAGGCTAGATTACAAGTGATACAGAGATTACAGAGATCACTGAGATTATTGAGCTTGCTTAAGTTTTGTACTTGTCTGAGGATATAAAGTTCTAAAGTTCATTGAGTTTTGAGAATCATGGATCGACTGGAATTATTGTGAAACTGACATGGGATCTAGACAACAGCTCTATTATCGGGTATAAATACCCCCAGAACTCGATAACATAAAAGTAAAGCATAATCATTCTTGACTAGTCATCACCACAATCATTCATTTATCATCACAAGCATTCAAGGGGTCACTTTAAGCATCTCTGAATCATAATCATATAATAACGCAGGGGAAACATGCTATTAGATCGTACTTCATTCAACAAGGTTTTACCTCAACTATTTCATACCTATATCAATCTTGACATGTGTTTGGATATCACATGGCTTGGGAAAACTTCATACTATCATGTCATAACTTACTTGCTAAGCACTTGGTATGTATTAAAAACTTAACATTTATCAAGAGCACATGATTGGAGAATTTACTACTATCACATCTCCACTTATTCACTAAGGTCCTTCAATAAACAAAAGACATGCATGGGTTCACACTTATTTGGGGATTTACTACTACAATGGAATAACTCATTCACTTGGATATTTTATCAAACACTAGGCATGCATAAACTAACTCACAATTTGGGGTTTCATCTTTAACATGGTACAATGGCCCTTATGCTTCACCTAAGATCTTTATCAAACCTAGGGGGAACATGATTCGCTTATTCAACCATTTCTACACCTATTTGACATGAACACATCACATTAAAATCAACATAAGGAAGATTCATCAGAAATATCACATGGATTCTACCTACTAGGGTTAAGGCTCATGAATCTTGTAAATAAACATAAATCAAAACTCAACAACACATTGAACATCAATTTCAACTCATACAAATCATTAACAACTCATAAACATAAAAATCTTTGAGTTTTGAAAATGATTCTTCAGCTTCTTGGATGAAAGGGACCCAAGAATCAACATCTACATACCTTAATCTTTGAAACTGAATGAATTCTAATGCTTGAGACTCTATCCGCACTTGTAATAAATAATTCTTGAATCCCACACTATGAGGAACTTGATTCTTGAAGAAGTCTTGAAGAATTATGGATGAAGTTTTGAAAGATTATGGTTCTTGAGTTGAAATCCTAGATATTTTTGCTTAAGAGAATTAGAAGAGTAAATGATGAAATTAGGGTTTGGATGGGGTTCCTCATATTTATAGAGACCTCCAAAAAATGGGAAAAGACCAAAATACCCTAGCAAAAACGTTCTTGAATTGCTAGAAAAAAAATAGTTGACGACATCCGTGACAATCCGTCAAGTTGGTGATAAGCCGTCACGAATTGTCGTCACAAAAGGGTGAAATTTTGAGTTTCTGGTTAAGGTTGGCGATATTGGTGATAGGCAATCACAGGCGTGACGGCTTGTCACAAAATGTCATCACCAGGGGTAGAAATCTTCCCAGGGTTGATGACATTGGTGATAGGCCATCACGGGCGTGATGGCTTGTCACAATTGTCGCCACATGTTTCCAGCCAGACATGCTGGAGTAAAATAGGAATAACTCTCTTCTCCAATATCAGTTTTTGATGAAATTAGTGTTGTTGGAAACATAATTCAAAGATATTTCATTTGATATATAGTAGGTCCTCTAATTCAATATATACAAGGAGTTATAGTCAATTGAAGTTGACCCAACTCATCTTTGAGTTAGGGGACCTCTATTATCTTAATTCATGCTCAACTAGATTCCCACATGATTCAAAGTATTTCATACTTGGGAAGATATTTCTGAAACATTTAGACTCAGATTTTTGCTTTACTAAATACGCTCTAAGGCTCAAACTGGAAGAGGATTTTGCAGGGCATTACATTATTATTATTATTATTATTATTATTATTATTATTATTATTATTATTATTATTTTGCAACTAATTCATTATTGACGATAATTTTCTAAAATATTTTTTTCTTTTTATGCAATCTTAATTTTTCTGCGTTGCCTATTTTAATAACGACACCTTATTATATTGTTATATTTAAATATAAGCCTAATTTAAACTAATTTCCCTAGTTTATTTAATTTCTAGCCAATTTGTATTCAATCAATATCAATTTTAGCCAATTTGATATTATTCTATTTTTTAACCCTTTTCTAAAATTACTTTAATCTCAGTCGTTGATCAAAATCGATCCAACGACTGAGATCCCATCACCATTTTATTTTACTTTATCCCAATTAACCTAAACCCTAATTCATTTTTGTCCTTACCAGCGACCCTCTCTCTCTCTTTGTACCTTCGCTTCATCTCTCTTACTCTCTCCATCATGGTTGTCGCTGGCAACCACACAACCCCTTTCTCTTCCTCCTCTCTACCACCAACAAAAACCCAACCCTAGTCATCATTGTTTCTTCAAATCCGAGCCACCACCGCCAAACCAATCGAATAAATGTATCACCAACACTGGCCGCACCCCTTCGCCTCCTTCTTACCTCCAATTCTTGCATTCTATTTTATTTGTTCCTTAATTCTCTTAGTTAGGTTCATTTTCTCACTTTAAATTTAAATTACAAGTGCTAGATGAGAAGGTGAACATGGAGGTAAGCTACTGTATAATAAGCTCTTTATCGTGTTCACATAGGGTTAACCGTTGATGTAATTAGAAAGACGTATGATGTTTTGCTATCAGTTGGATATTCGCGTGTAGTGACTTGAAATGTCTACTAGTTTATTTAAAAATGGTTAAATGTAGTGACTTGAAATGTATACTATTGACTTGAAAATGGTTAAGTGTAGTTACTTCAAAATGGTTAAGTATAGTGACTTGAAATGTCAATTAGCTATTTGAAAATGGTTTGAGTGTAGTGACTTGAAATGTGTATTAGTGAATAAGTTATTTGAAAATTATTAAGTGTAGTGACTTGAAAATGACTAAGTGTAGTTACTTGAAACTGCGAACTTGTGATTAATCTCTTTATATTTATCATGATATTTTTTAGTTGTACGCAGATATAAATGTAATAAGGACTGAAAGTTTATCTGATTAATTTTATACTTTGCATTTATATGAAGCCAAGTGATGCGGCTAGTGGACCCATTTCGCCCATGGATGCAAAGAAGACCACGTAATGATAGTGATCTAAATGATAGTCGTTGATTTCGTTGCAAATTATCTTCGATATTCAATTATGATGATGTATTGTGTGGTTGGAGCGAATCTTAGAATATTGAAGGTTTTGTATTTAAATTTGATGTTGGAATTTGAAGATACTAGTTAATGTTTAAAATTTGAAGTTTGAAGATGCTAATGTAGAAAATTTAATTTTGAAGTTTAATGCTCAATGTATTTTTGAGATGCTTGTGAATTACAATGTTTAATTAGTCATGTTGTGTTCATGATATATGAATTAAATAAATATTGAATTGTAGGTTATGTCTTATAGGAACAATTAAATTTGAGCTAAAATTAGAATTTATAATTTGTTATTTAAAATTGATGGGTCCCACTATTTAAAAAAAAATTGCGAAGGTTTTAAACCCTCACAATTTTTAAATAAAAATTTATTATAAAAAAAAATTAGCGTAACGGGGGTCAACCGTCGCAAAATAACCCCCGCAAATTAATTATGGGGGTCGAAAAAAAACTGTCGCAACTTGTTTGTGACGACTCGTATTGTGGGGGTTTTGGAAACCATAGGAATTACATTTTGCGGGGGGTTTAAACCCCCACAAACCTCAATAAAACCCCCGCAAACTTTAAAATTAACCACCGCAATTTGACAAGTTTTTTGTAGTGTCTCTCCTTCTGCTACTTTTAGATAGTCTTTTCTTTTGAGACTACTGTATATTGATACTATTAGTACTCTTATTCTTTTGATTAGTGGCTCTTATACCGACCTTACTAGGTTATGAGATACTCTTTTGCTATTTTTCTCTTTTTTATTTGTATGTATGTTATCATACGTATATTTTATCGCCTACAATCTATTTATATGCTTAATTTCGATATTCATTATATCTTTCACCAACTAGCTCATTACTTGCCATTTCGGATTATGATTTAGCTTATTTACTGATGAATTAAAGTGGGTGCCATCATGACTCATAAAATCAAATCATGACATCAAGTTTCTTCAAAATCTAATTATGTTTAAAAAGATAGGAACTCATTTTGCAGTACAAGGAAAACCATTTTATAATAGTTTTAATGGTTATTGGCTAATGTATATGGCTTCTGATCCATCAACAAGAAATAAAGTTACTGCTATATTTCAACAAACTTCTAAGTATAAAATGAATGTTGCTAAAGCCTTACAGTCTTCTCCTAGTGTTTACAACAAGCAAATATTTCAGGTAATTTTATAAATGTCAAAAGATTATAAGTTTTTCTATTTTCTTTGTGATGGAATGAATCTTTTATTTAATAACCACTGTTTAGGTGTTATTCCTCCATATTATTATCTTAATCGTTGTTATCAAATAACAAAATTGGTTTCGCCCCATATATTTACTGATTTTGCCCCATATATCATTCATTCAATATTTTTTTATGTTATATATTTTTTCTCTTTTTAAGCTCCTTTGTTTAGTTTATTAAGGATTGGATTTTGTGAAATCAGAAGACAAGACATATGGCATTCACTTAATTCTTGGATTACTTAACTATTGGAATGCTTTAGGATGAAAGAAACAATTTGTAGCATGGGCAAGGCAAAGAAGACAAAACACCAAAATAGACGGATATGGAATAGCCTTTTAGTCGGGTTTGTTGTTCTTAAGGACTTTCTGGTTGGTCAGTAGACTTTATAGCGAACATGTGATGATGTCTTCTTCACAAAACCTATGGTCAAAAGGTTCTACAAATATCATGTCAAGGTGAATATTTTCTTTTGACAAACTAATGAGATGTTTTGTGAAATTATTACATTTTAGTCCTGATTTTTTACTTTATGTCGATAAGTAAGCATGAGAGGATTTAAAAGGTCGTTTATGGTTCACGTGAACCCTGGTGGCCTTTATTTATATTTTTTGAATTTTTAATAGTTTTAGTGAATCGGTTAAAAAGAAATTCACCTGCCTAACTGCAATAATTTTTAATTATTATTGATAATTGCATTGTGTGTGCAACAAGTTTATAATAAATTTAGAATTGAGTCATAGTTAAAGGGAACGCATATGTATTGTGTAATTTCTTTTAATAAAAGAGTGAAGGTTCATTGATTATAATAACTATTTTTTGTTGACTTATATTTTGTAGAACTGGATTACAGAATTATCAACACATCCAAATTAATTGATAAAAATAAGCTTTTGGAGATAGGTCTTGAAGGATTTTGTGCAAATAACAGGATTCATTACCACCCTAATTCTTTGAAATTTGGGACTGAGTTCATTTCCAACAATCAAATTTTTTGGAGATTGGTCTTGAAGGATTTTATGGGAATAATAACAGAATTCATTGCAACCTTGATTCTTTGGAATTTTGGATTGATTTTAATTCCAACAATCAAATCAAGGGAATTGATCAATGGTGTAATCTCTAATGCCTCTTCCTTCATGCATACATAATTTTGCACCCCTCGCATTGTTATTTTATGATTTTTTTAGTGGTGTGTTTGGGATGAAGTAAAATATTTTTCTAAAAAATATATTCTTGAAAAATAAGTTGATTTCTTACTTATTTTCTAGCGTTTGGTAAGTAAGCAAAAAAATTTGTTATCTCAAGAGTATTTATATGTAATCTAACAAAAAATTATAGAGGTTGGAGAGGATTGGGTGTGGGGCCTTGGGGATGGAGGGTGGTCAAGGGATAGGGGTTTGGGAGCATTGGGTCGATGAGAGTATACAATAAACATTTCAACTTGTTTTCCCTACTTCCACTAAGAAAGTCATTTTCCTTATTTTTAAGGAACTTGTTTTCCTATTGAAAATAATTTACAAAAGTTATATCCAACCAAACATGAGAAATTAAGCAAATATTTTTCAAAAATTATTTTTTTACTTCCATTAAGGAAGTCATTTTCTTCATTTTTATGGAACTTGTTTTCCTATAGAAAATGTTATTAAAAAAATTTTCCCTACCAAATATGAGAAAATAAAAAAATATTTTCCTCCATAGTAAACACACCCTTCAAGTATGTTGGGTAGTAGGAAAATACTTTTCATAAAGTACAATTTATTTTTTTCATATTTGGCATGTCAAATTTTGAGAAAACCTTTTCTCTAAAAAAATAAGCTCCTTCAACATGAGGAAAATGACTTTCTTAGTGAAAGTAGGAAAACAAATGGAACAATAGCATGCTATATTGATTGTGTCCTTCCCAACCAATCTCCATCTCCATCTCCCAAATAATTCTCTAGATTATATATAACTAAATATGAAATCCACTTATTTTCTTGAAAAATATTTTTCTTACACCGAACAATAGCACACCCTCAATTTGAAAACTTTTATAAATCATGAATGGAAATTTATTTTTGACATCAATATTCATTAATTTAGAGACTATGAGTGTATTTTCTCATGTTTGGTTGAACAAAACTTTTGAAAACATTTTCTCTAGGAAAACAAATTCCTTAAAAATGAGAAAAATGACTCCCTTATTGAAATATAAAACAAATTCTATAAGTGAAACTCTATGTGTATTGTATCCTCCCACCCACTCAAAGCCTCCCAACTCCTACCTCTCCCGAGACCTCATACCTCACCTCTTAGCTCCTTTATAATTTTTTGATAAGTTATATGTAAATGCTTGTAAGATTTTTATTTTTTATTTGTTTACTTACCAAACACTAAAAAGTTAGTAAGAACCGATTTATTTTTCAAGAAAATATTTTTTGTGAAAAATATTTTCCTTGCGTACCAAACACACTCTACATGAAAGATCATTTGTCACGTACACACTCTACATGAAAGATCATTTGTCACAACAATTTATTTTTTCAAAGGCTAGTACATTATGCAATAACATGTATACCCTTAATTGGGTCTTTTGGACTACAGGTTACCAGGTTCAACTAAAGAAGCCCAAGACAAATGGGCTTCCAAATGGATCCAAGCCCATATAATGACTCCAAATCATTAAAAAAAGCCTTTGCTTTATTGCAAAATTTGGCGCGTTTTCAAATACCAGAGGTACAGTGCTGCAAAGAGGGACAGTTATTATGGAAAAATATGTGGAACCATTTCTAATTGTGCCAAAATGGAAGTCAATGTGGTGGTGAGCTTTTTTTGCCAATTATTGGATCAAGGAATGGCAAATTATGGTGATGGTTATGGTGGTGATTCATAAATAGCATATTTATCCCCTTAATTATGAGTTTTATAGCAGCAATTTCATAATTACATAATATAGCAAGTTGTATTTTGTATTTTTGCAAACTGTTGCTACAAAAATACAAATACATATGATTTTTGTTGTCCTTATAATCGATATGTATTTTGTATTTTTGCAAACTGTTGCTACAAAAATACAAATACATATGCTACAAAATGTAATTTGATAAAAGTATTGCTATTTTTTATAATTTAATACTTAAGTATGCTACTTTATGTATTTTTTCCATTTTCAATCATACCCACTAAAATTTTTAAAAATTAAAAGAAATAGAGGATATAAAGATGTATGCACCCATTTTTTCTAAAAAAAGGGTCAAAATGAACCGACTAAAAGGAACAAAAGAAGATGAAGACATATGCACAGAATTTTCCAACAGTTAAAAAATAAGCCAAAATGAACCGACTAAAGAGGACTTCGAATTCTAGAACAAAGGAATTAAATGATCAAATAGAAAGCAATCACAAATTGAATAAACAATAAATTGAGATAATACAACAGAATAATAAGTTTTTTTTAAGATTGATTTTGACTGAAGTTCTGACCAATGATGCAGTAGACAACTTTATAGGTTACTGATTGAAAAGTACTTTTTTGGGCTTGTACAATTAGGTCATTTTTGATAAAGACTTACAAAGTAGATTATATTTTGCAATGTGACATAGTGATATGCACTTTTATGTAATTTTTTCATATATTGATAGATATAAAACATGTCTTATTTGTTGTCGATTAAGTTGTAAATATTCTAGGTATTTAGGGCCTTATTAGTGTGTCGCATGGGAATAGTGTGCACAAGTTTTCATCAGCACCGTCATGACGCTTCGCCTCTATATTTAAGCAATATGCAAGTCTATGAGGCTGATCTTTTTTATGTCATTTGACGGCTATTTACTCTCTCCGTCTTGTTTTATGTGACATTCTTTCATTTTAGTTCGTTCAAAAAAGAATGTCACATAAAATGAGACCGAGGGACTATTTCTTTTGCAATATTACTCCATCCAATCTTTACATAATAATTAGCAATCATTAGAACAACTTGATGTCTCCCTATCTTGCATCTCCTTTATGCCTCCATCATGACTCTTCTTTTCGTTTCTCAAATTTCACATTTTTGTGTAATTTGGGTCCTAATCTTTCCCAAAGCTTTTTAATAATTATTATTATAATTAATACGCAAAAGATGACTCAATTTATTAAAATATGAAGTGCATAAATAACAACTAAGTATATGCATTTTTGACCAAACAAACAACATTTTTTATATTAAGCTAGACTTGTTCTAATTAAGCAGAATCAATTCAAATGTTGGGTATGTTTGGTATGAATAAAAATGTTTTCTTAGAAAATAAGTGATATTCTTAATTATTTTCTGGTGTTTTATGAGTAAGACGAAAATAATGCCCCAAGAGTATCTGGTTATAATATAGGTAAATACTAATGACACCATATCTGACCAAGACTTGAGACCCTAACTCCTTACATGGAATTTAGGACTCGACCCTAACAATCAACCAAGGACTCAACCACGACCTACGACCCCAACTTTGGATAGGGGATTCAGGACCCGACCCTGGCAATCGACCTAGGACTCAACCTCGACTTCCAATCTGGCAACCGACCCGACCCCAACTCCAGACTCCTGACCCAATACTCGACCCTGATCTCAACCTCGACTCCCAACTAACAACCCAACCCTAACTCCTAAGACCCAACCCCAACTCATGTCTCTTTATGCTGCTACCTGGCTGAGTGGCTCATTTGCCACCACCACGAGATCCCTGAACTCCATCCCTACTACCTCGTGAGCCACCACCACTGCCTTCTGCAACCTTTTTGGCCAAATTCGCTAGTGTTAGACATATATAAAATTGCTCATTCTATTGTAGAGAACATGTCACGCGTCTGGGTAAATAGTGTCCTCTACTAGACAAATTATGCAGAGAGAGTCCACAAGAAGCAGAACGTCCATCATAACTAAAAGAATCAGAATAAGACCCACAACTTGTATGTCCCAATCTTTGACCACTCGAAGCCTCAGAACCAGCAAACCCACTAGCAGAACTCTATAATGCTACCTAAACTGGTCTGCTATGGTAACCGTGCAATGAGTTTCTCATTCAAATATTCAAAACACAAAATAGACACGGAACCCAAGTAAACCTCGCTACTGATCCAAAATGAATGCTTTGAATCTAATGGAATCGATCAAAGTCCACTATATTACTTTAAAGTCTACTCAAAATCACACAAATCACCTCCAAACACTTCGAAAATCATGTCAACCATCTCCACAACTTATAAATGATATAAAGTGACTAGGGGAAGAGAAAAATGATCAAAATCACGGTCAAAGTGAAGAAATTACCACTAGGATTATTACATAGACCCCATTAAATCAGGTAAGTAAAATAAGCCAATCAAACAAGGAAAATAGAGTATGTCAATTATTTTTATTTAAGGAAAGCAAAAAATTCAGATCCTACTCATTTAAGGAAAACATAATTTTGTTCCTATAAATTAATTAGAGAAAGCACCTAAGTTTCTCACATTTTTCATTCAATAGAATCAATCTCCAGTAGAGTTTTTCAATGACTTCAATTAATGCAGGAATAAATCATTTAGAGGAATACCACCAAACAAAAATTGAGGAGATATCAAAGACAATAAGAAAAATAGTATTCAAGAAAGAAGAGAGAACAAAATCACTTCAAAGCAGTGATGAAGTTGAAGTTGCCAGTTAAAAATATGGATTCAGAGGTTCTTACTACACTACAACTATTATTTCATCTATTGATGCTAATCATTACCGTGTCAAGTACAAGACTTTGTTGACTAATGGTAAATCTGCTCCACTAGAAGAGATTGTTAAAGGTTATGAGATTTGCCCTGTCCCTCCTAATCTACCTGAAAGAATGTCAGAAAAAGAATTTTGTCTCTACGATATGGTTGATGTATTTTCCAATGATGGATGGTGGTTTGGAGTCATCAGTGGAAAAATTGGACAAGAGTACTACGTCTACCTTCCTACTACTACAGATAACATTGTGTATCCTCGTGATGTGTTTAGATTTCATCATGAATGGTCTAATGGCAAGTGGTTATTATTGTAGTGTGATGTGAATGTCACTTGATTATTCTCTTTGTCTAAAGTTTAGTTGCAAAATATTGTATGTTATGGTAAAGATTATGACATGTTGTGTCACGCGTCTATTAAGGAAATAGTTGAATAAAATATTATGAGAAACAAGGATATTAATTTGTTAGTATTTTTAGCCTTTAATTGTTTACTATTTTCAATCCGACTTCCTTCCTAGCACTACGTGCATCTTAGATACACTTTCAAATAGTCCTTAGTATCAAATTTTACAATAATTAGTATTGTGCTAAATAAGAAGCACTATTCAAGTGTAGCATATACCAATTAAAAATGCAATTGGAGAGCTATAAAGTTGATAGGCGTTATCTATTCAATTTTATCTTATCTCTAGAGAATTAGACATATTCAATAGTAACTTTGAGAAATGAGATGTAGTACTCTCTCGGTTCACTTTTACTTGTCCACTATTCTAAAGTAAATTTTCACTTTTAGTTGCCCATTTTAATATATTAAGAAAATTATTTTTTCATGTTTTACTCTTAGCATTAATTATTTGTTCTCCAAATCATTTTCCAACACACTGAACATCAATAATAGAGAAAGTGTGATAAAATAAACATGTCAATCTTTATTTTATAATGGGCGTACCAAATACAAATGTGGCAAGTAAAAGTTGACAGGAAAGTATCCATAAGTTTATCTATATACTAGTTTAGGTGTACGCACCTCGCGCTTGTACTCACTTTAATGAGTTCAAATATTACGCTAGATAGGATATTAATTTAAATAGTAAAGAAGAATACAATAATTAGATTTAACATCTTTTGAACATGTAAAGATGGAGAAAGTATTTAATTAAACTTAATATTTACCAAAAAAAATTCTCAAAGCCAATCAAAATTTATCTACCACTTTTAAACTACAACAAAACTATATGATTATAGAGATATCAAAACAATATAATTAAATCTAACCCCTGCAAAAAATAATTTCTCAAAGTCGATCATTATTCATCTACTATCTGCAAACTACAATAAAAAAATACGATAATAGAGATATCATAACAATGCAACTAAATCAAAACCTTATACACACAAAATAAATTTTCAAAGCAGAGATCAAAACAATACAATTAAACCTAACTTTTACCTAAAAAAAAAAAATTTAAAGCCGACTGACATTTATCAATCACATGTAAACTGTAATAAAATAATACGATAATAAAAATATCAAAATAATACAATCAAACTTAATTTTTACACAAAACTTCATAAACTTATTGTTTGAGTAGAAATCACAAAGTTACTCAATAATGAAAGCTTATTATTCATTATCAATAAATACAATGTAATAGAAAAGAAAATTTAAAATCTAGAAACAACAAAGTCACGTTGTAGATTCAATAATGAAAATTACATACAAACATGAAAACAAGTTTCGTTATTCTTGATCAATAAAATTAATGTAACAAAAAAGAAAATTTAAAACATGAAAATTAAATCAACATATTATATTAGAGATTCAAGAACAAAACTATTTATAATATAAAAGGATGATTTGTTAACTATGATCAATAAAATCAAAACATAATATAAATAGAATTTTGAGATCCGAAAACCACAAAGTTATCCAATAACAAAGCTACGGTCATAAAATTTTATTACCCAAATAAGATATCCGTATAAACCGAAAAAAATTCTAAAATTGAAAAAAAAAAAAGAAATATAATGACTCCTAAATTAAAATATTATAACAAAGGAATAAAGTCCTAACCTAAAAATACAAAACCTTTTTTTCTTGTTTTGGAAAGTTCAAATACCCTTTTTTAATTAGCAAAAATCACGCATTGTGTTTAGTTTTTGCAAGAATTCTTTTTGCTTCTTCTTTAGGAATCTTAACCTATTTTATATAAAATAGTTTTAACAATTTTTCTGAAATATTTAAAATTTTACCTTATATAAAAAAAATTATATAATAATTTCTTTGAAGTTGGATTTCTTTAACAAAATATTGCCATAAATATAGAAATTCAACTACAAGTAGAAATAAATATAGAAATTCAACTACAAGTAGAAAATATTCTCCATTTAATTTTCTTATATATTTATTATAGTTAATATTTGATATTATAAATTAAAGAAGAATTATAAAAAGATAATTTTATCTATTGCAGAGTCTTTTAATGAAGGGAAAAAAGTTCAAATCACTTTTCTAAGGGTCTTCATACTTTTAATATATTATAGATTATAGAAAATAAGGCCAAACACATTGACAGGCCCCTCAACTTGGCACGATTTTTCACTTTGACACCTAAAGTAAATATTTTTCATTTTAAGCACCTCAACTAATATCCCAATGTGTCATTTTTTTTATGAGTCATCATTGCATGTATGGTACACACATTTTAAGCGCATTTGAGGGGTATTTTCATAATTTTTTCCTCTTTCTTCTCCTCCTTCCTCACTCTTTCTCCCATAACTTTCCACCATTTTTTTCCCTTTAATTAGAGTAAATGCTCTTCTTAATATTCATAACTTTCCCCCACTTTCTTTCCTTCAGTTAGAGTAAATACTCTTCTAAATACTGTAATTATCACCGCTACAGAAAATAATAAATTAATTCAACATTAAAAATTCTTCAACTTTCATTTTTGATTCTTCATTTTCTTCATCATTGTACTTCTCTTGCATCTTATTGTAGTGGAATCATTGTACTTCTCTTGTATCTTATTTGTAGTGGAATCATTGTACTTCTCTACCGGAAAATTTGATGAAATTTAATGTCAATCGGCATCGGGAGAGGTAAGGAATGTATCGCAACCAAAGGCCTCAATTACTTTAATTCCTAACAATTCCAATTTGAAATTTAGGATTTCTAGCTCTACATTTTCAAATTCTGTGGAACATTCTATTTCGGTGGAAAATTCCCATCAAGAATTGATGAAACAAGGTACTGAAAATGTTGAAAAATTAAAAGCCCTTTCAGAAACTAATCATTCTTCATTCATTTTTTATTCTAAGTCTACTTTACCAATTGTTTTGGCCGGGAAAGTTGTTCCAGTCAATGTGAATCAAGTTGAACAATTATTTTCGACTAAAAGTGATATGGAGAAGATGAATTTTGAAAAAGCCCCATCAAATTAACCCCTAGAGCTTAACCAATTTGAATTTTAGGGTTTTGAACCCTAATTAACCAGATTTAATGGAAATGAGAAATTGTGTGGTAATTTTCAAAATTCTCATCTTTATTTAATGAAACATGTTGTTGGAAGCGTATAAATGGATAATTTTGGAAAAGATGATGGGGTGAGGGGAATATATTGTATAATTTATATAATTATAATTAATTATTTAAAAATTAATTCGGAGAAAATGACAAATGTCATCATATTATTCATCATTTTACATGTCAGCGACGCGTGTAATACACACAAATTATATATTTTTATTGATTGTACAAAAAAATCCAAAATAACATACCAGAATACTAGTTGAAGTGCTTAAAATTAACAACATCGACTTTAGGTGTCAAAGTAAAAGTTCGTGTCAACTTTAGGTGCTTAGTGCATCAAAACCAAGAACATCAAGTCGGTATATTTAGTATCACTCTTCATATTGAATTATCAATTTGAGCTAAATTTTTTATTCTCATAAACAGAAGAGGTCAAAAATTAAAGAAAAATAGACTTTTCTAATTTGTGTTATTGCCTTTATTTCATTAATTATAAAAATAGAACTTTACCAATAAGGATTGTGTTGGAGGAATATGTGCTCCTACATCTTTAATCAGAGGTCTCAGATTTGAGTTCTGATGGGTACAAAATAACTTTTTTAGGAAGAAATTTACCTTCAAATGCTCTTGAGATATTTCTTTTTTGCTTACTAAACAAACACTAGAGAATAAGTAAGAAACCAAATTAATTTTCAAGAAAATAGTTTCCTTCGTACCAAACTCACTCTACATATGTAATGACCTAAATTTGTGAGTTTCCATTCTTATGTGTTTTAACCATTTTGCTCTACCCTGTAGTTGCTATATGTTGTTTTAAGAGTTTGGAGATGGTTGGCACGATTTTCGGTGCGACGGGAAATGATTTGTGTTAGTTCGTTGTTTTAAGAGGCCTGAGAAGCCATATAATTGACTTTGATCAGTATTTATTATTTTGTGTGTAGGATGACAAAATGAATTTCGCCAAAAGATCTGAAATGTTGAATTTGGGTTAGTAGCGAGGTTGGTTTGAATTCTGGGATTTTATATCTAATTTTTACCCCTGATTTAAAAATAGTGAAAATGGGATTCCGCAAGGTAAATTTGTGAAAATAATCATTTTTCAAAAATTCGACACACCCATTGAGTTTGGAACATCGAAATTAGCCTAGTAGCATAGTTCATTTGCATTTATGAGATTTTAGATGAATCTCGAGGGGTCAACTGATATGCCATGATTTCATGGCACTTTCGAAGCTTGAAATAGGAAATTATACAAGTACTTAGGTCCTTTTAGTTAGATATGATGTGTATTTGTGCTTGTGCAGCAGAAAAATAGGTCTTGGAGTTGAGGAGAAGAAAATGATGATGAAAAGTTACAGAAGGACCAATTATGGAGCCACTTATGGCCCGTAAGTGGTACCTACAATGGTCGTACGTCCCTCCATATGTATCAGAAGGAGAGCTTTGAAAGTTGAAGATTTGTTCTGAGAGTTATGAAACCTACTTATAGGATGTAGCTAGAACTTACGCCCCTCGTAAGTGGCATCGTAGGTAGAAGACCTGAAGGATACTGATTTCTCTGAGACTTATGGACCTACCTAGGGTCTGTAAGTAGTACTTACAACCCATAAGTGGTTGCCGACTCAGTTTTCCTTTTTTTCTTTGGTTAGGATTTTTAGGTTTCTAATGTATTCTATAAATACCCTTTGATTTTTTTTCTTTTTTTACGCACTCTATATACTTACAACACTATATTGATTCTAAGATTCGACTTTTAATCTTGGAATCTGTTGTTCTTGGTTTTTACGATTGGATATTAATTTGAGATTTTGAGTTTTGTTATTCAGTTATTGTAATATTATTCATATGTTTTCTTTCATGAATTCAATGGATGTTCTTGCAAACATGAGTGGCTAAACCACCTAACTAGGGTTGTGAAAACCCTGATGGAATAACGAAGTAGAGAAAGTGTAAAGTCATTTTTAATTGATGTTCTTGCATGTGTTGTGGTTTTCTTCCATTTGATTATTTTCTTAACGACTGCAGAAGTTAGGAATTTTCTTGTATTTGATATCATCTTCACAAGAGAGATTTAAATTAGGAAAAGAAAATCATAACAGTAATTTGAGGCTACCAACCCTCATCTAACTAACTTGATACCCAAACGCACATAGTTAAACTGGGATCCAGGACAAGGGTTAGTAAGGATACACTCTGATACTCACAAGGTGAAGAGTGAAATTTATCAAAGTCATTCACAAGATGGTTAGTGATACATATCTTGTCATATTTGCATGTAAGGCATTGAGATAGTTTGATCGAGCACGATAAGTCTACAGAGTTAGGAAGTCAGGAGAAACACAGTCCTAGTATTAATCTCATATTGATTTCAACTTAAAGCGACCAAATTTTTTTGGCTACTGATACTATTTCCACAACATCCCCCATTTACTTTCCTGCACTTTCCAGTTACTACAACATGTTCTTGAGAGAGATTTGCCATATTCTCTGTGGGTTTGACCCCAATATTTGTTGGCTTCTACATTTGACAGTGACCATGTTGTACTTTATTGGAGCTATAATTTGGGTGACATCATCAATCGGCAACTTTGCAACATAGCAAAGTTGCCGCAGCAGCTGCTTTAGTGGCCAAAGATCCATTTTAGCAGTTAGGGATGGGCATGCAGTTTGTTCGAATTGATTGTTTAATATCGATTTGGTATTTTAATTTTTGAATTGACGAAAATGACAACCATAGTCAAATCGAAATAAATTCAATTTGGTTTGATTTTTACAAATTCGGTTCGGTTATTTCGGATTTTTATTTTTATTTTGAAGATTAAAGTAGTGAGCATTTAAATTTGGTGATTTTTCTAGAAAAATAATTTTTTTTCAAATCTATTTTTTATCCCAATTATAATTAATTCAACACGCATGAAATAACCATAAATTTAACATAATATATAACAACATTATGCATAAGTTTGAATAAACAATCCACAAAATTGTTAAAATATCATAAAAATAATCCACATAGTGGTCACAGTCGTAGTTGTTGGCATGACGGCAGTGGTGGCACTCGGCAGTGATGAATTGATGATGATTGAATTTCAAAAAAACTGAGTACTAATGATGATGATTGCTAATCCTGAGAGCGTTGCAACTTTCACTCTTCAGGGTTAATGTTATGTTAGGATTCAGTTACTAAATGATATATATTTATTTGTTATATTATATCAGATTATATTAGATGATTATTATATTTACATATAATATATATATATATATATAAATTATAATATATTATTTATATAATTTTAGTTTTTTGGTTTATTTGATTTTTTTTTAAAATTCAAAAACCAACTGTTTAATGAATTTCTAAAATTTGAAACCGAAACCAATCCAAAAAACCAAAAAATCAAACCAAAATTAAATTTTGATTCAATTTTTTTTTTATTTGAACCAAAATATGCTCAGCCTTATTAGCAGTGGTCGCTTAAGCGGTAAAGCACTATTTTAGCGGTTTCAACTAACCTACCCCTACAACAAAAGTGAACACTTAGCCGCTTTAGTGAAAAGGGGACCTCTTTAGCAATTATCTATTGCTTAAGAGATGACCACATAAGAGGTAGAGTTGAATCAATATAAATACTCTTTTTCATGATTTTTTTTTTATTTTTGGAACGTCGAACTTCGTATTTGGGCGATTCTTGTGGATTTCTTCACCATTTGATCTTGGATGAGCTCCAAAATCTTATTTACACTATTTTTCATCGATTATATCACCAAAAATACCTTTAAATCATAATATCAAGATGAAAAATTAGAGGGTTTACCAGTAAAGCTTAAAAAGAGTTTTCTTTGATTTGGACCTCATTTTTAACCCGTTTTCATGTGGATTTTCTCATGTAGACTTATAGAACCTTGAGGAATTTTTTTGAAAACAAAATTCTGATTTTATTCCTTTCATTTTTAAACTTATTTTTAGGAATTATTTTTTACCCAACCCAAATATGGGCAATATGGGTATCATTATCTTTTATTTAATGAGTAACTTGTGTATTTGAATGTTGTAGTTGATTATGGATTCGTTCGAAAGGGGAAGGCTCCATGTTGAAGCACTTTAGATTGAGATTTCATTATTTTAAGGTAGGTTATGGCTTAACTTCTTTCATATTGAGTTAGATAGTTAATAAATAAGTAAAACATGTTAAAAATTGAGAAAAAATAGTTATGGGGTTTATATTTTGAGATTATTTTACTATTTTGTGCTCATATAAGTGCCTATATTTTATTGTGGTAGGATTATAATATCTAATATTTTGTGTTTCCCATGTGGAGGCTTTATTTGACATCATTAGCCTTATTTGTGTATTAAAATGCCTTTATTCTAGATATGATGCCCGTATGGGGGCTTATTTATAGGCCTTATTTGAGCATAGGTTTCTTTTATCAAGATAAAAAATACTCAAGTTAAGAGTTGATATAATATAAATGATGTCTTGCATGTATATTAACTGTGCTAGTGTCTAATTAGAGTTAATAATCAAGAATTATGGACATATTGAGTAGAAATGTAAGCTCATTTGTATATATATATATATACGTGTTGGATGGATTGGATATTATCAAATTGATTTGATTGTGAGCATTGCATCCTCATTTCATACATTCATGAGATACTGGTACCATTGAAAGACACTATTTTGAAAGAAAATGACTCACTTTTGAAAAACCCTTGATCGAGTTCATTTGCCATCAAGGTTGGTTATGATATTTTGAAAAATCCTTGGCCGAGGTCATTTTTCAACAAGGTTACCTTGAGATATGAGTTATATTATATAGGTTGTGAACCCCCATGGGTCTTACCTGGTAGCTTTGAGCTCGGTGGATGTATATAGAAAGTCATGCGATGACTTTCATCATTTATCTCAATCATATTGCATTGCATTGCATTCTCATAAGCATCTTGCTTGTTTTCGTTAGTTTACTTGACTTGTTCTTGGTTTCAATATATTTTCATATATATATATATATGTGTGTGTGTGTGTGTGTGTGTGTGTGTGTGTGTGTTGTTTTATTTTTAATGTATTTATATGTTAGAACTATTAGTGGAGATGATGTGAGCTACCGTTTGGGATATTTTTTCTTTTAGATTCGCTCATAGTATATTTTACTTATCTTATTTTCTATTTTTCTCAGTCGGCCTATGATACCTACTGAGTACAAGTGGACTGTACTCCCTATATTGTTCCCTTTTGATGGAGATCCTAGCATGAGCACTTCTCGTGGCAGTTGATTTTATGTGAAGACTTTAAGAGTTCAAGTTACTAATCCTCTCCAGTGCTCGGGGTTGAATCGGACCTCATCTATCCTTGTTTGTCTTTATTTTGATTATCGGAGATAGATAGATATATTTTGAGTTTCTATATATTGTATTACATATCCTTACAATATGACTTCAGATTTTAAAGATTAATGAGATCTCTTTCGAGTTTGCACTTTAACTTATGTATTAGGGCCTGACTTCATTCTATAAACCTTACCTTCGTGTGTATTTATTGTATATTTTGTTTTTTCTTTATCAGTTTAGGTGATTTGCTTATTTATCAAGGCTAAGCTGCGATAAGTGTCATGATGCCCTAATTTTGGTTCATAACTAATTGGTATTAGAGCAGTCAGGTTCACCGGTTTCTTAAGTATAAGAGCAAGGTGTCTATGTAATACCCCATACTTTTCTTAATCCCGTTTAGCTCCTAGTGTGTCAAGGGTCAACTATAAAATGTATAACTCTTGATACATGTGGAATTTTCTAGCTCTAGACCCACCAAATTGTAGATAATTGAACCAGATTTTCAAAGATACTAATTTCACTTAAATCCAATACTCGAGTGAGAAGTTATGGCGCTTTTAGTGAAAAGTAGTAGTTCACCATAATAGCACCGCGTCGCGGTGAAGTGCAGATTCGCAATTGTCCATTTTTCAGTAAGCACTGCGATTAAACCGAGTTGCAATGAAACCTAAAATCCCCCTCATCCATTTTCAGTAGCTCACCGTAATTTGCCAGTATCACACCAAAATTCTTGATAGAAGAGACAACGCATCGCGGTGGAGTGCAAAATGGTACTCATCCTTTTCTAGTGATGCAACGCGATTACGCCGCGTCGTGCCAGATCCCAAAATGGCACTTGTCCTTTTCCAGTGAGCTACCGCGATTGCACCGCGTCGCGCTGAGGCCTAAAATCGGGATTATAGTTCCGAACTTAAAATTTCAAAGGGCAATTTAGTCTTTTCCCAAGCCCCAAAATTATGAAAAACAAGGAATTAAACCTATTCTAAGCATATTACGATTACTTTTCATCAAATTACTCTTCAAGAAACCCTAGAACCTCAAATTTCAAACCTCAAGAAATCCAAATTCCACCATTCTTTTTCCAAGATAGTCTAAAATTCAAGATTCCCAGTTCAAGATCTTTAAGAAACAATCTTCAAGAGCACAAATAGGAACTCAAAGTTCAAGTTTCTTCATCCATTCATTAATTAAGGTATGTGGGGTTATGAACAAGGATAATTATTTTATCCTTGCGCCCAAAATTAGTTTTAAAGTTGAATTTTTAATGAAATTATATGATTTTTAGTTTTGGGTTTATACCCACTATCACTATTTGAAGATTATGGTATTTCAAGTGATTTAGATGTTGAATTGAATGTTTACTTTCGTATTTTTATGTGTATGACATTAATTTCCATATTTAAAATGAATTATCAATACTTTCATTATCAAGCATGAACTTTATGATGATTTGACATGAATTTGATGCATGAGTTGTTAAGCCCTAGTTGAATATTGATATTTCAAGAATGACAATGCTTTAAGCACCCTATGATTAGTTAATTTCAGATTTTGATCAAGATTTGATCTTTTGATCTCAGATTAGATATGGGGTCTAATTTAAAGTTTTAATTGCAGTTCACAGTAAATAGATACACAAGGGGTTTTAATTATAAACCCTTATACTAGTTTTAAAAGTGTATTCCCTATAGAATGAGCATACATATTAAAGGGAGTAGTATTTATCACCGAGTTGGGTATGTCTACATGTCCTAGAACTATGAGCCAACGTAGGTTCAGATTATTTCCATTTCTATATGGATGACAGTTACAGATGTGATCACTTAGCTTAGGTTATACTCCTTGGTAAGAGTATGACACCTCTTCCCAACTTAAGGTTTTTCCATACGGGAAATAAACGTTTGAAACTATGATAGCTCACATAGTGCACGTCGGTTAGAAGAACCTCCTTACAGGAAAAAAGTAATCATAACAGAAAAGCTTTTAGAAACTAAGTACAAAGGCTCATAATTTTATTCAGATATTGCTTTACATAAGTCATTAGCTATGAGATTTTAGAATTCAGTTAATAGATATAAAAGAAATTCCTTTCTACACTTAGGCCACATGATTTAAAGATAGACCACAAGTACAACTCTTAGAACTAAGTGTCATTACTCGCTGATTTATACAGTAAGCTTTACTACTCATTATTATGATTCTTAGCTTTCAATTATTAAAGCTAATGTGAGTCATCTACACTTAGCATACATTCTTTTATAAATTTATAATAATGTTAACATATTGTTTTACTTATTCATTCATCCCCACATTCTCAGTACATTCTTGAAGTACTGATCCACATATATGTCTATGTGCTACATTGTTTAATAATGTAGTTTCAGGTGCTCAGTTTCAGTAGCGTGAGTAATTTCGAGCATCTCCATCTACATCCCAAAATTTGGTGAGTCCTCATAGTTTGAGGACCTAGTTATTTAGTTTTTCAGCTTATTAGAGTAGTCGATTCAATACTTTCAGTTAGTTTGAGTCAGCTGGGGGTTTGTCCCAGTGGCTCTCTAGTTGTTAGTTATAGAGACTTGTCAGATCGCTAGATATAATTCAGATTTTCAGTATTGATCATCCAAAATTTTGAGTCTAATATTTTTAGATATTATGTTCATATAAGTTCATCTTAGATCAGGCTGACTTCCATATTGATTTTATGTTTGTCTTTCTCCATTATGAGTTTCAGATTTAGTAGAAGGCTTTTACAGGGTTAGCTTGTGTCTACTCGTAGTATTGAGCAACGTGTGACATCTCGGGACATTTTTTTGGGGCGTTAAAACTTGGTATTAGAGCCAGGTTACATCGATTCTTGATTATGGGTATGAAGAGCGCCATATTTATGAGCAAGAGGCTACGGGATATTTTAGAAAATCATCTCTTTCTTTCATGATCTATCATGCTTACAGTGTCTCTATGTGCCTTTAACTCATGCTCTTACATGACAGTTGAATATGCCTCATCACCGAGCTTATGAACATAGAAATAATAACCAGCTATCCCAACCTGCTGACCCTATGAATGAGAATATATCCTATGTTGAATTTCAGGTTGCCTTTCAGGCATTAGACCAAGCTGTGACTGCCAATGTTCAAGGCAACCATCAGGTGGCAGTCCCACTTCAGCAAAATGGGGATTTAGCAGCAGCCAGAATTCATGACTTCATGAGAATAAATCCTCCTGAGTTCTTTAGGTCAAAAGCAGGTGAGGACCCATAGCTTTACTTAGATGAGATAAGAAATATCACCCAGATTATGCATATTACGGAGTAGGAGAGTGTAAAGTTGGCATCCTATAGGCTTAAAGATATAGTATATAATTGGGTAGTTATGTAGAAGAATGGAAGAAGTGAGAATGCAGCTCCTATGAGTTGGCAGGTATTTCAGGATACGCTTCTAAAAAGGTTCTTTCTATGTGAGATGAGAGAATCTAAGGTAGAGAAGTTTATGAACCTGAGATAGGGCTCGATGATAGTGAAAGAGTATTGCCTTAACTTCAACTAGTTGTCTAAGTATGCCCCTGATACGATGGTTGACCCTACGTCGAGTATGAGTAAGTTTGTTACTGAAATATCTTGTTTGGTAGTCAAAGAGTGTAAGACTGCCATGCTTATTGGGGACATGGATCTTTCTAGGCTGATGATTCATACTCAATAGATTGAGGTAAAAAAGTTAAAGAGAAGAGAGAGGGGAAATAAGAAGGCTAGAACAGTGCAGTTTGAATATGGCTAGACAAAGTTTAAAGGGGAAAATCATTTGCAATTTCAGAGTTAATCATCTATGCCAGAGCCATCTTCAGTCAGTGCTCCCGCCCCCAGAACTAGGCAGAACTGGTGGGGTAAGACTTCTATGTCCAGATATCAGAATAGTGTGAGTGGAAAAGCTAGTTATCCTCAATGTGCTAAGTGTGGCAAGAATCATCTTGGTGAGTGTTTATTGGGAAAGAAAGGTTGTTATGGTTATGGTAAGTTGGGTCATGGAATCAAAGAGTGTACACATGCTAAGTAGGTAAACAGGGATGTTCGTCCCCAGAATCAAGGTACTAGCGCACCAGTTTCTCTACGTCGCCTAGTCCCTTCTCAGGGCACATCATCTAGTACCGGTGCCTATCAGCGCCAAAATCTATTTTATGCTTTACCATTCCATCAAGAGCAAGAGAGTTCACCAGATGTTGTTACCGGTATGCTTTGTGTCTTTCATCTTGATATTTATGTGTTGTTAGACCCCAGGTCAAATCTCTCTTATGTGACTCCACTAGTTGTAGTGAATTTTGAAGTAGGTCTTGAAAAACTCCCTAAGCACTTCTTAGTTTCTACTCCAGTGGGTGAGTTAGTTGTTGTCAAACAAATCTATAAAAAGTTTCCTATCATTGTTCTTTATAAGATTATGTTAGCAGACCTAATGAGTTAGATATGGTTGACTTTGACCTTATTTTGGGCATGGATTGGCTCTATTCCTATTATGCATCTATATATTATCGTACCCGAGTGGTAAAGTTTCAGTTTTCAAATGAGCTAGTCTTTGAGTGGGAAGGTAATTCAGTGTCTCCCGAGAGTCATTTCATATCCTATATTAAGGCCAGAAATTTGATCTCAAAAGGGTGCATCTATCATCTATTTCAACTCAAAGATACTAAGTCTGAGGCTCCAATAGTTCAGTCAGTCCATGTAGTCAATAAGTTTCCTGAAGATTTTCCAGAGGTACCTCTCGATAGAGAAATAAAATTTGGTATTGACCTTCTTCTAGATACTCAGCTCATCTCCATTCCTCCATATCGTATATCTTCATCCAAGCTTAAAGAGTTAAAAGAGCAGCTTAAAGATCTCTTAGATAAAGGTTTCATAAGGCTCAGTGTCTCTCCATAGGGTGCTTCCGTCCTATTCATGCAAAAGAAAGATGGTTCTTTGTGAATATGCATTGACTATCGTCAGCTGAATAAAGTCACAATAAAAAACAAATATCCTCTTCCTAGGATTGATGACTTATTCGACCAACTCCAAGGTGCAAGTTACTTCTCCAAGATAGACCGTAGATTCAGCTATCATTAGCTTAGAGTAAGGAAATGTGATATTCCAAAGACAGCTTTCAGAACCTATTATGGTCATTTTGAATTTCTAGTCATGTCCTTCGGGTTGACAAATTCCCCAACAGCTTTCATGGACTTGATGAACCGAGTGTTCAAACAGTATTTGGACTTGTTTGTAATAGTCTTTATCGATAATATCCTTGTCTATGCTCGTAGTGAGGATGATCATGCAGACCACCTTAGAATTATGCTACAAACTCTTAGGGATCACCAGTTGTTCACCAAATTCAGCAAATGTGAATTTTTGCTAAGATCAGTAGCTTTCCTCGGCCATATTATTTCCAGTGATGACATTAGAGTTGATCCCCAAAAGACAAAAGTAGTAAGAAGCTGGCCTAGACCTATCTCTCCATCAAATATTCGAAGTTTCTTGGGTTTAGCTGGCTATTACAAATATTTTGTTGAGGATTTCTCATCTGTTGCATCCCCAATGTATAGATTGACTTAGAAGAAAGTTAAGTTTCAGTGTTTAATTCTTGTGAGAAGAGTTTTTAGGAGTTCAAGACGCGACTCACTTCAGCCCCAGTTCTAGTGCTACCTGATAGTACAGCTGGGTTTGTTGTCTATTGTGATGCTTCTACAATCAGTATGGGTTATGTTTGATGTAGAGAGGTAAGGTTATAGCCTATGCTTCTAGACAGCTTAAGCTTCATGAAAAGAACTACCCTACCCATGACCTTGAGTAGCTATTGTGGTGTTTGCATTGAAAAATTTGAGGTACTATCTTTATGGGGTGCATGTCGATGTATTCACGGATCACAAAAGCATGAGATATATGTTCACTCAGAGGGAGTTAAATCTTCATCAAAAAAGGTGGTTAGAATTATTGAAGGATTATTACATAAGTATGTTATATCATTCGGGAAAGGCCAATGTAGTGGCAAATGTCCTTAGTAGATTGTCTATGGGAAGTGTTGCTCATGTAGAGAATGATAAGAGATAATTAGTTCAAGAATTTCATTGGTTATCTAGAATGGGTGTGAGGTTTGTTGACTCAGCTGAAGGGAATGTTTGGATCCAGAGTAGTTTAGAATCTTCTCAAGTTTCTGAAGTGAAAGTGAAGTAAGATAAGGACTCTAGTTTGGTCAAACTGAAGGGTTCAGTTAAAGGCTAAAAGTTTGAGGTTTTCTTCCTAAGGAGGAGATGGTGTGTTGAGATACCAAAGTAGATTGTGTGTGTCATGTATTGATGATTTGAGGCAGCGGATTATGGAAAAAACGCATGGTACATGTTACTCCATTTACCCAGGAGCCACCAAGATGTACCACGGTTTGCAAGAAGTCTATTGGTGGAATGGTATGAAGAGATATATCACAGAATTTGTAGCCAATTGTACAACTTATCAATAGGTTAAGGTAGAGCACCAAAGATCGGGTGGCACATTACAGGAGTTTGGTATTCCTACTTGGAAGTGGGAAGAGGTGAACATGGACTTTGTGATAGGATTACCCTATTCACGTCGTCAGCATGATTCGATTTGAGTTATTGTAGACAGATTGACCAAATCAACCTATTTTTTGCCAGCTCACACGTCATACACAGCTGAAGATTATGCTAAGTTATATATCAGAGAGTTGGTTAGATTGCATAGAGTTCCCTTATTTATCATCTCAGATAGGGGTACTCAGTTTACCTCTCAGTTTTGGAAAGCCTTTCGAAAGGGTCTTGGTACCCAAGTTTATCTCAGTTCAGCTTTTCACCCGGTCAGGCAGAGAGGACCATTCAAACCATAGAGGATATGTTGAGAGCATGTGTTCTTGATTTCAAAGGCAGTTGGATGACCACTTGTTGTTGATCGAGTCTGCCTACAATAATAGTAACCATTCTAGTATTTAGATGGCCCTATTTGAGGCTATTTATGGGCGGAGATATATATCACCAGTAGGTTGATTCAAAATTGGTGAGGCCGCTTTGATTGGGCCAGATATGATATTTGAAGCCATGGAGAAAGTTTAGTTGATTCAAGAGAGATTGAAAGTCGCTTAGAGTCGTCAAAAATCTTATGCAGACATAAGAAGGAGAGATCTTGAGTTTAAAGTAGATGACCTTGTGTATGTTAAGGTTTCACCCATGAAGGGGGTGAAGAGATTTGGCAAAAGAGGGAAGCTTAGTCCCCGATATATGGGTCTCTATAAAATTTTAAGTCGTGTGAGGAAGGTAGCGTATGAGCTTGATCTACCTGCAAACTTGTAATCAGTTTGCCCAGTGGTCCATGTATCCTTATTGAAGAAGTGCATAAATAATTCAGCTATAGTATTCCCTTTCAAAAGAACAAACATTCAGAATAGACTTCATACGAAGAACTTTCAGTAGAGATTCTTGATTATCAGATTCGTAGAGTAAGGAACAAAGAAGTTCCCTTAATCAAAGTTCTGTGGAGAAATTAGTCCGTTGAGGGTGCTACTTAGGAAGCAGAAGCATACATGCATACCAAGTATCCTCACCTCTTCTCCACAAACTCATATTCAGCCTAAGGTAACAATCTTTCTTAATTCAGTTCTTTTCCAGTCTTAGTATCAACCATGTGATAATCTTCATGTCAAGTTATGCATTGGCAAATCAGTTTAGTCGCTCAGTATGATTTAGATACAGTCATACAGTTTTGTTTCAATTGGGCATGCCAGCATATAGCCTCAGTTTCTCAGTATCCTCAGTTTAACTTGTCTCATTCAAGGATGAATGTTCCTAAAGAGGAGATATTATAATACCCCATACTTTTCTTAAGTCCTGTTTAGCTCCTAGTGTGTCAAGGGTCAACTACAAAAGTGTATAACTCTTGATACATGTAGAATTTTCCATCTCTAGACCCACCAAGTTATAGATAATTCAACCAACTTTCCAGCGATACCAATTTCTCTTAAATACAATACTCGCGTGAGAAGTTATAATGCTTTTAGTGAAAAATAGTAGTTCACCGAGATAGCACTGCATCGCGGTGAAGTGCAGATTCACAATTGTTCATTTTCTAGTGAAGCACAACTATTACGTTGTCACAATGAAGCCCAAAATCCCGCTCGTCCCTTTCCACTAGCTCATCGCAATTTGCCATTATTACACCAGAATTCTTGATGGAACAGAAACCGCGTCGCGGTGGAATACAAAATGGCACTCGTCCTTTTCCAATGACTCAACGCGATTACATCGCGTCACGCTAGAGCCCAAAATGGTACTCTTCCTTTTCAATAAGCCACCGCGATTGCGTCGAGTCCCGCTGAGGCCCAAAATATGGATTCCAGTTTCGAACTTAAAACTTTGAAAGGCAATTTAGTCTTTTCCCAAGCCCCCAAATCGTGAAAATAGAGAATTAAACCTATTCTAAGCATATTACAATTACTTTTCATTAAATTACTCTCCAAGAAAAACCCTAGAACCTAGAATTTCAAACCTTAAGAAATTCAAATTCCACCATTCTTTTTCCAAGATAACCCAAAATTCAAGATTCACAATTCAAGATCTTCAAGAAACAATCTTCAAGAGCACAAATAGGAACTCACAGTTCAAGCTTCTTCATCCATTCATTAATTAAGGTGTGTGGGGTTATGAACAAGGATAATTCTTTCATCCTTGTGTCCAAAATTAGTTTTAAAAATGAATATTTCATGAAATTATATGAATTTCAGTTTAGGGTTTATATCACTCATTACTATTTGAAGATTATGATATTTCAAGTGATTTAGATATTGAATTGCATGTCTACTTTCGTATTTTTATGCGTATGGCATTAATTTCCATATTTAGAATTGAATTATCAATACTTTCATTATCAAGAATGAACTTTATGATAATTTGACATGAATTTGATGCATAGGTTGTTAAGCCCTAGTTGAATATTGATATTTCAAGAATGACAATGCTGTAAGCACCTTATGATTAGTTAATTTCAGAGTTTGATCAAGATTTGATCTTTTGATCTCAGCTTAGATATGGAATCCACTTTATAGTTTTAATTATAATTCACAGTAAATAGATACACAAGTGGTTTTAATTATAAACCCTTAAACTAGTTTTAAAAGTGTATTTCCTATAGAATAAGCATATAGATTAAAGGGAGTAGTATTTAGAATCAAGTTGGGTATGTCTACATGCCCCAGAACTACGAGCCAATGTAGATTCAGATTATTCCTATTTCTATATGGATGACAGTTATAGATGTGATCACTTAGCTTAAGTTATACTCCTTGGAAAGAGTATGACACCTCTCCCCAACGTGAACTTTTCCCATAAAGGAACTAGACGTTGGACACTATGATAGCTCACATAGTGTATGTTCGTTAGAAGAACCTCCCTACAGAAAAGAGTAATCATAACAGAAAAGCTTTTATAAACTAAGTATAAAGGCTCACGATTTTATTTAGATATTGTTTTACATAAGTTGTTAGCTATGAGATTTCAGCTTTAGTTTATAGATATAAAAGTGAGTCCTTTCTACACTTAGGCCGCATGATTTAAAGATAGAACACAAGTACAACTCTTAGAACTAAGTGTCATGACTCACTACATTTATACAGCAAGCTTTACTACTCATGATTATGATTCTCATTTTTCAGTTATTCAAGCTAATGTGAGTCATTTACACTTAGCATGCATTCTTTTACAAATTTATAATAATGTTGAGTTATTGTTATACTTATGCATTCACCCCCATATTCTCAGTACATTCCAGAAGTACTGATCCACATATATGTCTATGTGCTACATTGTTTAATAATGTAGGTTCAGGTGCTCAACTTCAGCAGCATGAGTGATTTCGAGCATCTTTATCTACATCCTGATAGTTGGTGAGTCCTCATAGTTCGGGAACCTAGTTATTTAGTTTTTCATCTTATTAGAGTAGTTGATTCAGTATTTTTAGTCAGTTCAAGTCAGCTGGGGGTTTGTCCCAGTAGCTCTCTAGTTGTTAATAATAGAGGCTTGTTAAACTGCTAGATATAATTCAGATTTCTACTATTGATCGTCTAGATTTTTAAGTCTAATAACTTCAGATATTATGTTCAGATAATTTCAGCTTAGATCAGACAGACTTCTGCATTGATTTTATGTTTATATTTCTCCATTATGAGCTTCAAATTTAGTAGAAGTCTTACAGGGTTAGCTTGAGGCTACTCGCAGTCTTGAGCACCGTGTGACATCTCGAAACCCATTTTTAGGGTGTTACAGTCTAGTAAAGTCTCACAGATTGATACATAGACGTCCATATCTATCTTTGAGAGATCTTAAGATGTCTTTAGGAAAAACTTCTTGTTTTTTATTCCTAAGTCATACGGGTTATTAGTGGAGTTTTCTTTTAATATTAGCTACCAATCGAGCACTAAGATGACCCCTTTCAAGTCATTATATGGTAGGCATTGTCGATATACTATTATTTGGTTTAAGACTTTAGAGTTTAAACCCCAAGGTTCCAACTAGATTCGTGAATCTTTGAATAGAGTTCAAGTGTTTTTGGATAGGCTTTAGACTTCCTAGAGTCTAATATGCATAGTAGTTACCCTCAGCTTTTGATCGATTCAAACATTTCTTTCCTTTTATTTGAATATTAACAAGAGTTTTAGTGGTGGATATTGTAATGATCAGAATTTGTGAGTTTCCATTCTTACATTTTTTTCACCATTTTGCCCTTCCTTGTAGTTGCTATAGACCAGACCGCTAAAGCTATACTTGTTCTGATTAAGTAGACTCAATCCAGATGTAGGGTGTGTCTAGTATCAAGGAAAATATGTTTCTATAAAATAAGTTGTTTTCTTACTTATTTTCTGGTGTTTGGTGATCAAAAAGACAATAAAGTCCCAAGAATATCGAGTTATAATTTAGGAAAATACTAATGACACCATACCTGACCAAGACTTGAGACCCCAACTCCTAACATGGGATTTAGAACTCGACCCTGACAATTGATCTAGTACTCGACCACGACCTGAGACTCTAACTCTTGATAAGGGATTCAGGACCCAACCTTGGTAACTGACCTAGGACTAAACCGTGACTTCCAATCTAGGACATGATCCAACCCCAACTCCAGACTCTTGACCCAAGACCCAACCTTGACCCCTTCCCCGACTCCCAATTCAAGACCCGATCTAAATAACCAACTTCAAACCCAACCCCAACTCTCGACTTTTTATCCCGCTACTTGATCGTGTGACTCCTCTGCCACCACCACGAGATCTCTGAACTCCATCCGTAGTACCTCGTGATCCACTACTACTACCCAGTGCAACCTCTTTGTCCAAATGCACAAGTGTTGGACATATATAAAGTTGCCCACTCTTTTGTAGAGAATTTGTCACGTTTCTAGAGAAATTGTATCCTCTGCTAGATGAATCAAGCAGAGAGGGTCTAGAACAAGCAGAACGTCCACCATAACTAAAAGAATCAGAATAAGACCCTAGGCTTGTATAACCCGATTTCTATCACTCGAACCTCAAAACCTCAAACCCACCAACAGAACTCCACAATGCTACCTAAACTAGTATGCTATAGTAACTATAACAATGAGTTTCTCATCAAAACACAAAACAGTCTTAGAATCCAAGTAAACCCTACTACTAATCCAAAACGGATGTTTTGGATCTCACGGAATCGACAAAACTCTCATCCGATGCTCGAATCACAAAATATTGATCAAAGTCCACTACATTACTTTAAAGGTTACTCAAAATCACATAAATCACTTCCGAACACTTTGAAAACCATGTCAAACATCTCCACAACTTATAAATGATATAAAGTGACTAGGAGAAGAGAAAAATGGTCAAAATCACGGTCAAAGTGAAGAAATCACCACTGGAATTATTACATAGACCTTAATAAATTAGGTGAGTAAAATAAACCAATCAGACAAGGAAAATAGAGAATGTCAATTATTTTTATTTAAGAAAAGCAAAAAATTAAGGACACAATTTCCACTCAGATCCTACTCATTTAAGAAAAACATAATTTTGTTCCTATAAATTCATTAGCGGAAGCCCCTAAGTTCCTTATTTTTTTTCATTCAATTGAATTAATCTCCAGTAGAGTTTTTCAATGACTTTAATCAATGAAGAAATAAATCATTCAGAGGAACACCACCAATATAAAATTGATGAGATATCAAAGACAATAAGAAAAATAGCATTCAAGAAAGGAGAGAGAACAAAATTATTACAAGGCAGTGATGAAGTTGAAGTTGCCAGTCAAAAATATGGATTCATTGGTTCTTACTGCACTGCAACTATTATTTCATCTATTGATGCTAATCATTATCGTGTCAAGTACAAGACTCTGTTGACTAATCATAAATCTGCTCCACTAGAAGAGACTGTTAAAGGTTATGAGGTTTGCCCTGAGCCTCCTAATCTACCTGAAAGAATGTCAGAAAAAGAATTTTGTTTGTACGATAGGATTGATGTATTTGCCAATGATGGATGATGGTTTGGAGTCATCAGTGGAAAAATTGGACAAGAGTACTATGTCTACCTTCCTACTACTGCGGATAACATTGCTTATCCTCCTGATGTGTTTAGATTTCATCATGAATGGTCTAATAGCAAGTGGGTATTATTGTAATGTGATGTGAATGTCACTTGATCATTCTTTTTATCTAATTATAGAAAAATTTCAAGTTTAGTCGCAAAATATTATATGTTATGATAAAGATTATGACATGTTGTGTGAAGCATCTATTGAGGAAATAGTTGAATAAAATATTGTGAGAAACAAGAACATTAATTTGTTAATTTCTTTAGCCTTTAATTGTTTACTGTTTTCAATCCGACTTTCTTGCTAGCACCACGTGCTTCTTATAAATACTTTCAAATAGTCCTTAGTATAAAATTATACAATAATTAGTATTGTGCTAAATAAGAAGCATTATTAAAGTGTAGCATATGCCAACTAAAAATGCAATTGGAGACTGTAGTTTCTAAAGATTCTTTAATTTTTCTAAAAGTTTCTCTATTTTTAAATGGTCTTCTCATAATTAATTTAATAAATAACTAATTCTAATTCTAATTCTATCATAACATCTAACTGACTTATATCTCACTTCTATTCTTTTTAAATTACTGTGCTTTGATACCATTTGTAGGGGTTTAAGAATAATCTAGTATATAGTAATCCGAGATGACTATATTTTATTATGTACATGGTTGAAGGGAATATTTTGAAAAAAGCAATTTTATGATAATGAATAATAATTTATCTGATGTCATGGTAGATAAATTTAAGATACTTATTTTGTATGCACATAATTCTTCTGAAATAAATTTTTTTCTGATAGCTCTGGCGATAGAAGATATCAGGAATAGAATTAACCCAGGAAGTAAAATATTTACAGCAAGATGTAAAAATTTATATGTATTAACAACAAAACATAAAATAACAGGAAAAAATAAAATTAACAAGATACAAATAGATAGTCCATTCAAACAAATTATAAAAACAATAGATTATAATGACTATAGCTATAGAGACATAGATATAGAAGAGAATTTAGAAATAGTAAATGATAGAATAAGTATAACAAAAAGAATAGCTAATGAAAAATCAGAATCGTCAAGCTCATCAAAAAGAACAAGTTATGAAACAAATTCAATAAGTAATTTAAATCAATATTACATAATAGGAAAAATGAATGAAAAAGAATATTTAATTCTCTACTATAAAGTAACTAATATGAATTTATTTTATCATATCATGATTGTCGGGAATTATGAATTTAGCTATTCATAATCATAAATAGATATACCTGTTCCGGTAGCTTTGATATTTCTGAGGTTTGTTGCTCCATAACTTTTTCCATTGAAGTGTATATATTTAATTAACTGGGCAAAATATTTTGGGATGGAGAGAGTTTTGGCTTAATGCGAGAAGGCTTGCCTCTGCAATGCCTTCTTCTTCTCTTATTTATAGAAAAGAATACATCTTTACATTTGTGTACATTTGTGTACACATTTTTCTTATATTTACAAAAAACCAAAATAAAGGTCAAAAAGCCTTAATGGCTAAAAAGAATCCTAGGGGTCTAGAAAGTCAAAAAATACAAGCAATTACATTTAATGCTAACAACTACTTTAAATGTTATCTTATCTTTTTCTTACGTAAACAATCTAAAGACTTATAAGATTAAATATCTTGTCTTCCGTTTGTTTTGTCATATCTGCTGTAGCTCCATTATTGCTCTGATCTTATCTTTCCAGCTGGCGTATATGTTATTGCATTTTTACTCCACTTTTATCTATTTGTATTCCTAAAAATTCTATCTGGTTTTTCATAAAATTTTGGTATCTCAATTCTAGGTATTTCTGGCTGTGAAATAATATCTTGTGGTATAATCATATCTCGTGTCATCCCTATCTTTACAACTTGTATAGGTTTTTTGACTTCATCAAATAATATCTCTGCTGGTGCTGTGTAAATTTTTATAAAAAACAAGGTACCTTTGGTTACTGCTACTGAATAATTTGCACTTATTATAAATTTAAATTTTTGGTATATTAAATTTCCTTTTACGGCAGTTATTATGCTTTTTTCTATAGGTTTTATAATTCTATCATCTGCTAGATATAATTCTATCGGTGTATCTATTCCGTCTCTAAAATATGCTTTTATTAATATCTCTGTACCTCCAAGGTGTACGTATTTTATTGGATCTCCTTTACTTTTTATATCATTTATTTCTTTATTAATTATTGTTTTTGTTACTAGTGGTATGCTAGCTTTACCTTTTGCATATCTACAGTCTATTACATGTTCTTTTTGGCATACTACATAATATTCATCTTTTTTCCTAGTAAAAATATTTTTTATTGTCGGTATTTTAAATATTTTTTCTACACTTAAATCTAATTCTTTTCCTTTTATTTTATCAAATATATTACTATCAAATATTATTTTTTGTTCTGTTTCTTCGTCATTTAAATATTCTTCCTTTGTTATTATTTTTATATCTTCTTCAGTCATTCGATTCATCTATTTCACTACCTATATTTTCAATAAATAAGATAGAAATAGTTAAGAAAAAATTAGAACAATTATATAGTGAAGATCCATTAAAAGGATGGGAAAAACATAAAACTACCATAAAAATCAAATTAATAGACAAAAATAGTATAATAACCCAAAAATCATTAACCTATAATTTTGACGATTTAAAAGAATTTAAAATGCATATAAATGAATTATTAGAAAAACAATATATACAAAAAAGTAATAGTAAACATAATAGTCCAGCATTTATAGTAAATAAACATAGTGAACAAAAAAGAGGAAAAAGTAGGATGGTTATTGATTACAGAAATTTAAATGCAAAAACTATAACATATAATTATCCAATACCAAATAAGATATTAAAAATAAGACAAATACAAGGATATAATTATTTTAGCAAATTCGATTGTAAATCAGGATTTTACCATCTAAAGATAGAAGAAGAATCTAAAGAATTAACTGCATTTACGGTACCACAAGGATTTTATGAGTGGAATGTATTACCCTTTGTATATTTAACATAAAATGAAGATATATGTATTAATGAAGATAGTAGTGGAAGGATATTACAGTAGATATTATACGCCAAGCGTCATCTGTTCTATGTTATCTTATTTTTAGAGAATTAAACATATTTAATAGTAACTTTGAGAAATGAGATGTAGTACTCTCTCGGTTCAATTTTACTTGTCCACTATTGTTAAGTAGATTTTCACTTTTACTTGTCATTTTCAATATATCAAGAAATAGTAATTATTTTTTTTCATGTTTTACTCTTAACATTAATTATTTGTTCTTCAAATCATACTCCAACACATAATACTAAAACATCAATTAATAAGGATAGGGATAGTATGATTAAATAACATGTCAATCATTATTTTCTTAAAGGACGTAACAAATTTATATGTGACAAGTTAAAGTGACCATGGAAGTATCCATAAATTTATCTACATATATAAATAATAATGAGACAGCTTCAGAAATAAGAACATCAAATCGATATATCCAGTATCACTCTTTATGTTGAATTATCAATTCGAGCTAACTTTCTGATTTCTACGAAAAGAAGAACTAAAACAGATTAAAGTGAATTAAACTTTTCTAACTTTTGTTACTGCCTTTACTTCATTAATTATAAATATAGAACTCTACCTATAAGAATTGTGGTGGAGGGTTATATACTCCTACATCCTTAATCGGAGATCTCGGATGAGTTCTCCTAAGTACGAAATCAATTTTTTTAGGAAGCACTTTACCTCCAAATACTATTGACATATTTCTTTTTTGCTTACTTAACGAACACTAGACAATAAGTAAGAACTAATTTAGTTTCCAAAAAAATATATCCCTTCATACAAAACTTACTCTATCAATGTAATTGTTAGGATTTTTGCCTTGATTTTCTTACCAAATTTAAGTTTTATTTTTTTAGAAGAAAAATAAAAGTAATACCATAATTACTTTTAATTTCCTGAAAGGAAAATATAAAACTTTTTCATATTTGGCAAACCTCTTTCTTGGAGGAAAGGTTTTGGAACTCTATAAATAGAAGGTCACCTTCTCATACAATAACACAAGAACATACACATTGTAGTCATTTATGAGTCTTGTTTAGGGGGAGATTTCTCCCAATAGGTTTTATGTTTTTTCAATATTAGTTTTTGATATGTAGGTCGTTTGACCAAACAATATCAAGAATATATATTTTTTTAGTATTATTTTATTTGTCGTCTGACTTATCGTTTCATGATTTCCAAACTTTAAGCTTCTGCATGACTCCCTCTCGATTTCGAACCCAACAAGTGGTATTAGAGCCTACGATTCAAAGGTCTAATGGGTTGGTGAAACGAGATTAAATAGGTTCAAAGCGGCTTCAAAATCAAGTTGCAATCAGTTTGGCGATAATAACGATTTTGTTTAACTACATGTGGAGACAATTGTCAATCATATTTCAATAATCCTACTGTCACATATTTGAAATTAAAGCTCACTTTTAACCCTGCAAAAGGGCTCCAATATTTTTAACCCGAAAAGGGCTGATATATTTTAACCCCTATAGGCTCAACTTTTAAAGCATGTCGAAAAATATGTGAAGAACAAAGATCATGCACAAGAAGAAGGTGGATCATGAATATGTTGTAGAAAATCAAGCCAAAAAGGGGAGATTTGTTAAGGTTTTTGCCCTGATTTTCTTACCAAATTTAAGTTTTATTTTTCTTAGAAGGAAAATAAAATAATACCATAATTACTTTTAATTTCCTGAAAGAAAAATATAAAACTTTTCCATATTTGTCAAACCTCTTTCTTGGAGGAAAGGTTTTGGAACTCTATAAGTAGAAGAACCCCTTCTCATACAATAACACAAGAGCATCCACAATGTAGTCATTTATGAGTCTTGTTTAGGGGGAGATTTCTCCAAATAGGTTTGATATTTTTTCAATATTAGTTTTTGATATGTAGGTCGTTTGACCAAACAATATCAATAATATATTTTTTTAGTATTGTTTTATTTGTCGTCTGACTTATCATTTCATGATTTGTAAACTTTAAGTTTCCGCATGATGCCCTCTCGATTTCGAACCCAATAATAATGAGTTGAATTTGTGAGTTTTCATTCTTATCTATTTTAACCATTTTACCCTTCTTCGTAGTTGCTACATGTTATTTTTTTAGTTTGTGGATGACTGACATGGTTTTCAATGTATGCAAAATAATTTGTGTGAGTTTGTGATTCTTAGAGGCTTGAGAAGCCATATAGTTTACTTCGATTAACATTTATTAGTTTGAGTGTCGATGGCCAATGAACTGCACCAGCAGATTCAAAATGTTGAATTTGGGTTAGTACTGGGGTTGATTCAGATTTGGAGCTTTAATATCTCATTTTGACCCTTGATTCGAAAATAGTGAAAATGGGGTCACAAGGGCTAAATTTGTAAATATAACCTTTTTTTAAAATTTGACACCGCCATTGAATCTGGAACGTCGAAATTAGCATAATAGTATATTTCATTTTTATTACGGGATTCTAAACGAATCTCAAGGGGTCGACCGATAATTTTACACATAGCAAAGTTGTTGGTGCGACTGAAACTGGTGCAGCCGCTTTAGTAACCAAAGAAACACTTTTCGGTAAGCAGCAAAGCGCCATTTTAGCGATCTCAGTTGACCATCCCCTACCACTAAAGCAGGCACTTGATCTCATTAGCGAGAGGTGCTTTAGCGGAAAGGGGGGTCGCTTTAGCATTCTAGCCACATAGGCTAGACCGCTTTAGCGGTTATCTGCCGCTTAAGTGATGACCACTTAATATGCAGAGTTGAATCAGTATAAATACTCATTTTCATATTTTTTTTCCTCTATTTTTGGACCTTTAAGCTTCAGATTTGGGTTATTCTTGAGGATTTCTTCATCGTTTGAGCTTAGGTGAGTTCCAGAAGCTTATTCTCATTATTTGTCATTGATTATATCTCCAAAAATACCTTTAAATCATTATTTCAAAATAAAAATTGGAGATTTTACGAGTAAAGTTTAAAAAAGATTTTTTTTTTTATTTGGACCTCGTTTTTAACCCATTTTCATGTGGGTTTTCTCGTGTAGACTCCTACAACCTTAAGGAATGTGCTTTTAAAACAAAATTCCAGTTTTTTCCCTTTTGTTTCTGAACTTGTTTTTCAGAGCCATTTTGAACCCAACCAAAATATGAGAAATATGAGTATCATTAGCTTTCTTTTTAATGTATAGATACTATATTGAATGTTGTAGTTGATTCTGAGGTCGTTCACAATGGGAAGGCTCCATGTTGAAGTACTTTAGACCAAAATTTTATAATTTTGAGGTTGGTTGTGGCTTAACTTCTTTCAGATTGAGCTAAGTAGTTAATAAATAAGTATGCTATGGCTGGTGAAAATTGTTATGGGATTCATATTTTGAGATTATTTTTACTCTTGTGCCTATATTCTCTTGTCGTTGATTTATGATATCTGATATTATGTGTTGCCCATCTGGGGGCTTTATTTGACATTACTAGCCTTATCTGTGCATTGGAATTTCTTTATTCGCCAAAAGAAATGCAAATAAACCTCCTCCACTCGGCATCGCCACTAATTGGAATAACGTCGTACGTACCTCCAACAACTTGTTTGGATGGTTGTCGCCTATTATATTGTGTTGTTCATTAACACTCATCGTTATGCAACAAGAAGAAATTCCATTATATTTAACAACCAAGTGTGATTTCATCATCATTCTTTTTTTTTATTTTGTCTTTACTTATTATCTAAAATTCTATTTTATCCTTTACCTTGCCTTTATATAACAACTCTACTTTGTACCCTACTTTTCTTGTAGGTTCATATTACAAACTATTGATTTGATTTCATACAAAGGCGGGAGACGATACAATCTATTCAAATATTGTATTCATTAAAACGATATAACACAACATAATATAATACAATATGTTGTGAAACGATATCTAACAACCATCTAAACAAAGTGTAAAGAAGGATAATAGATGAGAGAATGAATGAGTCAGAATATGGCATTTCCTCAGCAAGTAATCAATAACTACTATTTCTATATAAAAGGTAGCCCAAATATGACGCATTCACGTAAGGTTCGAGGAGGAACCGCAACCCAAGAGGGTGTGATGTATACAAGCTACCTCCTTAAATCATTCATTCCCTAACATTACAAATTCATATATGTATACATATATATGTGTGTGTATGTAAATGTGACTTAACATCCTTTATTTTAAACAATTATTCACTTCGAGATGCATGACTATCATGACCGGAGCTGAGACCCTGGCCGGAATAAGCAACCCAAACCACGAAGGTTGGAGGAACCCGTTAGCATACTATCATAAGCATAATTTATACGAAATTCGGAAGATGCAATGAAGCTCAAGATATCTTATAAGAAAACTCCATCAATAAAATCATAACAAAAACATTTATCAAATCCAGTCTACGAATCATCTATTAGTGAACAAACTATTTAGGCTGGGATAAGGAGTCTCGGCTGAACTATAAAACTGAAAGAAACTAAACATATAAGTAATTGTTTTTCTAACAATGGAGAGTTCACCAACTCTGGACTTTGAAAGAAGACTACCGTTATGTTGAACCACGGGACTGAGCCTCGGAACCTACATTATGAGAATAATGTAGCCGCCCGAGGACGATCAATACTTGAAATGTATTGTTATGCAGAACAATCCAAAAACAATGGCATAATACATAAACAGAACCTTTAAGTTGACATCAAATTATAACTATGACCTTTAACTTTGCCAGTGCACAAGCATGTGATACGAGACAAACAAGAGGAACACGAAATAGCCATAAAACAGTCCAATACATCCTCCAAAACAGTCTACAAATCACAGCAAATCGTGGACCAAATGAGGACCTCACTCGGATTCGACAAATATAACAAGAATATAAGAAACAAAGGTGTATTTCACACCCAAAACAGCCACAAAACACAACAAAAATGTGATGAACAATATGACAACAAAAACAACCAGATTTGGATTCTACGATAACAAGATACAAAAAGGATAGTAACTTGACATACAATATTCACAAATCTAAGAACCCTAACAATGAGAAAGGACTCTAAGGCAAATGAATAGAAACATCAAGTTCTTACTTGGACCAAGAGGGACTCATGAACCTCAAGACCTAAGTTCCAAGCAAACAAACAACAAAAGTAATTCCACCCTCTTGTTGTTACCTAGTTCCAAGTTTCAGATTTGCCTCAAGGAAAGAGGACTTTGTCTTTCTATGTTATACAATATTCATATTCATCAAAATCTAATGAATGAATCCCTAGAAGGTTGTATTTATAGTGTATTACAAGAATAGTGTGAAATATCCAAAATAACCCCTTAGTCAAAGTCTTCAAGTGGGCTCCCTTGGAGTGCATTGTATGGACTGATTTTGGAGCCTAGTTAGGCCTTCCTTTGCACTTTACGTGTACACTTCAAGTCTCGGGTTCATTCACTCTCGCACTCACCCACCTCTGTGGTCGTACCCGTATCATCCTTCCCTTCTTGAAAAGGATTTGACCTCGAATCCGTACCTTTCAAAATCAAGAGAAGACAAACAAGCAGACTTTCTCATGGCATGAGGGTTAGGATTAGCAAAAAAAAGTAAACAATAATAGTATGCACTCGAAACACTCTAAACAGCCCACCCCAAAAAAAAAAAAACTGAGGACTCTTTGAGTTCAAGTCTCGGCCAACAACAAGTCTCAACATGCCAAGGTGGTTCATATTTGACATATAACCAAGAGTCCTTAGTGTTAAACATTATGAAGCCATCGAAAAATTCACCAAGGACTTGGCTATGATAAGCACTCAAAAGAAACACACCTAAGCCGAGAGTAAATCTTCCCCACCCTAAGATGGCACCGGGATCAAATGGGAAGAGTGACCATAGACACAGGTCTAAACAGCACATCCGTTTCCTGTAGTCTTTACCACAACCACACGGCCTACTCTCTACATTGGCATACATAGCATCACAAGTAAAGAGAGAGTAGAGAAAGGTGGCATTCAATTCTACTTCTACTATGGTGTCCTCAGAAAAGCCACATAAAGTAGAAGAAGAAGTAGTTTCCAAGACCATATATTCCTTACCCTTAAGAGTACTCTCATCTTCCAAGAAGAAATTTCCATCTTTAGGAGGAATGTTGTCACACCATAGTGGGTTAGAATATAGGCTATAGCTTCCAAGGTAAGCTATACCATCATTTTCACCACTAGGTCTATTAGGAGTGTTTAAACTATCTTCAAACAAGACATTGTACCTAAAGAGTGAATGATTTAACCCGCGGACAGATTTGCAACTTTCACTCTCTAAGGAATCATTACCAAGTTTCAAAGATATGTCAAACACACGATTAACCCTATGATCCAAGCAAACATTAGAATCTTTACAACAACATAGGCTCATGGGTTCACTCTTTTTTTCTTGATCAACATTTTTAAATTCTTCACTCACTTGAGACTCATTAATCACATCACATATATTCTCAAGTGGTGGGCAAGTTTTACACACAAGTTGGTCAACACAAATTTCACTCGACGATGTAATTTCATTCAACACAATAGCTTCAACACTAGGTGGACACAAATCGATATTACTAGAAAAATCGATTCGGTCATCTATAGGATCAACTAGTGTATCCACTCGCACAACATGTACATCATCCACAAGTGGTAAGGAATCAATATACTCGTACATAGGTAAGCTACTACTCACACTCAATGGCTTATTAGTCACACGTCCATCATCCACATGTACCAAAGTGTAAGAGATATCTATTTTACCTTGACATTTATGAGTACGTTCGTCTTTACCTTGGTGTGAAAGTCCTTCATAAGTTTGGGCAGCAACTTCCTTCGGGAAGCTCTCACCGCAAGGTGTTTGGACCTTAGGTTTTAGATTTGTTGAGATAAGTGTGGATACCAATTGGTGTAGCCTTTCAACGTGCCATTTCATGTCCTCGATATTGTCGGTGATGCGGTCAAACGTGGCATCAAGATTGGCGGCATCCATGGTACCTAAGAGAATACAACAACGAACACAACAATGAACAACAAAACAAACAAACTTGTTAGCTCAAAATGCCTCACCACACTCTCACTCTCAATTTTTACCTCACACTTGGTTTCACAAGTGTTGAAAGCCGGTTTGTACTTCGTGAGTGATTGAGGGAGGAGTCCACCTTGGTTCGGAATAGATTTTCATTTGAGTTGACTCAAAAAAAAATTGCTTACGGACTTGAACCAACAAGATACAATGAATTCACAAAAGAGAAAAAGCACAAGAGAAACGTAGACACGAACAACGGATTTTAGAACTAAGTGACAACCTAGTAGAAGTTTACTAGCTTGTTAATTAGTACTAGGATCAATTAAACGAAACTAAGAGACAACAAAATGAAACTAAGAAATCTAGAATTTTGACCTCGAAAATATTGCGTAAACAGTAGCAGTGATGGTGTGGCGGCCATGTATTGGTTCGGTTTTATCAACTGGTTATTCTCAAATGTTCAAGTCTTGATCAAAAATTAATTTGGATTGGTGGAATTTGTTTTAGGAGGGAAAATAAATCTTGGAGCCTTTTCAATTTTCAAGACTTGACTTTTTCTTGTACTTCTCCTTAAAATATGGGTCCTTAAATCATGGAAAAGTAGTTGAGAAGTGATATTAAGTCTTTTGGTGGTTGGGGGTCTTTCAAGACTAACAAGTACATACACCTTTTTCCTTCACCTTTTAGGATCTAGCACTCACGTTATGTTCTAACAATACATGAAGGAAGATGAAGAAATTCAAGAACAACAACAACCACACCAAGAACAATAACAACAATCTTCAAGAACAACAATAATTCCAACGGCCAACTCCAATCCACAACAACAAACGGCCAAGTCTCTTTAGTGTTGTGTCTTTGATTTTAACGAGAGATGAAACTTGTGAAGAACTTCAAGAACACAACAACATTCACCAAGAACAACAACAACAACACTCCTTTCAACAACAACAACCACACACACGGCCAAGTCAAGTTTTTCACCAATAATGTCTACCACACGGTCTTACTTGTTCACGACAACAACAACAAAGCTCAAACTTAGATATGGACTCAAGTGTTAGTGAAGAACAAAGCTAACACTAGAAACACTCAAGACAAACAAAAAATATCGGCCAAGACACAACTAGAACGCAATTCTCGGCCAAGAACACAACACAGGCAGATTGCACTTTTTTCGAAATTTTCAGTTTTTCAACTTTTTTAAAAAAAAAAAAATTTCAACTAACAAGCCCAAGATTGATCTTGTGGGAACAGGATCAAGTCATGCTTTGATACCAAATGATACGGGACAAACAAGAGGAACACGAAACAGCCATAAAACAGTCCAATACACCCTCCAAAATAGTCCACAAATCACAAAAAATCGTGGACCAAATGGAGACCTCACTCGGATTCGACAAATATAACAAGAATATAAGAAACAAAGGTGTATTTTACACCCAAAACAGCCACAAAACACAACAAAAACGTGATGAACAATATGACAACAAAAACAACCAGATTTGGATTCCACAATAACAAGATACAAAAAGGATAGTAACTTGACATACAATATTCACAAATCTAAGAACCCTAACAATGAGAAAGGACCCTAAGACAAATGAATAGAAACATCAAGTTCTTACTTGGACCAAGAGGGACTCATGAACCTCAAGACCTAAGTTCCAAGCAAACAAACAACAAAAGTAATTCCACCCTCTTGTTGTTACCTAGTTCCAAGTTTCAGATTTGCCTCAAGGAAAGAGGACTTTGTCTTTCTATATTATACAATATTCATATTCATCAAAATCTAATGAATGAATCCCTAGAAGGTTGTATTTATAGTGTATTACAAGAATAGTGTGAAATGTCCAAAATGACCCCTTAGTCAAAGTCTTCAAGTGGGCTCCCTTGGAGTGCATTGTATGGACTGATTTTGGAGCCTAGTTAGGCCTTTCTTTGCACTTCACGTGTACACTCCAAGTCTCGGGTTCATTCACTCTCGCACTCACCCACTTCCGTGGTCGTACCCGTATCAGCATGCCCTTTAACTATATAAAAGCTAAACAAAAAAACACTCTTATTCTGCAAATTACGTGCGTGAAACTCAATCGCTCCTACATGAATTTGTAATCCACTCAGATGTTGTCATCTCATAAAAAAGATACATTATAAGTATGACCTTTAACTTTGTCAGTGCACAAATAGGCCCTTTAACTATACAAAAGCTGGAAAAAAAATACTTCAATTCTAACTCTAACACGCGTGGTTTTGAGTGTATACACGCATTTTGCCAAGTAGGATTAGAGTTTTTTTTTTCTCAGCTTTTGTATAGTTAAAGGGCCTACTTATGCATTGGTAAAGTTAAAAGTCATAGCTATAATTTGGTGTCCAGTTAAAGGTTCTGTTTATGTATTATGCCATAATACATAAACATGCCCTTTAATTTGATACCAAATCACATCTATGATCTTCAACTTTGGGTGTGCACAAGTAGGCACTTAAACTTTATAAAGTTGAACAAGTAAACGCACACATCCTACGTGACATAATACACATAGGACGTCAGGTAGGACAAGAATTGTCCACGTAGGACGTCACATAGGATATTTGTGTCTACATGTTCAACTTTATACAAGTTTAAGTGCCTACTTGTGCATACCCAAAGTTGGAGGTCACAGATGTGATTTGGTGTCAAATTAAAAGGCATATTTATGTATCCTTTCTTTAACCAAAACCATAATGACATCATGAAAACAATTTATTCAATCAGAATCAAAACACATGGGCATAATTTAAAAGCTTTAATCAATCTCGTAAAACATAGAGTCGACACCTTTCTTTAGTTTTGAGTTAGATGATATACTCTACAAGTCTACCATACCACAGTTATATGGGTCTATCATTAACTCATCGGCCAAGCCCCCAATCCGAGTTTGCCGCGAGGATTGGAGCATCTGGTCTAGTATACCAATGCATGAAGCAAGTATACGGTGATAATTCATATTTCAGGACAAAATCACTCCTGCGTTAGCAAAACACGATTTCAAGCAATAAGCTTTCAACTCATGCCTTCTTTAAGTAACCATCTAACTCTCTTAAAGCATATTTTTAGCCTCTTAAGAATCATACTCCATACTTGTAAAAGTTCATCTCATATTCTATTAAGGGTATTACGCAAAAGGTATCGTTAACCTAGGCTTGCAAGTCGTATCATATCATATCATATCATATCCAGAGCCCTTCTTTAAAAAACATGTATCATTGACCACCAAAATATATCAATATCAAACAAGAGTTCTTAATTCGAAAAGGATATACAAGTTTAAGCAAAAGCATTCTTCCTTTCAAGACTTACCTTTTAGGCACTCATTTCTTTCATAATTTTATACAAGTTTCATGACAAGAGCATTTGAAGTACGAAAGATACTCTCCAAAATCGTATAGATAAACAAACCATGATTTGATAAAGGAACATTCGAAACATCATTTTATTCGGTATTTGTTTAACAACCCACAACAATTGTCAATTACATAATTCTTATCATCAAAAAGGGGTTCACAATGCATGCTCTTCAACCAATTTCAAAACCCATAACATATATATATAGAACTTAAAAGAGTTTTTCAAAACACCATTGTTAAGCCCATGAGTGTTGGGATCCTTTTACATACCTCTTAATTGAGGGAAGTTGACAAAATTTTGATCTTTAGGTCTAAATAGCCTTGAACCCTAGATAGTTTTCTCCTCCCTTTTTCTTAAGAATGATAACTAAGAGACTTAAAAGTGAAGAGTCGTTTTTGGGGTCCTAAACACATATTGGGTGGATTAAAAACGGCTGAAGGATCTAGAAAGACTCAAATACCCTTGGAACATACGTAAAACAACCATATATCGACGAACGGACGGGGTGCAGCGCGACCCCCATTGCGTGGGGGCAGCCTCGCGGCATGACCCCCATCGCGAGTTGGCCCCCTCGCGGTGCGGGACCCTCTGCATGGGCGAGGCAGTGGCCTCTCGCGGTGGCCCTTACGACGCGGGGTCCCCCTCCCGTCGCACTGGTCATTTTTATGTCTAAAATTACCTCCAACCCATCTGAACCAAACCTAAAGTGGTTTATTCTCGATCTAGGGGTCTCAGGGGCTCGTTCTAAGCTCTATACACATGCCAGAAAGTCCGAGGTGTTACAATGACAATACCTTTGGCCCCCCTGAACTAGTCTGAGATATATGTACACAACGTGGATCCACAAAGAGAAATATAAGTCCAACGATACAACAAGACAGATTGGAGAGCAAGTCAGCCACTGTCATTTCCATTAACCTGAAATATGCTAAGATAAATTACATTATTGATCAGTTTGGACATTACAATGACAAAGAATAGAAATTAGAAAGGTAGTCAACAATTATATCTATCTAACTAGATATGATAACGGATACAAGCTTGGAGAGCTGTAAAAGAAGTGTACCATTACAACAATGAACAAGTAGGACTGAAATGGTGCACAAACTCTTAAGATGGGAGTGATATCGTCCACCACGGAGGAAGCTCATTGAAGCCAGCAGCGTTCCAGGAAGAGGTTCTCATTTACAAATGTCACCAAGGAGAAAGTTGGTTACTCATTACTCTCGGGGACGAGCAAGCCAGAGAGAACTAAGGGCTCGCAATCTAGCGAAATAATCACTGATGGCAAGAAGAGCACGAGCTGATTGACGAGTGGTCAATATTTTATGCATTTGCTGCAGCGACTGTTGCCGTAGGTTATCAGCCTGATAACAACATTTATAGGTTAGCTTTTTGTATGCCAGGGAAAGCCTTCAACATGTACTCAAAACAAAGATAGTGCAGATAGGAGTATCTCATCTAGGCATCATCACCAGCCAATCTTACTTTCCTGTACAAGTACCCTCTTGCTTAAATGATTTTAACTTTACATTCGCTATCCCCGTACTCACAACTTCACCTCAATCCCAAGCAAGTTGGGGTTGGTTACGTGAATATCCACTGACCATGTTGCCCCATTTAAGCTCATTTGAAACCAATATTATACAAAATAAAAAGCACTACAAGTTCACTATATTAGCATCTCATTTATACAATTTACCATCTAACCCAACTAAACTGCTGCATTCCAGAACATAGATGTTATGGAGATGGCTCTAATGCAATGCAAGGTCTTTCAACAATAAATCTTCTTTTCTTTCTGGAAGCATATTTGTCAACCTAACTAGCAAATTTTTGCAAATCTCACCTCTAATCTAAACCTTTCAACTATAATAATTAGCACCTCGCTGATAATAGTACTGGTTTTCCAATTGGTACAGCTCAGTGCAAGTTGTCTCTGATTATCACTATAAGACGGAACTTTTTGGAAGTTCATACTAGGAAATACAATCAGATATGACACCCTAAACCCCCTCATACACCCTTTCTATATCCGTAACATGTGCAGAAAATCAAGGTTTATCTTCACCATTTTTAGTTTGTCATGGCATGTTAAATGACAAGATACCTAAATGCAATTAGTAGGTAAGATCGACGATCGAAGTCGTGCTTGGCATCCTGATGATAAATATAGCCATGTCAGGCGGGCAGTAAATGCACTATTATCATAATAAATGTAGTCAAATAGTATAATAAATACATGGTGCTTGGTCCTTTACTAATCTCACATGTATTTCTGTATTTTCTAAGATACTTTTACGCACAAAAGATGTAACTTGTAACTTATTTTTATTAGTCCCTCTAACCCATTTTATATGGAATTCTTTCCTTTTTAACATATTCCAAAAAGAATGATTACGTTTTTTATTTTTAGAAACTTATTAAGATTAAATTTCTCATTTTACCCTGCTCTTACAACCATAGGGATGTCAGGCAGTTCAGACCACAAATTCTAAGGACAAATTTGGTATATGCCAAAAGTCACTTTTGTTTCTTAAACTTCGTTAAAACACCACCAAATAAAATGAAAGAGAGAGTCAATCAGTTACTAAGTTAAAAAAAAACACAACTACTTCTCTCCACCTCCTCCTTCTCCCTCAGGATTACAAGCAAAGTGCATTTTCTTTGTCACGGAGATAGAAAACGATAGTTTAGGTGGCCAATCATGTCCATGAGGGATGTTGGATGGTGGGTACCTTTTGGGATGTAATCAAAAAGTGACCATTTGGTTGGGAGCCTTCTAAAGGCTTCCACATGATGTAGTAAATCAGTTTGTTTGGAGGAAATTAGTATCTGAATCTCTCTTGATGAACTTGGAGTAATATATGACTTTTCTTCTTTCACCTTTTTTAGTTTTTTCATTTTCAGTCTTGAAAGGCTGTCAGGGTGCAAGTAAAAGATGCGTAAGTGTGACTATCAATGACAAATTTGAGGCTGTTCAGGAGAGAACTAGATAACCAAGTCTATTTTTCAAGTGAAATGGTAAATACACACAACTGCACAAGTAAAGCATTAAGCACCTGGCGAATGAAGCCCTCAAGTGTCCCTAGCTTCCCCATTGCCATGGCCATTTGACCCATGTAATAGGCAACATTCCCAGAGGAGCCTGAAGGTCCAAGAGACCCTACCAGAGTCTCAGCCAATGACTCTTGCAATGCCTCGATTCCCTGAGATAAAGCATCTTCACCCTGTTGGGATGACTGTTGCAAGTTGTTGATTGCCAACAACTGTTGTTCAGTTAAAGGCTCCAACTGATTAATAAGAAGCTGCAACAAAGAAGCCAGATATTTAAGAGTAGCAGAAAGTATTGAGGTAATGAGAGCAACGGAAGTAAAAAGTAACCTCCCTTCTTACCATCTACAGCCCTTGAAAAGAGAATATTAGGATAGAATAATTTAGACATCTAATGCTAAACATAGCAAAGAGAATTGCTCAGTAGGAACCAGAATGAGAGAATTGCTCAGTAGGAACCAGAATGAGAGAAGGTAACAGAGGAGGAAGAGGTATATCTATAGCAAGACTGTCAGAGAAATAGAGAAATTCAAGAGTCTTCAATGTACCAAAAAAAACCAGTAACAAACAGAAGCTGCAAGGATGCTCAATTTGGATAGCATTCTACCAAGAACTTTTGTCTAGAAAAGTATTGGGAAGTTCTTCATCACGAAAGTGGTTGTAACTAAGGTCAGAAGTAGTCAATTGTCCTTTATAGTTAATGGTGAAGGTACAAAATAGTAACACTTTCGTATGAAAGACTAAGCTGACTTGCCAGGCCAAGTTCTTAAAAAAAGAAAAAAAAGAAAAATTTTACTCAACAATGAACTCTTTTGAATTTAGATAACTATCAATCCAGTTGTAAAACCTCCCCACCAGTTTCTTTTCCGAATTCAATCAGGGAGTTAGGGATTGAGGATACCCAAGCAGTTGTATCACTTTTTTATAAGGACAATTCCCACCTTGAGAAGTTCCGACGAACGGAATCCACCAAGCCATAAGAAGCATCTTTCTGCAGGAGTACTCCACATGCCTGACAATATATGGAAAACATCAGCCTTTGCAGCACTACCCTTAATCCTGAATAAGTCATCATAGTGCGCCAAGATGCCATCCACAATTATACGCAGTTCGCCATCACCAGCATGAGAACTTACAGCTCCTCTCAGCTCAATTACACGCCGGTTGTGCTCTTCCAGCCATCGTGCATATTCAACATCAAATGCCAAAGCTCCTGAAAGATACAGATGTTAATATTACATTATTTTCCAGAATTCTAAACCTAGCTCCTACTAGAATGATTATAGTGTGTTAAAAATTCGTGCCCTACTGAGCAGTGACTTTAACGTAAGAGTTGCCTATGGATGGAACGGGTTGCCTAACGTGTTCCAGGGAAGCAGTAAAACAATGATTTTTACGTGGAAAACACCCAGCTCAAAAAGGTGTAAAAACCCACGACCTGCACCTCTACAGAATTTAACCCCAACTTCACTAAATAACTTTGAGCCTCAACAACGACTGATTACAAAATTCTTGTAACCAACAAATAGGAATTATAAACTCTAATTCCTTTAACACAACGACTAGGAATTATAAACTCTAATTCCTTTAACACAACGACTAGGAATTATAAACTCTAATTCCTAACTACACACGCACCTCCCAAGGTATGCGTTCCCAAAGTCTCGAAGACCTCCTAGTTCAGTTTATAACACACTGAAACTAATATTACATCAATAGTTCAAACACAATGAACAACTCTAAAAATCGACTATAAAACTCTTAGCTGGATTCTATACTTAGGACCATGTTCTTCAATGTGTTTCTTCAGTGATTGAGTAGCACTTCGTGAAGTCAATCTGTCGATTGTGCTTTTCTGCTTTGTAAGTGTGCAAGTTATTCTGACTGATGCATCTTCTATTTAAGCACAGCTCTTCAAAGAGTCATTCTTTATTTCAAACTTCTCCTTTAATCAGAACTCTCATTGCATAGAGTTCTACTTCAAGTGAGACTCCTTCAATTCCAACTCATGTCTCCTTAGTGTTGTAGTAAAACTTCAACTCTTTAAATCAGCACATGTTTATTTATCAAAATCTTTCTCCTCCCACACATAGGTCTCTTCAGGATATACTCAGAAGTGAAACTCCTTCACCTAGGACTCCTTTTTCAACTCAAATTGCTTTCTCTTATCATTAAGTGTTTGAATCAAATTCAGCTTGTTATATTCCCCACATAATCAGTAACTTGAGTGTATCAGAATTAGGCTTGCTTATTCGTTCTTGTCTTTAAGTAATCTTCTCTGCATCTATCAGTGAAACTGGAAATCTGCTTTCTTATGCGTGGATCAACTCAAGTAACATGTTTCATTCATGTGTCAGTTTGTCAATCATCAAAACTACATAGTACCCAACATAGTGTCAATATATATAGGGCAATTCATGTTATGTTCAATCGAGTATACCTTAATCACAAACTAGTTGTGCCAGTTATATGAACCTTCTTCATCCACTCCACTCAATTCGACACATTTCATTCTAGTATTGGCAAATGCCGTCTTTTAACGAAAAATAGGGTTCAGCAAAACTAAACACCCTAAATTCTCACTACAAAGACAAAATTTCTAACCAACAAAAAGACGTATGACAAATATTGGATCCATGTTATTGCAACAACTAAACCTTAATTCAAACTATTTTTTGTTGATAAGGGATTCCAACTACTTTTACAGCCTCAATGGATCTTCATTTCCATTGTGTTCTTCTCTTAGCTATGTCCACATCAATTATAGGTCTACTTTATCCAGTTTTACCAGCTTTAGTCATTATAGTATTGCACCTTAATACCTGTGCATCTGAAGGTGCATTAGGCTTTATCAAGTGAATTTGGGCTGAACTCATCCTCGAAAGTAGCTCATGAGGTGAGAATATAAGGAGACCGTAACTCATTCTCTCAACCAATGTGGAAATATTAGGCATCCTCTCCTTGGTTTACCCCACTTAGAATATCAAGTTATACATGTCAAGATTCATTGCACTCGAATAAGAAAATTCTTATAGAATATTCTATAGGATACATTAGAAAAAAACTTAAGAGCGAGTTCTACAAAGTGGTGGTTCGATCAATTATGTTGTACGGAGTGGAGAGTCATCCTGTCAAGACCTCTCATGTTTAGAAGTGAAAGTTGTAGAAATGACAATGTTGCAGAGGATGTGTGGGTATACTAGGACAGATAGGATTAGAAATAAGGATATTTGGAACGAGGTGGGGGTGGCCTCGATAGAGGACAGGATACAGAAAATGAGGCTGAGGTGGTTGGAATATGTAAACAACAGATGTGCAGATGCCCCAGTGCAGAAATGTGAGAAGTTGGCTATGGATTGCTTCAAGAGAGCTAGAGGTAGACTGAACAAGTATTGTGGAGAGGTGATTACACAGGACATGACACAGTTGTAACTTAGCGAGGACATGACCTTTGATAGAAAGTTGTGGAGGACGTGTATTAGGGTAGAAGGTTAGTAAGTAATAGAGCATTGTCTCGTTTATTCTTCTTTACTAGTAGTCATAGAATTCCTCCTGTAGTTTCTTGCCTTTTTGTTACCATCTGTTGTTTCATGTCCTTTTTAAAGAATGTTTTGTTTTGCTCTCTATAGAGTATCTTGCCATAATTTCTTCACTTCCATTATTTCCTTTTATGAAATGCTTTTTCTTGAGCTGAGGGTCTATCGAAAACCTCTCTACTTTCCAAGGTAGGGATAAGGTCCGCGTACTCTCTACCCTCACCAGATCCCACTTATGGGACTACATTGGGTATGTTGTTGTTGTAATTGTAAAATACCACTTACCCAGTAGTACAAAAATTGATTACATGCATATTGTATCATAAGACTCCAATAAAAGAGCACATCTTGCACATTGCTACTTAGTAAAGTTAATGAGACGATTTTTCTATTTTCACATGGTATCCGAGCCTTTACGATCTTGGTAGAGACTTAAACAACTTATGTTGCCAAGGGCGGTAGGCCACTTTGTCTCAGCTACCAAGCCAAATGTTTCATTTGCTTCGGCCTTTCAGTAACGAAACAACTCCTCTTTTCGATGTTGTCACTACTCTGGATGACTGTTCAGGAATTGCTCCTCTATCTGGGAATCAATCATGAGTTGCTCCTTTATGGCAACGATTCAGGTGTCGCTCCTCTCTCCTCTATAACACAAATCTACTGCTACTTTGTCACAACATATCGGTATGTTTTTCACTAGTGAGTCAAACACTTCATTCACATGCAACCCATGTAACTAAAATTTATTTGAGAATTCAAAAGCAGATAAAACATACCATTTCCACTCATTGACTGTGATTGATCTCCTGAACTTGAAACATATATGCCCTTCAGATTAAGAAAAATTTATCAAAAATGGTTATCATCTTAATGGCAACTAGCTAATAACTACACAGGGCACTAGTGCTAGAACAAAAGAAAAACAAATCAGAACCAAAAGTCAATTGCTAAACAAACCTGTTGACGAGCTCGTTGAAGCTCTTGCTCAAGCTGTGTCAGCTTCATTCTACTACTCTCTAACTGTTGAACATATGCCTAGGCCACCAAAGAATAAAACATACAAAATACTGGTGTAAACAATGATATAAGATCTCTTAGGACTAGAAGGTCATACAACAGCAGAAAACCAAAAGAATAACGAAAGTGAAACTAATCTAGACATATTTATGCTGCACAAAAGCAGAAATTCACATATATATACTCTATTTTGCAAGCAAATAGCATGATGAATCAAGATGTGAAATGGAGGAGTGCTACGTAAGATACATACAACAACAACATTTCCAGGGTAATCCCACAGGTGGGGCCTGGGGAAGATAGAGTGTACTCAGACCTTACCCCTCACCTCCTGCAGGTAGAGAGGTTGTTTTAGAAAGACCCTCGGCTCCAAAAATGAACATCAAAGCAGTTTGAAAAAGAAAACACAGAAGTAAGGAGGACATAGCAAATAATAGGGAAAGCATTACATAGCATTCAGAACACAAGGAACACTAACAACAGCCAAATAATGTGATAACCGAAGCACAAGAAACAATGGGTAGTAACAAAAATTGTAGGGCAAGAAACTACAAGAATAATGCTACTACTACTGGTATGAAAAGAGTAACATGTACGTGCACCAATTTACCATCAAGACTAGCCCAAGGGAAAGCAAGAAAATGCTTAACTAGCTACCAACCTTCTGCCCGAATCCTGGACTTCCATATCCTCCTATCTAAAATTATGTCCTCGATAAGCTGAAGATATGCCATGTCCTGTCTAACCATATTTCTTCACCCTACCTCTACTCTCCTTAAACCCACAATTAACCAACCTCTCACACCTCCTTACTAAAGCATCTGCGCATCACTTGTTCACATGCCTGAACCATCAGCCTCCCTTTCCTCATCTAGTCCACCACAAAGGCCACTATCACCTTGTCCTGAATATCTTCATTCCTAATCGTATCTCTCCTAGTATGCCCACATATCCACCTCAGCATCCTCATTTTTGCAACTCTCATCTTTATGGCCAACAAAGTGAAACACAATTACTGTAAAGTGGTAGTAAAACCTGCAGTTCAATATAACCAAAGGCGTGTCCAGAATTTCAAGACCATGGTTGCACCACTACCTTTAAGATAGACCTTCAGCTCAATTATACAAAATTCTCAATGACAACAAGTTGGTGGGCAAAGCATAGTTTATACTACATTCACAAAAAAACATCTTTCATTTTACAAATGTCCACAAATTTTCATACTTAGAAAACAATTAATAATAATAGCATCATTACTTACACTTTTAAATATCTTACGCTCTTTATAAGAAACTAAACAACCTTTCACAAAATCTTCATCCATCCTATTACATTAAACAACCATTCACAAAATCTTCATCCATCCTATTACATAGAGAGCATGTTTGAGGAGAGGTGTGTTTTTTGATTTTTAGGGATTCTATAATTAAAAAGAATGACCAAGAAAGAAAAGGGAAAATGTGTAACCAAGCAAGAAAAAGAAACGTGTATGTTTTCTAGTAATTAAAAATGAGTATATGGATTGAAACCTTGTTTATTAATAAAAATGGGCATGGGAAATTTAAAAACAGAAAGAGCATTGGATTGAGCCCTGTTTATTAACTAAAAAGGAAGAAGGGAGTCGGGATTGCACACCCGACATGGAGGGCAAAGATGCACTTCGTCACCAGTGCACCAAAATACTAACTTAAGCTTGAGTTGACACAAGCTAATCTAAGTATTATAACAAGAAAAAAGAGGGTATTGTACCTAGTTTAGGGAGGGGAGCACGGGTGCATGTGAACCCACTCCCCTCCCAGTAGATCCGCTCCTGTATATAACAATTGTTTACGTTGTGACCATCTCATGTAAAAGCTTAAGTTGTTAGAGGGAGCACATTTTTGTTTTCTTAATTATGTTTTCTAACACACCCTCTCACATGCGGGCTTGATTCGTTTTCATGAGTCAAGCATTTGAAATTCTTCTTAATAATGGGTTGCAATGCCCAAGGCATCTGTCTGCTCTAACACCATATTGAAAGGTATAACCACTTCATCTAAAAGCTTAAGCTGTTGAAGAGAACACACTTCTATTTTCCTAATTTTGTCTTCAACAACATGGAAAGTTGCGCCTTTATGGCCCGATATATACAAAAGTAGAGTTATAATAATAAGAACGTGAAGATGGATGTTTAGCCAAAACAATATAGGAATTAAAAGTGGCCACATCCGACACAAAGTACAAGTAGTACAAAACAAGATCTAATAAGAAAAGGTCATCTAGGATTGTTTCATATGTTCTACATCATCCTGCAAATATCAAGCCATAAGTGTAATAACCGAAGGTAAACCTAAAATCATATATGAGGAAGTAGCTTCGGAAGATTTAAAAATTTCCAAATTGATGTAGACATAGATAGGAACAAAACGTAATGAAAGCGAAGTATGAACTCCAACCCGTCATTTACATGTAAGAATGAACTGCTATTACTATTGACCAGAAAGACAATTATAATTATGTGGTGATGTGATTAAGAATGTATTTGACCGTGAGGGGATGCTAAAAGTACGTAAGAGTCACATTTTAAGTTTTTGGTTGAAAATTAATGAAATGAGGTATACGGGGTAAGAATAGGAAACTCAAAACCAACGCAATTTTGGTTTGGAAACAGAATAAGTTGGGGTAAATATCGGATAAGGAAATGAAGCCTGAATTAAGGGGACCCTACGATGGGGAATCTTGGACAATAGGCAAAAGCTCAATCCACCAATATCAAGTGAGTGCAGAAGAGCCACGCCGATTGTAAATCTCTTTCATCGGGTGTATAAAATGGATTAACAGTGCACATGTTAAATTTCTGCATTGAAAAAGGTGGTATTTTTGATAACAACTTTTAGGCAGAACTTGCACTAGACTTTGGTTGGGCAAAGTAAGCTGATTCACTTCTATGTGGTGTTTGGCATCTCTTCTGAAAAAAGGGAAACTTGAAGCACTAAAGCTCCCGCTATGCACGGGATCCAAGGATGGGCCGGACCATAAGGGCATATTGTATGCAGCCTTACCATGCATTTCGGCAAGAGGTTGTTTCCATGACTTGAACCCGTGACCTCCTGGTCACATGGCATCTCTCTAGCAAGAATGATATTTATTTGATAACTATCTCTAGCAAGAACAACTAGAGGCTTCGACAATGACTACAGTCCATGAGAAGATTGAACTTTGATGAGGTATGCTCGATCTTTTGGGAAATTATTAGTTTTGATGTCAAAGAGTCAAAGCCCCATGAAAACAAAATTATAAAGCCTAGTTTGATGGAATTTTTCATTCCCAACTCATTCAAAGGGACTAGGACTCGATTTTGTAAGAAAGGAACTGTGTTCCTTCGATCCGGAACACTTGGGTGAGTGAAGAATGAACTCCACTGCAAATATGTGTACAGAAACGTGATTTTACTATAGATTCTCGGATTATTAACAGATTTCACATTTATGAAATGATAATATTATCCAAAAAATGAGGTTCTTGAATTCATCAGGTGAAAAGGTTATTTCTAAACCTAAACTCAGTGAAGTATGTTTATTCATGCTATGGGTAATTGGGATTGAGAATTTGTTGATTCACTTCAGTTGAAATTGAAAGGATTGATACCTAGGGCAAAGTATACATGCACTGTTCAGATACTTCTACCTATACACCAGATAGATAGTTACACAAATCCAATGCAGCTCACACAGTCCATGCAGTCAGCACCAGACAACAGTTGCTCATCAGGTTACCCAGAGCAACAGATTTCAGAGGTTCTGTTCATTCAGTAAACTGTACCCTTAGAGGTATATTTATCTTGAAGATATCCTTGTTGTTCTCACACTAAAGCACAAACTAACTTCCATTGAAGTTTTGCGGTCCTGCTACTCCAGTATTGATCCAAAGTGACTAAAAGCACTGAACAGTTAAAACATTTTGTACTATGCCAAGATCCATAATCATTTCCTCAAATGGTTCTGTGTTTTTTGTTATGTGATACTCCCTCCATTTAAAAAAGAATGACCTACTTTGACTTGGCACAAAGTTTAAGAAAATAAATAAGACTTTTGAATCTTGTGGTCTTAAATTAAAGTTGTGTCAAATGTACCAAAATGCCCTTTAATCCTGTGGTCCTAAACATGCCATGTGGAAAGTTGAAATTAAAATATTGCCAAAAAGGGAAATGGGTCATTCTTTTTCAAACGGACTAAAAAAGAAAGTAGGTCATTCTTTTTTAAACGGAGGGAGTAAAATATACTTCAATAAGTTTTGTAAAAAAAAAACCCTTTGGATTGTTAACCTATCCGCTAATCAAATCATAAGTAAAAGAGGAAGAAACATATACAAATCAAACAGCAGTGCAACCGTAAGAGGATCTACCTTTTTCCTTAGACGACTCTTTCGTGCGGCTTCACGATTTTGGGCAAGCCTACGAAGCGTCTGCACAAGAAGAGTTCAACTCATTTAGAAAACTTTTTTGCCCCGAGCATTATTCCAATCGAATTTTGTATGTGCACAGTAGAATAACCTTTTGATCTCTTGTTTTGTCACTTCCATCAGAAACAGCACCCAGTGCTTGAGAGTTATGAAACTGCACCAAGAATGAGGAAGAACAATTTCATTAGGAATCTGAAGGACAGCAAAATTCTGGAAATTTCTAGTCATTAACTAGATTGGAATAAAAGGTGTTCTTTTCTAATATATAATTGCTCCTCTTTTAGTGCTCCTCTTTTCTTCCTAAAAAACACTGATAGTTTTGCAGATCAGGAAAAAGAAGAAATCGTTTCACGTAATTCTAGTATACAGAGACAATGTAATAGAGCATAATGGATCAATATAGGCAATAACAACTAGTTGAGGTTATAGCTTAGTTTATGTTAGGAAAATTATATTAGGTCAGGGATCTCCCTTCCACTACACTTGCAATCAACCGCAAAATATCCTTAAATACTGCACCTTGGAAATCAATGGATGATCAATACTTTGGAATGGTGATTATAACTTCATTTCTTTTATCAGCAGTGGCGGATTTAGAGTAGAAGGTGTGGGTTCCCGGGAACCCACACCCGCTACCATAAGGCTTAAAATTACATAGAAAAATCGTCAAAAGTTATAAATATTAATAGGTGGGAACCCATAACTAAACCAAGGGATAGCTTAGTGGTAGGAAAGGAGCCTTTGGGAACCTACAAGTTTGAAATTCTGGATCCGCCTCTGTTTATCAGTATATGGCACAGTACTGGCAATGTCGTCCGGAACTATCTTACATAAGGTGAACCATTTAGTGATCAGGCTCCTATACTTCTAGAATCTCAATAAGAAAAAATAAGAAAAACAAAAATCAAAGGAAGTTTCATGTTATTTCAAGTTTTATTACAAATATAATTTTGTTTTAACTTGTCAAGAATAGAAACAAACTTGCATTGGCTATATTTCTTTGAAAAATAAATAATCTTAGCTTGCCAATTGAGCTCTAAAAGGGAACCAACTTTTGAATGAAGATAACCAGAAATAATTGACTAAAATACCATGCAGGGAGATGCTTATTTAAATCTAGAAAAGCTACAGCTGAAATTTGAAAACATTTTTTTGAGAAGGAAAAAACAAAAAATGTTTGAAATTTGAAAACATTAAATAAGATAAGAAAGCAATAACAGATTTACCCCTAAGGTTTTATCATCTGTATCAGCATCCGTTGACGTATCAGTCACAGCACTGATGCCTGCCATCACTACAGATAGGGAACTCGTTTGTAGACTCTTTCTGTAAAAGTACTGAATTAGCATGATGTATATATAAGTATTAACTTGACCAAATTAAGTTGACAACTGCACAAAGACACAATGCAACCATATCAAAATGCGACAAAAACTCCACCTAGTGAGCTTTGTGAAGTGTACCGGGCATGAGTCCAAACAAGAGCAAATCATTGAGGGGTCGTTTGGTTTGAAAACAAGTTATACCGGGATTAGTTATGCTAGGATAAGTTATATTGGGATTAGTTATGCTGGTATTATTTTTTATTGAGTGTTTGGTTTGTTGTATTCAAAGTAATATGCATGGTATAATTTCTAGGAATAAATTGATTGATTACCAAACTACCCTCCATTGATTACCAAAATACCCTCCATCTTATTTAACTTTTTTTATATATATATTTTTCTTTTAAGCTTTAAATATTCATACTTAAAATTTTTTTAAAATATATAAATAAACATAATTTATATATTTTACAACCATTTTGAACGGTAAACTGTTCAAAATTTATTTATTTATGAATATATTATACGTTAATTAAACATAATTTATGTGTGTGTGAGAATATATTACATTATATATTATGTTATATATAATTAAATTATATATAATTAAACATAATTAACATAATTTAACATAATATATTATAATTAAATATATTAACATAATATATATATAATTAAACATAATTAACGTATATATATTCATAATACTATACGTTATATATTACGTAATTACGTTATATATATATATATATTACAACCAAACGTATAATATTATGACTATATTATGAATATATATACGTTAATTATGTTTAATTATATATATATTATGTTTAATTATATATAATTTAATTATATATAACAATCCCAAGAGGGTATTTTTGTCCTTGTATAAATTTATACCAAAGAAAAATAATACCGGGATAATAATTAGTCCCGGGATAAGTTATCCCAAATATTTACAACCAAACGATGGATAAAAAATTTTATCCCGGGATTATTTGCAAACCAAACGGCCCCTGAGAGTACTGAAATGTAGCACTTCATGAACACCAAATTTTGTTCACAGTGACGGAAGATCATGTGCCAAACATTTAGCTTTAGCAAAGAGAAGCACGTTTATCTTCTAGTTAGTACTAGGCTTCAGACCCACTAACATTGGCCACCAGATTTCATGCATCACAAATTAACCAACAAGAAGATTTCAATCATCCTTCTAAGAAGCTAAGGAAACATTCATTTGAGAAACCTGTGAGGGAACCAACTGCCTTAGACAATGAAGAAGTTAGAAATTTCTTTAAGGGTGTTGAAGATTTAATATATACGTATGAAAAACAAAGTTTGACCTATATACACGCGAATTACTTCTGTATAAATTCAGAAATTATATGTAAGAACCATAGCATTTCCCGATTCATTGGTATATCGATTTTGATTCTCTATACTTCGTATAAATTACTATATACACAGCATAATTTTTTGACGAAGGGGGTTTGACTAGCCACCCTTCACAACATGTGGCTTCGCAACTTGAACAAGGAGACAAAAATGTAGCATAGATTCAGCATTGTTGAGATTCTTTTGGCAGATAATGTTCTCTCTGATTATTTGGTGCGGCTAATCAGATGATTTCCTACTGTTTTGAGTCTCTGATGTGAAATTATGAGTGCTACATGCAGTCATGCAGAAGCTTCAACTGAAGTTTCCTCGTAATCACTGTTTTCTCATTAATTTTTCGTTTGTCTTTTCCAACATGGCAACATGGAGATTTTAGATAGTCAATCAAGAGGAAAGTTTGGTCTAATCAATTTCAACAAGAGTAAAGTTTGAAAATCCTTAAGCAGTTTCTAATGTTTCAAGTTCCAATGCAGTTCATACTGCTCCAAACTAGTATAATTATGATGAATTTCAATACCCAATTTTTGGAAAGTTCTCCCAGGCTCTACACAGCTAAGCTTATGAAAAAGGGAAGAGAAGACACAACATATTTTTTTCTTTTTTATTATTATTATCTTATTTTTATTTTTTTTAGGAGGACCAATAGTGTTCCTGCTTACCCTCCAGACTCGAACATTCAACCTACAGGTTGATAGTGGAAGTGCTTAGCCACTGAGCAAGCCTCACTTGTCACAAGACACAGCAAATGGGAGGTTGCCCCACTTGCTTTATTATGAATCCTATGAAAGGAGAGGAACAGGAAACATTTTAATGGATTTGAAAATGACTTTGTACATTTGAGAAATAGTTTCTAGTTTCTAGTTTCTTTTTGGTGCACCATGAGGTTCCTGGTTATATAGACAACTGTGTGTATTTTATAGAGAACCCTATTTTTGAAAAGGGAATTTTACCACATTATTAAAATTACTTAATCAAACCAAAAAGAGAACCAAAAAAATTAACAAGTTCTTCATGTAACGCAAATACAAGCAACAGCAAGTACCAGTTTAGGAAGGACAAACTGAAGAGCAGGAGAATTATGGATACCATAGAACAGAAATAATCACACATTTTTTTGAAGAACATCTGATATAGGCTTTCCACAAACAGCACAATAATTATGCCTCAATCCAAAGTTAGTTGGAGTTAGTAATATGGATCCTCTAGGTGGATTCTGCTACAGTGTAGACCATTTCATTCCAATCCTCAATATTTTATTTCAAGACAAATCAGGATTTCCTTTACAACAACATACCAGTGTAATCCCACAAGTGGGTAGGGATCTGGAGATGGTAGTGTATACAGAACCTTATCTACATTGTAAAGGTAGAGAGATTGTTTCCAATGGACCCTCGGCTTGAGTAACAACAACAACAACAACAAACCCATTGTATTCCCACCTGGTGGGGTCTGGGGGGGTAAGATGTACGCAGTCCATACCTCTACCTCTAAAGAAGTAGAAAGGCTGTTTCCGATAGATCCCCGGCTCAAGACACAAGATACCACACAAATACAGAGTAAAGCACCGAACAAGGTTACAAGATTACATAACATAACATGCATAACATAAATACGACATAAATACAGCAGCCATAAGTAAAAGAAAAAGAAAACAGAAAGGAAACAGAGGAAAGCACCCAGATTCGTACTAAAACAAGGAACAAGGAACACGGAATCATAACCAGGATACTACCCCCAGCAAGTAATTCCCTACACTAGCGACCCAAACTGGCCCTAGTCCTCGGCTTGAGTAAGCATATGAAAAATCAAGTATGTATAGCAAATACAATAGTGAAGAAGCCCCGCTAAAAACAACTAAAAGGAGAACAAGTAGCAACAACAAATATGGAGTACCAACTAACATTCTACCCTAATCTTCGACCTCCGTCTTTTCCTATCTAGGGTCGTGCCCTTGGTGAGCTGCAGTGTGTCATGTTCTATCCACGTCCTCCGTCTTTTCCTATCTAGGGTCGTGCCCTTGGTGAGTTGCAGTGTGTCATGTTCTATCCACGTGCCTGAACCACTTCAGTCTTGGATCTCTCATCTTGTCCACCATGGAGGTAATTCCACCTTGTCCCGAATAGCTTCATTCTCGATTCTATATCTCCTAGTATGTTCTAAATGTCCTCATTTCCGCTACGCTCATTTTGTGGGCGTGCGATTTTTGAGTGGCCAACACTGCACCCTGGTTTGAGTACCACTTTATAAAACTTACCTTTATGGCTTGGTGGCACATTCCTATCACACAGGAAGCTAAATGTGAGATTCCATTTTATCCATCTAACTTCAATACAATGTGTAACAACATCATCAATCTCTCAATTTCCTAGGATTATTGTTTCCAGATACTTGAAATTTTCTTTCTTGGGGGCGAATTGCGCACCACTCCTTACTTCCACATTTATCATATGGGTTACGTCATTGCATTTGTACTCTCAGTATTTTGTCTAAGTCCTTCTCAACTTGAACCATTTAGACTCCTAGGTCTATCTCCGAACCTTTAGCCTATTATTAACTAAATCGCGTGTCTCATCAATCAAAACTATGTTATCGGCAAATGGCATATATACCATGACACCTCCCTTTGGATATGTCACATCAGTGTCTTGAGCAGCGGTGTAGGATCAGATCCCAAAGATAGTAAGTATTTTCTTTCTTATGAAAGAAAGTCTTTTTCAAAGATTCTATATAAATTTCTCTATGAAACCGAGATAGTTACCTTTACATCCATCTCCAAGGCAAATAAAAACGAAATAAGAGTTTATGCCTGGTGTAATCTTATCACGGCTGGAAGTGATCCGAGTCTCCTCTCAATCCCATTTTCCTCATTCGGCTCTTGGCTCTACCATCCATGTCCTTAATTACTCGAATGTAAGTCACGTGTACACCTTTAGCCTTCAAACATTGACATAGAACCCCTAAGACTTTGTTATAAACTTTTTCTAGGTCAATGAACACTATGTAAGTCTCTCTTCTCTCCCTATACTTCGCCATCAATCACCTTATAAGATGTATGGTTCCAGAAGTCAAATACCCCGACATGAATCCAAATCAGCTCTCGGTGATGGAACCCTTCCGCATCCCCATTTCCATCACCCTCTCCCAAATAAGGATCTCCTTTATTTAAAGAAAACCATTATATTCTCTAAACCTTTCAATCAAAGAAAAAAGTTTTGCTCATATATTTCTTAACTTGACACACTTAAACCCACTTGTTGAACTTCTTAACTATATGATCAAGAATCATTTGCATCTCATATATAGTAAAACCCAAACAAAGTTTTCTCCCTCCTCTCTCCAACACAAAATATAAATTTTGCTCATCAAATCCTCAAATAAAAATCAAATCTTTACACCTTCCACCCCAAAACACTGACATCCACAACCCACCCACCCCATATAAATTATACACCAAAAGAAACGAGCAAAGAGATAATCTTGTCGAGTAAATGCGGAATAACAACAAACATAGCACAGTCAAAATAATGGGAATAAAATGAAAAAATAATGACACCAAGAATTTAGCGTGGAAACCCTTTTAAATAAGGAAAAATCATGTGCCAAGAGGAGCAACCGATATTACTATAACAAAAGATTTTACAGTATGTAGTCACAAGTATAATACTCAAAGTAACCACTTCATACTCAAAAGAAATAACCTTAATTTGACTTCCGACCTCACTAAAATATCATTCACTCCAATTTTTTTCTTCACAAACTATTTTATTTCACGGCCTGTGGAATACCTTAGTGCTCTCAATATTTTTTCTCTTTGTTGGTGTGATTTTCAAGTGAACTGAATGCTCTCTATTTATAGCAGTAAAAATTGCTATAGATGTCATTAATGACATCATCACCAGAAGAGAAAGTCCACATTTGCATATGAATGAATTTATTGGTCGGTTGGCCATATCCACACACTACTAACTTTGAAACTTTCACCAAAAGAAAGAAAACATCTTTCTAATTCATTTATAGGGTTGGACCCCACAAATCTCTCCTCCTTCCAATCCCACGCACCTAAAGGAAGTTCTCTATCTTCCCAGAGAGATTTTATGCCGACAAGTTCTCTAAAGAGGTCGAACTTGTCTTTAGGTATCGCCTTGGTTACCATATCCACAGGATTTCACTCGTGTGAATCTTCTTGACCTAAAATTATTTGCTCTCTATATTTTTTCAAATCCAATAATATCTTACGTCAATAATCGTCCTTGCATGATACATAGTGTTTTTGTTCACGTCTATTGCACTTTTACTGTCAGAATAGACTATATATTCCTTTTGATGCAATCTGAATTCTTGAAGGAATAGTTTCAGCCATATCATTTCCTTGTTAACTTCAGTAGCTGCAGTATGGTGTAGAGAATGTGACACACTTCTACAACTTCAACTGTCATGATATGGCTCCCCATAAAAATATAAACAACTATCCAGTTGTGGAGTTTCTGTTATCAAGATCTCTTGTCATATGAGCATCATTATAGACCTTCAAGATTGGATCAGATTTTCCAAAACACAAATAGTCTTCTGTGGTACCTCTCAAGTATCTAAGTATCCACTTGACTACTTCCCAATGTTTTTTTCTAGAATTTTCAAGAAACCTACTAACAATGCCAACCTAAGTTGGGTGAATTCTTCACTTTTGATGTCGTACCCGTGTCGGATTCTCCAAAAATACACTACTTTTGGCGAATCCGACACGCACCCGCTGACATTTTTGAAGAGTCCGAGCAACATAGATGCCAACTGCATGAGCAATGTCAGGTCTGGTATATACTATTGCATCAACTCCCGACAACAGAGGAATATGAAACGTTGACCATGCTCACTTTCTCCTCATTTGTTATAGGACACATCTTCTTGCTCAACTCCATATGACCAGCAAGAGGTGTGTTAACAACCTTAGCATTCTTTATGTTGAAGTGCTCCAGTACACATTCAATGCACTTCTCCTGTGACAAGTAATGCTTCCTTTTATTTTGAGACAAGCAATCCTCATGCCAAAATCTGTTTAACATTACCCAAGTTTTTCATAGCAGATTTACAAAACTGTTTCTTCAACACATCAATCCTGGAAGCATTTTTGCTCACAATCAACATATCATCCAAATATAGCAAGAGAGTGATGAAATCATCATTAAAAAGTCATTGTAGAAACACACAATAATCTAAGAAAGTCCTTTTGTAGCCTTGCTCCCCAATAACAGATTCAAACTTTTTGTACCACTATCCAGGAGCTTGTTTTAAGTCATAAAGACTCCTTTTAAGTTTGCAACATGATTTCCTTTACCTTTTATCTTAAATCCCTCAGGTTGTTTCATATAGATCTCCTCTTCTAGGTCACCCTGAAGAAAAGTCATCTTCACATTCATCTGCTCAATCTCTAAATCAAGACTAGCAGCCAAACCAAAGAACTACACGAATGGAGGTTATTTTCATGACAGGAGAAAATATTTCGTCACAAATATACTTTTCCTTTAACCAAATCCCTTGACAACAAATTTGGCTTTGTCTCTGAGCTTTAAAATGTGTTCTTCAACTTTGACTTTGAACATCTACTTGTTCTTCAAGGCTCTCAAGCCCTTTAGCCAATTTCATCAACTCATAAGTATGGTTCTTGTGAAAATACTTTGCTAAGACTCCATTGATGGAGCTAAGAGGAGGAGAAGAATCAAAATTATAACTGCTTCAAAACTTGTTTGTTACAATCAAATTGTTGTGCCTTATATAGGCAACAAAATATCTAATAACTACTTTTCTTCTAGAACACTCTATTTGACAGCTCATTGTCACTCACTAATCATTGTCTAACAACCTCTAACAACTTATACAGCTGACTCAGCAATATGCTCCTAACTAGTTGAATGTCTACTCCTATCAGTATTACATATCAGTGGAACAGGTAGTCGTGTATGTTCCAAAACACTCCCCCTCAAGCTGCAGGGTGCAGAACATTCAGCACACCAAGCTTGCTAAGTAAGTGGGCATGTTGAGCAAGACTTAAAGTCCTTGGTAAGCAGATCAGCAAGTTGATCTGTAGAGTGAACATGTAGGGCCTTAATCAATCCATCCTTGATTTTGTTCCTAATGAAATGACAGTCAATCTCAATGTGTTTGGTTCTCTCATGGAACACAGGGTTGTTGGCCAGCTGAATGGCTGAATTACTGTCACTATAAACTGAAATGGGGAGGTTGATAGGGACCTTAAGTTCCTGAAACAATCCAACCAGCCAAGTGAGTTCTGCAACTGCTGAAGCCATGCTTCTGTACTCAGCTTCAGCAGAACTCCTAGAAACAGTGTGTTGCTTCTTGGACTTCCATGATATGAGTGATTCACCAAAGTGAATAGCATAACCAGTAACTGATCTTCTGGTGTTTGGACAGGCAGCCCAATCAGAGTCACACCAGCAAGTCAAAGTATTAGCAGGTTTAGGCTTTAACCAGACACCTTGGCCAACAGAATTTTTTAGGTACCTGACTACCCCAGTAGCTGCTTCCTAGTGAGACTTCTTGGAATGTTGCATGAATTGGCTGAGAGTCTGGACAGCAAAGTTAATGTCTGGCCTTGTAATAGGGGCATATATAAGCTTCCCAACAAGTCTTTGGTAAAAGGAAATATCAGACAACAGTTCATCACCTTGTGCACCTGTTGCTTGATCATACTCAATAGAGGTGAGCCTAGCATTAGACTCTAAGGGAGTAATAGCAGGCTTAGCACCACCAAGACCTGTTTCAGCAATCAACTCTAGAATATACTTCCTTTGGTTCAGAATGATCCCTGATGTTGATCTTAAAACTTCAATACCCAAAAAATACTTGAGATCCCCCAAGTCTTTCATTTTAAACTGCTGATACAACTTGATTTTGGTAGCATTGATCAAGGAGGCACTGCTTCCAGTGATTAGTAAATCATCAACATAAACAAGAACTATAACAGTATCATTACTTTGATGCAGGGTGAATAGGGAATAATCATGTGCACTTTGGGTAAAACCAGCATCAAGTAAGGCATGAGTAAACTTAAGATTCCACTGCTTGGAGGCTTGCTTTAGACCATACAAGGATTTGATCAACTTACACACCTTGTGCTCCCCCTGTTTTCTAAATCCTTCAGGCATTTCCATGTAAACTTCCTCCTCAAGATCCCCTTGGAGGAATGCATTATGCACATTCATTTGATGAAGATTCCAACCTTTAGATGCAGCTAGTGCAATCACACATCTGACTGTAACCATCTTAGCCACTGGTGAGAAGGTTTCATGATAGTCCAACCCTTCTTGCTGGATATATCCTTTGGCCACTAACCTTGCTTTGAACCTCTCCACTTCACCATTTGCAAGATATTTGATTTTGTATATCCACTTGGAACCAACAGTATTCTTCCCTTTAGGTAGATCAACAATGACCCATGTGTTGTTAGCTTCTAAGGCTTGAACCTCTGATTTCATATCTTCCACCCACCTTTCATCTGTTACAGCCTGTTTATAGTGCTGAGGCTCAGTTAAAATGGAGAATTTGGATAAATAGCACTGATAAGTAGGACTCAGATTTTTATAAGACAAGTTGTTGGCTAATGGATGTTTGCATCTCTGATTTCGAGAAGTATCAACATAATCATGCATCCACACTGGTGGTTTGCTTGTTCGCGCAGGTCTACTGGAAAAGGGTTGAGGCAGGGAACAGTTATCTTGACATGTTTCTTCATGAGTAGTGCCAGGTGAAGCTGCACCAGGAACATTAGCATCAGAAATGCCATCCTTCTCAGTTGGAGCTCCTTCAGTAACACTCTCAGTATTTGTTTTATGAAATATTTCTTCATCTGTAGGAATCAAGAAGTCGGTAATATTTTCTCTAGATGAGGAAGCTTGTGTATTTTGTGCTGATAAGGAAGCAAAAGGAAATGTATCTTCATGAAACACAACATCTCTACTGACTAATAGTTTCTTTGAGGTGATATCCAGCAGTAAATACCCCTTCTGAGATTCTGAATATCCCACCAAGACTGCAGATTTGGCCCTTTCTGTGAACTTATCACCTCTTGGAAGGATAGTGACATAGCACAAGCATCCAAATACCCTGAGATGTGACAACTTGGGATCCTTGGAAAACATCAACTGAAATGGGCTCTTACCACTTAGAATAGAAGATGGTAACCTGTTCATTAGATATACTACAGCCTTTACACATAGTCCCCAATACTTAATGGGCAAGTGAGACTGAAACTTGAGGGCTCTAGCTATGTTTAATATGTGGCTGTGCTTCTCTCCACAACTCCATTCTGTTGAGGAGTGTGAGGACAGCTTGTCTGATGTAGTATGTCCAGGGACTGGAACAATGTCTTACATTGAGAGTTGATAAATTCAGTGCCATTATCAGATCCAATGGTTTTTACCATTATGCCAAACTGAGTTTTAATCATGGAAACAAATGTCTTAATGGCCACTATGACCTCAGACTCTAACTGCAACAGGTGCACCCAAGTGTATCTACTATGGTCATCTACCATAGTCAAGAAGTAATACTTGTTGTCAAAAGTAGAAGTTTTATATGGACCCCACAAATCCATGTATACAAGTTCAAACTATGAAGAGCATTTAGTAGTACTTAAAGCGAATGACAATCTTGTCTGTTTAGCTAGTGGACACACAGAACATTTATTCAACATCTTTGCATCACTAGGATTCTTCATAATGTCTAAACACTTGAGAACCTGAGCAGCAGGGTGTCCAAGTCTTTGGTGCCATAAGATACCACGGGAAGTGGAGACTTCTGCAATAAATCTGCTGGCTTCTGATCTTGACTGATTAGCACCTCTTGTCCAACCACCACCTTTAAGAACATATAGTCCACCCTCTTGCCTACCAATCCCCTTCACCTTGCCATTGAAGAGGTCCTGAAAGATACAAAAATCATGATAAAAAGAAACAAAACATGAAAATTCCTTGGTTATCTTGGCAACAGAAAGCAAATTGAGTTTGAAGTCTGGAACATGTAGAACATCTTTGATCACATCATCTGCAAAAATGTGAGCTTCTCCAGTGTGTGAGATTGTCACTTCATTACCTGTTGGAAGGTGCAACTTATCCACATGCTTGGAGTCTAATCTGGTACCTCCTTTGAACAAGTGTCTATGTGCAGACACATGATGTGTAGCACCTGAGTTTACAATCCAACTGTCAGAACATGCTTTGGACAAGAAACTAGTAGTAATACCTGTCGTATTGACTTGTTTCATATCTGTTGTGTCTTTGTTCAACATAGTCACAATCTGAGTGTATTCTTCCTCAGTGAATGTGTGAGGCTTGGCCTTTGGTGTGTGAGTCACTTCATGACTAGAACTATCAGCATCAACTTGACCAGCTACCATAGTTGGAGCCTGAAATAGATTTGTGGCCAGTGTTTACAAAGTTGTTACCACCATTGTTTGTGGATAGGTTGTTACTGCCAGTATACTGTGATCTGAAATTAGAGTTGTAGCCTTGTTTCTTCCTATTCTTCCAGTCATTTGGATACCCTACCAACTTATAGCAAGTTTCCTTGGTATGACCCAATAGATGGCAATAATCACACTTTCTGCCTCTATAGTTAGAGTTGCTTTGTCCAAAACCATAATTTCGATTCACTTGCATAGCAAGTGGTTCTGATCTATCATTCACAGTCATCATACATGCTGAATGTTGGATTTCATTCTCTATGAGCATAGCATAAGCTTGATTGAGATAGGAGTCACTCATTTGAGCAATATCTGTCTTCTAGCTTGGTCATAGGACTCATTCAGGCCACTTAAAAACTGTAAAAGTCTAAGTTGACACATATGATCTCAGTATTCTCTAGACGTAGGACAAGCACAACTAGGATTTGGCACTAGTACATCATACTCACTCCATAAACTCTTCAATTTGGTAAAATACGCTGAGATTGAATCTGTACCTTGAGAGTGCATATTAATTTCGCGATGCAACTGGTATATACGCATACGATTCACCTTGTCATACCTCTCCTTCAAATCCTCCCAAACTGCACAAGCATTTGAGGCATAAACAATGCCAGATAACAAACTCTCCCTCACAGTGTTCATTATCCAGGAAAGCACAATCGCATTACATGTTTCCCACTGCTCATGAAGTTCCTCTCTCTATGATTCCTTGCTGCAGGCACCAGTGACAAATCCAAACTTCCTTTTCCCTAAGAGAGCAATACGCATCGATCGACTCCATAAACTATATTTTCTGAACCAGTTAACTTGATTGAAACAAGTACAGCACTGGAGCTCTCGGATGCACCAATGAAAAGTGGATCACTTTGATCGATTTTAGGCGCCATGATTGATAGAATTCAGCTGTAATATAGATCAAAATTGCAAAAAAGGAGTTGAAGGCAGAGATTCAAAAAACGCAGAAAATTTAGTGAAATGCGATCGAAAACACACACTTAGTGTGGAGCTCGTGGCTTTGATACTATGTGAAAATACTTTGCTAAGACTCCATTGATGGAGCTAAGAAGAGGAGGAGAATCAAAATTATAACTGCTTCAAAAATTGTTTGTTACAATCAAATTGTTGTGCCTTATATAGGTAACAAAATATCTAATAACTACCTTTCTTCTAGAACACTCTATTTGACAGCTCATTGCCACTCACTAATCATTGTCTAACAACCTCTAACAACTTATACAGCTGACTCAGCAATATGCTCCTAACTAGTTGAATGCCTACTCCTATCAGTATTACACATCAGTGGAACAGGCAGTCGTGTATGTTCCAAAACAGTTCTCATGCAGAGATTTCATCTCATCTTGCATGGCTTCAATCCATTGATCCTTATGCTTATCTTTCATGACCTCTCCTCATAACATTCAACTTCTTCCCCATCAGTGAGTAACACATACTCATTAGGAGAATAACGAGAAGAAGGAACGCATTGTCTTGTAGACCTTCTAAGTAGAATATTTGACTCATCCACAACTTCATGAATAGGAGCATCATCAATAACAACATCATTGTCATCATCAAGAGCAACATCAACATGTTGATTTGGAACATGATTCCAGACGTTATCATGATTATTAAGTCCACCAACATCATGCACACCTATATGAGGAACTTGATCAATATTAACTACACCATCAAAACCTGAAGATTCTAGCTTCTCTGTTTTGTCAATATCTTCAATAGTTTGATTCTCCACAAAGACGATATCACGGCTTCTGACAAGCTTCTTTACCACTAGATCATATATCCTATAACCTAACTCATCAAGGTCATAACCAATGAAGATGCAATGTCTTGTCTTGGCATCTAACTTTGACCTCTCATCTTTAGGCACATGTCAAAAGTTTTACAACCAAATACTCTCAAATGGTTATTCGAAACATCCTTGTTGTACCAAACTCTATTCGGAACATCATTTTACAAAGAAATAGCATGAGATAGGTTGAAAACATGTGCAGTGGTCAATAAAGTCTCCCCCAAAAAAGAGTTTGACACCTTTACTTCAGAAAGCAAATATCTACTCTTTCCATCAATGTTCTATTCATCCTCTCTGCCAGACCATTGAGATGATCCCAGCAGCCACACCAATTTGTGGCGACCAGCCCCATAAATGAATTGGAAATCAGTCCATGATTTTTAAGATGTTTTCTTCCTTTTGATAAAATTTCAAAGTTAGCAGAGTATGGATATAGCCAACTGGCTAACAAATTCATTTATATGCAAATGCGACTTTCTCTTTCAGTGATGATGTCATCAATGATATCCGTAGCAATTTTTACTGCTATAAACAGATCATTCAGCTCCTTTGAAAATCACACCAACAAATAAAAAAAATATAGAAAGCAGTGAGGTATTCCATAGACTGAAATAAAAGAAAAGAATTGCAATGAGCGATCCTTCAGTAAAGTGGAAAGTCAAAGGAGAGTTATTTCTTTCGAGTGGTGTAGTGGTCACTTTGAGTATTGCACTCATGACTACATGGTGTAAAATTCCTTTTTATAGTGATATTAATTGCGGGCTTTGGTTGCCATAAATACTCAGACGATGTAGGTAGCACACAGTGAATCTCAGTAACCTGTGGATCGTAGTGATGGGCCAAGTGGAACTTAGCTCGAGGGGGAGATTGTTGGGTGTGTGAACAAAAGTCTCATAGCTGAAAGGATTAGGAAGCTACATGTAAGCCGTAGGATCTCTTAATGTGTGAGACCTTCTGGAAAACCTGCGAGTTTGACCCAAAGTGTAATATCACCATGTAAGAGTGTCTTTGGGCTAGCTGTGCAATCCCATCACGGCTTAAAATTTCTCTAGATCACCTTCCACTGTCCTAACTCGAGTTTTGATTCCATTTGACATGTCCTTAATAGTCCTTGATCAAGAATCATTTGCATCTCATATATAGTAAAACCCAAAAAAAAAAATTCTCCCTCACCTCCCCAACAAACTAATAAAATTTTGCTCATCAAATCTTTACACCTTACACCCCAACACACACACACACACTGCAAATAGTACACAATAATCAGCAAGTAAATGATAACTCAAAGAGAAAAAGAGGTAAGAGACTTACAGTTAAAGAACTGAGAAGGGTTTGTTGGGAAAAAAATCTGAGAGTTGAACAGAAAACCAAATCAGATTTGAAAAAATTCAATCTTGTTCTTCTTGTGCCCCTTTATTGTGGCTGTTCAAAGTTTTTAGTAAACAAGTGAGACCAGTGAAAATTATTGGGTAGACTTTTCACTACTACTTTGTCAGCACTCTGTCTCTTACAGCTCAGCTTTGACTTAGTCTGAGTGTGTACATATATATGGTCTTTGAGTCTTTCTTCCTCTTTTTTTTCTTTTTTTAATAATACTTCTAGTCTTTCTTATGTGGGGTTTATAATATGGAAAAATCAGAACCGAGAAAATATTTTTTTAATTTAATAATGTTTTAATTCTAATATCCATGTGCCAACTTTAAGTAGTTTTTTTGTCATGTTTTATTGTGAAATGTGAAGTAATTTTTATTTTTAAAGTAAAAAATTATATTTAAAATTAGAGTTGTGTTGGCAATAAATAAATTTTGGAATCGTGTTTGTATTTGTGAGTATATTTGCTGCAGAAGCAGATTTTTATTATAAATTTTGGAAATCTTGATCAAAATTTTTTTAAATTTTATGGCATGACGTATTTTTTAGAGTTTAATTTTGAAAGAAAAAGTAATTTTATGGTCAAACATCCCCTAAATATCACAAGATTTGAAGAATAGTTTTATATTATATATATCTTTAGTTTAAAATTATAAATATCTAATAGTATCTACCATTTTTTTCAACTTAATGCACCAATACCATCAAACTTATGACTTTTTAGTAAAAAAGTATGAACCTTCTACTTGTCTATTATTTCTTCACTTTGATCTCTTTGAGATTAATTTCTAAAATTTTATACACTTTGATCTCTTTGAGATTAATTTCTAAAATTTTATATTACGTATTGTAGTTTGATTAGTAAAGTATACTTTTATATTATGAAAAATTGAGTGAATGTGTCCATCGTTAATATTTTAGCACAAATATGTCATTGTCCAAATTGCTCTTCTTTAGCGGCATTCATCAAATATGAAAAATTATGCAAATATATTCTTTTTTAACTTTATGTACGGTTAATGAACTTTCCTCATGATAATAATAGTCATAAATTATTTTTATCTTTTTAGATAAAAGATTGAATGGTCTCAAATTTAATAATATTTTTACTTTTTAGGTCATACTAAAACTAACAATAGCTAAAAATAGTATAATCTCTTCGAGAAATACTCTGAACCTTTCATATTAAAAGCATTCTTTTTCATCTTTCTACAATAAAAATAGAAACACTAGGAAATGTGTCTAATTTTAAAAAGAAAAGGAGAAAAACCTGAATTTTTTCTTTCTACAAGATCTCACAATCAATCTTAAGTAATAACCTTCTTATCCGAACATTGAATCATCCCTTTCTTTACCTCGAAACTTCCTTTTGCATTGAAAAACACTATACAATTCCTGATGTCAAATTCTCAATAACCCTGATCATGTTGTCCATTCTGCCACTCTTTTCACTCATTTGATAATAATACATTTTGTTTGTTCTAATTTCCTCCTCTCTATTTGAGATTGAAACGTAATAATCGCTATCTTTGTGTCGTAGCTAAATTTCTCCTGCTATTGTGTAACTTCTTCACCTTCATTTCTTTTCATTTTTGTTTGTTCTAATTTCCCTCTCTCTGTTTGAGATTGAGGCATATTAAGTATTGTCATTGTCGCTAAATCTCTCCCATTATTGTGTTGTTCCTTCACCTTAATTTCTTTTCATTTTTTGTCCCCAAAATAAAATGGGGAATTGTTGCTCTAGAGGAGAAGAACAACCTAATGTAGTTACCAACAATAATGAAAATGGTGAACAAATCAACAACACCAAAAATGAAGAAAATAATTCATCTATTCATAATCTTGACATGCCACAAGGATCCACAACACCAACAAAAACAAGCCCTCCTCATACATCCCCTAGTCCTTCATCAAAACCTTCAAAACAAGCACCAATAGGGCCAGTATTAGGTAGACCAATGGAAGATGTTAGGGCAACATTTACCATAGGAAAAGAACTTGGTAGGGGCCAATTTGGTGTAACACATTTGTGTACGCACAAGCAATCAGGGGAGCAATTTGCATGTAAAACAATAGCTAAGAGGAAATTAGTGAACAAAGAAGACATTGAAGATGTTAGAAGGGAAGTACAAATAATGCACCACTTAACAGGACAAGAAAATATTGTGGAACTCAAAGGGGCTTATGAGGACAAACATTCTGTACATTTGGTCATGGAATTGTGTGCTGGAGGTGAACTTTTCGATAGAATTATCGCAAAAGGACATTACACAGAACGTGCAGCAGCTTCATTGTTAAGAACAATTGTGGAAATTGTTCACACTTGTCATTCAATGGGAGTTATTCATAGAGATCTTAAGCCTGAGAATTTTCTACTTCTTAATAAGGATGAAAATGCACCTCTTAAGGCCACGGATTTTGGCCTTTCCGTGTTCTACAAACAAGGTATCAATTCCTTTTGTCCTTTTGATTTCACTTTAGTCAAAATTAGATTTTCTCTCCCGATTGGTTGGACGATGATTTACTTCACGGTCCAGCAAAGTTTCTACTTCAAGTTCAGGATGGCCCAACTAGCTACTGTGCTAGGGAAAAGTATTTATTTCAAAACATTTGTAATTTAAGCAATTAACCTTTTTTTTTTTTTTTGCAATTCGACCCTATTTACTCCAAGGAGGCATATAGGGTTTGTTCTATAGGGATTCAATTTTCTCGGTAGGATAAAGTTTTTGAAAAACAATCTCTCCAGAAAAAATGAAAATAAGTTTCTTTAAAATGAGAAAACTGACTTTTCTAGTACAAATAAGGAAAACAAGTTTCACAAATGACATTTCATATAAACCGTGTCATCCTCACCCTCTAACACGTCATGTTCACCGCCACCACCCCATACCCCTACCCACTACCATCGTCCATAGTATTTGTCTAGATTATATCAATAATACAAATATTTTTTTAATAATATTTTTTTGCCTACTTACAAACATAAGAAAATAAATAAGAAACCTATTTATCTTCCTAGAATACATTTTCCTTCATACCAAACACACGCATAGTCATTACTAACTACTCCATTAAGGAAAATTACGAGTAATTTATCCAAGTGATCTTTATAATTAGTGCTATTGAATAATTTTTCAACAACTTGTAAAATATCTGTGCATTTTTTCTTTTATAATCTTTAACTAATTAGTAGTCATATATGTATATTTGTGCAGGAGATATATTTAAGGACATTGTGGGTAGTGCATATTACATTGCACCTGAAGTGTTGAAAAGAAGATATGGACCAGAAGTTGATATATGGAGTATTGGTGTTATGTTATATATTCTTCTATGTGGAGTGCCTCCTTTCTGGGCAGGTCAAAAAATGACACACATAATTAAGACCTCGTATTCAATTCCTATTCTAATGGAGCATTATTGGATCAAATGACGAAGACGTTATTAAAAAAAAGATAGATTTCTCTCGAATAAAATGAAAATTGAATTTATGTTAGGAAAAAAATTTCTTATTTCTTAGCTTAGAAAGATACGAGGCCATGAAAAGAGGGATTAAAGTAGAATCGGTCGAAAAAACTTATTTCTTTCATAGTTTGGACCTTATATAGTCCAGCGGATCAGATAGATAATGCACTGAGCTATCCTTTTTCCCATAATGAAACACGGAAAACTGTATAATTCTTGTATACTATAATAAAAATAACAATAACTCATACTAGCTAGGTTAAATATCACTGAACAATTGGATTTCTATTTTTTTCTTTCAGAAAATGAAAATGGAATTTTCAGTGCAATCTTGCGTGGACATGTTGATTTTTCAAGTGATCCATGGCCTTCAATTTCCAATGGAGCAAAGGACCTTGTCAGAAAAATGTTGACCGTTGATCCGAGACAGAGGTTAACCGCTATGCAAGTACTGAGTAAGTGTCTTTTTCTCATCTAGTGTTTGAGATTCACTTCGAGACCAACTAATCCAAATTGGCACTCCTTGAAAAGTACAATATATTTGGTAGCCTTAATCCTGAAATGTTTGTACAAACTCCCTTCGTCTTTCCTTAAATGTCCCTCTTAATTAGTACTCCACTATTTGAAACAATGCTGGTAAGATTTGGAAAAAATGATAAATAACTTCTTGTTTCTTTTGAAAAATGTCAAATATTTCTAAACAAATTTGTAATAAGGTTTAGTTAAGTTTACTAACGGGAAAGGTATTTTATTTTGCAAAGTATAACGGAGATTAAATATAAACTATTTTAAAAGTAAGGGGTGGGGGTGGGGGTGGGGCAGGGTAAATTTGATCCTCTTTTTGGAAATTATATATACTTCATAATGAAAATTGTAATAAATACTTGAACTCCTGTAATATATTTCACATAATAGAGAGATTGAAAATGACTTCTCAACCTCATAAAGATAGAAATAAGATCTGTGTGCATACGTTTTACTCTCCTAAACCTCACTTATAGAATTATATTCGATATGTTGTCGTATATAATTATAAGACCCATTTTATGGTTAGAAAAACTCACACGTTGTCTAACAAATTGGTTTTGTATTAAAGATCATTCATGGATAAAGGAGGATGGAGAAGCACCAGACACACCTCTTGACAATGCTGTATTACATAGGCTCAAACAATTCAGAGCTATGAACAAATTCAAGAAAGTAGCTCTTCGGGTAATTATAATTAAGTTCTTTTATTCAAACAATTCATATTTCTGTGGAACTGATCTTTATAATGCTGAGTATGGTCTATGCTTCTTTATATAGTCACCCTCTAATCTCTATAACAATATGTCACTACAACAATCATGTTTTCTGTGAAACTGAACTTTCACATTTTGTTGTATTTTATGTTCTCTATACATAACAACGTTCCTTTGTAGCAACCAAAAGATTTTGGAAGAAACGATGTTGTTCCATATAGATTTGACTATTAAAAGTAGACCAAACTAAGTACTCACTACTTTGGGACGTTTTGAAGGTTATTGCAGGATGTCTCTCGGAAGAAGAAATCATGGGATTGAAGCAAATGTTCAAAAATATGGATACTGATAATAGTGGAACAATAACACTTGAAGAGTTAAAGCAAGGATTGGCCAAACAAGGGACAAAATTATCTGATTATGAGATTAAGCAATTAATGGAAGCTGTAAGTTTTACAAGCTCAATTTTTTTCATTTTATTTTGAAGTATTCATTTGCTCGAATTTGCTCACCTTTCGTATTTACTTTCTATGAACAAAAATGAGCTTTTTAAGTCGGTAAATAGAGCTACTCCTATGATATTTTTTTAATTTCATTAACGAAATTTCAAGTTTTTTTTTGCCATCTTTATTGATCACGTGGCTTTTACAAATATAAATTTTGCTCTTTTTTTTTCGATACAAATATACTTTTACAAAATAGTCCATCTTTTATATCCAAATGAATTAAGCCTTCATAATTTGGAGAATTCCTTCTGAATTATGGTGTAATTTATTCATTTTTTATTTTGAATTAGAAGAAACAGTTCTCTTATGAATAGAGATGATATATACATATAGCTGCTTCAGTTATGTTCTATACATTAAAAACTTTGTTTTCATGCTTTGGTTAATATAATGCTTGTCTTAAAATAATACACGCACAAAGTCAACAATTATTTTCTCAAATATGTTTCTTGGAAACAATTAGGCTGATGCTGATGGAAATGGAACCATAGACTATGAAGAGTTTATCACAGCAACAATGCATATGAACAAAATGGATAGAGAAGAACATCTTTATACTGCATTTCAATATTTTGATAAGGATCACAGTGGGTAAGTTTCATAATGTGGTTATTTTTTTTGTTAATATCAGGTCAACTAAGAATACTTTTATTGTTATATCGAGTACCAGTTACTTTCCATTACACCATACTTATGAGAAAAACAGAAAGAACCAGAGTAAGAATAATTTTTATGTTACAATTTTTTTTTTTATATTTTCACTTGAGTTGTAAAATTCGAAGTGCTCCCAACCCACATGTTCTTCTTAGCTTAGAGTAATATTGCTCAAACTTAGTAAAGGGTTCAATTCACACATTGTATATTTTTATAGGATAGAAAAACCATCTACCCAAATATCATCTAAACTAAAGTAGGGAGCAAGAATAATATTGAATTTCCCTTTATTAATTTTCTTATAGATTGAATTTTCACATTGTTTCCTAGTATATTCGAACTTGCATATCATGTAATTGTTTCTCTTTGCTTTTCTTTTTCTTCTTTTTTCTTTTTTCTTTTTCTTAGATATATATCAAGAGAAGAGTTAGAGCAAGCCCTTCGAGAATTTGGTATGGATGACGAAAATGATTTGAGGGAAATCATTAATGAAGTCGACACTGATCATGTAAGTCAAAATAACAAAATTATGTACACGTGTGAATATATATAAAAATAACCCTTCATAAAAAATTTGATACTCTTGCAAAATAATGGTCTATTTGACTTTTTGAAAGTCAATTTGATTAATTTTCAAAGATAAATTATATTAGATTAATTTAAAATTTAGATATTCAAATATTATACAGAAAGTACTATAAATTATAATTTTCTCATATCAAAATGATGTAAAAATATTTTAAAATATTAATAAAAATTTATATTATTTGACTCTCAAAAAAAGTTAGAACACATATTTTGAAATGAAGGGAGCATAACATTCACAATTTTGTATGTAACCTTTTATTCAAACTCATTTAATTGTCATTAATATCCAATAAGTTCTTTTTTTCATCCATTCTCTCTCAAATACTACTTGATTCTTCAAATCAGATAGAGTTGTATTACAATGCGCTACTCATTAATTGAATGTATACTATTATAAGGTATATATGTTTAAAGATATGCATCAAAGGAAGAAAATTATGACAACATTTAGTAATTAATTATGTTTAATTCACGATTAGTTGATCATAATGTATTTAGTTATATCTCCTTATAAGTAATTTTCAATAAACAAATTATAGGTTTAACTTTCTTCTTAATTAAGAAAAATAATAACAAGTAATTATTCTTTTATTTTGAAGGATGGTCGAATCAACTATGATGAGTTTGTAGCAATGATGAAGAAAGGAAACCCAGAGGCAGCAACAATAAACCCAAGAAAAAGAAGGGATTCATTTGTAGCATAACATAATTTCATCATCAATGGAAAAAACGTATGCGAAAAATCAAAAGACAATGATGTCTTTATTGTAAGGAAAGACCAAATTGTTAGTACATATCAAAGTTTCAAGAATCATTCATGAGATCTACAAAGTAAAACTCTTCTTTGTATATAAATGTACGATGTTAAGATGAAGGGGAAAAAACACACATACACATTGTCAGAGAAGGAAAAGAGTGTACTCTCTGGGTTTAATTTTTTTTTTAATTCGTTTTAAAAAAATGACTCCTTTCTACTTTTAGCAAGTCTTTAATTTCAACTTTTCACATAATGTTTAAGACCATGGGAAAAAAATTACATTTTGATACATTTGACATATCTATAATTTAAGACCACAGGATTCAAAAGTCTTATTTTATTAAACTTCATACCAAATCAAAACTAGTCAATCAATTTGAAATGAAGTAGAATTTATGGGTATGTTGAAAATATTGGTTAAGGGGTGTTTTGATCGGGATGTTTGTCTATCCCAATTCATTAAAAAAATCAGTAGTGTTTTCACTTATCCTCTAACCTAACTCGTACCTTCGATCGAGTGAAGGTGCTCAATCACTAAAACAAATCTACATATATATATATATATATATATATATATATATATATATATATATATATATATATATATATATATATATATATATATATTGTTGTTTTATTATTTTTCGGGTACACTAAATAAAATTATATTTTTTCAATAATAACTTCAACCACAAGTTCAAAGAACTTATGAACAATCACAAGAAGTTCAAACTTGAAAAATAGCAAAAACCAAACATTTAGAAAGAGATGAAAATAGAAAAATTCAAGTCCACCGAATTAACTGTGTGTCCTTAAGGGAATTATTCTCCTTAAATATCCGAGATCATGAAATATATCCTATCAGGACAAACTAAATCACATCAACAAAATCACAGTACCTCAGATTCTGTCGAAATTCAAACTCGTTCAACAATTTGTAAATCATATTTGAGTTTTTTAGGAAGAAGAAGAGTCTTTTCAATTCAAAATTTTGTGTCTGTAACTGAGAAAAAAATTAGGTATTTATAGACAAAGAGTATTGCTTCAGAAAGGAAACACTGATTCATAAAAAATGGCACTGTTTCAAACCATCAGCTTACATGTAGAACCACATGTATCCGCGCATGGGCCACATGCGGTCGCATATTGGCCTTTTCACAAAATATAATGCATTGTCCGACCTATGATTCGACATACACTGGCATTTATGTCTGCAGATGGCCAAGTGCTCTCAAATATCCCAATTTCATTTTTAAACAGTGCCTCAATGGATCGTGCCCCTTCGAGGTACGTTGTTCATGTGTCTGCACATGTTTGTGTGCGTTCGTAAATGGAGAAAAAATATTATATCAGATTTTTGGATTAAAACATCATTAACTGTCAAGTTTCAAATGAATTTTATCCAAAAAAAAAAATTTCTCATCAATCATTTGACAAATTCAAATCTAAATTCAAAGTCGAAGTCGAGCCGAGGGAGTGACGACGACCACGATGCAAGGCTCATCTTCTTTTTGTCTCACTATCCACTTGAAGAAGAGCTTATATATCTAGTCACAAGGGTGTTCCTTTATCCCATCAATGTGGGATAAACATTTTTTTATAAATTAAAAACACATTTCATTCGTCCTCTATTTTTTTTTACTTCTATTTTCCATTCTCATTTTACTAGAACTCAACATTCCCCAGATGAATGAAAATTGTCATTTCATTAATAATATACAGATAAGTGTGTGATCTACAAGCAAAGACTAATTGAATTTGAATAAGTAGGTTTTCCTTTGAACTTTTCGTAGTAAACTTGTATCGGATGCACTCAGTAGATCGGTAGATGCGATACTTTTGAACCTTCAAACTTTGTTGAATACCTAGACAACATAAGACACACAATAATCCTTTTACCATTTATGTTTGTTTCAACCATGAAAACTTCCTAATTTTATGAGGGCATAGAGAATAGTTCTTTACTATTATTTTTCTCGAAGCGACTTCCACTTCACCCTTACATAGGTAATTTCTAAACACATATTCCTATAGATCAAACTATTTTGTTATACCTGCCAAACTTAGAAACCATTAAAAATTTTCAAACCATAAGATTTATCCTTGTTTCCTGAACATTGACTTATCATAGAGTGGGTTGATTCAATTAATAATATTGAACCGATAGTCACAACTTTGTTTGATCTCTTTGAACTTAGCTTTTAGAATCTTCAGTCTGCTAGGTAGAGTTACTACTGTTATGACTTGTCCTATGCCTGTAAACCTATTCCCGTGATGATATCTCAGCTCCATCTCTAGTTAGACCTTTTGTAAGTGAATCTGACACACTATCCTTTGACTTTACATAGTCAATCGTGGTAATTTCACTAGCGAGTAGTTTCCTAATGGTATTATGATTTCATCTTACATGACGAGATTTACCATTATACATCATACTCCGTGTCCTACCTATTGTAGCTTGACTATCACAAGGTATGAATACTGGTGCCATAGGTTTAGGCTAATAAGGAATATTTTCCATGAAACTTTGGAGCCATTCAACTTCTTCACCTGCCTTATCTAAAGCAATAAATTCAGATTCCATTAATAAAGCGAGCGATATATGTCTGTTTGAATGATTTTCAAGATACTACTCCTCTACCAAGAGTAAATGCATATCCACTCGTACATTTTACATTATTTGACCCTATGATCTAATTTACGTCACTATATCTTTCAATTTCTGATGGATATTTGTTATAATGCAAATCATAGTCTCAAGTATATTTTAGATATACAAAACTCTATTCAATGTCATTCAATGATTTTGATTGAGATTACTCGTGTACCGACTCAATTTACTAATATCACATATTGTATCTAGTCACTACAATTTATGATATACATCAAACTTCCCAATACTCTTGCATAGTACACTTGTGATTCTTTTTCACCTTCATTCTTTTGAAGTACAAAGCTCACATCTGATGGAGTCATTGACGTCGCCAGAATTATACCTCTTAAAAAGTATAACCCAGTCACTTGTAAAATATAGAACCTAACAAGGTTAGGGTCAATCCCATAGGGAATAAGACGAAAATCTATCACAAATTTATTGATGTAGTTGAAAAGTGCAGAAAGTAAATGGGGGAGGGGGGGGTTCATAAGAACAATAGTAACGTAACAATGCTTGGCAAGTAGGGTTGTTATCAATATGAGATAGTCAATAGAATTGTGTTATCCTGACTTCTTGTAATACCCAGAGACTATACCCTGGGCGTCACATGGCTCTTACGACCCCAAAGGACTACAAGCTAACCCATGACTGGTACCCACTGTGAATACTGAATAATAATCATAAAACATATGCAAAAGTAAAGCTAAAAATGTCATAAGGTCCATAATACTGAAAAATAAATATTGAGTACATCTGTGGAATAACTGCTAACTAAAAGTATCTAAAAGCCTTTAAACATCTGAAATAAAAGAGTTGGTGGGACAAGCCTCAATTAACTCTAACTACTATCTAAAAATAATTGAAATACTAAAATACTGTAAGTAATGCAATGACTAAATAAATGTCACGTCCTCGATGGATGAGGACTCACTACTGTAGCTGCGGCTGATTGACTGATCTGGCTAAGTACGATCAGAAACCCGAGCGTCTGAACCTATGATATGAGACATCATAGCACAAGGAGAGTATGCGTAGTACTTTAAATATACTGGTACTCTAGGTGAGGTTAGGCTGATATGCATGGGTTCATGTGTATGAGTAATAATAACTAAATATCACGAAGTAACTGGATGAGAGTACATGCGAGACTGGGACTACTGAAAGAACTGAACATACAATACCAAGCATATATCTCCTGTCTAAATTAGACTGAAACTGAAGTAGTGAGATTCAGATAACTGAATACTGATAACTGTAAGTCTTGATCATATAGAACTGAACTGAGTTTTGTACTAAATACTGGATACTAAAACTGAGACTGTGGGAGTTATTATCTAACTGACATACCCCAATTATAGACTGATTTGGGATCCAACCTGTAACCCCAGTTGGAAGGGTGTTAGCACCATGCCACGGGTTACTATTACTGGCTGGGTCAACCCTAATCTAGCAGGAAAACTCATAAGATGTATATGGTTACGTCAACCCTAGTCTGTATGGAAGACGATTTACCCTACGCTGGCTACATAGTTCTGTAACTCAGGGACTGATACTAAGGGTCAAACCCTAAACTAGCAGGAATGCGTCCATCCCTGGGTTCGCTCGGTGCTGAATCCCACTTCCAACTGAATCAACACTGGAACTATGGGTGTCAAGTGGGTCGGGCCGGGTCGTAACTAACCCGTCCCGATTTGACCCTAGGGCTTTAGGGTTCCGGGTCCCGGGCCGATTATTTTTTAAAATGGGCCCGGCTAACCCGGCTCAGACCAAGCTCAGTCCAGGCCCACCGGTTAACCGACCCGGCCCGGTCCAGCCCAGATAAATTTAAAAAAAATGATATTTTAGCTTTTGGACCAAACTAGTCGTTGGCCCAACGGCTATATAGCCATTTTTGGGTCAAAACGGCTAGTTTGGGCCCATTTATTAAAAAAAAAAAAAACTTTAAAAAATATTTTTTAATCCCAAAAAAAAATCTATAAATACCCTACAACCTCAAATCATTTTTCACACAATTTTTCACTCTCTCAAATCTCAATTCTCAATTCTCAAATATTCAATATATTTAATTTCTTAAAGTGTTCACTTTAATTTTTTAATTTTTCATTTACAAAGTACGAGCAGAAGTTTCTAAAGTCGTAATCTTCGGATACTTTCAAAATTTGGTATTGTCGTTCCATCTCTTACGTTTAATTTTTATTTATTGTATTAATTGTTTAATATTTAATTTTATTATATTTGTGTAATTTGAATATTTTTAGTTTAATTTAATTTATATTATGGATAAATTAAGAAACCTCGCTACTAAAGGTGTTAAAATTTTTTGTCCCTAAAGCGGTAGTGGTAGTAAAAAGCGAATTACTAGCGGTAGAGGTAGTTCAAGTAGTAGATATACCCGTGTGCCTTCGCCTCCGGTACCGCTTGGTACACCTTTTAAGGAAGAAATAGGTGTAGGTGCTCACGATATGGATTATGTAGAAGCTTAGAAAAATTATGGTATAGAAGAAGAAAATGAAGTAGATACCGGTCACGTAGCGATGAAGTATAATAAATTGAGGGATCGGGAAGAAATAGCTAAAATGGTAGCTGTGGGTTGTTTGCCTTTTAATTTTCCTTCTTCTGATGCCTTTATTCATTATATACAAGCAATTTATAATCTTATGTTTAACGGTATTCCTAGAACTACTTGTCGGTATGATATTTTTAGACTTCATTCACAATATTATTTTTATTTATCAACATTGTTAAAAAATATTCAATGTAGATTGTCCCTAACTTCTGATCTTGGTCGTGCTGTAAATAAAAATAATTATTTAACCGTTACTTGTCATTGGATGGATAGAAATTTCGTGATGCAAAAACGTATTCTTGCTTTTTTATATGATGAAGATCGTAAACATACTGGACAATTTATTGTTGATTCTATTGTTAAAATTGCCGGATATTATGGTATCGAAAATAAAATTTTATGTATTGCTTTTGATAATGCTTCTAACAACAACACTGCTATAAAAAAATTAAAATCTACGCTATCTCCGCCCTTACCTGAAATTTTTCACATTAAGTGTGCATGTCATATATATAATTTAATTGTAAAAGATGGTCTTGAGTTTTTTGAGTTTTATATTGAAAAAATTCGCCTTGCTGTTGGTTTTATTCAAGGAAATAATCGTAGATCGAGAATTAGAGAATTTAAAGTTAAATGTCAAGAAAATGGACTTACACCGATTTTGATGCCTAAAGAAATTGATACTAGATGGAATTTTACGTATGAATTTTTAAAAACTTGTTATAAGTATAGAATTCCTATTACACTAGCTTTTAACCAACATTGCGGTTCATTTGCTGATTCTGCTGATTGCATGCTACATAATTCTGATTGGGTTGTAATTAATGATCTTGTTAAGTTTTTAGAAAAATTTTATGTAGCTACGGTTGAATTTTTCGGTGCTTATTATCCTATTGTTTGTAATATTTTGGCATATATAGCCGATATTTCTGATTTCCTCAAAGAATATAAAAATAAAGAAGGTTATAAATAAGCTGTTGGCGCCATGTTTACGAAATTTTAAAAATATTTTTTCCCGATTCCCCCTATTTACTTGGTTGGTGCTATGCTAAATCCGTGCATGAAATATAATAATATGTGTCACTTTAGTACTATTATTTATACTAACTTAGAAATAAATACTAATCATGATTCTGAACAAGTACAACCTGATTTGTGGACGGCTATGGCTGATGCAAAGGATTACATAGAAAAATTATATAATCACTATGCTGATTTATTTGATTTAGCCGTACCTACAAATATCACTCCAACTGTCGCTCCTCATCCTCTCGAGGAGCCATCATCTTCTAAAAGGCCGGCATGTAGTGGTTTTTCTGATTCGTTTTATGATTTAAATTGTTGGAACAGTGTTGATGAGAGAACTTACACATCAACTTATCGGGAAGAGCTGAAATATTATCTTCGGACGGCACCAGAGGATCACAGATGATGGATCAACACGTTGGATTGGTGGAGGAGTAATGAAACACAATATCCTGTGCTTTCAAGATTAGCTAGAGATATCTTGAATGTTCCAATGTCAACCGTTGCATCAGAGAGCGCCTTTAGTCAGGGACGACAACAGCTTGGAGACAACCAACACTCATTGGGAAGCAATGCAATGAATGTTCTAGTTTGCCTCAGAGATTGGATTAGAGTGGAAAGAAGAAACCAAGGAATGGAACCGGAGCCGAGCGACGAGCTGAAACTTGAAGAAATTACGACTTCACGGGAGAACTCAGCAGAATCAAGTCCAATGCATGGTTTTGCCCCCGTTGACTTCGACTATCCTATGCAAGTTCCCATTAATATTAACATGAATGAGTTGGAAAAAATGATGCATAATTTATAGATTTTTCATTCATGTAAATTATAAATTTTGGATCATTTTGCAATCAATAAAATTTTCCAAATTCATTCACTCCTTAGTCCTTGCTTTTTATTTTTTTTCATTTAACGATTTAAAATTTTAAATTAAATTTCTAGTTTTCTACTTTAAATTAAAAACTTACTTCTAATATATTATTAATTTACTACCAAATATTATTAATTTATTATATTAAGTAGCATATGTTTTGTATATTTGTGCATATATCTTCTATAGAAGTGTATATTTAACGTATACATGTGTATATGTTTTATAAATTAGTATATAAGTATATCTATATATATTGTAATGTATATATAATGTAGTATATTTTATAAATAGTAGTATATACATTGAATGGTGCGTATACACGTGTACATATCTTCTATAGAAGTGTATATTTAACGTATACATGTGTATATGTTTTATAAATTAGTATATAAGTATATCTATATATATTGTAATGTATATATAATGTAGTATATTTTATAAGTAGTAGTATATATACATTGAATGGTGCGTATACATAGAATAGAGTGTATATATGTGAATAGATCTTCTATAGACGTGTATATTTAACGTATACATGTGTATATGTTTTATAAATTAGTATATAACTATACAAATATATATTGTAATGTTTATATATTATAGTATATTTCATTTAAAGTATTACATATACATAGAGTAGAGTGTATATATGTGAATAGATCTTCTATAGACATGTATATTTAACGTATACATGTGTGTATATATATAATTATATATATATATATATATATATTGTAGTATATTTTATTTAAACTTTAAAGTTTAAAGTAGTACATATATATTTGGATGGTGAGTATATATGTGTAATTGTGTATATGTGTATATATTTTTAAAATTCTAATGTAGTATATACTATATATAGAGTGTATATATATTGTTTAACGTATTTATAATGTATATAGGTGGGTATATATAATGTATATTGAAAAAAAGTTTTTTTTTTAATATTTTTGACCGGATTTGACCATTTTTTTAAACGAGTTTGACCGGGTTTAGGTAGGTTTGACCGGATTGGGTTAAATGGGCTGGGTTAGGGTGGTTTTTGATTTTTTTACTGTTGGGCACGGCCCGGCCCGACCCACTTAGACCCCAACCCGGCCCTCAACCCGATTAAATAACACAGGCCGGTTCCGGGTTGGCCTGGCCCGGCCCACTTGACAGCCATAACTGGAACTGATCACTAGACTGTACTATACTTGACTGAACTCAGACTGATTTTGTCAATTGACCAAATGTTACTGTTTGGGATACAACAAAATTATTCTATTTTGACTGGAGACTAAATACATAGCTAATTTCGGGTATTCGATACCCCCAAGACTCGATAACATAGATATTGAATCATATCTCAACTTTAAAAGTATCACACATAGGCTACCATGTACAATTCATTCACATAGACATTTTGTCAAACACCTAGGATGCATAATTCTTGTATATGAGAATGAGCAATATATGAATGTTATGACTACCACATTCAACATCACAATTCAAAGATTTAACATGAGGGTTACATAATCAACACACACTTTAATCTATTTACATGAAACTCAAAATCTTCTTGGCTTGAAACCCATACAATAACACATACATAAACACAATTTCATTCAAGAATGTAAATCATAATCTAAGTTTTGAAAAAAAGGATTCTTGAACTCCAAGGGTAGAAGAAACCCAAGGATGAACACCTAACATACCTGAGTAGTTGAATTTGTGAAAGTTGTTGGTAAATTCTTGAGATTAGGACTTGAACTTTGATGAACCTAGGGTTTGCCCTTGAGAGAATTTTATGAAATAATGAGTGAATTTGCCTTTTGGGATGCTTAATTTCGTGTTATGGCTTAATAATAAGGGGAAAATGACTCAACTGCCCCCACAAACTCATAATTTAATATACAAAAACGTGCCTAGTGATGCGATAGGCAATGCGCCGCATCGATAAACCCAATGCGATGACCGACGTGTCACGTCGATGGTGACGATGGGATAGCCAATGCGATGTGGCTTGATCGTGTTGGCTCACTATTTTAGTCATCCAAACATGTCTCAAACGATGTCCAAAAATTTTAAAACTCACCCGATATGACCAATAGATAACCCTGATCATGAATTAATTTAAAAATCAATAATCTAAGGTCGAAAAGATCGAAAATGAGACATTAAAATATTGAGGCCAAAATTGAGACTAAGTCTTAACACTTCGCTGAAATTTTTTTAAGTCTAGGACCTTTTTTGGCATGCTATATAGGACTGAAATGGGCTAGGACTTTACGGGGTCTTACACTTCTTAAAAAACCCAAGGGAACTGGAATTAGGCACCACATTGGTGTTTCAAACTTGGATAAATCTCTGTATCTTTGCTTTATGTTCAATTATTTATTTGCTTAATTGTTTAAAATCTAATTTAGTTTGTGTAATATGGGGTTCGTTGTGAAGTGTCCACTAATCACCGCAGTTTACAGTATGTGTTCACGCAGAGGGATTTGAATTTGAGACAGTGTAAATAGATGGAGTATCTATAAATTTCAGAACTTAGCTTGGTGGTCATAGTTGCACCCATTCATACCCAAGTATTAAACACACTGTTATAAATTATAATAAGTCTTTTTCTATCACCCTTCTTGTCAATCGAACTAGACGAACTATCCAAGATACGACTTAGCCTCTCCCTGGTTGTATATTTGGGTATGAGTCGTACACTACCTACTCGTATGGGGTTTTGAGTTGGCCTAGTGAAACTATTTTGGGTACGATTTGGAGATACGTTCTGGTTATAGAGCAAAAAGTGGTGAGCATGCTCATTTTTGAATGCAGAATCTAAATAGTAATGTATCACTTAACCGTTTCTCGACCTTGGTTTGGGTGAATTCACTCATCTCCTCTCGGTCTTTAAGTGTCGCATTACTAACCCTTGTTCTGGATCCCCAATTAACTATCTCCCCTCATTCTCAAGTTAATTAGATGAAGGTTGGTAGCTTCAAATTAATGTTGTGATCTCTTTTTCCTAATCTCAACCTCTCTCTTAAGTTAGTATCGAGTACAAATAAGTTCCTAAGGTTTGCAACCATCAAGAAAGCAATGAATATGAAAGAAATCACAATACATGCAAGCACACCAATTTAGAATAACTTTGCACTTCCTCTGCTTTGTTAATCTATCAAGGTTCCCACAACCCCAGTTATGGTTTAGCTGCTCATGGTCGTAAGAACACACATAGAATTCATAGATGAAGGCATATGAATGTTCTCACGAATAATTAAGAATGAAACTGAAATCTCAAATTAATATTAAACCGTAAAAATCAAGAACAACAATTCCAAAATCAAGAATGCAACTCAAAACTCAAAACAATGTTAAAAATATATAAAGTGCGTAAACGAATAATGAAACATTCAGTAGGTATTTATAGATACATTAGAAAACCTATCCTAAATAAAGTAGAAAACTAGAGTCAACCAAACTATGACCCCACTTACGGGTCGTAGGTAGTACCTATGGGGTGTAACTAGGTTTATAGGAATCATAGGGATCTTCGGGTCTTCAGGACCCCTACCACGAGAGATACCTAAGGGCGGTAGGTAGTACGTACACTCCTATAGTTGAGGTACATAGGAGTCAGACTTCAATTTTAGCTTTCAGAACTTCAACTCTGCTACCTACTGGGCCACCAACGGGCCCGTAGGTAGTACCTACAGGTCATAGGTTGGCTCGTAGGTACACTCTTAGCTTCCTTTCATCACTTTTTTTCTCCTTCTTTGCTCCAAACTCTATTTTCCTGTACAGCCAACACAAAAGCACATCACATCTAACAAAAATACCTAAGTACTTGCATATTTACTGGTTTTAAGCATCGAAAGTTCCATAAAATCATGGCACATCAATACCCTCAACTTAGAACATTTGGATGACTTCAGGCAACTAACACATAACAGAAAAAACACTATGCTTAACTAAAAAAACCAAAGGCACCTAGAACAACCAACTCAATTTAGCTTAAATTTCTTACCCCCTCCTATTCAGCTCTTTCAAAATAACTATGATCCATGTAGCACAACAATATTACACAAAGGAATCAAATGATGACATTACATTATCAACAAACAATCAAGCATATATGCAATTGACACTACCAAAACAGATAAACAGTTAACATTACAACCTATTTTACCCTCACAATGAGGATGTCTCAACTCTTATAGTATGATAATTCATGTCAATGCAGGAACTATAATAAGACATACTCTCAAAAGAAGTTCCAACAATGTGCATAAAATTTCATAGGCTTGCGCTTATTTTCCATACCTTAGTTTTTTGAACGGTTGGACTAGGATTACGGTGGGACTTTTCTAAGCTTATAATGTAGGCTTGAAGGCAAGTACGATATGTATGGGATATAGTGACTCACCCTCCTTGACACTATACTTATATTATTGGTTCTACTACTCAACCATGCTTCTTTTATTTTCCCTTTTACCCCTTTATTGCTTATTCTTTTCATTTATTCACCTTTTTTTTTTCTATTTTGCAATTTTTTCTTTTTCTTTCCTTTTCTTTTTCACATTTTTCAACCACATCCAACCCTATTTTCTTTTTCTTTAATTCAACACCCTTCTTCATACCTATTTCAATGACACATCCTTATGATAGCTACCCTCAACTTAGACAATTTGCCTGAGTTGAGGTGTATAGTGTTCAAGGAGGGACTAGAGCCAAAATAGGTGTCATGACCCAAAAACCAAGGGTCATGATGACACTTGTCATGGCAAGCCTTAACAAGTAAGACTATCTCCCAAACTGATATAAAATAAGAAATCAATACTAAAACCAAGGCAAAACCCCTAGAACGAAGTCGAACCCCATAATATATACAGTAAAAGTAGAAATATAATCAAGATACCAACCAAATCCCAAAACCTAGTGTCATAGTGTAAGAACTAACTAGTATAATTTGAGGTAACAAATACATAAGATATCCAAACAGGAGCAATACCTTGTTGTTGAATAAAAGTAAGACATAGTATAGATAAGAAAAGCTAGAAGTCAACTCCGGATGCATAAATCAACCGTTATCTCTAGTAGGCTCCAAGTATCGCCTAAATTAACTACCCATATGGCGCACTCATACCTGGATCTGCACCGAAAGGGTGCAGTAGGGATGAGTACGGTCAACTTGTACTCAGTAGGTATCGTAGGTCGACTAAGTAAAGTAGAAAATAAAGCATATAAACACAAACTATAGGCCCTACAATTAAAAAATATCCCAAATGGCAGCCCACCCCATCTCCACTAACAGTTCTAATATATATATATATATATATATATATATATATATATATATATATATATACACACACACACACCAATCACACATAGAGGAAAGAAGAACAAATAGGCACGTACATCATTTAATAGTATAGAAAGATATAACTAATGGATAGATATCAAGTCAAAGATAGAAATGCAATCACATAATAAGCACAATATATAAGGTGTAATAAAGATAATGATGATAATGATGGTGTGATGCACGAGGTTGTCGCACATCCTCTGTATGCACTTACGAAGCTAAAGCTTCCCGACGGAGGACCCATGGGGGGTTCGTCAACCCTTATACAACCAATATCCAATAACAATATCCATAATTTCTTTCTGGCACATACATTGGTATAAGGTTTTTAATGATGTCACATCTTCTGTTAGAAAAACTAGTGTTTTCATTATTTTTGGTATTTCTACAGTGGACCAATGTTTCGTCAATGAATATGACATGAGGATGTAATGCTCATAACCAACCAAAATGAGAATATACAATGTCAACCAATATATCAACTATGAAAGCCAAAAATCCACTCAAATCAACCAACCATCCATGATCCAATATAATCCAGAAACCATCAAGTTAAACATGGAAGAAAGCATTATTGATACCACATAATTCCAAAAATCTAGGCTTTTTCCAACCAAAAGGAGTGTAATCAAACATACATATATCAAGGCCAGGCCAACAACATCATATAAGACCCCACATGGTCATACATAGCAAATAATGTCTCAAAAATCATCAAATATTATCCACATAGTCCTCCACATGGGCACATAAATCACCTAACACCTTTTTCATGATATAACCCCATACCCATAGCACGCTTACATTATTATTAACTAACCAACCCAATCTCAATAAAGTTAAGCCATAACCTACCTCAAAATCCAAAAATTGGTCCAAAAAGCCTTCAACACAGAGCTTTTCCCCCACGAACGGATTCGAAAACTAACTAAAACATTCATATATAGAATCTATGCGTCAAAAAAAGTCAATGATATCCATAGTACCTAACATTGAGTTGGGGTCATTATGGACTTCCAAAATGGATTTTTGAAAAATAGGGGTAAAACTAAATTTTTTGTCTAAAAATATGTTTTTCATGATTAAAGGAATTCATAGAAGAAAACTCAAAGCGAAAATGGGTTTAAAATGGGGTATAAATCAAAGAAATATAATTTTTAGGCCTTTCAGGCTAAAATCCCCAAATTCTACTTTTATATCTGCGTTTAAACAAGATTCAAATGATAAAGTTGAAGAAAAATAGTTGAAATAGGTGTTTTGGAGCTTACCCAAGCTTGGAAATGGAAGAAATTGCTCGAAAGCTCAAATCCTCAAGCTCCAATTCTCAAAAATGGTGAAAAAGCAAAAAGAGGGTATTTATATATATCAGGTGCCGCCAAAGTGCTAAAGCAGACAAGGGGCTACATTAGCGGTCGGTTGCTAAAATGCCTAGATGCTGCTAAAGTGGTACCCACACCAGGGTGATAGTTCGCTAAACCGGACCTTAGGCCGCTAAGGGCCACTTTAGCGGTGAGTGTTAAAGCTCCCAAGTTACTGCTTTAACGGTACCTGCTAGGTTGCCACGACCATTTTAGCACCAATGGGCCGCTAAACTGCGCAAAGGCCTGCTTTAGCGGTCACACTAGTAGTTGTGCACCAACTGGAGACCGGAAGAATTCCAAGTCTCCGTATACCCTTCAGGATTCATCAAGATTCTCGAGAATGCAAACGGACTATGCTAACCTATCAAATTTGACGCTTCAGACTCAATGGCGATATTAGATTTTTGAAAAGATGTCATTTTCATGGAGTTGACCTCCGAAACCTATTTTCACGACTTTTGAATGGAGAGTCAAAATGATATATAAAAGTCATAAAATCACACCAGCCATGTTACCAACCTAAAATCGACGTTCTAGATTTGCTGACTTAGTCCATTTTGCTATCAGTCGTACCAGATCAATAAATGTTGACCGAATTTTTAAGCCAACAAAAACCATAATTTCATATATTTTACACCAAAATGCATTGAGAATCATGCCACATATCCCCACACCCCAAATTACCACAATGCAACCACGGGGATGGGTAAAATGGTTAAATCACATAGAATCACATACTTCACACAAAACGCCATAAATTAGGTCATTACATCATCCACCACTAAAAATCTAGTTCGTCCTTGAACTAAGGGCAATGGGAATGCTAAAATCAGTAGAACACTGGGGGATAACTACTACACATATCAGACTCGACCTCCCAAGTAGACTCATTTACAAGCCAATGCCTTCACTTGACCTTAATCACAGAAATAACTCTCGAATGCAATTGTGTAAAATCCTTGGCTAGAATAGGGACAGGTTCCTAAACAAAACCGCTCATCTAACCAAACTAAATTCCAATGAATGACATAAGGGTGGCAACGGACCGGAACCGGAAACTCCGGACCGGAATTACCGGATCCGGAACGTTTCTGGAACCTCGTTACCGGGTTTTGTCTCCGAAACCGGAGTTACCGGAACCGGAATACCGGAATATATTCCCTGTTTGGACCGGTCCGGTAGCTACCGGTGTGGAACCGGAACGGACCGGTCCGATACCGGAACGGACCGGTCCGATACCGGAACGTTACCGGAATTTTGGTCGGCTACCATTTTTTTTTTTTTTTAAACTTTTAATTGAAATTGTAACTTAATTAAGATTAATTTATAAGTTAAATATATATATTTTTAACTTATATAGTTTATATAATTTATTAACTTTTTTTAATAAGTTTAAGTTGTAATTATTGTAAATATATGTTAAGTTAAAGTGAAATACTTAATATAATATATTTTTTTTCATAATTGCAACAAACAAATGAGAAAATTTAAAACAAAATTAGGCAAATATTTATTACAAAGATATTAAATGTAAATCTAATCTACGCAGCCACCTTCTAGGAAGGGTTCTGTGTGAATTAGATTTCTATTGTACAATCTTATTAATATCTAAATTGTCTATAATTTTTTTGGCGTAATTTTTCTAATTCTTCGACGGATAAATCCTCCGGAATTGGTCTATTTCCTTGTTGCTCCATTGCTTTCATTCCATCATCACTATTTTCGTCAAAAATTTCATCTATTTCTTCTTCAATATGGGGCGGTAGTTTGGGGAGCCCAAAATTTCTTCGTTCGGCATTGATCCAATCTCTAAATAATACCGAAATCTCCAAACTATCCCTTGCTAACGAATACCGATGATCTCCTATTATAAATCTTCCTGCGCTGAAAGCTTGCTCCGAAGCAACTGAAGAAGCTTGAGCTGATAACAAATCTCGAACCATCCTTGAAAGTTTTGGAAATTGTCTGATCCGGGTCTTCCACCACGATAAAAGTTGTTGTTTTTCAGTTTCATCTCTAATATTTTCCCGGTCCTGCGAAAGATACGAATCAAAATCATTACTCCTACAACATTGAAGACCAAGTTCTTCGCCCATCTCGTCATCTAAATCATCATATCTACGTCTAGAACTAGGAGGTTCAATCGGGCCAATATTTTGTTCCATAACTTGATACAAGTTATATAAATTCCTAGCTGTAGGTACTATGCTGGCACAACAAGTTTCAACTGATGGCTTTTCATGAAGTCCAATTTCTAAATTGTTGTATAATTTTCTAACCAACATTACTGTACCATGTTCTTTATAAAATGGGTTTAATAAATTAGTTGTTAAAATAATTTGTGGAATTGGAAAATAATATTTTTTAAATTTTTCAACCATAGCTTCAATTGCCTCTTTGTTAGGACATATTTTTTTATATTCAACAAGTACTTTAGAAATAGCAGTAATAGTTACTAAAACAGAAGAAATAGTTGGAGTATATTGAGCAGATATTGTGTTCGTAGCTTTATAAAAAGTTTTCAAAAATTTACAAAGTTCTTCTACTTCAATCCAATCTTCTTCATCTAGCATTAAATTAACATCCACATTATAAGAATTATAAACTAATTGTATAGGTTTACGATATATAAGAGCAACTTCAAACATTTGAAACAAAGAATTCCATCTGGTAGGAATTTCTTTTGGAATTTTTCTATATGGAAGGCCACATTGTTCACATTTACGTTTAAAATCATCCATTACAGCCTTTTTTTTATTTTTAAACATAGAACTACAAGCAATTCTCACTTTAACACAACCATTTCCAAACAAATGAATACCATCATGTACTATCAAATTTAAAATATGTGCGGAACATCTAACATGAAAATGATCTTCATACATTAAACATAATCTACTTTTTAACTCGTCAATAGCTTTCAAATTATTAGAAGCATTATCTAATGTGCATGCCATAGGTTTACCAATAAATCTAAAATATTTCATGCTCGTCGTTATTGTATTAGCTATAAACATACCGGTTTTAGACTCATCGACATATTTATAAGCAATAATTCTTTTTTGCATGTTCCAATCGTGATCAATCCAATGAGCCGTGAGAGTAAAATAATCATTACCGACAACACTAGTACCCATATCAGAAGTAACAGATATTCTACCATCAAATTTATCAAATAAGCAACGAATAAAATGACAATGTTCAGCTTGAAATTTAAAAATATCATTTTTAATTGTATTTCGAGAAAAACCTTTAAAAGAGGGATTATATACTCGTTGAATATAATGAATAAAACCTGGATGCGAAGGAAAACTAAAAGGCAAACCCATAACAGCAACCATTTTTGCTAGTTCTTCTCTATCTACATCTTCACTATATGTCGAGGATGAACTTGCTTCAGCCGGGTTAAACATGTCTAAACGTGTTTGAACCATATTACCTCCTACAGATTCATGTACAAATGTTGTACCATCTTTTTTGGCCTTAGCCTCATTTTTTAGACGAATAAATTCTTTATTACATCTCATCAAATGCGAAGTTAGCAATCCTGTCCCGCCATTTTTCCCCCCAGTCAAATGTTTAAAAACATGCTTGCATTTATTGCAAGTAGCAGTATTTTTTACCCTATCATGCTCCATAAATTTCCAAACTAAAGACCTTTTAGTACGTTCGGTACCTTTGGCCCTAGTAAATTTCGGTAAAGGGGACAGTTCTTCACCGTGTTCCGGTAATTCCGTAAACGGACTAGTAGGGGTAGGGCTATCACCTAATTCTTGTTCTTCTATGTCATCTTCCTCTGGTAAGTCTTCCTCAAAATTATTATAACGCCTATTCAGGGTCTCATTATCTAATTCCATACCAATACCAACATCAAAACCATTAGGTTGTGATAATGAAGTTTCATTAAATCTACCCGGTAATGAACTAGTACTAGCCTTACTTTTTTTATTTCTACGAAAGACCTTACCAAAATTTGATTTTTTACCACTACTATTTTTTTCAAAATCCATATTTCAAAATAAAATATTAAAACAAGCAATACAAATACAAATTGATGTTCGTAAATAAAAAAATATAGATAATTAACGTAAATAAAAAGAGATTAAAGTTGGAACGAATATACCGAACGTCTGCGTAAAAGCAGACGTATAACAAATGTCGGAATTAAATGAATCCTCAACTTCAAGTGTTCAACTTATATAATAAAACTAGAAATATTTAGAGAGAATTTGAGAGAATATTAAGAGGGAGAGAGTATGAAAATTGATAATATTTGTGTAAAAAAATAATTGAAATGAGGTATATTTATAGTAAAAATTTTAAAGGGTGGTGGGGGTAATTAGAAGGGGGGGGGAGCAACGGCTATAAAACGGCTAGTTGTTTTATTAAAAAAAAAAAAAAAAAACCAAAAAACTGACCGTTATTCCGGACCGGAATCCGGTCAACCGGTACCGGAACCGGACCGGCAGTACCGAAAATTTTCGAAGGTCCGTTCCGGTTACGGTATCCGGAACATTTGGTACCGGTAAACCGGAACCAACCGGAACCGGAACTACCGGAACCGGAACTACCGGAACGGAACCGGAAAGTTCCGGTTCCGTTGCCACCCTTAGAATGACATGAGACTCATTCGAAATATAACGCCGAAGCATGGGAACGTGAAAAACTAGATGAACAACTGATAAATTTAGGAGAAAAGCTAACTCATAAGCCACATCACAAATTGTTTGAAGGATCACATAAGGTCCAATATAATTGGGGATAAGCTTTTCCCTATTACCAAACCTCAACACGCCCTTTATGGGCAACACACAAAGGAAGACACGATCACCAACACTGAACTTAAGGACACAAAGCCTACGATCTGTATCACACTTCTACCTACTTTAAGATGCTTAAAGTCTATCCGAGATGGCCCGAACCCTATCCACAAGACTCATGAAGTAAGTCTATACCTCGAGGTCCGATCTCAGAAACATCGAACCAACCAACTCGAGAGCGACAATGCCTACCATACAAAGCCTCGGAAGGAGCCATCTCAATACTATAGTAATAACTATTATTATATACAAACTCTGCCAAAGCTAGATACTTCTCCCACTAGTCTCCAAAGTCTATCATACATGCACGGAACATATCCTCTAAAACTTGAATAGTCTGCTTCGACTGACCGTCGATCTGGGTGAAATGCTGTGCTAAAATCAACTCAAGTACCCAACTCCTCCTAAAAAGTTTTCCAAAATAAGATGTGAACACTAAATCTCGATATGAGATGATAGACACTGGTACCCCATGAGGATGCACCGTCTCATAAATATAGGTATGGGCCAACCTCTCAGAACTGAAAAAAACTTGAACCAGAATAAAATAAGAAGATTTGGTTGATTGATCTACAATTACCCAAACATTATCAGAACTATGAGAAGTACGAGGCAACCTAGTCACAAAATCTATAGTTATCAGTTTCTATTTCCACTCGAGAATAGGTAACCGCTGAACCAAACCACCCAATCTTAAATGCTCGGCCCTTACCTATTGGCAACATAGGCAGCGAGCTATAAAATCTACTAAGTCCTTCATCCTACCACCCCACTAGTAATTCTATCTCAAATCATAATACATCTTAGTCACCCCTGGATGGATAAAATATCTGGAACAATGAGCCTCCTCTAAAATTCATCTAATCCAGTCACCCACTCTCAACACATAAACTCAGCCACCAATCTTGATGACACCATCTAGATCAAGTGAGGTTTACTTAGCCTCACCATTCAATGCCTTTTCCTAAATCACCTTTAACCCAACACCATCAAATTAATAAACCTGAATCTACTCTATTAAAGAAAACCTAGCCTTCATTAATGCCCAAACATACCCAAGTGTCGAAATATCAAGCCTAACTATCTAGTTAGCCAAAGACTGAACCTCCAAGGCTAAAGGCCTCTCCTAGGTCAAAAGATGTGCCAAGCTACCCATGCTAGTCGACTTACTGCTCAAGGCATCCGCAACCATATTAGCCTTGTCGGGATGATAGAGAATATTTAAGTCATAGTCCTTAAAAAACTTAAGCAAATAATGGTTCTTTATATTAAGATCTCATTGGTGAAGAAATACTGAAGAATACGATGATCCGAGAAAACCTAACAACAGACTCCACATAAGTAGTGTCTCCATAACTTCAAAGTAAAAACAATCGCACGCAACTGCAAATCATTAGTAGGTTAATTCCTCTCATGGGGGTTCAACTAACGAGAAACATAAGCAATCACCTTACCCTCCTACATCAATACATCAACTAACCCAACATCAAAAGCATTACAAGAGATAGTAAATCCCATTCCATACTTGGGCAAAGTCAACATAGGAGCTGAAGTCGACAAATCCTTGAGCTTTTGAAAGCTCACCTCACAAGCATCAGACCACAGAAAAGAAATCTTCTTCTGAGTTAACTTGGTCAATGAAGCTGCGATAGATAAGAAACCCTCAATAAAATAATTTGCTACTCCAATAAAAATCTAAATCTTAATAGAAAAAGTAGGTTTAGACCAATTGCGAACCACTGCAATCTTGTCTGGATCAACCATAATACAATCCTTGGTCACCACATGACCCAAGAAAGAGACAGACTCCAACTAAAACTCATATTTAGAGAATTTAGCATACAACTTCTCATCCCCAATCTCTGGAGCACAATCTGCAAATGCTCCTCATGATCGGCCTCACTCTTGAAATAAACCAAGATATCATCTATAAATATAGTGATATAGAGATGACATACTCGTGAAATACCTGATTTATCAATTCCATAAATACGGCTGGGGCATTGGTCAACCAAGAAAATATGACCAATAACTCATAATGATCATACCATGTCCAAAAAGTTGTCTTCGAAATATCCGAAACATTAATCCTCAATTGGTAATACTCGAACCTCAAATCAATCTTTGAAAACACCGAAGCACTCTGAAGCTGGTCAAATAAATCATCAATATAAAAAAGAGGATATTTATTCTTAATTGCCATTTTGTTTAACTGTCAATTATCAATACACATACATATAGACCCATTATTTTTTAGAAACAAGATAGGTGCACCCTAAGGTGATAAACTAGATCAAATAAATCCCTTATTTAATAAATCCTGCAGCTGATCTTTTAATTTCTTTAACTCGACTGGGGCCATCCAATAAGGAGGAATAAAAATAAGTTTGGTGCCCGGCTCAGCATCAGTGTCAAATTAGACATCATAATTCAAAGACATACCTGGTAAATCCATAGAGAACACATCTATGAACTCATAAACTACACAAACAGAATCCAACAAATGAGGTGAAGCAACACTAGTATCATGAATATGATCCAAATAGGACAAGCATCACCTTTTAACCAAACATCGAGCCTGAAGAAGAGATATAACCCTCTTGGATCTCAAATAAAGTACACCCTTTCAAGCTATCCTTGACATACCCAGCGAAGCTAAAGTCATAGTCTTAACATTATAATCTATGATAGAGTGATAAAGAGCTAACCAGTTCATACCATAGATCACATCAAACTTTACCATAACTAATATAATATGATACCATATCTAATATAATATGATCTACCCAGGTCTCATGCCTAACAAAAGTCACAACAGAAAGTTGACCCTGAATCAAATAATATAGATGTAGATCTAAAACAAAGAGGGACGGTACCTGTGATGACGGCATCAGAGGCCTCTGCTTCTGGCCCGGTAGGTATAGCATAACACTGACCACATCCAACACCTAGTTGAGTAGACATACAACTACCACCACGGGTACCACTACATTAATCTCTTATCCCTCTAATAGAATTTCTACCTTTTATAGCCGATATACGAGTACCTCTGAAAAACAACTGGGTTAGTCATTGGCCATATACTAAGATGCTCGAAGAATGGACTCAATTATCTTAGTATGATCCAGCATACTCCAAAATAATGCTCCACACACTAATATCTGAGTCATAGCAAGCTGAAGAGAAACATCCAACCCTTTCACAAACTTCTGAATTTTCTCAAACTCGGTGGCAATATTTGTATTAGAATATCTAGACAAGGCATGAATCGTGCCTCATACTCTGCATGGAGCCCTTCTCTAATCGATCAAAATTATCTCTCATTTGATCCCTCAAACTATAAGACACATACCTTTCCAAAAAGGCCCCTACAAACTATTCACAAGTCATCTTTAGCGAACTAAGAGGTCGGCAACCAATAAGTGACCTCCATCATTCCCTAGCAGCATCTTTCAGCTAGTAAGTAATATAAGCAACCCTATATGACTCAAACAAACCAAGGTTATGCAACTTCTCCTGACAATATATAAAGAACTCATAGGCATCCTCACCTATATCACTACTTAACCTAGGAGGATACAAATGAGTAAACCTCTCAAACCTCTTATGATCCTTAGAAGACGTAGCGATACTCACAATATAGGAGGCATAGTAAATTAGGTTGGTTGAGAACCCATATGAAAAGGCATAATAGAAGAAGACTGAACTCTAGATCTTGAAACATCATACTCAGATACAAACGCTGAAGGAGGAACTACACTCGAAGTCTATGGAGTACCATAAATAGATATTAGTACAACAAAATGATCCATATTTAGAACTAGAGAAACACCATAAGCAGACCCTAGAACAGATAGGGGTACAACACTTAGTGCTGGAGAAACACTGGGTACACTCAAAGAAGTACCCTTCAAATAGGTCAACAAGCGAATCAGTCACCCCTTGAAGACTGGGGTAGAGGAACTCTATAGAATCGAAGTAGGATCCATATCTCCAATATGCTCATCTTGAGGCTCAAGGGAGAGTCCCCTAGTGCTATCTTAGGATGAGGCATATCTTTGTGCCCATCCTCTACCTCGAGCCCGACCACGACTGGCAACTCACCTCTAGACTGGGCTCTTTCTTTAAATAAAGGATCCTAATCTCTAGCATCCCTGGATTTAGTCTGCACCATCTATACAGAAAAGAGGGAAATATGACTTAGAACACAAGGTATGAAAAATCCTCATTATATAGGATGAAATTAGGGAAGTTTTCTAAAGATATCCTATAGCCTCTCAAAGATAGATATGTCTGTCTACGTACCGATCCACAACACTCTATTAGACAACTTGTTCTCACACTGTTGACATTAATGAAAACTTGGCACTGAAACTAATTTTTCATGACCCAAAAACCAAGGGTCATGATGACACTTGTTGCAGCAAGCCGTAACAATTAAGCCTATTGCTATAGAATGAGAAATCAATACCAAAACCAAGGCAAGACCCCTAGAATGGAGCCAAACCCCCCATACACACACATATATATACATATATATATATATATGTAATAAAGATACCAACCAAATCCCAAATCCTGGTGTTATAGTGTAAGAATAAAATAGTATAACTCGAGGTAAAAAATACATGAGATATCTAAATAGGAGCAACTCCCTTTCTCTGAATACAAGTAAGACATAGTCTAGATAAGAAAAGGTAGAAGTTAACTCCAGATACATAGATTAAATGCTACCTCGAATGGTCTCCCAGTATTTTCTGAATCAACTATCCATGTGGTGTACTCGTAGCTGTAGCTACACTGAAAGTGCGCAGTAAGGATGAGTACGGTCAACTTATTCTCAGTAGGTATCATAGGCTGACTGAGTGAAGTAGAAAAGAAATCTCATAAGCACAACTTATGGGAATGTCACCTACAAGCACAAAATGTCCAAAATAGTATCCCACACTATCGATGATAATAATTTTAATATATACACGTATAGAATTACACGTAGAGAAAAAAAGAACAAACATACAGTAAATCAATTACAAGTATAGGAAGATAGAACCAATGGATAGATATCAAGTCAATGATAGAAATTCAATCACAACATAAACACAATATATAAGGTGCAATGAAAATGATGTAATGTATGAGGTTGTCGTACAACCTCCGTATACACCTACAGAGCTAAAGCTTTCTGATGGAGGACCCGTGAGGGGTTTGTTATCCAATATACAACCAATATTCAACAGCAATATCCATAAATCCTTTCTGGCACATACATCGATAGAGGGTTTTTAAAGATGTCATATTTTCTGTCAAAGAAGCTAGTGTTTCTAGTGTTTTCAGTATTTTCACGGTGGTACTAATGTTTAGTGAATAAATATGATATGAGGATGTAATGCTCATAACCAAGCAAAATGTGAATATCCAGTATCCAACCAATATACCAACCATGCAAGCCAAAAAATCCACTCAAATCAGCAAACCATCCATGATCGACTATAATCCAGAAACCATCAAGTGAAACATGCAAGAAAATATCATTAATACCAAATAATTCCAAAAATCTTGGCTCTTTCCAACCAAAAGGAGTGTAACCAAACATACATATATCAAGACCAAACCAACAACATCATATAAGACCCCACACGGTCACATATAGCAAATAATGTCTCAAAAACCACCAAATATTATCCACATATGCCCCTATACGGGGACATAAATCACCTAACACATTTTTGTTAATACAACCCCATACCCATAGCATACTTCTACATTATTATTAACTAACTAATCTAGTCTAAAAAGGTTAAGTCATAACCTACCTCAAAAGCCAAAAACCGATCTCAAAAGCCTTCAATATGGAGCTTTTCCCCCATAAACGAACCTAGAACAAACTAAAACATTTAGATATAGAATCTATGCATCAAAAAGAAGTTAACGATACCCATATTGCCTAAATTTGAGTCGGGGTCAAAATAGACTCCCAAAATAAGGTTTAAAAAAGGGGGTAAAATTGGAATTTTTGTCCAAAATATATTTCCCTTGATTAATGAAATTCATAAAAGAAAATCCCAAGTAAAAATGGATTGAAATTGGTGTTTAAATCAAAGAAATATAATTTTTTGACCTTCCAGACCAAAATCCCCAAATTCTACTTTTTAATCCGCATTTAAACAATATTTAAATGATAAAGTTGACAAAAAATAGTTGAAATAGGTGTTTTGGTGCTTACCCAAGCTTGAAAATTGAAGAAATTTCTCAAAAGCTTGAAACCCAAGCTCCAAATCTCAAAAATGGTGAAAAAAGTGAAAAGGGGTATTTAAATATACCGAGTGCCACTAAAGCGGAAAAAGGGTCGCTTAGCGGGCAGTGCTAGAGCACCCAAATTCTGCTAAAGTGGTACCCACGCTAGGGGTGATAGTCTGCTAAATAAAACCTTAGGCCCCTTTAGCGGTGAACGCTAAAGTGCCCAAATTATTGCTTTAGCGGTACCTACTAGGCGGCCAGGGCTGCTTTAGTGCCAAAAGACCACTAAAGCGCCCTCTACTAAAGTGCCCAAGGGACGCTTTAGTGGTCACATCAGTAACTGTGCACCATATGGAGACTTGGTGATTTCCAAGTCTCCGTGAATCCCTCAGTATTCATCGAGAATCTCGAGAATACAACAGACTATGCTGCCCTATCAAATTGGATGCTCCAGACTCAATGGTGATATCAAATTTTTGAAAAGACATCATTTTCATAGAGTTGACCCCAAAACCTATTTTCACAACTTTCAAACGGAGGGTTGAAATGAGATATAAAAGCCATAAAATCATACCAGCCATGTTACCAATATAAAATTAATGTTATGGACCTGTTGGTGCAGTCCGTTTTGCCACTTGATGCACAGATCAATAAATATTGACCGATTTTAACTATAAGGCTTTTTAGGCCATCAAAAACCACAACTTCACGTATTTCACACTAAAATGCATTGGGAACCATGCCACACATTCCCACACCCCAAAAATACCACATAGACTCTTTATGCACAAAACACCAAAAATCTTGTCATTACAACAAGTTCATTGTAATTAAACAGGAAGGTGACAAGGTGAAAACACAAAAGTAGGTCAATGTAGGCTCAAATTTGGGATCAAGGGATACTTATTCTCATTTGGTCGGTTTTTTAGGCTAATCATGGACTTATTAAAACAGGACCTATGATCATTTCCTAACCAACAATCCTACAATATAGGCAAGACTAACCGCACAAGTTTTTAATTAAATGTACAAAGTGAACTAAGTAAATGCCTCACACACATGGTACAAGGTTATATTAGCAACTACTACCTATCCATTTACTGCAATGTTAAGCTTTTATTATTTTGTCCTTAATACTAATGCCATAACATGATTTAATATTGGCCACACATATATATATACACACAAAGTTCATAAAACTTTTTGGAGGTGTATTATTTTTTTTCAAACACTTAAAACACAAAAAACCATGTCGACGGAACTTAGGTTATTTATTTTTTCTAATTAGACATAACCAACATATAACACATCACAACACAATACGCTTAAATATGCCGGCTCTACTATGGTAACACACTCTGGAGAAAAGATACACGACAACAAAAACCCACAAGTAGCCTTGCTCTATCAAATAAGCATGAATTATCCCCAATGAATTAGGCCACCATAAAGAAAGATGGTTAGTAACATACCTGTGGCACATTAGGTGCGTAGATCTTATGTCAATCACAAATAACATGAATGATCACAAATGCAGAAATAACAAGACACCTTGGGTTTCTTCCCAAGCAGCACCTGATTTAATATTGTGACACGACATAAAGACCTTGATTATTCAAACTTTATCAAGGTAGATATTGTGCCATGATTTCATGGAACTTTCAATGCTTAAAATCAAAAATATGCAAGTACTTAGGTCAATTTTGTTAGATATGATGTGTTTTTATGTTTGTTTTCCAGGAGACTAGGTTTTGGAGTTGAGAAGAAAAGATAAAGAAAAGGTATAGGAGGACCACTTACGGGGCCACTTACGACCCGTAAATGGTACCTACAATGGCCGTAGGTCAACATGTAGGTGTCAAAAATAAAGTTCTGAAAGCTGGATTTTTCTCTGAGTGTCACGACACCCACTTACGGGGCCTAAATTCCACTTACTCCCATCGTAAATGCCTTTGTGGTTATACTTCTGCAACTCTAAAGTTTGTCTGACACTTACGAGGGCACCTATGACCCCCGTAAGTGGCACTTGTTGACACCTAATTTTTGCCCTCCACGTTTAAATTTAATCCTCAGTTTCTTCAACTTTTAATAAAATTGAAATATTTATTTCATCTGAATAAAAACTTTTCAAAATATTTTTTGCAACGTAATTTTATCATTTTAAATAGCGATTATATATTATCGTGTTCCATTATCCAAGATTATCTAATTTGATTACGTAAATATTTATTCTATGGAATATAAGATTTTAATTAAGGATTATTTTAAAAATAAATATAATGATTAAAATCTTGATTTTTATATAATTTATTATCAAAATAATTTATTTGGGTGAATATGTATTTGATTTTATTAAATCAAGTAGCCCGGGATTGAACGAAGTATTAATTCGTATCAAATTTCAATTGAATTTAGACAATTTATTTAATTCGATCATAATTAAAATTAAATTGGCAACAATTGCAATGCAATTGGCCAATTAATCTTTAATTTGGCCAAAATTTAAATGAAATTGACCAAGCCTAAACTATTTGGGGTTATTTATTAAATAACCCCAATTTTAACCCGTGTTTCAGAAACCCAATAATACAAATTAGTCCAACCCATTTTATCCCCCCTTTTCACAAAACATACACCATCAGCAACTCCATATCAGCCTAACTTCACCGCCCCAGGCCCAAATGCTAACCCCCAATTCATCAACCACCAACAGCCTAACAAAATTTCCTAACCTGGACCATACCACCTCTCTTTCACACAAATACGAAAGTCTCGACAACACCCATTTGATCAGTTTCAACAAACGACAAAAAGCCAAACACGATCAGCATTAACAACACCATGAACAAAGCCCACCCGACCTGAATCAGCTACAGTGCACAACCGACCGGTGACCAATCCCCGACCCGACATCCGCGTCCAGCTCAAACAAACCTGGACCAACAACAAATCCAAATGACTAAAAATGATCAAACTGCGTAAATCAAAAAATCCAAAATTATTCTTTGAATTTTGAATTCGTACTTGTATAGTACGATTCCACCTCATCCTATCCTAATCCTTTCTCTAAATTCGTTTTCCCGCCAAAATTTGAGAATATTCTAGAAGTCGACACACGATGTAAGTCCATTCATCGATAGTATAACTGAGGACGAAATTCAGTTCGGGGTCATCTATTTTTTTGAGATGAATCAACAGCCATTTGATTCAAAAGAATTTCCTACAAGAATACCCAAATTACCCTCGGAACTTTTGGTCGCACATCGATTGAGACTCAAGAATGATCTCTCAATCCCTTTTATATATAGAGAGAGCTTATTGTAGGGCAAAGAAGATAAACAAGACTTGAAGGTTGAAAAGACTCTCAAGCAAAAAGTCTCGTTTAGTTAAAATATTTGTGAAAATCATCGATTAATCTATGATTCAATTAATATAATATCTCAGAGTTGCAGTGAAGCTTTTCGGTGGTGTTCAAAATTCTGATGTTAGATCGTGGTCTCATTTTGCTACTCTAAAACAGGTAATCTTCCTTCCTATTTATTTTTGATTTTATGTCTTCCTCATCTCATTGTCATCGTTTCATCAGAGTAGTATTATATGTTGTGACTGCTTGTTGTAGAAGCCTTAGAAGACTATAGGATTCTCAATTAAGTGTTTGTTCGAAGAAGTCATTCTTACTTTTTTGTTTTCACCTTGTCGAATTTACTGGTCATTTTGTCATATGGTTTATTTTCACTGCCTCGTCTGTATAATTAAGGTTTTCATTTGAAAAACTAGTTTTCTTTTGATTATGTGACTATTTTGTTTAGTTTGAATATAGAAGAAATCCATAATTGTTAATATCTATTGGCATCCTAGAGAAAGTTTGTTAATTCATTTCTGTGCAGCTTTGTTCAATTCAATATAAGTTTGTGCAGTCCCATCTTAGTTCATTACTAGTCTATAACTGTCCTTCTTATTTTCATGCCATCGCTCAAGATTGCATTTTTATTTTCAGTAGATGTTGATTTTTGCTTGGATTAGACTCATGTTAAAATTTAAAATATTTGACATGTGATCGGTGTTCTCTTTTCACCTCGATAGATTCTTTTCTCACATAGCCTCTCTTTTCTCCGAATCAAATGCTTTCTCACCTCGACTTTTCTTTTAATTGGTTATTTTGGTTTAAATATTTTTGGATGCAATCACTGGTTCTTCATTCCAGTTTGAATGGTATTTACTATGAGCATAAGCTTATTATGTTAGCATAGTGCCCTTGTGGCTATTTTAGCTTGTTGTGTTAGTCTGAAATTTTTCTCACTGAAGATTTCAATTCGTTTTTCTTGATTGAAAGCATGGATTTTATGGTATGCCCCCAAAAAAAGAAGATGAAAAAGGGTTAAGCAACTTAAAATAGTATATTTGTGGGTTTGTTTATCCAGTTCGCTTAAAATCGTTCAAACATGCTTTAATGCAATAGGTATATGATTTCTCCTGAACACCGATTGCTTGTGAAATATTTAATTTTTTTTGCTTTTTGTAGCTGTGGTCATTTTAAAGAAGCTCGTAACAGATGTAATTGGTCTTTCCTTTGTTTAGACGTTACTCATGAATTTCTTTTTCTCCTACATCCAAAAGACTAGTTCTTGAATCTGTTTGACCATCTTTAGAAAATGTTGGATTAGTTGAAATGTGAGATTTTTTTAATATATAACCTTTCTTTGTTTAACTGATATGGATTTGTGTCTGTGTCATATTTTTTTTTATTTATTTCAATCCTTTAGTTGACCATGAACTAGTTCCCTTTATATTTCCTTCCCTTCCTTGATTAATCGCGTGCTAACCACTGTTAATTTGCCTATTTTGATTGAACTTGTTTGAAGTGACATGAATATGTCTTACTATTTTCAATCGGCTTTTGATTATTTAAGATCCATGTCAAGTTGCCAATTTTTGGTTAAATTTGCACTAGTTTCCTTTAGTTTTCTCTATCTTTGATTGACCATGTGTTAGCTCCCTTTACTTTATTTTCCTCCATCCTTTCTTTATTCGATTATGTACTAATGTACTTTATTTCTTTTTTCTTTCTTTGCATGAAAATCGCTTGAGTCCTACAAGGACTCTTTCCCTCTTGCATATTCATAACGGGCTAATGAGGCCCATCTTATTGAGACGGGCCTGAAGGAAAGTCTAAAAGTCAGTCGCATGGCATACGGATTCAAGGAGGCGGAAGGAGGAAAATGGATTAAAATTCCATCTTTGAAGCGGCAAAGAGATTAGAAAGTCTCTTTTTATTTATTTATTTATTTATTTATTTATTGTTGTCTTTTATTTATCTATTTATTAATCTATTTAGTTACTTATTTATTCATTCATTTGGAACTCGAAGCCAAAGTTATAAATTTAATACAGGTGGAGCAAATTTGGGCTAACGGGCCTGAAAAAATAGTTTAGGATAGGTTATGGTCCGAAAGCCTAACTAGATTAGGACGGAGTTTATCAATTTGGGCTCGATAGCCTAAGTCCCTTTATTTCTCCCTTTCCCCTTTTTCCTTTATAGTTATTTCTTTATGTTTTTGCGAATCTAGTTAAACCCCTAACTAAGTCGCTAAAAAATTGATTTTGCAAAACTTCTAAAATATTCCTTAATCAATTTCCTTTTCAACGAATCGATCCTTTTTTAAGTTAGTCAAAAGATGTTTTCAAACAGTCCGGATAACTGCAAGTTAGCGGACATTTTAGGTGCCTTAAACATTACTAAAACGTTAATAGGAACCACTTACTCAAAATCTTCGAAACTTAAATGATTTTTCTATTTTGGATCATTTGAAGAACTTTATAAAGGTTTCTTAATTCCTTTCCAAAATTAAGTGACGACTCAAAATAAGTCAAAATTTTTGCAAAACAGAAATGGTGACTCTGGTGGGGATATTTTAACTAGGTTTTAACCAATTGTTTGATTTCGTCTTTTGACTATCTGTTTAAATTGCCTATGTGTTTATATGTTTCGACTCTGGGAAGTTTAATTACCGCATCTCATGACATATTCCTACAATAATTTATTAAATTATTTTGGGGTTTTATGGATGTCCCAACCTCTATTGTTCAATTCTAAATAAGGTGTTGAAAATCCAACAGTTTATTAGCATGTGAGTCATCTGATGGCTATTCGTATTTCCAAACTCGAGTTGTATGCTTGGAAACCTGGTTTAAACCCACTTTGGACGCCTAGGATAGAGCAAAATCAAAACTCTATTTTAGACATGAACCTAGGACGACCCAATACCCGAGGGGTGTTGGGCTCATTAGAAAACTTTTCCTACGTCTATTAACCCTGAGTCAATTACAGATGAACTATATTTATGTGTTGAAGAAAATATATGTTTTTCTAATCCAATCCAATATCTTTTAGGGGTCGGGAGATGGCTTGCATTAATTACTTTCGTGTAAGGATGCCTCAATCCTACACCAATTGAGGAAGGAATTGAAGCACGCCAAGCAAGAACTTGATCGAGCACAGTTATACAGCAATCACTTGATCATCAATGGATATTTCTAATAACAAGAAGTGGACAAATCTAAGAGGGGGAAGGCCGACAGAAGAAGCATTCAGGAATTAGTATTTTCTATCCTCTGTGCGGCACATTATTCTTTTTCTCATGTTATTTCCCTTTCCCTAAAGATTGTATCCCTTTTGTGCAACTTTTGTATGAATTTATGCCATTTATGTATATCTATGGAAATTGGGAGATAATGCATTGGCTTTAAAAGAGCATATATTTTCTTCAAAATTCATCAGGCCTAAACCCTTGGCTCAAAAAGGGTCACCCTAGTTAGGATATGCACTATTTATAACTACCTTATGTGTTTATGTGTGCTTGTTTGGGTCAAAGACAAATTCATCCACTATGCTCCCATGGATCAGTCTGTCTGTGGCACCAACAACTTTATGTGGTTACTTCTTGTCAAGTATCTTGTATTACTTGTAAGATATGGAAACTAACAAATCTGTCTTTGAGATATTTTACTTTATAGATAATACAAAACTACTTCATGTTGAAATAAGCTGGCAGAACATCCTTACTTGAACAGATCATAAGCGCATAAGATTCCACACCCTAATCATCATTCAAACATAACTGGAAGTGATGAAGAAAATGCATTGACCATCAGGGACACTGTAATAGCAGAACAAAGTGAGATGATTGCCGAACTAGCGAGAAAATTGAAAATACTTCAGGAGGAGATGAATCGTACACGAGACTTGGCTAACCTGGCCATCACTGTTAATGTTCCCACTCCAGGAGGGCACAAGACTCCACTCCAAATTCCTTCCCTCAGTACGCCTGTTCTCAGGGACCATCCAAATAACACATCGTCCATCTCCGCTCCTCAACTTACCTAAAACACCAATCGAGAAAATAATCAAGATGCTTACCATCGACAAAATTCATCCCTAACCCCATAAAATCCATTTCCAAATCCACAAAATTCATTCCTAAATTCCTAAAACCCGCTTCCAAATCCACAAAATTCACTCCCAAATCTACAAAAGTCATCCCCAAATCTACCAAATCCATTTCCGAATCCACAAAATTCATTTTCAAATCCGCAAAATCCTTCTCAGATCCCACCAAACTACTCTTAAATTCCACAAAACTTTTCCAATTTCCAAAACGTCCACCCCACCTACCACCCAACCTTTTCTTATCCTTAAAATCAAGCTAACCTTCCAAATCCCTCTCATGTCATCATATCCCCTGACGTCTACAATTCCTTTCCCAATTCCGAGATAGACCATTATGAGGAGAAGGAAAAAGAGTAAAGGACTGAGCATGAAATGAAGTTATTGGCTATGAATAAAGAGATTATGAGGATCAACGCATCATATGGGGAGGGGTACACTGATGGTCTGGGTTACGATGATCTATGTGTTCACTTTGGAGTAGATCCATCGAAAGGATACAAGGTCCCTAAATTTGAAGTGTTCGATAGTACTGGAAATCCAATAGCCCATCTGAGAAGGTATTGTGATTAAATAGTGGGAGTAGGAAAAAATAAGGCATTATTGATGTGCTTATTCAACCGAAGCTTAAGCAGAGAAGCCTTAGATTGGTTCACATCTTAAGAGCTAAAAAGATAGACTAGTTGGAGAGCATTAGCTAAAGATTTCCTTGATAGTTTTTCATTTAACATTGAAATAGTCCTTGACCGATACTCATTAGACTGGATCAAGCAGAAGAATAATGAGTGTTTCCAAGACTATGCCTTCCGTTAGAGAAAAGAAGTGGCCAAGGTACAACCTCTCATGTCTGAGGAAGAGATCGTGTCTGTGTTATCTCACACTGAGGAGGGAAAATATTACGTTAGGATGGTATCCATAGTTAGGGCAACTTTTGTAGATTTGGTAAAAATTAGGGAATCGCTAGAGAAAGGCATTCGAATAGGAAAGAATGTCAAAACCCCAACATCATCTGAATCTTCTACATTCTCAAAGAAGAAAAGAAAGGTTGTGACTATGGTCTCTAATAATTTTATGGATAAGTTAAAGAAGAAATTAAAGCCGAGGAATATTCTTTCCTCACCTCCATTATCAAGTTTTCAGCTTGTATTCTATGCCCAATCCCAATACCAAACTCCGCTTCCAAATATTTTACCTCAGTGCCAAGTTCCACAGCCAAATTATTAGTCTCATGTTTAAGCTATTCTTTAAAACAACCAAATAAATGTCCAAGCGGCTCCAAACTATCATCAAGTACCTCCACCTGCTAATCAAAATCAGTATAACCCCCCACGTATAAACCTCGAAAAGAAGCCTCCTATAAAATTCACTCTATTAGCTAAAAGTCGTACCCAACTCTTCGAAAGATTGATGAAAGCTGGTTATCTATAGCCTATTCCACCAAAGCCTACCAATCTGAATTCCCAATTATTTCAGGCTGATCAATTCTGTGCTATCATTCAGGAGTGCTCGGGTATAGTACTGAAGATTGCATCAATTTGAAATACAAGATTCAAGACTTGATTGATCAGAAGATCATCACTCTTCAGGCGCCGACACCAAATATCACCAGTAATCTATTTCCTAATTAGGAGGGAGCCACGGTTAGTATGATCAAAATAGGAGGCGAATGGGTATCTAGCAAGACTATTTCTAAGGTGGATTCGTAAGATTCCAAAAAGACAGAAGGAGTGCAAAAGATTGAGAAAGTCGTGGCTGCCTTAAGTATCTTAAGTGGCAATCTGGAAGAAATTATTAAGCCCATTATGGTCCCAAGGAAAGCATCTAAGTATGGGTAGGCTACCAGCTGATAGAGGAGATGAGTTTGAGGATAAGCTAAAGACGAGTCTGCCTAGATCCTTGCCGCTTCTGTACCAGTCATTTCCCATGCGCGAGATATCAAATGATGATGGTGTTGGGGATGGGAAAGGAAATCTATTCAAGGGATGTAATGTTGTACCAGAAAATTTCTCGAAGTCCAGTGGGGTCAAGAAGGTTGCACCAGGAGAGGCTTTACAAAACTGGACTTCCACTCCACTCATAACCCATCACCCATCGTGGTAGATAAAAGGGAAATTACTAGTAATGTTTAAAATTGGTGATGATCCAGAGGAGGCCCCGTGATCCACCCTTTTATGTCTCAAACTTCCTTTTCGTGTTTTACTTCTTTAAAAAAGGCATAGGCCTACATTTGTACGGGTCATGATCCAAAGTTTTAATTTATTTTCCAAAAGGCCTCCTTTTATTTATGAATTTATTTTTAAAATATGATTATATTATTGTCCTTTATTAGCTTGTTATCATCTAACTTGGATTATTTCAAAAGGGTAATTTAAAGTCTGTCAGTGTCATGTCATGTCAGGGGTTAGACGAACAAAGCAAGGGGAATGATGATGCACGAAAAAGGTGATGAGGAGAAGTTAGTGGAAGATATAGAGGAATTCAAAAATGGAAAGAAGCCTAACCTGGAGGGGTCCTAATCCTACCTAATATTGATGGTCAAGAGTGGACCAAACCAATCAATTCTGATGCGGTAAAGAGATACTGTGTCTGAAAGATGTTTTAGTTTCCTTGGCTTATTTGTAATCACTTTTATGATAGTATCTGCTATATGATGTGCAATTGCGTAGAATCCATTTCTTTTATATACGAACTACGTTTGACCTGAATTCATAAGAAAAGGATACGTAGGCGGCCTATGTCGGCTTCGGTCAATCCCTTAGGATACTTTATCCCTTATTTTTATGTATGAACTATTTGATGACCTGAATTCCTAAGAATGGGATACGTAGGCGGCCTATATCGTCTTTGGTCAACCCATTAGATTTTTCTATATATCCTTAGTGTAGTCCAAAACTACGTTTGACCTGATTCCTGCTTCAATGGGATGCTTAGGTACCCTAACGGCTCGGTCATATAACCCCAAGAAATGGAAACTGGGGCAGAATTTTCGAGAAGGAATCTCAAAAATTCATAAGAGAAAGATCATCACCCAACATAGAAAACAGAGACTAACAAAGGCTTCAGATCCTCTCGAGCTGAGATCATATCAAACAACTTCAAATTGGGGAAGAAATTTTGAGGAAGGCCTTAAAATTTCCACCAAATACTGGAATATATTTCAAATTCCCTAGCACCAGAGGTCAAAGTCAAACTTTCGAAGTCACTAACTACGATAAAGTCTAGGTAGACTCAATTTTCGGCTATGACAGAACTAGTTGAAGAACCCTCCAATAATGATGATGAGTTTTGGAAATCCTCCATCGGATATTGTCAAAACCAAGAGGAAGACGTTTGTTGAGCTAGTACATGACATGACTGGCATAGATTTTCTAGATCTTTTACAGAAGTTTTGAAACTAGTTTTTTAAATTAAGACAATTTTCAAAAATCTTTGAAAATCTTTTTACTTAGTGATTACCTAGGCATCTATTGGGAAGGGGAGTCTAGGTGGAAGTCCCAACATGATGGAGTACCCGAAAGATGGAGAGGAGCAAACCAAGGATCGAACAAGGTCAACACGGAGTAGTTTCACTCAAAACTAATCAATTTTTCTGTGGATGCAGGGATCAATACACAAAAATGAGTCTTTTTCAAAAAAACTCAAGCAATTTGGGAGCCACACCAGAGTATATAATGCTCAAGAACGGTATTTTTGGGTAGCCCCGAAAAAGGGGTTTAATACCCATTTATCGAGGGCCTTTTTAATTGTCTATCTCATTTCTTGAGATCATGAAGGACAAACAAAGGCTTCATATCTTCTATATGAATATTATACTTAGAATTTTTCTAAAACATAGTCACTACCAAAAGCGACTTTGCGTCTACTAAATATTTACCTTGAGTGCAGGTACATTCAAGGAAGTTGGAACAATAAATACAATAATCAAAGGATCACTCAATAGGAGAAAGAACAGAAATTCATCCTCAAAATTCGCTTTGAAGAGAAGCAAATGGTATTTGAGTAATCCCTAAATAAGGGTTTTGCCCTATTTACTTGCATCCGGTGGATTTGCTGTTTAATCATTTCTTCAAAAAGAGAAGATTAATAGCAGAATAAGTCATTCGAATTATTATGCTTAGTATTTGTCATTAAACTATCATAAAGCTTGACTTTGGTCGCCAGTGAGAGTGACAATGTGTCTACTAATTGTCTACCTTGAGTACAAGTACATGTAGAAATAAGATGTAGAAAAACCAACTCAGGTGAAACTATTTTCAAATCACTGAAAGAACTATTTCATATCATCTCATTATCGAGAGGGCCACTATATCTAATATCTGTTGACACACAAGATATCATACACTGGCGTCAAGGATATCATCATCATCAATATCTTTTGACACATGAGATATCATACACTGGTGTCGAGAATATCATCATCATCAATATATGTTTACACGCAAGATATCATACGTTGGCATCGATGATATCATCATCTAATATTTATTGACATGCGAGATATCATATGCTGGTTTTGAGGATATTATTAGCATTAAATATCAGATGACACACGAGATATTATATGCTGGAATCAAGGATATCATCAGCATTAAATATCTGATGACACGCGAGATATCATACGCTGGCGTTGAGGGTATCATCTGCATTAAATATCTGATGAAGCATGAGATATCATACGTTGGCATCGAGGATATCATCTACATTAAATATCTAATGAAGGGTATCATCTACATTAAATATCTGATGACGCACGATATATCATACGCTGGCGTCGAGGGTATCATCAGCATTAAATATCTGATAACGCACGAGATATTATACGCTGGCATCGAGGGTATCATCTATAAGTCATATTATTTGAAATAGGATAGTGTGCAAGATTACCTATGAGTTGATAGTCCATAGGTCATCCGTAAGCCGCAACTACATTCTAACAGGATAGTGTGCAAGGTTACCCAAAGATCGATAGTTTAAAGGTCATCCATAAGTCAAAATTAAATCCTTACCGGAGAATATGCGAGATTATCAAATTGATACGTCTACGGGTTCTCTATAAGCCGTGTCATATCCAGGATCGATTACGTGCAGGATTACCCAAGGACTAGCAATTTGAGAGATATCTATAAGTTGTATTGTATCCAAGGTCGGATGATGTGCAGGAATACCTAAGAGCTAGCGATTGAAGGAATATTTGTAAGCCATCTCTTATCCAAGATCGGATAATATGCAGGATCACCTAGAAGCTAGCAATTCAAAGAATATCTATAAGTCGCATCATATCCAATATCAAATGATGTGTAAGATTATCCAAAGATTGTCAATTCAAGGAAAATCTCTAAGTCGTATCAATACAAAAGATGAGCAAGACTTATCTGAGATCATATGCCAAGAATTATTGGCAATAACCAAAGAGTTTATCATACAACCATCATTATAGGTGGCCAAAGGGTTGCCGCATCAGCATATGATTGCACGGTTGCAGGGACCGTTCTGTGTAAAGTGTCGTAGGTGTACAAAAGGACCACCCAACTTTGAAGGCATATTCAATCGACAAACGAGATAATTATGTAACAACCAAGAGGGTTGTTGTGTCTGTAGTTGCAAGTTATTTCCTTCCAAATAGGTACATAAAAGGATGACTTCGCTGTTCAGGCGACAACTCATGTGGAGATATGAAAAAGACTATATACCACTTTTGTGAATTTTGTTTAGCACTAACAATTTTTGTTTGAGACATTATGGAGAGCATCCGAAGGGATGAAAATCTCAAAACAAAACCATAGGTGCAGACGACCAAAAAAGATGCAGCACAATGTGGAACTCTTTCTTAGCAGCAAAATAGGACATAGTCTAGATAAGGACATCAAACTCTTTGGATGTGAGCTAAAGAATGATCACCACCACCATCCAACCATACCCCTGTTAGAAGGTATGTGGTTATTCTAGGATATTCTAGTTTCAGTTTTACCTTTAGGATATTCTAAAAGCATACCAAGGATAATCTTCCCTTTCTTTCAAATTCGGGTGGCAATACACTCAGAGTTTTAGAAATTATGTCCAAGTAGTTCTTGCCTATGGATGTGAAGGATCCCACATTCATGGTTGAGAGGTTATGTAACACCCTGAATCTGGTACCCGAAACGTTATATGGTGCTCATGACCCCGAAGGACCACAAGCTAACCCATGACTGATATCAATAACTGAGCACTAAATAATAAATAGTAAATATGAAGAATATAAGATGCAAGTCCATAAGGTTCAAAACTAAAATAATACTGGATATAAAACAATGTCTGTAATGGGGTATAACAATACCCCAAACTGAAATAAACTATCTGAAATATGCTATAGTCTGAAAGCCTCTAAACTGTCTAAAATCTGGGGAGTTAATGGGATATGTCCCCAACTGACTCCAAACTACTAAAATAATAAAGAAATAAAATAATCATGCTATTCCTGAATCATGAGGACTTACTACTAGTCTGGCTGTTGAACGTCTGATCTACTAAGAATGCTCGGGAGCTCGTACTTCTAAACCTATGGTATAAAATACTATAGCGCAAATGCACCAATATGATTGAATATACTAGTATGCAAGTAAGGTACGATGGATACAATGGGTTTATATGCATGAACAATACTTACTGACTATATACATGAATAAGGGAATACATGTATGAATACGTAACTGTAACTGAGGTCGTGATAATACTAAATACTGATGTATTGACATCTGAGTTTACTAATACTGGGATACTGAATAGCTGAGTCTATTGACAACATGGATTTACTGAGTTTATGGGTAACCGATATATGAGGTTACTGGTACTATATTACTGATAACTGATAACTAAGTATACTGATACTGAAAAACTATCTAAGTTCTTTATTGGACTGGGTGACTGTATCTGACAGTCCTAAATCAGAAAAACTATCTAAGTTCTAGACTGAACTGGATGACTATATCTGACAGTCCTGATTCTGATGGAACTAGCTGAGTTTCATACTGAGCTGAGCGACTGTATCTAATATTCCTGATATTTGTAGAACTAAACTAATTCCTATTATTGAGATTGAATTTGAAACTGAGATTGTAGAGGGTAATTATCTAATCGATATGCCCTAAATCTAAACTGGTGGGGTCCAACCTATAACCCCAACTGGAAGGGTGTCAGTACCGTGCCACGGGTAAAGACAAGCTGTGAGTAAACCCTCTCTGACAGGGAGCTCTTCCATCAACCCCTTATGTAAGGAACACTCAAATAAGATGTATAGTCTCTAGACTCATAAGGGTACATCTCAACCTATGTTGGCTACGTAGTTCTGGAATGCAGGGATTGCTACTAAAGATCACACCCTCTACAAACTGACAGTGTGTGTCCTCATCCCTGGGTTCACTCGGTGCTGAATCCTGATGATAGGCGAATTTACACGCCTATATCAATATATTTTGCCCATATTTTAGCCTAGTTTTGAGAACAAATTATATATTTCATGCACTTTTAGTCCTTTTTCCTATAAGTGAGCTAACAAACATGATTAGCAAAGTTTCAGGTATAAATGATGCAGAAATCAGCATTTTATGGCTTACTTGACGCTAAAGAAAGCTCACGAAGGAAGGAAAGGGAGTTTGGACGCCTAAAGGACCAAAAGTGATGCATGGGAAATCTGTCCCGGGCTAAAACAGCATTTCTGAAGACTTTGAGGACTTGCAGTAACTTATTTGGATTAGGATAATAATACATTAACCTAGTATAATTGGGTTAAGTATTTCATTAGTTTATTTGGATTTGGATAATGTTACATTAACCTAGTACAATTGGGTTAAGTATTTCATTAGCTTAGTAGGATTTGGTTAAGTATTTCATTAGCTTAGTAGGATTAGGATATGGGTATTATAAATACCCTATCATGCTATACATCTTCTAAAATTCCTCCCTTAGTGGAGAGATTCAACAATCTTCTATTCAACAATTAATCTTCTTCCATCCCTCTCTTCTTCCACCACAACAATTCTACAACTCTTCTAATCTTTCCATTAATCTTATTTTCTTCTATTCTTAAAACCCGCAATAAGAGAACCGTTACCACGCTAAGGAATCACGCCTCACGCCTATCACTCGAGCTACACGCAATTAACCAATATTGTGATATAATAACAATGTCAATCGTGATCTCCTTCGCATTCATGGGTAACTAAACCTCTCTGTTGGGGTTATGGAAGCCAACTGAGTTACTATCTATTGCTATGAGTTTGTGAGTTTATGACACGTACACTTCTTATATCATTATTCTCTTCATCTTAATGCAAATTCTTGTGGCTGCAGACGCATAGAATAACGCCAGTATAACATTTAACTTGTTCGAAAGAAAGGTTATCTGTCTGGAAAAAAGATAATGTCAAGGTAGTAGGACACCCTTTCCTATTAAAAAGCTAGTGCCTAACTGGACTAACCTCTTGGAGAATTCGTACCGTTAGACACGCTTTAAGCTCGAAAGAGTTAAAGTGAAATAATCCTTGAATAGGTCGAAAGACGCCTGGATTTACCATCGAATACAATTCTCTATAAGCACATACATGTCTGGATTCAACACACTCATAGCCAATAGAGACGTATAACTCAGAAGGTGGACATAACCACAACTCCTCAATTCTCATTGTTTCACAACCTACGAAACATTCTTTTCTTCTTACTTTGCTATTTTCAGTTTTGCTTTAATAATTTGGTTACACATTGCAATCCCCCCTCAATACGAGACTTGCACTAAAAGTCTAGTAACCGTTGCTTACTTGTTGGCCAAGCTATTCCCTACGTAAGTACTCTTTTGTTCTTCATCCATTTTTCGTAAGTACTACGTTGCTATGCCTATTATGAATTGCTATATCTTGAAGAAGCATTGGTGATATTCATGTGTTTGAATTGTTGATACACAACCAAGTGAGTGAACATATACGTTAGGATGCTCTTAACTTGTTTCCAACTTGAATTTGATTTTGATGTATTGTCATACTCTTGCGGAATTGCTATAGTCATTAACATTGCATAATCTTATCACTTGAATACTTACATGTTGGAATGAATTGTTCATCGGAATAAGACTTATAGTGGCCTACCGACATAGGCGGTTGTGATTATTGATAGATACTATACCTTGATGTAATCCCTATGTAGTAGTATTGATATAATCTTACATGCAAGTATTGCCAAGAGTACAAGAAGTATGACTCACTGATTTTATTGTTGGAATAGAGCACCTAAAACGTATGTCGATGAAGTCTGAGTAATCGACCACTTTCACTTCACTAGTTGGTGCCAACAACCTAAGTGTGGGGTGGTACCTCCACTGCTTGTTCATAGATTGTATCCATTGAGATGATGCTAACATGACTCTATTGAGATCTCAGGTACAATGGCACCAAAAGGCAAGGCAAAGATAAGGCTACCACTTCACAAAAAGAGCAAGGAGAACCCTCCTCGATGCAAACACTTCGACTCACTCTTGGAATTAAGTGGGATACTTATAAGGAACTTCTAAGGATGACGACTCTGATGATGATTCCGACGCAAGGGGTATGACTCCAGACATAGAGGATGAGTCCGACTAACCAGGTTCTTCTTATTTATTTTCCACTGAGGACAGTGTGTCCCATTTAAGTGTGGGGTGGCGGTATTGCATGCTATAATTCTCTATTTGCATCTATGTTTGTTTACTTTGTTTTTGTTTGTGTTTCGTTTTTAAGTTTTTTTGAGTAGTTAAGTTTTTTTAGTAGTAAAATTTTTTTTTAGCTTCGCATGAAATTATTCTAATAGGCAGCATGAGATTATAACAAGAGTTTGTGCTAGCATCATGACTATTGAGACGTTTAGGCTCTAGTTGTGACTCATTATGTGATATTGTGTGGTTCAATTCCTTCACTTGTTGGGTCGAGAGTCTATATTACTTCCAATCAAGTCGACCATGTGCCTTGTGTGTGTGAGATAATAGTATATTCTATGTTTGTGGCTGATGCTAGAACTTGCCTGGTATGTATGCAAAGAGAAAATAAGGAGTGTAAGTTTAGGAGATGATTTAGGCATTTATTTGGCAACCTACATATGTTTACCTTCGTTTTACCTACCCTTGGACATCATCCTAGTTAAACCCTTTTGAGCCTTTAGCCTATTTCTTTGACAACCTCGTGTGTAAGCCTAATCCATTTTTTTAAGACCGTAATTTGATCCAAATTCCTAAGTGCTTTAAAGTGAAAAAGTCATGTGACAACAAAAGAGGAAATTAGGTGAGTATGATGCTTTAAATTGTAATGGTGCTTGAATGTGTTATGAAAAAGAAAGTGCTATCATAAGAGGTATGTTGAAAAAAGAAAAAGGGAAAAGAAAGCTGAAAAGTGAGTTATGCTTAAAATTGAAAAACAAAAGAGGAGAACAAGGGTGGTAGAATAAAAGAAAGAAGAAAGGTTGAAAGAAAAAAAAATGTCAATGATACAATGTGATGTATTAAAGTGCTTAGGAACTTAGTCACTATTTCTGGCCAAAATAGCTGATCCTACCCGTCCCTTAGCCTAAATTACAACCATCAAAAGACCTACTTGATCCTAATCTTAACATTCTGACATTTAGTGGAGTAGTACACTAAGGGCAAGCCTATGGTCATCAGTTGCTACATATGAATTCTTTGTGAGAGTGAGAGCAAGGATATTTTGATACCCATGTTTGAAAAATATGCTATACTTGTGAGTGACTATGGGTAATATATTGTGAGACACACATGGTTGATGAGTTTTGGATAGTTGTGTACGATTCTTTGTGCCTTGACTTTTGAATATGAGTTAACCACCATCACGAGTCTATGCTAGAGGTTAAATGGTTTCTACTAATGATCAGAAAACTACTCTTTGTTGATAATTATTGTGCTTGTCTTGACGAATGTTTTGTGTTGTTGCTGTGAAACCCTAAGTTGATGTTTAGAGGGACATGATATTTTGTTCGAGGACGAACAAAGCTTCAAGTGTGGGGTGTTGATGATAGGCGAATTTACACGCCTATATCAATATATTTTGCCCATATTTTAGCCTAGTTTTGAGAACAAATTATATATTTCATGCACTTTTAGTCCTTTTTCCTATAAGTGAGCTAACAAACATGATTAGCAAAGTTTCAGGTATAAATGATGCAGAAATCAGCATTTTATGGCTTACTTGACGCTAAAGAAAGCTCACGAAGGAAGGAAAGGGAGTTTGGACGCCTAAAGGACCAAAAGTGATGCATGGGAAATCTGTCCCGGGCTAAAACAACATTTCTGAAGACTTTGAGGACTTGCAGTAACTTATTTGGATTAGGATAATAATACATTAACCTAGTATAATTGGGTTAAGTATTTCATTAGTTTATTTGGATTTGGATAATGTTACATTAACCTAGTACAATTGGGTTAAGTATTTCATTAGCTTAGTAGGATTTGGTTAAGTATTTCATTAGCTTAGTAGGATTAGGATATGGGTATTATAAATACCCTATCATGCTATACATCTTCTAAAATTCCTCCCTTAGTGGAGAGATTCAACAATCTTCTATTCAACAATTAATCTTCTTCCATCCCTCTCTTCTTCCACCACAACAATTCTACAACTCTTCTAATCTTTCCATTAATCTTATTTTCTTCTATTCTTAAAACCCGCAATAAGAGAACCGTTACCACGCTAAGGAATCACGCCTCACGCCTATCACTCGAGCTACACGCAATTAACCAATATTGTGATATAATAACAATGTCAATCGTGATCTCCTTCGCATTCATGGGTAACTAAACCTCTCTGTTGGGGTTATGGAAGCCAACTGAGTTACTATCTATTGCTATGAGTTTGTGAGTTTATGACACGTACACTTCTTATATCATTATTCTCTTCATCTTAATGCAAATTCTTGTGGCTGCAGACGCATAGAATAACGCCAGTATAACATTTAACTTGTTCGAAAGAAAGGTTATCTGTCTGGAAAAAAGATAATGTCAAGGTAGTAGGACACCCTTTCCTATTAAAAAGCTAGTGCCTAACTGGACTAACCTCTTGGAGAATTCGTACCGTTAGACACGCTTTAAGCTCGAAAGAGTTAAAGTGAAATAATCCTTGAATAGGTCGAAAGACGCCTGGATTTACCATCGAATACAATTCTCTATAAGCACATACATGTCTGGATTCAACACACTCATAGCCAATAGAGACGTATAACTCAGAAGGTGGACATAACCACAACTCCTCAATTCTCATTGTTTCACAACCTACGAAACATTCTTTTCTTCTTACTTTGCTATTTTCAGTTTTGCTTTAATAATTTGGTTACACATTGCAATCCCCCCTCAATACGAGACTTGCACTAAAAGTCTAGTAACCGTTGCTTACTTGTTGGCCAAGCTATTCCCTGTGGGATCGATACCCAACCCAGGTTGGGTTCTATATTTGCTACTTTACACTCCTACGAGAACTGTAGATTGAGCGTTATCAAAAATTGGCGCCGTTGCCGGGGAATACGAGTGTCAATTAAGTTCGTGATAATTACTAGACCCTTTGGTCAAAGATTCTCGTACTTTTACTTTTAGTTGTTGTTTTTATTTACTGCAGGTTTGTTCAGTGCATCAATGGAAGCACAAGCAGCATTTGAAAGGATGGCTGCTCAACAGGAACAAGCAAGATTGGCTGCCCTTGCCACTGCCCAAGTACACCAACAAAACATTAATAACCCTGGGCGAGCAACAAATCCTGACGATGAAGATTTAGGTGATGACGAGTTACTAAAACCTAGGCGTGATGCTGAAATTATAACACCTACCAACCGAAGAGGTCGACAAGCTCGGTTTAGGTATGATCGCCAACCTATGCAGCCAGCTTTCGACGATGATGATGATGATCTTGATGGTGCCGGAGCCACTGGGGCCATAATTCCACCACCATTAGCGCCCGGAGCCAAGTTCAACATCACAAGCACCATGATTCAGTTATTGCAACTCAAGGGATTATTTGGTGGACTAGCAGGCGATGATCCGGATATGCATCTCATCAACTTTATTTCTACATGCAAGTCGTTTGACAATCCTGGTGTTGGTCATAATGCAATTCGATTACGTCTATTTCCATTGTCTCTGTCTGGGGAGGCAACACTATGGTTGAATGGGCTGACTCCTGATTCTATTACAAATTGGAGGCAATTGAGAGACGCTTTCCTAGAAAGATTCTTTCCGTCATCCAAGAGGGCGCAATTGAGAGATGAAATCAGCAACTTTCGTCAGCCTCCCACTGAAGCTCTTCATGAAATATGGGAGAGGTTCAAGACAAAGATAGCGAGGTGCCCAAACCATCACATGACCAATGTTCACCTAATGGAGATCTTGTATAGAGCCTTGAATTCAATAACTAAACCAGTGGTGGATAACGCAGCTGGAGGATCTTTTATGGTCCTCACTTTTGGTCAAGCAAGCAATATGCTAGATCGTACGATGAAACAAAGTAGAGCTTGGCATACGAGGGATTCTAAGGTAGCAAGCCCCACTTTATCTATTGGCATAACTGCAGACCAAAGAAGAAGAGAAGAAGAACGTGATCAAGATATAACGCATTTGAAAACATAAATGGATCTTCTTACAAAGCATTTATTATCAGGGAAGACTGAAAAAGTGAAAGTTATTGCGTCAAAAGGAAGAGACGAATCTGATTCGGAAGATGAGGCCAACTACTTGAACAATCAGGGGGGTTTCCACGGGAATGCCCAAGGAAACCAAGGTCGGAACTATTATGATAAATCTGGAAACAAGGACCAAGGTAGTTGGAAGAACAAGAATGAAAAGAGTGGTTTGTACGTTCCCCCTGGTAGACGTGACACCACCACATCTAATTCTGGAAGTATGGAAGACATGATGGCTAAATTATTGAAAGGAGTGGAAGCAACGAGCGCGGGAGTAACAGAGGTAATCAATGATTTACCCTCCATGAAACAGTTAGTTGATTCACATTCCACTTCTATCAAGCAAATAGAGCAGCAATTGAGCCAACTTTCAGCAGCACTCAATCAAAGAAAGGCCGACACTTTACCTAGCGATAATGTGCCAAACCCAAGGAATGACGGGTCATGCATGACCATCACTACCAGAAGTGGTAAGGTGCTAAAAACTTCAGCAAAAGGCTAGCAAGTGGTTGACGAAGTTACGGACATGGATGACAACACAAAAGGAGAAGATGCCGCAGCACCCACTCCTGACATCAAGGACGCCACATCCAGCATGGTGCAACCTGAAAAAGTGGAAAAACGGAAGCAAGAAGAGAAGAAAACCATGGATAGAACACTTCCATACCCACCACCACCTTTTCCCCAAAGATTGAGGAAGGTGGCGGATGACACAAAGTTCAGCAAATTCATGACTATGTTAAAGCAGCTGACCATTAATGTTCCTTTGGTGGAGGTACTTGAACAAATGCCTGGATATGTGAAATTTATGAAGGATCTTTTGACTAAGAAGCGGGCAGCAAGTTATGAGTTGAAAGAAGATGTGCATCATTGTAGTGCAATTGCTACCCGATCGATAGTTCAGAAGAAGGCCGACCCCAGAGCTTTCACTATTCCTTGCACCATAGGATCTTTGAATTTTGCCAAAGCATTGTGCAATCTAGGTGCTAGCATAAATTTGATGCCACTATCCATCTACAAGAAGTTGGGGCTAGGCGATCCGACACCAACCAATATGAGGCTCGTGATGGCTGATAGGTCTGTAAAAAGACCTGTGGGTATCTTGAATGATGTGTTGGTGAAAGTTTCTTCATTCATCTTTTCTGCAGACTTCGTTATTCTGGATTGTAAGGAGGATTCTGAAGTTCCCATAATCCTGGGACGTCCTTTCCTTGCAACCGGAAGCGTGCTTATTGACATGAAAGATAATGAGCTTTTGTTTCGAATTAATGACGAAGTAGTACGGTTTGATATATGCAAAGCCATGAAGCAGCCCAGCGATATGAATGAGTTATCTGTAGCTGATGTTCATCAAGAGGATATGAAAGCATTATCTATAGAGAAACAGCCTACTGTTGAGCCATTGTCTGCTGTGCCACTGAATGTTGAGCATGAGGATAATGAAGATTATGAAGAACTTATGGGTGATCTAACAGAAATAGAGTCTTATACTCCTAAGCAACCGGATTGTGATCTCAAGAATCAACCAACAGCGAAGACTCCCATTGACGAGCCACCAATGCTAGAATCGCAAGAGCTCCCCGATTATCTAAGGTATGTGTTCTTGGAAAGTAGAAATATACTTCCAGAGAGTGCAGATGATTTAAGTGAACAGCACGAAGAGGCTCTCATCTCTGCTCTGAAGAGATACAAGAGAGCTATGGGGTGGACTATTGATGATATAATTGGTGACTCTCCGGAGAAACGTATGAGCCATCTCGAAAAAGATCGCATGCCCACAGGTAAGCCTCATTGTCGTCTAAATCCTTTCAGAAAACGATCCACCATTTACCTCGACGAAGTCTGAGTACTCGAGGTAACTATGTCGTGCCACGACAATAAATAAGGCGCTAGATGGGAGGCAACCTATCGTTTATCATTTTTCATTTATTGTTTATCGTTTTGTCTTTCTTTCGTTCTAGTACTTGTTTTGTTTTTGATAAATGAAAATCCAAAAATAAGAGTCATGCCACGACAAAAACTAAGGCGCTTGGTGGGAGGCAACCCATCATACTAATTGTTTTCATTGGTTTTGAGCAAATATAGGTGCGAGAAGTATTCAACGAGGAGATTGGTTTCACATGACGATTTGGACGTATTGTATGGAAAAGGTGGTAAGTTAGGTATAAGGATGCATAAGGTTATGGATTGAGCATTGCTCATGCAAAAATAGGCATCGAGGAAGGCTAGGCCTAGGTAAAACTAGGCCACAAACAATGCACAACCTATACTATAGCCTAAGGCCTCGGAATTTAGTGTGTTATACACTATGCGCCGCCCATTCTTAAGCGTGCTTTTGACTATGCGCCGCCTATGCTATGGCATTAGGTCTCAGGATCTCATATGCCATAGACTATGCGGCGCATATGTCTCAAAATGCCATAGACTATGCGGCGCATATGTCATGACTATGCCGAGCATTATGCGCCGCATATGTGGTATTTTTGTCTTCAAAACCGTTGGGAAATGGGTCAAAACCCGACCCATTCTCTTCCTATATAAAGGGGACTTAGTCTTGAAATATAACCACATTAGAAATTGACCCAAAGGCGCCGCACATCCATCCAAATCATCTCAAAATTTCTCTTTTTGCTCTTCCAATTCACAAGAACATCTCTAAAGGCTTCAATCACGTAAGTACTCTTTTGTTCTTCATCCATTTTTCGTAAGTACTACGTTGCTATGCCTATTATGAATTGCTATATCTTGAAGAAGCATTGGTGATATTCATGTGTTTGAATTGTTGATACACAACCAAGTGAGTGAACATATACGTTAGGATGCTCTTAACTTGTTTCCAACTTGAATTTGATTTTGATGTATTGTCATACTCTTGCGGAATTGCTATAGTCATTAACATTGCATAATCTTATCACTTGAATACTTACATGTTGGAATGAATTGTTCATCGGAATAAGACTTATAGTGGCCTACCGACATAGGCGGTTGTGATTATTGATAGATACTATACCTTGATGTAATCCCTATGTAGTAGTATTGATATAATCTTACATGCAAGTATTGCCAAGAGTACAAGAAGTATGACTCACTGATTTTATTGTTGGAATAGAGCACCTAAAACGTATGTCGATGAAGTCTGAGTAATCGACCACTTTCACTTCACTAGTTGGTGCCAACAACCTAAGTGTGGGGTGGTACCTCCACTGCTTGTTCATAGATTGTATCCATTGAGATGATGCTAACATGACTCTATTGAGATCTCAGGTACAATGGCACCAAAAGGCAAGGCAAAGATAAGGCTACCACTTCACAAAAAGAGCAAGGAGAACCCTCCTCGATGCAAACACTTCGACTCACTCTTGGAATTAAGTGGGATACTTATAAGGAACTTCTAAGGATGACGACTCTGATGATGATTCCGACGCAAGGGGTATGACTCCAGACATAGAGGATGAGTCCGACTAACCAGGTTCTTCTTATTTATTTTCCACTGAGGACAGTGTGTCCCATTTAAGTGTGGGGTGGCGGTATTGCATGCTATAATTCTCTATTTGCATCTATGTTTGTTTACTTTGTTTTTGTTTGTGTTTCGTTTTTAAGTTTTTTTGAGTAGTTAAGTTTTTTTAGTAGTAAAATTTTTTTTTAGCTTCGCATGAAATTATTCTAATAGGCAGCATGAGATTATAACAAGAGTTTGTGCTAGCATCATGACTATTGAGACGTTTAGGCTCTAGTTGTGACTCATTATGTGATATTGTGTGGTTCAATTCCTTCACTTGTTGGGTCGAGAGTCTATATTACTTCCAATCAAGTCGACCATGTGCCTTGTGTGTGTGAGATAATAGTATATTCTATGTTTGTGGCTGATGCTAGAACTTGCCTGGTATGTATGCAAAGAGAAAATAAGGAGTGTAAGTTTAGGAGATGATTTAGGCATTTATTTGGCAACCTACATATGTTTACCTTCGTTTTACCTACCCTTGGACATCATCCTAGTTAAACCCTTTTGAGCCTTTAGCCTATTTCTTTGACAACCTCGTGTGTAAGCCTAATCCATTTTTTTAAGACCGTAATTTGATCCAAATTCCTAAGTGCTTTAAAGTGAAAAAGTCATGTGACAACAAAAGAGGAAATTAGGTGAGTATGATGCTTTAAATTGTAATGGTGCTTGAATGTGTTATGAAAAAGAAAGTGCTATCATAAGAGGTATGTTGAAAAAAGAAAAAGGGAAAAGAAAGCTGAAAAGTGAGTTATGCTTAAAATTGAAAAACAAAAGAGGAGAACAAGGGTGGTAGAATAAAAGAAAGAAGAAAGGTTGAAAGAAAAAAAAATGTCAATGATACAATGTGATGTATTAAAGTGCTTAGGAACTTAGTCACTATTTCTGGCCAAAATAGCTGATCCTACCCGTCCCTTAGCCTAAATTACAACCATCAAAAGACCTACTTGATCCTAATCTTAACATTCTGACATTTAGTGGAGTAGTACACTAAGGGCAAGCCTATGGTCATCAGTTGCTACATATGAATTCTTTGTGAGAGTGAGAGCAAGGATATTTTGATACCCATGTTTGAAAAATATGCTATACTTGTGAGTGACTATGGGTAATATATTGTGAGACACACATGGTTGATGAGTTTTGGATAGTTGTGTACGATTCTTTGTGCCTTGACTTTTGAATATGAGTTAACCACCATCACGAGTCTATGCTAGAGGTTAAATGGTTTCTACTAATGATCAGAAAACTACTCTTTGTTGATAATTATTGTGCTTGTCTTGACGAATGTTTTGTGTTGTTGCTGTGAAACCCTAAGTTGATGTTTAGAGGGACATGATATTTTGTTCGAGGACGAACAAAGCTTCAAGTGTGGGGTGTTGATGATAGGCGAATTTACACGCCTATATCAATATATTTTGCCCATATTTTAGCCTAGTTTTGAGAACAAATTATATATTTCATGCACTTTTAGTCCTTTTTCCTATAAGTGAGCTAACAAACATGATTAGCAAAGTTTCAGGTATAAATGATGCAGAAATCAGCATTTTATGGCTTACTTGACGCTAAAGAAAGCTCACGAAGGAAGGAAAGGGAGTTTGGACGCCTAAAGGACCAAAAGTGATGCATGGGAAATCTGTCCCGGGCTAAAACAACATTTCTGAAGACTTTGAGGACTTGCAGTAACTTATTTGGATTAGGATAATAATACATTAACCTAGTATAATTGGGTTAAGTATTTCATTAGTTTATTTGGATTTGGATAATGTTACATTAACCTAGTACAATTGGGTTAAGTATTTCATTAGCTTAGTAGGATTTGGTTAAGTATTTCATTAGCTTAGTAGGATTAGGATATGGGTATTATAAATACCCTATCATGCTATACATCTTCTAAAATTCCTCCCTTAGTGGAGAGATTCAACAATCTTCTATTCAACAATTAATCTTCTTCCATCCCTCTCTTCTTCCACCACAACAATTCTACAACTCTTCTAATCTTTCCATTAATCTTATTTTCTTCTATTCTTAAAACCCGCAATAAGAGAACCGTTACCACGCTAAGGAATCACGCCTCACGCCTATCACTCGAGCTACACGCAATTAACCAATATTGTGATATAATAACAATGTCAATCGTGATCTCCTTCGCATTCATGGGTAACTAAACCTCTCTGTTGGGGTTATGGAAGCCAACTGAGTTACTATCTATTGCTATGAGTTTGTGAGTTTATGACACGTACACTGCTTATATCATTATTCTCTTCATCTTAATGCAAATTCTTGTGGCTGCAGACGCATAGAATAACGCCAGTATAACATTTAACTTGTTCGAAAGAAAGGTTATCTGTCTGGAAAAGAGATAATGTCAAGGTAGTAGGACACCCTTTCCTATTAAAAAGCTAGTGCCGTAACTGGACTAACCTCTTGGAGAATTCGTACCGTTAGACATGCTTTAAGCTCGAAAGAGTTAAAGTGAAATAATCCTTGAATAGGTCGAAAGACGCCTGGATTTACCATCGAATACAATTCTCTATAAGCACATACATGTCTGGATTCAACACACTCATAGCCAATAGAAACGTATAACTCAGAAGGTGGACATAACCCCAACTCCTCAATTCTCATTGTTTCACAACCTACGAAACATTCTTTTCTTCTTACTTTGCTATTTTCAGTTTTGCTTTAATAATTTGGTTACACATTGCAATCCCCCCTCATTACGAGACTTGCACTAAAAGTCTAGTAACCGTTGCTTACTTGTTGGCCAAGCTATTCCCTGTGGGATCGATACCCAACCCAGGTTGGATCTATATTTGCTAACGACCGTTTTACACTCCTACGAGAGCTGTAGATTGAGCGTTATCAAATACTACTCCCAACTTAATAGACACAAGACTGATTTCCTAGTTCATACTAGGCTGGACTGATCTATTACTGATTTTTTTTATTAACTAGATTGAACTGAGTTCGTTGGATTTCCGTTGACTGACGGAATACTACTGAATTCTATTAACTGACAGAATGCTACTGAGTTCTGCTAGCTGACTGAGTTTACTAAGGTCTGAACTGAATACTACTGAGACATAATGACTGACTGAGATTACTGAGATTCCCGAGATTACTAAATAGGACTGGACTGATACTGAATTTACTGAATTTTCCTAAGTCACATGACTGACTGAGTTATACTCATCATGGCTTGACTGTGAAAATCATGAAAACTGACACTGGATCTAGGCATACAACTAAATTGTCGGGTACAAGTACCCTAGGACTCAATAGCATAGTAAGTAAATTATGGCACAAGCTTAAAAGCTCAACAGTGGCTACATGTTTATCATTTATTCATTTAGACATTTCAACAACCACTTGAGATGCATTACTTGTACATGAATGGGGAATACGTATTAGCATACTATAACATGGCATTATTTCATTCTCATAAATAATTTTTCAAACACTTGTATGATACAACTTGCACATAACGAGCATGGCATGATTTCTTTCACTTATTAACTCGCATGAGCAATTCATCAAACACTTGGTGAGCATAACATATGCACATAACCCTATACAACAAATAGGCATCATAATTCACATTTCCATTGACAAATTTTAAGGGTTTAATATGGTTTCACATGATACTACACATATATCACTTTACTTCACATAGATTTTGTAATTAAATCATGAACTGGAGGACCCATTAACATAATAGTCATGAGCACAATCAAACTAAATCATAAAATTCATCAAAAAAATATTATCTTGAGTTTTTGAAAAGGTTTCTTATACTCCAAGGGTGGAAGAAACCCTTGGATGAACACTTGACATACCTTAGTTGGTGAATTCTTGAAGGTTGATGGTGGAATCCCTTGGAAATTGAGTCTTGAATTAATAGCCCTAGGGTTTTGTTCTTGAGGATTTTGTGAATAATGAATAGTATTAGCCAAAAGAGGGCTAAATTTTGTGTTGTGAGGGCTGAAGTGCGTGGGAAAAGACTGAAACAACCTTGAGGGCACAAATTTTAAATGACTAAGAACTGGGCACCAACGCTATTAGCAATGCGACGCATCATGGCATCGATACGATAGTTGAAGCGTCGTGCCATCATCGCGTCGAGACTCAATATTTTGACCTTGGCAACCTGCAACAATGTCAACCAATGTGATTGGTGACGCGACCTGCTAAGATCGCATTGGTCCACTATTTTGGGCTTCCAAATGTGGTCTAAACGTGGTTTGAAAAAACCAAAACTTGTCCGGGACCACCCATGGACCTTTCTGATCATGAATTAACCAAAATACAGACCATTAAAGGTCGTTAAGGTGGAAAAATGAGATTGCCAACTTTCGAAGGCCAATAATAGGCTAAGTCTGGGAACTTAGTTAGAACTTTCTAAGTATGGGACCCCTTTAACAAGCATAAATGGACTAAATTATGCTTAGGATTTTTCCGGGTCTTACAAGTTATAAGCCTCTTTTCTGTAACTCGATCAACTTGTCACTAATCCCAAGCTGAAGATTATCTAAAATAAAGGACTATCTTTTCTACTAAACAAGTTGAACTACAAGTAGTCTGATTCCCTGAATTTCAGGGATATGTAGGCCGGGCTCTATGTAGAAAACTCGACTGTATTCCAACCTCCCCCAAGTCCCTTTATTTTCTAGCTCTCCGATTTTATCAAAAAATCTAAAAATCGAGATAGCCGATGAATTTTTTTAAAATCATGCTTTGAATCAAGCTTAATGAACTACAAGGGGCCTGAATTCTCATGTAACCTGATATATGTAGGAAACCTGATACCGAGGTCCGGCCATAACTCTATGAAACTCATGCAAAAACCAACCTCTTTCAGATTCAAATTTGTGGTCGGATAAAAATTAAGAACGTGAACCTCCCTTTGGTAAAGGTTACTTGCATCCACCCTACCCAAAGGGAAGGGGTAGTTGTTGACACCTAATTTTTGCCCTGCATGACAAAATTTAATCCCGAGTTTCTTCGATTTTCAATAAAATAAAGATATCTATTTCATCTGAATAAAAACTTTTCAAAATATTTTTTGCAACGTAATTTTATCATTTTAAATAGCGATTATATATTATCGTGATCCACTATACGAGATTATATAATTTGATTACGTAAATATTTATTCTATGGAATATCAAATTTTAATTAAGAACTATTTTGAAAATAAATATAATGATTAAATCTTGATTTTTATATAATTTATTATCAAAATAATTTATTTGAATGAATATGTGTTTGATTTTATTAAATCAAGCAGCTCGAAATTGAACGAAGTATTAATTCGTATCGAATTTCAATTGAATTTCATCAATTGATTTAATTCGGTCATAATTGAAATTAAATTGGCCACAATTACAATGCAATTGGCCAATTAATCTTTAATTTGGCAAAAAATTAAATGAAATTGACCAACCTTAATATATTTGGGGTTATTTATTAAATAACCTCAATTTTTAACCCGTGTTTCAGCAGCCCAATAATACAAATTGGTCCAGCGCATTTTTTCCTCCTTTTCCACAAAACAAACACCACCACCAACTCCACATTAGCCCAGGCCCAAATTCTAACCCCCAATTCATCAACCACCAATAGCCCAATAAAATTTCCTAACCCGACCCACACCATATCTCTTTCACACAAATACGACAATCTCAACAACACCCATTTGATTAGTTTCAACAAAAAATAAATAGCCAAACACGATCAGCTTTAACAACACCATGAACAAAGCCCGATCGACCCGAATTAGCAACAACGTACAACTAACCGGCGACCAACACCCGACCAGACATCTATGTTCAGCTCAAACAACTCGGACCAACAACAAATCCAAATGACTAAAAACGATCAAGCTGGCATAGATCGAAAAATCCAAAATTCTTCTTTGAATTTTGAATTCGTACTTGTATAGTACGATTTTACCTCATCCTATCCTAATCCTTTCTCTAAATTTATTTTTCCCTCTCAAAATACCCCTCAAAATTCAAGAAAATTCTAGAAGTCGACATACGAAGTAATTACATTCGTCAATAGTACGATCAAGGATGAATTTCAATTCTAGGTCATCCATTTTTTTAGATGAATCAACAACCAATTGATTCAAAAGAATTTCCTTCAAGAATCCCCAAATTACCCTCAACACTTTTTGTCCCACATCGATTGAGGCTCAAGAATGATCCCTAAATCCCTTCTATATATAGAGAGCTCATTGTGTAGAAAGGAAGAAAAACAAATCTTGAAGGTTGAAAAGACTCTCAAGCATAAAGTCTCTTTTAGTTAAAATTTTTGTGAAAATCATTGATTAATCGATGATTCGATTAATTGAAGCTCTCAGAGATGCAGCAAAGTTTTTCGGTAGTGTTTGAGATTCCGATATTAGCTCGTGGTCTCATTTTGCTGCTCTGAAATAGGTAATCTTCCTTCCTATTTATTTTTGGTTTTATGTCTTGTTTGTCTCATCTTCATCATTTCACCGGATTAGTATTGTATGTTAGGACTGCTTGCTGGAGAAACCTTGGAAGGCTATAGGATTCTTAATTAAGTATTGGTTTGAAGAAGTCATTCTTACTTGTTTGTTTGCACCTTGTCGAATTTAATGGTCATTTTGTCATACCGTTTATTTTCACTATCTCGTTTGTATAATTTAGATTTTCATTTGAAAAGCTTGCTTTCTTGAGATTATATGTCTATTTTGTTTAGTTTGAATATAGAAGAAAGCCATAATTGTTAATATCTATTGGCATCCTAGAGAAATTTTGTTAATTCCTTTCTGTGCAGTTTTGTTCAATTTAATATAAGTTTGTGCAGTCCCATCTTAGTTCATTACTAGTCTGTAACTATCCTTCTGATTTTCATGTCATCTCTTAAGATTGCATTTTTATTTTTAGTAGATCTTGGTTTTTTCTTGGATTAGACTCATGTTAAAATTTAAAATGTTTATCACGTGATCGGTGTTCTGTTTTCTCCTCGATAGATTCTTTTCTCATATAGTCTCTCTTTTCTCCGAATCAAATGCTTTCTCACCTCAACTTTTCTTTTAATTGGTTATTTTGGTTTAAATATTTTCTGGTGCAATCACTGGTTCTTCATTCCAGTTTAGATTTTATTTACCATGAGCATAAGATTATTATGTTAGCATAGTGCCCTGTGGCTATTTTAGCTTGTTGTGTTAGTATGAAATTTTTCTCGCTAAAGATCTCAATTCATTGTTCTCAATTGAAAGATCCTCTATGACTTTGTAAACATGGATTTTGTGGTGTGCCCCCCCAAAAAGAAGATGAAAAAGGGTTAAACAACTTAAAATAGTATGTTTGTGGGTTTGTTTATCCAGTTCGCTTAAAATCGTTCAAACATGCTTGGATGCAATAGGTATGTGATTTCTCCTGAACAGCGATTGCTTGTGAAATATTTAGTTATGAAGAGACTGTAAAGCAAGACGGTAAATTAGCTTAGACAAAATTTAGAGTGTTTTGTTTAGAGTTGCTAGCAGAAGCTGAATTCAACTTCTAAAATGCTTGTTTTCAATAGCATTAAATTCAGTGTGAAATGACACAAGGGGAAAGAATGATTGAAGGAAACAACGAATAAGACCAGTAAGATCAAGTTATAAAAGCTTAAAAACCAGTGATTTGCTACTGGAGAGAATACATTTATAATTCGAGTCAATACATTTTTCTTTTGATGAATATGGAATGCTCATCCATTGACACACTCGTAGGGACTGGATTAGCTGGAATGAGGCAGAAAGATCTTATACAATGGTATATTAGTAAGCAAAATGATAAGAATATCTACAGCTCCATGGAAGGGGCAGTAGCTGAAGTTGCTAAAGTGAAAGCTATTATAGAGGTAACACTTGGATATTTATGCATTACAATGGTCTTGATTAATATTTTTCTTATGCTCAACTGTTATTTGGACCATATATATGTTGTGACAGAGCTTGATACGAAGAGAAGGCCATTTGATAGTCGTGGATGATGGTAGACAAGCAGGTGAAGATGGTGGAAGGCAACCATCCAGAAATAACAGGATTTTGGCAGTGGCTCCCAATTACGTTGTAGATTGATTTGGAATTCTTGTGAAAAAAAGGGAAAATTGTGTCTGTATGAGCTCAATTACGCCGGCCTTAAAAGTCACTCAAGTCATTTACTCAACTAGGATGAATGTGCTACTATAGGGGGGGTAACTGGTTTAAGTTAAATTAATTGTTGTACTTGAGTTTGAGAATGTGAAGTTATCAAGCCTATCTGTACTAGTATTATTATTTGTGTTTGTCTAAGCTTCTTTACTAAGTATCACAATTGAGGAAGTATTCAGTATTCATGAAGCTGAATTGATGCAATTTTAATTCTAGACATTTCAAAATCCAACTCACTCATGAGTTATGAAATTGTTGCCTTGAAATAAGAAATGAGTTACTGTAGATTTCTTTTTCAACACGAGAAATAATCTATTTAATTTAGTCAAAAAACTAGTCTTGGAACGGATGTCATTTTTTGTTTAATAATCTTAAAGAGAGACTGGTACAACGTGGTGCATCATAAGGAGTAGAAATTAAGCTTATGCTTCTTATAGCAATGACAACACCATCTGTAAGTCGCTCTTTGTAAATCTATTATTGAGGATGCAGAAAAGCACAATCAGTACTCACAATAGATGCAAGGGAACTGAGGAATGAACTACAAAACAGTACAGTAGATTAACATTGTTCAAATGGTCTTACGGTATTCAGTAAGAAAATGCATAATACCTGCCCACTGGAGCTTGCACCAATTAGATTTGATATATCAAAGTTATTTGTGGCCTCTGGGATCTCATACAAGACAAACGTTCGATAAGGAGAGACCCCGAACAGTCCCAACTTTCTCATTTCTGAAAGATACACTGTCAAAAATCAAAGATTATTGAACAATTCATCTCCCAACAACACATTATTGTATAATTTTATACTAGATTGATACAGTTTAATACCACATTCAGAAAGTACATATACTACATAAAAAACAACATTGATACTCAATTGATACTCAATTTTCTGAAGCAAGTTGATATGTTCAAACTATATACAAAGAAACTCCTTTTGGGAATAATGTATGAACTCAAATGTTTATATAGACTTTGCAAGTACAATGACGGAACACTAAATAAATTCATCAAAAAGATATCATAAAGACAATGAAAAGTAGAAGTTGAAATCCTTATAATGTTAAAATATTTAATTAGCAATCAAACTAGGAAGATTAAAATGTAAAATCTTAGGCATTATCTATTATATTTCATGTAAAAGTAGACAACTTTTCACATTTCAGCCTAAAATGTGAAATCAATTTCCGTAATATGTTTTGCATTCTAGAATGCACTGGCCTATTTGAAAAAAGAAAAGAGGAACTAAAAGAACGTTTTGTTAAATTCTTGTTGGGATAGTTGCGCAGGTTCTTTGATTGTGTCCAACCTTTCCACACCGTCCACATGATACTTTCTGTGCAAACATGTAGTCCATAATGCCTTTGTCTCTATTGCTATTTTTTGGTCTACCTGGTCTCGACTTCCAGATTAGTAGTAGTACTATGATATCCAATACTTCTGTTGGAATATGCCACATTGATTCATCAGAAAGTGGAATAACTAGAAATTCATAGGCTTTTAAATAGTTTTCTTTTGTGTAATAAGCTACACAGTAGGATTGTACATTCATATGAGTGTAACTCAATATAGCCATAGCATAAGGACATGGGATTCCATCAACCTGAAATTGTAGGCAACTACATCTTTTTTCACGCATACACACAATGTTTCACTTTTGAATTTCATCAATCACAACATACACATGACTGGTAGAAACCATTAGCTGTAATATACAACCAAATATTAAGCAACTATACCATACCACAATAATTATTAGTAGTATGAAATATAAATAATAATACAATTTTTTTACCTTCATTTTATCTGATAAAAAGAGATTTTCCCTCATTATTGTGTTGTACTTATTTCCCAATTCAGTAAATGTTGCCTGTGCATTCATTCTATTTCTATTATTCCATTTCATTACCAAATCCATCATGAATTGTAGTAGCTTCTTTACTGGCAGTTCTCTTGCCTCTCTATTTGCTGAATTCAGCGACTCTGCAATATTCAAAATCATCACCATTGATCTATTGACATTTGAATGTGCTATGGACCATTTTCATAGCCAATTTCAAACAGGTAAGGCCTCAGCCTATCATCGATTTTGCTTGCATCTTTCATTAGTCGATCAAAATCTGCCTTTATGTAAGTACGAGCCATTGCAAAAAAATTCCCTTTAGTTCATTTTGATTTCTCTTGAATTTTTCTTTGATGTTATTCCGTAGGTGATAGATGCATATACAATGAGCTGCATTTGGATATACCTTTGCAACAACTTTTAATATACTTTCATGCCGATTTGATACTGTGGACATATTTTTTCTTTCACCATATGTTATTTTAAACATACTAAAAAACCACTCCCATGAAGCATCATTTTCAGAATCCACAATAGAAAATGGTATAATTTTCCCTGATTATACAAGTGAAAAAAGTGAAACATCTTAGACTAGTATGAATAACGCATATTAAGCTTTTGAAATTTGTAATTGTGTTGAAAAGCTGAATTTCTACTTCTTTTAAGGAAGTACTATTGTATCTGAAAAAATATCATTAAACTGACCTGCTGCATCAAGCACGCTAGCACACAACATAGTCTTCCGATACACTGATTTAAGAAAAGTATCATCAACAACTATTGTTGGTATGCAATATTCCCATCCTTTAATGGATGCATTCATTGCTATAAAAGCATACAGATAGTGATTGTCCTCTATCTTGTGTAGCCTTGTATACGAACCTGCATTGATTGTATTTACCATATACAAGTAAGCTGGCAGATTAGCATATTATTCTCATAGGGAACCTCTGACTAGTTCAATTGCCTTTTCTTTTTCTTTGTACGCCTTTTTGTAGTTCATTCTGATCTCATGACTGTTTCTCATTTCATCTATGATCTCTGCGAGAGTGAATGATGATTTCAGATTTAGATACTTATTTTTTACCATTTCAGCAATAGCCAATAAAGTAGCATGACGTTGTGAAAGCATTCTCTCTGCAATTGCACATTTAGATACTTATTTTTTACCATTTCAACAATAGTCAATGAAGTAGCATGACGTTGTGAAAGCATTCTCTCTGCAATTGCACAGGTGTGAACATTAAAGAATCTTGTCACCATGAAGACCTCTGACTCTTTTTGACTTGAAGATCGAAAAGTCCACTGACATTTTTCATTCGCACATGGCAGATAGTATCTGTATTAATACATCTATACAAAATAATGTTAGTTCTATTTGAATATTTTACTTACAGTAACTCAGTCAGTTCTACAACTTGTAAATTTTAGGTGCAGAAATCTTATCTGAGGTTGGAATATAATACAGACAACTTGGGAACAACTCCATTATACCAACAAAATCAGTTGACTTAATCAAAGGTTTCAAAGGCAAAAAATTCATAATTTATGATGCAAATCCAGAACTTCTTAAAGCTTTTAAAGGCATCGACCTTCAAGTTTTAGTCATGGTCCCAAATGAACTCACTAACAGCATTGCTACCAATCAAACCTTAGCCGACCAATGGGCAAAAACCAATGTTGTACCTTTTTATCCACACACGATGATCCGTTACGTCCTTGTTGGAAATAAAATGCTCAGTAACCCACCCAACATCTATCATTTTAAGCCCTTTATAGATAAAACTCCACAAAGGTGTCATAAGTAGTAAGCAGGGCAAATCCATTCTTGACCTTCTTGATTCAAAGTTGTTGATGCATTCTATTTTCTTACTAGAAAATAAGTCTTTTATAAAGAGATAATGTAGGTTTATTACTTGCAAATAAGATTAAAAAAATATCATTTATTTGATGAGAAATAAAAAGGATTATTGAATTTTAGTCGAATATATAACAGCCAGCTCACATCCTTGCATATGCAGTATCTATAACCAAATGATACTATTTTATACCATATTTATACACTGTTATACTATATATAGTATATATACCACATAAAAACACACTGATACTCAATTGATACTATTTCATACTAGTTTGATAGAGTTTAATACCACATTCAGAAAGTACATATACAATATAAAAAGCACATTGATACTCAATTGATACTATTATATACTAGTTTGATACAGTTTAATACCACATTCAGAAAGTACACATACCACATAAAAACCACATTGGTACTCAATTGATACCATCATTTACTAGTTTGATACAGTTTAATACCACATTCAGACAGTACATATACCACATAAAAACCACATTGATACTCAATTGATACTATTATATACTAGTTTGATACAGTTTAATACCACATTTAGAAAGTACATATACCGTATAAAAAACACATTGATACTCAATTGATACTATTATATACTAGTTTGATACAGTTTCAGAAAATACATATACCACATAAAAACCATATTAATACTCAATTGATACTATTATATACTAGTTTGATACAGTTTAATATTTAATACCACATTCAGACAGTACATATACCACATAAAAACCACATTGATACTCAATTGATGCTATTATATACTAGTTTGATACAGTTTAATATCACATTTAGACAGTACATATACCACATAATACTATATATGTTAAATCGATACTATTTTTGTGCAGACTCATACCTTGATGTTGATGATCTTTTCACCTTAAATTGAAATCTATGTCGGATTGCATGATGCTTCATAATGTTAGTTATTGTATTTTTATCCCAATACAATTGGCCTTCTTCAATATCATTATAAAGAGGATCCATTATGATAGGCTTTGGCTCATCTTCCAAGTGTTCCTCAGAGAAATCATCTTCAATGACAGGAAAGTGATTTGCTTCGACAATTTGTATAGGATCTAATAATTCACCAGCTGAAAATTCGACAGGGATGAGTATTATACACAATGAATACTCATTGATATCGAAACTTTTTTTCTTCATCTGCATATACAATTTGACACTCATGCCATTGTATATAGGCATAGATTCGGCCTTGACAGTGTATTTGATATCCAATAAACCTTTAGTTGGATCTATATTCAACTATTTATACAATTCAACAACAAATACATCATAAGTAAAGACGAAATCGAACAAAACCCCATTGATGATGAAATTCTGAAATTCAACCTCAGATATCCATTCACCTCCATATTTGTTCATTATTGATACTAAAACAGAAGCTGTAGCCATTTTTTGTATCAATTTTGAGCAAATTTTTAGAGATTTATACAGAAGGTTGTGGAATGTAAAATGTAAAGATGAGTATCAGAAAAGGTAATAAACGGAGAATTAGGTGTTTGAAGGGAAAGGAATTTGTGACTGAAAAGGAAAGAAGGTAAAGTTGTAATTTGATTTTTTTTGTATTTTTCCGTTATATGTAATTAATCATACGCGAGTGAGGAGAGGGTATTTAGCGGGTTTATAACGTGATTCGCGAGTGGCTATTTATGAATATTACAAATTTGGATGCTAATTTTATAGAATTATTTTATTTTAGATGTTATTTTTGTTCATCTCAAATAAAAAACATACTCCACTTTTCTCTATTCACTCACATTTTCCCTCCATGCTCTCTCTGCAATCAATGTACAGAGCAAGTCACGGCCAAAAGTAGGTGAAAAGCAAACCAAATAAACAATTAAAACCCCCCGGCCCCCAAATTTACCTAAAATTAGTAGTAGCAGTTCCACAATATAATTACTCCTGATATGTACTTTACTACCATTACAATCTACGCCTCTTAACACCTTTCTTTGGATGGTTGTTACAATTTTATTAGTTAAGTCTCATATTTGTTTTAATGATAATTTAAATTTTATTATAGCTAGACTAGATTCATCTTAGATAACATAAAAGACTAAAATTCTTATTACATGTGACAATTAATTTGGCATCATCATGTGATTATCTTATATTTTCCACTCATTTTGATTTTAATTTATTATATAATAATTTTATTTTATCATTTATCCTTTCTTTTATAGTAACTTCATTTCATATCTTAATTTTTTAAAAATAAATTTATCATTCAAACCGTTGATGTGACATTATAGAGCAACAAAAATAGTAATATAATCTAATCAAATCTATTAATATATAATATTATGTGTTGTGAAATAAGATGCTACAGATCTTACAAAACACACTCAAAGGTGTGACCTAGTGATTCAATGAAATAGATTGAGCAATATGAGATTTCAGATTTAATTCCCAATAGAGAAAAATAATTATGTGATTTCTTCCCAGATATGTTTTAGTGTTGATGGATAAAGCTACTTGGTATATGTTGTCAAGAGGTGACAATTAGTCGAAGTGTGCACAAGCTGACCCAGAGGTGATAGGTATTTTGTGAAATTAATCAAGGTATGTGTAAGCTAATCCAAATACTATGCACAAGCTGACTCGGATACTACGGTCAACAGTTGATAAAAAACAAATCCTAAAAGACTTTATACTCCCTCTATTCGATAATACTTGTGTATTATTGACTGACACACATGTTAATAAATATTAACAGATAATAAAAATAATTTATTATATATTTTTTAGATATAATAAATTTAACATTTTTAAAATATATTAACTGATAAATAATATTTAATAACAAAAATAAAATAGATAAAAAAGGTAAATTATTTACTTATTTTTCTAAATTGGATGAAGAATTATTATTAAACATTTATTCTTAATAAAATAATATAGTGAAAAAAAGGTTTATTAAATCCACCCCACCCACCCCACCTCTACCCCTCGCCCCAACACAACACAGATGAAGAAGACAACAAAAGCGACCAGACACAACTGTACAGAGGAGCAACAAGCCCTTTTCCTTTGGTTTTTCTTGTGTGGGGCAAAAACCCTAATCTTGTTTTCCTTCCAGATCTCTTCTAATTCTTCAATTACTCAATTATTTTCTTGATCTGAATCAACCCCAGTTTCTTGATTACACTTTTTACTGTTTTCTGGCTTTTTTGGTGCAATGTTTGTGTTGTTTGGTTTAGTTTATTGAAGCCCCAAAAGGGAAATGTCTGCTTCACTTGCTGCATTTGAGCGTCCAAGAATTGGTTCTTCAAATACGGTAAACCTTCTCTTTTTTTTTTTAAACTTTTATTATGCTGAGGGTGTATTGGGAACAGTTACACTAGACCCCACTTGTGAGATTACAATGGATATGTTGTTGATGTTGTTGTTGTGTTTGTTTATGTTGTTTTATGAAATTTGTTTGTTGGAAATGTAAGAAGTTTGGCAGAAAAAGAAAAAAAGAAATTTTGGGGTCATTGTGAAGTCAATGATAGTCAAATGAGTTTCCTCCAGGAAAAAAAAATGTATCCGTTAGCTCTTTTGATTTGGGTTATACTGGTTTTGCCAAAAAGATTATATCTTGGTCATAACTGTGTTTAATAGGTAACTGCTTCAATCTCAGATTAACTGTTATAACTAGAGTGTAAGTTCTCCGTACACTCTGTCCTTCCTAGACCCCACTTATGAGATTACAATGGGTATGTTGTTGTTGTATTTGTCTATGTTGTTTTGCTGGGTTTTGTTTGTTGGAAATGTAAGAAATTTTAATACAAGAAAAAAGAAGAACAATTTTTTTGGGGTTATAGTGAAGTCAGTGCATAGTCAAATGAGTTTCCTATAGGAAAAAGATATGTTCTGTTGTTGGAGTTGTACTTTGTTTTACCCAATAGGAAAATTAAGAAAGGGATTAATGGGTAAGTCAACTGATTTTCATTCAGAAAGATTAGTTCTTTGATTTGGGTTATACTAATTTTACATAATATCTTGTATCTTGGACGAACTGTGATTAATAGGTAACTATACCTCAATCTGAGACTAACTGTTATAACTAGAGTGTAAGGTCTACGTACACTCCACCCTTCCTAAACCCCACTTGTGAGATTATAGTGTGTATGTTGTTGTTGTTGTATTTGTGTATGTTGTTTTGTTGGGTTTTCTTTGTTGGAAATGTAAGAAGTTTGGGAAAAATAATAAGACAAAAGAGAAATTTTGGGCGGGTCATTGTGAAGTCAAGGATTGTCAAATGAGTTTCCATCCAGGAAAAACATTATGTTCTTTGGTTGGAGTTGTTCTTGTTTAATCCAATAGGAATATTAAGAAAGGGAAACTTTGGGTTAATGGTAGTTGAATGATTTTCATTCAGAAAGCTTAGTTCTCTAATTTGGATTATACTAGTTTTACCTAAAAGATTGTATCTTGTTTGGACTCTAATAACTAGGCAGCTAATACCTCAATCTCAGACTAATTGGGGTGGACTACATGAATGAAAAATTTGGGGTCATTTGTGCAAGTCAATAATAATCAAATAAGTATCCTTCCGGAGGAAAAAAAGTTATTTTGTTGAAGTCGCACTAAATTAAGAAAGGGAAAATTTGGGTTGATGGTAGTCAAATGATATTCGCTTAGAAAGATTAGTTCTTTTGATTTGGGTTATACTAGTGTTACCTAAAAGATTATATCTTGGTCGAACTGTGATTAATAGGTAACTATACCTCAATCTCAGATTAATTGGATGATTTACATGAATCCTAACTACCCAGACTGCTCCATTTGGGCCCGTCTCATTTTAGTACTTAAGAAATTGTTTTTTAAGGCAAACTAGCGACGAACTATACTGAACACATGATTTTCTTTTGCATTTCTTATACACTAAACATTGTAGAGGTCAAAGACTGGGATTTCTTTTTTTTTTTTTTTTACATCTTATCTACATTTTCTATAGAAGTATTGTTTGTTGGGACTGAAAATTATGGACTTATATCTCTGTTATTGTCGGGAAGACTACTACGTGCTATAAACATCAAAAAGCTAACTTACAACAAAACAACATACCTAGTGAAATCACACAAGTGGGGTCTGGGGAGTTATAGTGTGCACATACCTTACCCCTACTTTTGGAGGTAGATAGTCCGTTTCCAATAGACCCTCAACTCAAAGAAAAAAAGGTGGGAAGAAGTCGTGGCAAAATACTAAGGTGTGAAGAAGTCATGGCAAAATACTATAGAGAGAATGTCAAAGCATACTGAAAAAGGTGCGTAACTACAATAAGATAATATGATAATTGAAGTGCAATGAAACAACAAACTCGAAAGGAGAAAAAACTCCCTGAGTAATATGATGACCACTAGTATGAAAAGATAAGTGAGACAATGTTCTACTATATACTAGCCTCCCACTCTACTCTTTGTCCACAACTTCCTATCTAAGACCATGTCCTCGATGAAGCTGCGTCATGTCCTATTTGATCACCTCTCTCCAATACTTCTTTGTCCTACCTCTACCTTTCTTGAAACCATCTATAGCCTACCTCTCATTCCTCCGCAATGAAGCATCCCTGCATCTCCTATGCACATGCCTAGACCATCTTAGCCTTGCATCCCGTATCTTATCCTCCACGGATGCCTCTCCCATCTTGTCCCAGATATCTAATGCTATCACTCGTTGTGTAGCCACACATCCAACACAACATCCTCATCTCTGCAACTTTCATCTTCTGAACGTGAGATTTCCAACATAGTAGGTCTAACCACCACTCTGTAGAACTTGTTTTTAAGTTTAGACGACACTTTCTTATCACACAAGAATCCAGATGCAAGCCTCCATCTCATCCATCCAACACCAATACGATGTGTGACATTGTCATCAATCTCTCATCTTCTTAGACAATAGACCCAAGATATTTGAAACTCGCTCTTTTTGGGACTGCCTGTGTACCAAGTCTTACTTCCACACTAGCCCGTGTGCTAAGTCATTGAACTTGCACTTCAAGTACTCTGTCTTGGTTCTGCTCAACTTGAAACCTTTAGACTGTTTGTCTCCACACCTCCAGCTTAGCGAGTCTCGTCAATCAAAATTATGTCATCAACAAATAACATACACAATGACAGGTGAATTTGCTGGTTCAATTCATCTATCATCAAGGCAAATAAAAGTGAGCTAAGAGTCGATCCATGATGCAACTCCATCATTTCTGGGAAGTGCTACTAGTCTCCTCCCACTATTGTTGCGTGGGTCCTGGCTCTACCTTACATTTCCTTGATTGCCCTAATATATGCTACATGTACACCTTTAGCCTTCGAAAATCTCCATAGAACCTCTCTCGGAATTTTGTCGCATGTCTTTCTAGGTTGACGAACATTCTGTGTAAGTCCTCCTTTCCTTATGTTGCTCCATCGGTCTTTTTACGAGGTGAATGCCTTCTGTAGTTGAGCGCCCCAGCATGAATTCGTATTGGTTCTTGAAATGGACATGCCCCTCCTTATCCTCATCTTTACCACTCTCTCCCAAACTTCAGCGTGGCTTAGCACATTGATACCCCTATAGCGTGGCTTAGTAGCTTTTAGTTGCCGTTATTTTTTCAGATTGCTTTGTCATGATCTCTATTGTATTTTGCCATGACTTCTCCACTTTTGTCATTTCTTTTCTCAAGCTATTTTGAATTGCTTTTCCATGAGTCATGAGTTGAGGGTCTATCAAAAACAACCTCTCTACCTCCCAAAGTAAGGATAAGGTGTACATATACTCTACTCTCTCCAGAACCCACTTGTGGAATTACACTAATTGTCTTGTATGTTGTAGAAATTCACTTATTTAGTTTAGAGACTTAGGGATGGTCAACCCAGTCTGCTATCCTGTAAAATACTAAGATCTTTCCTCTTGAGGTCACAAATTTCTCTTGTATGTAATGGCTTCATCTTCTAAAGGGTTCATATTGAGTAGGACCTAGACGGAGTACATGGAAGGCAAGTTCAGTGACTTATGAGGACGAGGTGGTAGTGAAGTTGGATTCTCATGTTGTTTGTAAGAAGGATAGTCTTAAGTATCTTGGGTCTTTGATCTAGGGGAATGGAGAGATTGATGAGTTGTCATGCACAGTATAGGGGTGGGGCCGATAAAATGGAGTCTCGCCTCGAGAGTTTTTGGTGATAAGAAGGTGCCTTCCAAACTTAAAAGGCAAATTCTATAGTGTGGCGGTTCTCCCGGCCATGATGAATGGAGCGGAGTGTTGGTCAGTCAAGAACTCCCACATTCAAAAGTTGAAGGTGGCGGAAATGAGAATGTTGCAGTGGATGTGTAGACTTACTAGGGGTGATAGAGTTAAGAATGAGACTATTCGGGCAAAGGCGGGAGTAGCCTCGATGGAGGATAAGGTGCGAGAAGTGACGTTGAGATGGTTTGGGCATGTGATGAGGAGGGGCACGGATGCCCCAGTTCGGAGGTGTGAGAGATTAGCTTTGGGTGGTTTCAAGCGGGGTAGAGGCAAACCAGAGAAGTACTGGAGAGAGGTGATTAGACATGATATGGAGCAGTTATAGCTTGCTGTGGACGTGACCCTAGATAGGAAGTAGACGGTTAGTGTGTGTGGGTGAGTCGTAGCCTGTAGTTAGGTGTGTTTTGGGGTAACCTTGCTAGCAGTCGTTGGACTTTGCACATAGGGTGGAGTCTATAGTTAGGAGGGTTGGGGGAGTGAGGGCTTGCGGCTTGTTAGTAAATAGTACTGTTTTGTGGGTGCCATATTTTTGTTATTTCATCTTGTCTCATGTTTTATTACGACTTTATGTACTATCTTTTGGTCTTGAGCCGGGTGTCTATCGGAAACAACCTCTCTACTTCTTCGGAGGTGGTGGTATGGACTACGTACATTTTACCCTCCCCAGACCCCACTAGATAGGAATACACTGGGTATGTTGTTGTTGTTGTAATAGCTTCATCTAGAAACAAAATGGAGAAAACGAATTACTTCATCTAGGGATAAGGTGTACATATACTCTACTCCCCCCAGAACCCACTCATGGAATTACATTGGGTATGTTGTAGAAATTCATTGAGTTAGCTTAGAAACTTAGGGATGGTGATCCGGTTCTGCTATCCTTTAAAATACTAAGATCTTTCCTCTTGAGGTCACAAATTTCTCTTGTACGTAGTGTCTTCAACTAGAAACAAAATGGAGAAGACAAATTACTTCTATTTAGACCTAGAATTTCCTACAGTATGATGAACTTCAATGTCATGGTCGGTTGTCATTATTGAAGCCTATAAACATAATGTCTCCTTTATTGTTCATGGTCTCTAGCCATATTTTCTCCAAAAAGTTTGTTAGATGCAAATACTTCTAATTTTGCTTTACTATTAATTTTCTTGCCCTTAAAGTTTTAAATTATGTAATAATCTGCAGGTTTTCAAGAGTGGGCCACTATTCATCTCTTCCAAAGGTCAGTTAAGATGTTTTCAATTTCCCTAACACCTTATAATTGGATATTATGCTAGTCCCTGATGATTTGACATGCTCTAGCTTACACATGTAACCCAAAACATTGTCAAACTCTTACTTGCTAGACTGAATTTATAGGTAAAATGAAGGGCAGTTTTTTTTCCTGTTTGCCAGATCTCTTTGGACCAATAAGTTTGTTGTTAGCAGATAATTATAAGGCTGCTAATCGTGACCGTGATAACATTTTGAATAATTAATTGATGGGATCAGACATAAGAGAACATCAAGAGCCGGTGGTCTTTGACCCACTAAGTATTTGTACTCTTCGATAGAACTACACAAGAATTACTAATTACTATCTTAAAGGAGAAAAGATTTTGAAAATACTTAGTTGATGAGTTGAAAAGATTCTCTGCTAAGATTCTCGTATGAGGTAGTAAGAAATCCTAGGAAGCCGCAGATTCTTCTTTTTTCAAAAACAAATAATGTTAGAAAGCTTAGAAAACAAAGCTCGACTTGATTTTACCAGTTTAATGATTAAGATACCTATCATGAACATACTATCGGACTTGATTTTTGTGCTTGGAGTCTAGAGGATAGGAAAAGCCGAAAGAAAAAAGAAAGTTGTACAACTAGTTGAGAGACCTTCAAATGGGGAGAAACGGTCTTATCTCTATCCATACTCGTGTTGGTTCCTTAAAAAAATGCACTACTTTTGATGGACCACACACACCCAACGACTTATTTAAGAGTCCGAGCGACATAGGTTATGATAATCTCAACACATACATCTTAAATGTGCAATATAGAGGTAACATAGTGGATGGGCATTAAGATACTTGAGCTTAGGAATTTCTAGCGGTGCCTAAGGATGGTTTCAAGGAGAGACTAGTGACTTGTTGATTGACATTTAATAACTGGACAATGCCAGTAATGACACTGAAAACATTGAAAACATGAGGGATTGTAAGGGTAATTAAGAAGAGGGGAATATAGTAGTGTATAAGAGGCTAATGAAAAGAAGGGGTGGAGGGGTGGGGGAGAGGGTTGAAAGGGAAGGGCTACGTAAGCAAGAAAGTTATTTGTGGATCTAAAAATATAACTTAAATTTTTGATGTACTTGTAAATTGAAAATTTTCAATTAATAGAACCGTTCTATTTCATCAAGAAAAATCTTGAAATGTGAGAGTAATGAGTGATTTAAGCAAAAGATTCATGGCCATAGTAGAGTTGAAAGAATTTTTGATGAATTTGATTTTCCTTTTAAGAAACCAAAATGGAAGCAATATGTGAGGCAATAATTAGGAATATATACAAAGGGAGGCTGGTGAAATACAAGGTGATTGCATCAAGAGGAAGTGCACAGGGGAATTATGTTTTTGTGGAATGTAAGAAAGTTTGTAATTAATGGATCTTGAAGGAAGAGTTTCTTTTTTGTTGATGAAAGAAGAGAGATTTGTTCCTTGTAATGTTGTTTCAAAAGTAGTGGAAGTAATGTTTAGTAGGTTTGAAGGAACATAAGGGCGTTGTGAGAAGGGTCAGATATGGAGTTTTGGAAGGAATTTACTTTTGTTTATATCATAATATGATATCCAAAGTTTGCATTTGTAGAATCACCACCATAACAACCTCACGCACTAAAATGACCATAACTTCCTCGTTGGGTATCGAAATCTGATGACTATTTTTGCTAGGGTTCTGAAATCATGATACAAATCTAATGATTAAATCAAAAATACAATTTGGAGCTCATTTGCTTTAGGTGGTATTACTTAAACTCATATCAAAGCACCAATTTTCAAGCAAGCACCCAAAACTCATCGTAGACCCGTTGGATGCAAAACAATAGTGCAAGTCAATCGTAAAACATATCTTGAACTTGTTGGAATCATCTAATCACCATTTCTAGGTCGTCTTGACCAAATATTGATCGTGATCAACTCTAAACTCTTTTTTAATGGCCATGGTGTCCGAGCCAGCTTTCATGCACCTCGATTAACTCCATGGTATGCGTGCCACCTCCCACCAACAACGAGTGTCAGGTAACTGTCTATCAAAGCTAGAACAGATAGAAAGAATTACCTAGTGTTTTCTGTCTCCGTTAGGATTTGAATATGAGACCTCATGATTCTTAAGCCACTTCATTGACCACTAGGCCACACCATTAGATGTGGTCAACTCCAAACTTGAGAAAAGCTAGAAATCAACTCAATGCTCCAAATCACCACTGAGCACCCGAGATCCGTGCCAACAATCCAACCAAGTTTTAGTAGGATTTTCCCCTTATTCTTTAGACTCCTATCCCAACAAAAGTAAATCAAAGAGCAACAAACTACTTTAAGAAGTTTAAAATGTTGATTGATGGTGTAAATTTTTTTTTTTATTCTTCCTGCAGGACTAGGTTGGAAGTCTTGGAAAAAGCGCTGGTTCATCCTTACACGCACATCTTTGGTCTTCTTCAAGAATGATCCTGTTAGTATTTTTTATCTTATACTGTTGTTTGATGAAAAGCCACATAGAACTTACTCTTCACTATTATATTTGAATTTTGTACAAAAACAAGTTGTTCAAGTTAGAGTAACTTTTAGTCTATGATGTTCATATCTATGACCATTTGTTACCTTTGAGATCCCGATTATTGTAGACGGTTCGTATGCCATTTGGTGGAGGATCATATCTTTGTGTGAAATTCTCTGCTTTTATTTATTGCTTGTGTATGGGATACCCCCGTTTAGATCAATAAACTGTATTAATATCTTAAAATAAATATCAGTTTGGTATTTCAGCGTTGTTGATCAAAGAAATATATATATACAGTTGGTGTTTTCAACATTGATGGTGGCACTTGATTTATCTCTTCAATGATCTTCCTAGAGATGGCTTCTTTTTGTACAAGTTCAAGACAATGTAGGATACTTGTTCGAGTTATTGCTTTTAAAAGATTAACAACAAGAATGTTTATTACATTAGTTATCTCAAGAGGCATCATTTTTTTAATTGATAAAGTACTTTGATACTTAGAGTCGAAAACTCTTGTTAAGAAATGATGGAAACGTCGATTGATTAGCTTCAAGATTTCTTCCTGATTTTGAGTCCAAATAAATTTTCATTCTGCATGAGGTTTCATTTAAATTGACTGACTTTACTCTTAAAATGCTTCAGTATCTTCTACATCCTCCTCATTTGCTGCTTTGTGTAACATAGATTTTGTTGCATTAAGCTAATAAAATTTTTCTTCTTATTAGTAGTCTTACCTAGTACTCACACAGTATCCTTTTCTTCAATTTTACTACATTTTGTTACTTTGATTGTTTTGTTTATCTTGCTATCTTTATGTTGTTTTTTCCTTTCTATCCTGTTTTGGTTACATTTCTTTTGAGCCAAGGATCAATCTAAAACTACTTCTCTATCTCACAAAGGGTAGGGGTAAGATCTGAGTACATCCTACCTTCCCCAGACCCCGCTTGTGGGATTACACTGGGTATGTTGTTGTTGTAAGCCACTAAGGGAGATAGTCCCCTTCAAGTTGTAACAACAATGCTAGTAGTAGCCTTCGGTCCCTTATTTTCTTGTGGTGCGTGCACCCTTAGAATTTCAAGTTGTATATTTTGGTATACCCTTTGTATACGACCAGTTTTTTGGCCATGTTTATGAATGAAAATACGTTTACCTGCTAAAAAAAGGGAAGATTTTGGAAATAGAGATTTATGGAAACACTTGACAAGGTGGAAGAAGGATGAGTGGATATGGGGAGAATTTTTTGTGATATCCATTTTACCTAAAATATCAACAAATTACATGATTCCTATTCTGGATGTGAAGCAATACCAAATAAGTTGAAGAATTGATGTGGCACGTGTTGTGGGATGAAAAATTAGACGAAATGTCCATTGAGTCGAACTTCCTTACTCGGAATAACCCAATTATTATTTGGGCTTCTTACATGAATAACCCAATTATTATTTGGGCTTCTTACATAACTGTACAGGTGACCAAAAAAATTTTCAACTAAAATGGCTGCATGTATAGGTAATGTCATTAGGCCCGTTCTAAGCCCAAACCCAAATCAACATTAAACATAAATTTATGGATTTTTTTTTTTTTTTAAAAGTCCTGTTTTTACTTCTTTGGTTTTGTAACATCAGTTTTGTAAGTAATATAGGAGAAAAATATTATTGAATTGTTGTGTCTAAATTATTACATTAAGACCCTATTTAAAGACACTACATTAGACTCCTTCTCCAATTAGGATACTGACATTACAATCCTTTTCCAAGTATGATTCTATATACTATTCCTACTCATATTCTAACATTTCCCCTCAAGCTGGTGCATACAAGTCATATATACCGAGCTTGTTACAAATGTAATTAATACGAGGACTAGTGAGGGACTTGGTGAAAATATCTACAAGCTGATCACTCGATTTCACAAATTTTATAACAATATCTCTGAAATTATCTTCTCTCTCACAAAGTGACAATCAATTTCAATGTGCTTAGTTCTCTCATGGAATATCAGATTTGGTGCGATATGAAGAGCCGCTTTCATCTCGCGGATTTCTCCAAATTTTAACTCTCTCAACAACTGTTTAATCCAAACTAGCTCACAAGCGGCTATCGCCATTTCTTGATGTTTTGCTTTTGCATTAGATTAAGCAACCAGACTCTGTTTCTTACTTGTCCAGGACACCAAATTACCTCCTACTAAAACACTATCCGGATGTAGAATGTCTATCACAATGTGATCTTGCCCAATCAACGTCTGTATATCCAATGATTTGCTCATGACCTCGATCCTTGAAGAGTAGTCCTTTACCTGGAGCTAACTTAATATATCACACAATGCAAACAACTGCATCCCAATGACTATCAAAGGGAGAATCCATAAACTGACTTACAACACTCACAGGATAGGAATTGTCAAGTCTGGTCACTGTGAGTTAATTCAACTTCCCAACTAGACGCTTATATCTTTTAGGATCATTGAGTGGCTCTCTTTATTCTGGCAGGAGTTTAGTATTTGGATCTGTAGGAGTGTCAATATTTTTACATTCCATCATTCCTATCTCCTTGAGAATGTCTAAGGCATACTTGCGTTGCAAAATAACTATACCCGATCTGGACTGAGCAACTTCAATATCTGTAAAATACTTTGATTTGCCGAGGTCTTTAATCTGAAAATGCTGAAAGAGGTGTTGCTTCAAACTAATCATACTATCTTGATCATGGCGGGTAATAACGATAACATCAACGTAAACCACCAAATAAATACATAGATTTGGAGCATAATATCGATCAAACACAGAGTGATCTGCTTCACTACGAATTATGCCAAACTTTTGAATTACTGTGCTGAACTTTCCAAACTAGGCTCAAGGAGATTGTTTTAGACCATAAAGTGATCGACACAATTGACACACCAGACTATACTCACAACAACAACAAACCCAGTGTAATCCCACCAAGTGGGGTCTGGGGAGGGTAAAAAGTATGCAGTCCATATCGTTACTTCCGAAGAAGTAGAGAGGCTGTTTCCGATAGACCCTCGGCTCAAGACTATACTCACCCTGAACAATAAAACCAGGTGGTTGCTCCATATAAACTTCCTCCTTAAGGTCATGATGGAGAAAAGCGTTCTTAATATCTAACTGATAAGGAGGCCAGTGTCGAACAACAACCATGGATAGAAAAAGATGAACAAATGCTATTTTAGCCATGCGAGAGAACGTATCACTATAATCAAGTCTAAATATCTGAGTGTTACCCTTTGGCAACAAGGCGAGCTATAAGTCGATCAATTTGGCCGTTCGAACCAAATTTCACTGCATAGATGACAACCAATGATTGATTTACCTAAAGGGAGAGGAACAGGCTCTCAAGTACTACTCGTATGTAAAGCAAACATCTCGTCAATCATAACTTGTCGCCATCCTTGGTGAGAAAGTGCTTCTTTTGTGGACTTATGGCTAGAGACAGAGAATAAAGATGATATAAAGGTATAATAGGGTGATTATTGACGATGATAACTTAAAAGTATAATGAGGGTTAGTATTATGAGTGGACCGTGTATCTTTTCGAAGTGCAATTGGAGGAGACAAGTCTGTTGTTGGTGTAGGGTCAGGTGCAGGACGGGAATCATCTGAGCCTGATGCTGTACGTGAACGATGATGATAAGTCAGGAGTGGTGGCAATGTAGATGGAGATGTAGAAGGTATTGTAGAATCCTCAAAAGTCTGTGCAGGTAAGACTGGTGGCACTATGGATGGAGATGTAGAAGTAATAGTAGGATTCTCAAAAGTCGATATAGGTAAGACCTCAGACTTGTTAGGATGATCACTATCAAAAGAAGATGTAAAGTAAGGTTGAGACTTAAAAAATGTGACATTAATTGACATAAGGTACCAATGAAGATCAGGTGAGTATCAATGATATCCCTTTTGCACTCGAGAATATCCAAGAAAGACATTTGAGAACACGAGGGGTTAATTTATCTTTTCCTAGGGTGAAGGGGTGAAGTTATGAACAAAATATGTTCTCTTAAAAACACGAGGGGGAAGAGAGTATAAAGGTGAATGAGGAAACAATACTGAATAAGGAAATTAATTTTGAATGAAAGATGAAAGCATCCAATTAATTAAATAGCAAGATGTGATAACTGCATCGCCCAAAAAAACGTAGCGAAACATGGGATTGAATGAGAAGAGTGCGAGCAGTCTCGATGAGGTGCCTATTCTTCTTCTTTGCTACTCTATTTTGTTGATGGGTATACAGACGAGAAGCGACACCGAATTGATTTTGTATTTCAGCACTATAACTCTTGAATATAAGAAACAATTCAGAACGATCTTTCATTAAGAAAATCCTAGTACATCTTGAATTATCATCAATAGAGCTAACAAAATAACGAAACCCTGAGGTTGAAGTGATTCTACTAGGACCCCAAATATCTGAGTGAACTAAGGAAAAGATAGAGACGGCACGATTCTTAATACTACGTTGAAAGGTAGTTTGAGTGTGTTTCCCAAGTTGGCACGACTCACAATCTAATGTGGCCAGACTAGATTAACTAGGCACCATTTTTTGTAGTTTGAACAAAATAGGATGTCCTAAACATTTGTGAATTATGTCTAGAGCATCTGTAACTGGACATGCTATGGAGGAGTTAGGAGACGTAAGGTAGTAATGGCCTTGTGATTCATATCTTCAACCAATTGTTTGTCCCGTACTGCGGTCATGCATGACAAAAGGGTCCTTAAGAAATAGTATGCCACAATTTAGGGCACAAGTCAAACGATTGACCGATGCAAGTTTAAAAGGATAACCAGAGACATAAAGAACAAAATTTAAAGTGACAGAGGAGATGGGAGTAGCTTGTCTAACTCCTTTTGCTTTGGTTTGGTTACCATTGGCTAAAGTGACGGTTGGAAGAGACTGTAGATAAATAATATTTGATAGAAGTGATTTATCACCAAAAATATGATTAGAAGCGCCAGAATCCACGACCCATGATCCAAAGGTAGGAGATTGTGCAGTTGAGGCTACTGGTATAGAGATCTGCTTACTTGCTCTATACTGAAGATACTCATTATATTCCTTTTCAGATAAATACATCCATTAATTACTTGTGGTGTTAGACGGAGCAACATGAGCATTTTGTAGGTGGTCGATCGTGCAAAGAATAGCATGTTCCACGAGTATGTTCAAGCCTATTACAATAACTACACTTGAGCTGAGAATACCATACGTCATGAAAGTGTCCAAGCCTTTTACAGTAACTACCACCTAGGTCGAGGTCTTCCATAACGACCTCCCCCTCATCGATTCTTCATGGAATGTGATGTTTGATTTTCTGATCTCCTCAATAATGGTTTGGACTTAATCATAGGACTAAACCGAGCAAAAAAATCTGAAAACACGTTGTCGGAAAGGTTTTTGCTACAAAAGTCTTTTTTCGCAATATGATTTGACTTGAAAGCAGCAAGAAACAATAATAAGTTTTGAATAAAAGGTCTGAATCAACAAAAAAACAGTCGCTGAAAAATTTGATGGTCGTCGAAAAATTAACGCACGATGATTGGGTTTTCCTTTCTTATGTTTTTCACTAATGCCCTGATACCATGTGAGGAATATAGTAGAAAAATATTATTGAATTGTTGTATCTAAGTTATTACATTGAGATCCTATTTATTGACATTGCATTAGGCTTCTTTTTCAACTATGACACTGACATTACAATTCTTTCCAACTAGGATTTTATATGTTGTTATTGTAAACGTTTTAAGGTAGAAGAGGTTAGAGAGGCTGTTCGCAGGATGCTAAGGGGTAGGGCAACGGGTCCGGATGAGATACCGATGGAGTTTTGGAAGTTCGCTGGGGAGGCTGGTGTAAGGTGGTTGACTGGATTGTTTAACGAAATCTTCAAGACGGCAATAATGCCCGAGGCTTGGAGATGGAGTACCATGATCCCTCTCTATAAGAATAAGGGTGACATCCAGAGTTGCAATAACTATAGGGGGATTAAGTTATTGAGTCACTCTATGAAGATTTGGGAGAGAGTGGTCGAGGTGAGGATGAGACGGATAGTGTCTATTTCGGAAAACCAATTTAGATTTATGCCTGGCCGCTTGACGACGGAGGCAATTCACCTGGTACGGAGGCTGGTGGAACAGTATAGGGAAAGGAAGAAGGACCTGCACATGGTGTTTATTGACCTGGAGAAGGCATACAACAAAGTCCCCAGGGAGGTGCTTTGGAGATGCTTGGAGGTGAGTGGAGTCCCGCTGGCGTATATCAGAGCAATTAAGGACATGTATGATGGAGCGAAAACTCCGGTGAGGACGGCGGGAGGAGACTCAGAGCATTTCACTGTCTTGACAGGATTGCATCAGGGATCTACTCTTAGTCCCTTTTTGTTTGCTTTGGTGATGGATGTGTTGACGCGGCATATTCAAGGGGAGGTGCCTTGGTGTATGCTTTTTGCAGATGATGTAGTTTTGATTGATGAGACGCGAGGGGGTGTGAATGACAAATTAGAGGTGTGGAGACAAACGCTTGAGTCTAAAGGGTTCAGGTTGAGCAGAAGCAAGACAGAGTATTTCGAATGCAAGTTTAATGACGTGAGGCTGGAGAATAAGGTGGTAGTGAAGTTGGAATCACAGGAGGTATGTAAGAGGGATAGTTTCAAGTATCTCGGGTCCGTGATCCAGGGTAAAGGCGAGATTGACGAGGATGTCTCGCACCGTATTGGGGCGGGATGGATGAAGTGGAAGCTGGCGTCGGGGGTGTTGTGTGATAAGAAGGTGCCGCCCAAGCTTAAAGGCAAATTCTACAGGGCGATAGTTCGTTCGGCCATGTTGTATGGAGCGGAGTGTTGGCCAGTTAAGAACTCCCACATCCAAAAAATGAAGGTGGCAGAAATGCGGATGTTGCGTTGGATGTGTGGGCTGACTAGAGGGGATAGAGTTCGGAATGAGATTATCAGGGAGAAGGTTGGTGTGACCCTAGTGGAGTATAAGATGCGGGAGGTCCGATTGACATGGTTCGAACACGTGATGAGGAGGGGCATGGATGCCCCGGTTCGTAGGTGTGAGAGGCTAGCGTTGGATGGTTTTAGGCGGGGTAGGGGTAGGCCGAAGAAGTACTGGGGTGAGGTGATTAGGCGGGACATGGAGCAGTTACAGCTCACCGAGGACATGACCCTAGATAGGAAGATCTGGAGGACGCGAATTAGGGCAGAAGGCTAGGGTCAGTTTGGGTCGCTAGTGTAGGGAATTACTTGGTGGGGGTATTATTCTTGTTATGGTACCTTGTTCCATGTTTTATTACGAATCTGTGTGCTTTTCTCTATTTTTTATTACTTATGGGTGCCGTATTTATGTTATGAAATCTTGTTCTGTGCTTTACTATGTATTTGTGCGGTATCTCGTGTCTTGAGTCGGGGGTCTATCGGAAACAGCCTTTCTACCTCTTTAGAGGTAGAGGTATGGACTGCGTACATCTTAACCCCCCAGACCCCACTAGGTGGGAATACACTGGGTTTGTTGTTGTTGTTGTAGGATTTTATATGTTATTCCTATTCCTACTCATCTTACTATGTATTTGTGTGGTGTCTCCTGTCCTGAGCCGGGGGTCTATCGGAAACAGCCTTTCTACTTCTTTAGAGGTAGAGGTATGGACTGCGTACATTTTACCCCCCAGACCCCACTAGGTGGGAATACACTGGGTTTGTTGTTGTTGTATTCCTATTCCTACTCATATTCTAACAAATTTGATATTTTCTGAAGACTCCTAAACTATTAAAGTGAAAAATAGTATCTAGAAGTTAAAGGAAAATATATTTTATTTTAGTCTATATATTAGATTTTTAAAAAGAAAATCAAACAAATACATATACGAAAGCTCTTCTAGTTTCTATTTTATCAATATTTATTGAGATTATAATTTATGATGATTAAAAGTGAGCTTCATCATAAACTGTTTGAAGATCAAAGTGTATTTCTTAAACAACATTTTTTTCAAGGATTTTCAGAAAATATTGTTTTTATAATTTCTACTTTTATATAGTCATTTATTAGATAAATTTTATGTTAAAAGTGCGCGCACACATAAAATTAGATTAACTATAATCTGAAAGTCATTTTTTGATTGAGATGGAATGACTATAATTTACATTTTTGGCACTCTTTAAAAGTACTTAACTATGATGTTTGTTAATTGTGTTTATTTTTTAATTTAAAACTTAACCCTATCTTACGTAAATCTATGTTAATTACTTATGTTTGTCAACATTTATGGCATAAAATTACAGGAGAAAATAAAAAAAGGACTTCATGTTTAATCGACGGATAAAATTTAAAATAGCAAATTGTAAATAACAACAACAACATACCCAGTGTATTCCCACCTAGTGGGGTCTGGGAAAGGTAGAGTGTACGCAGACCGTACCACTACCTTAGGAGAAGTAGAGAGGCTGTTTCCGATAGACTCCCGGTTTAGGACTAATAACAGTATAACAAACATAAAAAGTAAGCGCATATAAACTAGTATGGTACGCAAAACAAGCTAAAAGTATAATAAACACAAAAGATATGTGCATAATAGACTAGTACGGAATGCAAAATAAACCAACACCACTAGCCCCAAGATAAAACTACAGCCACAACATTACGAACCAGAAACTCCAGCCCCAAAGGGGCGCTTCCCTACTACCGTAGCGCTCCCATGCCCTAACCCTCTACCCTAATCCGCGTCCTCCACACCTTCCTATCAGGGGTCATGTCCTCTGTAGGCAGGGTAGAGGTAGACCAAAGAAATATTGGAGGGAGGTAATTAGGCATGATATGGAGCAGTTAAGATGCCTGAGGTTCTTGAATGATGAGGGCAGAGTTTTGGTTGAAGATGCCCTCATTAAGAAAAGATGGCAGTCGTATTTTCGTAGGCTTTTGAATGATGAGGGGGACAGAGGGGTTGTGTTAGGAGAGTTGGAGTATTCTGGGGAGTGTCGCGATTTTGGCTTTTGTCGCGATTTAGGGTAGAGGAGGTCAGTGAGGCTATTCGCAAGATGTGAAGGGGCAGGGTGACGGGGCCCGACGAGATTCTGGTGGATTTTTGGAAGTTCTCTGACGGGTCAGGGTTGAGGTGGCTGACCAACTTGTTTAACAATATTTTTAAGTCAGCAAAGATGCCCGAGGCGTGGAGATGGAGCACGATGATTCCTCTAAATAAGAACAAATGTGACATTCAGAGTTGCAACAAATACCGGGGTATTAAGTTGTTGAGTCACACGATGAAGATTTGGGAGAGGGTGGTGGAGCGGAGGTTGAGGAAGATTGTGTCGATTTCGGAGAACCAATTTGGTTTTATTCTTGGTCGCTCCACAACTGAGGCAATTCACCTTGTGCGGAGACTGGTAGAGCAGTATAGAGAGCGGAAGAGGAATCTTCACATGGTGTTTATAGACCTGGAAAAGGCATATGACAAGGTCCCTAGGGAGGTTCTTTGGAGATGCTTGGAGGTGAGGAGGGTTCCGGTGGCGTACATTAGAGCAATTAAGGACATGTATGAGGGGGCGAAGTCTCAGGTTAGGTAAGGACAGTGGGAGGAGATTCTGAGCATTTCCCAGTCTTGACAAGGTTGTACCAGGGATTAACTCTTATTCCGTTTTTATTCGCTTTGGTGATGGATGTGCTGACGCGGAATATACAAGGCGAGGTGCCTTGGTGTATGCTTTTCGCGGATGATATAGTTTTGATTGATGAATTACGACAAGGGGTTAATGATAAGCTGGAGATTTGGAGAGAAACCCTAGAGTCTAAAGGTTTCCGGTTGAGTAGGACCAAGATGGAGTACTTGGAGTGCAAGTTTAATGACTCGAGACATGAGGAGGAGGTGGTAGTAAAGTTGGATTCTTAGGCGGCTTGCAAGAGGGATAGTTTTAAGTATCTTGGGTCTATGATTCAGAGGAATGGAGAGATAGATGAGGATGTCTCTCACCGTATTGGGGTAGGTTGGATGAAATAGAGGCTCGCTTCGAGAATTTTATGCGATAAGAAGGTGCCCCCAAGCTTAAAGGCAAATTCTATAGAGTAGCAGTCCGGCCTGCTATGTTGTATGGAGCGGAGTGTTGGCCGATTATGAATTCTCATATCCTAAAGTTGAAGGTGGCGGAAATGAGAATGTTGCGTTAGATGTATGGATTCACAAGGGCGGACAAGGTTAGGAATGAAATTATTCGGGAGAAGGTGAGAGTGGTTTCAGTGGAGGATAAAATGCGGGAAGTGAGGTTGAGATAGTTAGTTCATGTGATGAGGAGGGGCACGGATGCCCTAGTTCGTACGTGTGAGAGGTTGGTCTTGGAAGGTTTCAAGCGGGGTTGGGGTAGACCGAAGAAATACTAGAGGAAAGTGATTAGACGTGATATGGAGTAGTTACAGCTGACTGAGGACATGACCCTGGATAGGAAGATATAGAGTAAAAACATTAGGATAGAGGGCTAAGGGTGTGGTTGAGTTGTAGTCAGTAGGCAGGGAATTGTGGTGTCCTTTGTTTGGCAATGTACTTTTTGTGGATGTCATATCTATGTTATTTTATTATGTTCTATGCTTTTGATGTTTTTGTATATTGCCTTTTATACTATCTTTTATCTTGAGCCGGGGGTCTATCGGAAATAGCCTCTCTACCTCGTTAGAGGTAGTGGTATGGACTGCGTACACTCTACCCTCTCCAGACCCCACTATGTGAGAATATACTGGGTTTGTTGTTGTTGTTGTACCTCTACCCCGCCTAAAACCATCCATAGCCAAAGTCTCACACCTCCGCGCTGGAGCATCAGGGCCTCTCCTCATCACGTGCTCGAACTAACGTAGCCTCCCTTCTCGCATCTTATCCTCCACCGAGGCAACTCCCACCTTCTCCCGAATAATCTCATTCCTCACCCTATCTTTCCTGGTATGTTCACACATCCATCGCAACATCCACATTTCCGCCACCTTCAACTTTTGGATGTGGGAGTTCTTAATTGGCCAACACTCCGCTCCATACAACATAGCTGACCGAACTACCACTCTGTAGAACTTATCTTTAAGCTTCGAGGGCACCTTCTTATCATAGAGGACTCCCGAAGCGAGCCTCTACTCTAACCATCCTGCCCCAATACGATGCGTGACATCCTCGTCAATCTCATCATTACCCTGAATTATAGACTCCAGATATTTGAAACTCTCTCTCTTCTGAATGGCCTGAGAGTCCAGCTTCACAACCTATCCTGTTGCGACATATCACTGAACTTACACTCCAAGTACTCCGTCTTGGTTCTACTTAACCGAAAACCTTTAGATTCAAGTGTCTGTCTCCACCGAAAACCTTTAGATTCAAGCGTCTGTCTCCAAATCTCCAACTTATCATTAACTCCACCCCGAGTCTCGTCAATCAGAACCACACTATCTGCAAATAACATACACCAAGGCACCTCCCCTTGAATATGTCTAGGTTAATTGATTAAAAAAGTTAGTACACATAGACAAAGATGAAGTATAAGCTACAAAATAATACGAGAATGGGAATTGGGCCCTTAATTGGCCCATTTAATAAAGCTGCCCAGTTTTGGGCTTTGAATCATGGATTTTTGGTCCATTTCTGAACTGTATACCATTTGTATACCAGCCCGTTCTTTCCATATATAAGCTATATATCGGTGTACAAAATCATGTGAACCCGCTCCCGACTTCGTCATGCATCGTATATCAATCACCTTTGACCTGTAGACCTCGTATATCAGGCGTATACTAGTGTATACCAGCATCTATTTCTTCATATTAGTCCCTTTGAGGACTTGGATGGGGCAAAATAATAATAATATTTTAAGAATAACATTTTAAATTAAGCCCATTATTACTATATATATAAGTGACAAAGAAAATAGTTTTGTTGTGCTTACTTGGATTATAACTATTTGGTTGGGAAGTTTGCCAACTAAAATGTTCTTGTAGCCCTCACATCAAAATTGACCTTACATGTGGCTATTGTTTTGCCATAATTTTGTTTTAAAACTTCCCACATGGATCTTTGTAATTGGTTTTTTTAATAGTGAAATGTGACAAATATTTTAGGACAAAGAAGAAAATAATTTAACAAAAAACAAAGAAGAAATATTAACCAATTACAAAGATCCTTGTGGGAAGTTTTAAAAAGGAAACTATGGCAAAACAATAGCCATGTGTAACATTTCATATCATCAAATTTGATATGAGGTCTAAACTTCACATTGTAGTTGTTAGAATTCAACTAAGTACTACAAAACTTTTTTCTTTATATAGCAGTGATATAACTATGTACCGGAGCTGTATATATACACACAAACACATGCTATTTATACATTCGTTTTGTTATTTATCTTCTCTTGTCGGTAAAATCTATAAAGGGTGGGACAAAGAGATTGAGAACTGTTTACGAAAATTACGTCAGACTTCCCATTGAGACGTGAAGAGGTGGGATTAGGCAAAAATATTTGTGGGATGTTCTTTAGTGGTGGGCACTTGTCCACTTCCAGAAATGACGAAGTTTCCTAAGAAGTAAATCCAAATGGCATTATTTCGAGGGACTGAATATCTCAAGTTGATAAGGACTTTGCTATATGGGAATAAAGTGGGCCGAACAAATTTTCAAAGAAGTAAGAGATTGCACTTCGCCTGCAACAAAAGTGGGCCGAATAGCCATTTTGTGTAATAAATAATAAGTGAAAATTAGACAAAATGTCTATTGGGTCAATATTCCTTACACAATATAACCCAATTATTATTTATTACACAAAATGGCCATTCAGCTCATCGTTGTTGCAGACGAGGTGTATTCTCTTCCTTTCTTCTTCAAAACTTTATATTCGTCTCTGATACATAGTTATACATCCTACATATGCGGCTATATAACATCAATATGTTACATATACATGCAGCCATTTTAGTTGAATCTTCTTTTTTTTTGCCCGTACAGTTACGTAAGGTTATTACTATTCATTACTATTATTATGCTTTACCTTAGATTGCTTTATTTTGAGCCGGGGGTCTATCGGAAACAGCCTCTCTATCTCACTTTTGAGGTAGTGGTATGGATTGCGTACGCTTGCCCTCCCAGACCCCACTTGGTGGGAATATACTGGGTACGTAAGGTATCATTTGGTTCATTGGAAGAAAATAGAGTCCTCAATGCATGCATGTGTGCTGGACTGCTGGGAATCGACAATTCTCAATATTTGACTTGGCATCATGTAGGCAATAGTTATGAAGATTTTCCTATGAGGAGAATGTATTATCAAGAGGATGTAACTACTTAATGTGGATTAGCATAGATGGTCTGTTCTCAAAAGAGGTAATAAATCCTTTTGGAGTTAGTTTATGGAGAGATACCGTGAAGGGAAAAGATGTTTTCCACAATACAAGGCATTCAGAATGGGTAATGGTAGGAAATTCAATTTTCGCGAGAAACACTTCTAGAGGAACATTTCCTTTAGGCTTTGGAACTGGTTAATCACAGGGAATCATATCCTCTAGGTGTTGAGTGATAAATAATAGGAATTATGCTATTTGACTACGAAGAATAGAAGCCCAAGGATTACTTCATTAGAAAAAGGAGAAAAAACCAAGAGATCTCTTGGGAAATTACTTTTAGGAGGGCTATACAGGAGTTGGAAGGGATGATGGAATGCTGTGGAGGAAGGGGGACCAAATGGTGAGGTCTTATTATGGGGAGCTAGCCATTGACGTCACAGGATGGGGAAGGTGTGGAAAAAGTGTGAGCCAAGGGAGAGGAGGAGGGTAGTGATGGATTGGTATATCCTTTATAAGGAATGGGAGAAGACCTAGACTATGTCTTACAATGTGGTCACTTCACTAAGCAGCTGTCAAATCTCACAATTCCTTTGTTTGATTTTTCTTGGTAGACCTAACAATAACTAATGTCAGATTTCATAGGACGGGCAAGGAGAACAAGGTAATATATAGGCCTGTGCAATTATGTATTTCTGGTTAATCTAGAAACCAGAAAATACATAATGGCACGGGAGGTCATTCCATAATATTGAGAGTGGATATGAATGTCTTTAAAGATGTTTTTTTCCCTAACTTAGACTTTTGGTGTAAAGAGAAGATTTTAGCATGTATGAGTTCTTGGTAATTTGATTAGATGATGATAGTTGTGCCACCTAATACTGTAATTAGTTTGAAATCATCTTGGTGTGCTATTTGATAAAACTGTATTGATCTATCCAAAAACAAAATCGTCAACAACATTGTAACTGAGAATAGTTATATGATGCTTAGCTTGTGCCACCTAATACTGTAATTAGTTTGAAATCATCTTGGTGTGCTATTTGATAAAACTGCATTGATCTATCCAAAAACAAAATCCTCAACAACATTGTAACTGAGAATAGTTATATGATGCTTCGCTCTTTGAGAAACTCCTAGCCCATATGACTGTTGAGTAGTTCCAAAAATACGGTGCGGAAGTAAAAGATGCTAACTGATTTTGAGAAAGCTGAATACTTTTTAGCTCCTTGATTTGGTTGCTGGAGTTTATCTGTGTTCTTTTATGTGGCTGGTGAACTTTGAAAGTGAACATGCAAATTATTAAATATTTGCTTCTATTTGTCTTCCTTCCCATATATTCAACTGGCTGTCCTTCATGTAGTTTGTGGCAGTGATCTTCTTGGTTTCTTTTTTCCTTTCTTTTTCGGATTCAAGTGATTCGAGTCCAATACCAATTCCATCTGAATAATTCCATATTAATATTTTTGTCCCCTCTTGTAGATGTGCCTTGACATATTGAAGTCATGAAATGGATTTCCAGAGGGGTTGGGTGGGTGGGTGGCGAGATACTATTTGCTGAAGCATCGCGCTTAACTTTAGTATCTCGACACTTACATGTCAATAGAGAAAACATGTAAGGAGAGGGGAGGGGGGAGTGTCGATTCATTTTTAGCTTGTCGAGACTCTCTTAAACTTTTGGTGGTTAGTTACCATGTCTTATTTTGTGTACTTGATTATCAAGTTTGTACTATTTACAGATATCAAGTTTGAATTTCTGTACATAGATGCTTATGGTTAATGCTTCTCATGTAGAGCACACTTCCTCAGCGAGGTGGTGAAGTGAATCTAACATTGGGGGGAATTGACTTAAATAATTCAGGGAGGTAATTCATTCATCATTTCTGGTCATCCAATTTGTGTGTGTCTTTCTGCTAACAACTGCTTGCTGTTCAGTGTTGTTGTCAGAGAAGATAAAAAGCTATTGACTGTACTGTTTCCAGATGGACGTGACGGACGAGCTTTTACACTTAAGGTGCTTCTACTTCTCTCTCTGTTTGGTCGAACCCCCCCTAAAAAAAAAGCTTTCTATACATTTGAGTTTTTTATAAGACTCTATGGTTAATTTTGTATCAGTATGTCTTGTACTCCATACTCTATAATCTCTGAGAATTGAATTGGCTGATCATAGCAGCAGTGCCAAGATACTATTAAATAATGGCATAATACATAAACGTGCCCTTCTACTTGGCCTCAACAATCTATGCCTTCCAACTTTGGGTGTGCACAAGTAGGCACTTAAACTTGTATAAAGTTGAACAAGCAAACACACATTCTACGTGTCACAAGTGGCAACTGATTCGTATTATGCCACGTAGATGTGTGTGTCTACTTGTTCAACTTTAAGTGCCTACTCGTGCACACCCAAAGTTGGAAGGTATAGATGCCAGCTGAAGCCAAGTTAATGGGAACGTTTATGTATTACTCCATTAAATAATTGTTTTTCTGAAACTATTTTTGATGAGTCATTTTCTTTTCTGTTTTACTAGGCATTCTTTATTTCTTTATGATAAGTAATTGACGAGTCATTCTATCTTCTTAGATTGACAAATAACTCATTTTGTACGTGTAGAATTGCTGCACTTACAACAAGTGTATGTGGAATTTCCCGGCACCCAAAATAAATGCAATCTCATTGAATATTTATACATGTGCCCGAATCATACATCAATTGAATTTTCTCTATTAAGCCCCAAACGTCCTACTGCAGGCAGAAACATCTGAGGATTTGTACGAGTGGAAGACTGCCCTTGAGCACGCTCTTGCACAAGCCCCTAGTGCTGCTTTGGTGATGGGACACGATGGCATTTTTCGGAATGACGCTACTGATTCCTTTGAAGGGTCTTTCCATCAATGTCAGTGTTCTCTTTTTATGTTATCTGCCAGTACAGCTGTATTTATTGAGTTTCATCTTCAATGCGCAGATGAACATTGATCTTCATTGTTCATAATTTTTTAAGCAGTTTACTTTTCATTCAGGGAAGGATAAACGCCCTGTTAAATCTTTTGTTGTTGGGAGACCAATTTTGCTCGCCTTAGAAGATATAGATGGAGGCCCTTCCTTTCTTGAGAAGGCACTGAAATTTCTTGAGAAGTATGGTATGCCCTTTATCCCCTGGAAACAGCATAGCATCGTGTAAGAAAGATGTTGACAAGCCCTTTGGTCTAGGTGACACAGTGACATTGCTGTGCGACCTTTTTGGTTATTTTAGTACTCCAATCAGAGTTTTCTTCAATTGCTGTTACTTTTCTGGTCTAGCTTCCTTTCTATTGTTAGAAAGCTTTCTAATTAGGAAGAAAGAGGAATGGTTCAAGGACAAAAATTAACTGATGGAAAGGTGGATGATCTTAGAATCATATTGAATTTGTGAAGAAAATTTTCCTCTGCAGTGTGTGCACATTGTTTTCCTTACTGAAGATGCTGAATGGGTGCAGAGAGAATTATATTCTGTTTTAACTTATTCTGGCTATAATTTTTTTTGTTTTGGCAGGTACCAAGGTCGAAGGTATATTACGGCAGTCTGCTGATGTCGAGGAAGTGGAGCGGAGGGTAAAAGAATATGAAGAAGGTAAATTTTATTTTTGATGGATGACATCTTCCTTATAAATTGGAACATTTGGAAGGAAGCTTGTATATTATCTGATGCTATTTTTTTTCACATAGGAAAAACTGAAGTATTTAATGATTTCACATGTTTAGATGGAAGATTGTATTCAATGGATCTTGGTTCCATGATTCCCATTGAGAATATTTTGTATGCTAGTTCTATATTCTAACTTTTGTATTCGAGCAGACACAATCTTCCCCTTGTAACTTTTGTTTTTATGCATCTGCTTTTTAATGAATATCCCTTATTCTATCAAAAAAAATAAAAATAAAAATAAAATATTGTGTGTACTAGTTAGAATCAGTTAGGCAGATATTGTATTAATGTACTATTGATTTCTTTTCCTAGTTTAGAAGATGTGTATGTACTATTTTTTTTTTTTTTTTCCAAAACATTTGTATTTACTAAAAGCGAACTTCTGTTTGTGTTTCATGTCCATTTCTGGACTCATGTGTTTAGATCTTGATCTAGTTTTAGCTAGCTTCACAGGAGGAAAAAGAAATTTATCCTGCAGATTTCCTTTGGTTGATAATAAGCCTGGTTGATAATAAGCCACAAGAGACAGTCAGAGAGGCCAAAGTTGACTTTTTTTCTTCATACCATTTTGTTGTTTTTATTTCCATGCATATTGTTTATGCTGACTTGAATGGGAGCCTTGGAGTAACGGGTAAAGTTGTTGCCATGTGACCAGGAGGTCATGGGTTCAAGCCTTGGAAACTGCCTCTGGCTGAAATGCAAGGTAAGGTTGTGTAAAATAGACCCTTGCGGTCGGGCCCTTCCCTGGACCCTCCACATAACGGGAGCTTTAGTGCAATGGGCTTCCCTTTTTTTAATTGTTTATGCCGAGTTGATAGACATATTAACATGTGATTCAGCCTTTCTTTTCTATCTGTTTTTTGTGTTTTAGAAATCTGGTCTAGCCAACTGCTACACCATCAGAGAACATGATCTAAGAATTTGTAGGAGTTTTTATGTGCCCTGCTGTTTCAGAATAAGATATTTTCCTTTGCTAACCTATGTCAAACTGTTTGAAGGCAAAACTGAATTTGGCCCCGGAGAGGATGCTCATGTAATTGGTGACTGTGTTAAGGTAGTGGTCCGAGGAACTTATTACTTGTTGAGACTGTCATCTCATAGCTGTTGAATATCTTAATTCCTTTAATATAATTGGAGCAACTCTTTATGCAGCATGTGCTTCGTGAGCTGCCCTCATCTCCTGTTCCTGCTTCCTGCTGTACGGCTCTGTTGGAAGCTTACAGTAAGTAAACTTGCCAACATTTTTTAAGAGATTTTTACAGTTATTTCTCTGAGTATTTAAGTGCTATTTACTTCAAGGTTATTTCTAACAACCATCACAGTCCCTTCCTGTTGCTTCTCGTAGTTTTTTTTTTTCACAATTCTGCTTGTTTTCTAGTATCTACTGTATAGATCCAATGAATAGAGTGCCGTAATATATAGTTCAAATGTTTAGGCTCCCATTTATCAAAGCCTGAAAGGCTTAAATTAGTAAGGTTTGAGAAATTTAAGATTTTATTGAAACTTTGGGAGGAAATTAATTCATCTATTTCTTTGTGAGCTGTATAAAGTGTCAAGATATGAAACTATCTGTTGGTCCCTTTGTTGGTCGCCGGAACTATTTGTGTTCAGTATGGTTACATGTGTACTTGCTTGCATTTAGTTAGCATTCTACAGTTTAGTCTGTTAAAACTTAGACAGATCAGTTTTCTAACTTCTAGTTGTTTCTTTTTTTGGCCCTAAGAAATTGATCGAAAGGAAGCCCGAGTTAATGCTATGCGCTCTGCCATTCTTGAAACATTTCCTGATCCAAATAGACGCTTATTACAGAGGTATACACTTTTTGTAGTATGCTGATATGGCTGTGTATTTCTATTTTTGATTTTTGATCCCGCGTTTTTAGTTTTTGCTACAATCTTTTATGGGGTTAATGTTTTTACTAGGTGAAAAGTTGTTGTTGATAGATAATGAATATGTTTTGGCAATCTCTTTGTTATAGTGGAACAGCTACAGAAATATGTAATGCTGAGTGGATCATCTGTAATTCCTCGGCTTCGTGGCCAAACATATAATTGGAATACTTACTGATTTGTGGATGTCACAAGAAACAAAATAATTTATGTGGATATATCAGTATGGTTTGCTGGACAATTGTTTCTGCCTGTTGTCCACTAATTTTTTATTGAGACAGACTGTCTTTAATCTGGATTTTAAATTGTTATGGTTTGCTGGACAACAGTTTCAGCGCCTGTCCATTAGTTTTTGGTTTAGACATATTAGTTTAATCAGTGCCAAAATGTCAAGAAGATAAATGATGAAAAGAGAAGGATCTACATTTCGGGCCATCAATTTGCTTCCATACCTTAATTTGTGTGGACGGACCAACAACTTTCTTTCATTCAACAGTTCTGTGTGTAGCACCAAATTCACGTGGTGCATCATTGTAATGGTTGATTAATTCTTTTCATTTAGAGTGAACTTTATTCATCTGAAACTTGATTGGAGAAAGTGGCGAACTGAATGGAATTGATTTTCTTGAGGAGCAGATGAAAGTAAGGAGTCAAAAGGGAATGTTTTTAAATACTTCCACGAACATCTTTCAGGAGGTTTATAAAATAATAAGTAGTCCAAATTATGATTAAAAACAATAGGCCAAATAAAAAATGTGCAATTGGTCCATCTATAGTTCCAAAAGCTGAATAGGGATTACAGTGTACTATTGTGAACTGACCGAGGAATCTCTATATTCTTCAAAAGAGCTATATGATGGTTAAAAGTTCATCTAGTTGACTATTATTAATCTCAAAAGGACAAAGTTGATCTACTTGATTATCATGTCCTGTTTGTAGTTTGGCCTGTTATTGATGGTAGAAAATTAATTACCCAGAACAACTTGCTGTGGAGCTATACATCCATATTGGTGCTATGCAACTATAGACCTGCCCTTTCCCTATTCTCCAAATGGTATCACCCATTTAATGCACCTCACTGGTTTATGCTGTACTGGCCTGTGTCTCTACGTCTCTATTTGCAATTATCCTGATGAGAGGTGGTTTAACCCCCAGCGATATTCTAGCGAATCTTAGATATTTTCTTTTATTGCCATGTTGTATGTCCATTTTGCAAACTTTTCAAGCAAGAAGATTAGTCATGAGAGGAGACACTCTTTAAATCCTCAGTTTTCGAGTAATATACTTCAGATCTCCGGTGATCTGTATGTTGATTTGACGAAGATGAATTTTATAGGTTAATATTAATATTTTTCCTTTGTCTAACAGAAAGAAAGCTATCATTTTACCAACCTAACTTGTGAAGTTGCTAGTGTAGAATTCTGAAGATGATGTATACAATTTCTTCTCATGAATCTGAAAATCGGATGACACCATCTGCTGTTGCCACTTGTATGGCGCCATTACTTTTAAGGCCTCTTTTAGCTGGTGAATGTGAGTTGGAGGATGATTTTGACGTCAATGGTGATAATTCTGCTCAGCTTCTTGCTGCTGCTAATGCAGCCAATAATGCCCAGGCTATCATTACAAACCTTCTTGAGGAGTATGAGAATATTTTCGATGTAAGTTGCTCAATCCTTGATGACAAGAAAAAAAAGTGAATCTTTTAAGAATTTATATCTTTGGAATCTAAAAATGTGCTTTTGAGGTGTGATTCTCTTTCGTTCTTCCCTTGATTCACTGTTGTTGGTTTTTGGTTGGTCAATCCTACACTATGTGTATCACTGTATCTGTAGCACTAGTCTGTCCTCTGCGGAATTTACATCGCTGAACGTGCTTCACTATTCCTTGTGTTTTCTTGCAGGAAGATAATCTACATAGGTGCTCTATTTCTGCAGATTCTCAAATTGGCCATAGTGGGAGTGAAGAATCATCAGATAATGAAAATATGGATATTAAGGACAATGGGTATCATGATGCTGAAAATGATGTTGATCCAGATACCGATGAGGATTGTGATCGCATATTGAGTGGTAAATTAAGTGAAAGCAGTGGTTCCGCTGCCAGTGATCTTTACGATTATAAGGTTCTTTCTCTTGTTCCCTTCGTGCTCAATGAGTAAAGGTTCTGTATCTTCTATTTGTTTTATTCCTATTTTCCATTTTAGTCTTATAGTCTGTTTGTTCAAGCTTTTGAGAAGTCAACAACATAATACCCAACGTAAGTGTAATCGCACAAGTGGGGTTTAGGGTGGGCTGTGTTGTGCCCAAACCTTGCCCCCACCATGTGAAGGTGGAGAGGCTATTTCTCGAAGACCCTCGGCTCAAATAAAACAATTGAAAGCACGTTCGAAAAAGGAAATACAGTAGTGAGGAGGTCATGTTGAAAATAATAGAGAAAAGAACATTAATAACAACCTTAACCATACCCTGTGAAGGCAGAGATGCTGTTTATGAAAGACCCTCGGCTCAAGTAAAACAATTGAAAGATGGTTTGAAAAGGAAATACAGCAGTGAGGAGGTCATGTTGAAAATAATAGAGAAAAGAACATTAACAACAACTATTAGTATGACAACAGAAATACAGGAAATATCAAGGTGTTTGACCATAAAGGAAAACTACTTTAGAGCAGCAGCAGAAGCTATATAGAAACAGCAGAAACAGAAGCAGGGAATTAAGTTTTTCAAGACCGAAATATGCTTACCAATTTTCTAAAATTTACAAAGCTATTGCTCTGTAAAATTGTCCCGTAGATAACTTTTAAGTTCACTCTCTTTTTCTCCAGTTTCTTTCATTTGACAAAAGTCACTTGTTTCTTTGATGACTCAAATTGACTTGTTATAGAACAGAATGTGAGGTTATGACCATACATATTTTGCTTAGTAGATTGAGTGTCATTGTTGATTACTTCTAAACTTTAAAGTAAAGGCATGTTAGGGACTATATTTTAAAGGATGCCAATCTGAACAAAATATAGTGGCGTTTTAACCATTGTTTCTCCTTCGTCATGTATGCACGAAAACTACCCTACAATGAGTTGGCAGAAACTCAGAGAAAGTTACTTCAATATTTGTGTCATCTGGCCTTATAGTTGTTAAATTTCTTAGATGGAGTATGTGGAATTTAGAACCCCTATAGACCGTGTGCTAAGTTGTGTGAGTTTTTATTTGGATTGCATTGATTTCTGTGCAGGGGTTTGGAGGGAATGATTCAGATGTTGGATCTCCTAGAGATGGTTATTTACAAGGAGTGAAATTGAAACCAAAAGTGGACTCTCAGATGCTTGCAGGTTCTAATGTCCCATTGAATGAACAACTGGAAAAACGTGGAAATGAGATAAATGCTTTCCGCGAATTAGCTGTTACTGAGTCTCAGAGATCCATGGGTGAAATACTCTCATCTATGGATCCTGGGCCACCCCTCGGTGTCCCTGGACCTGATTCAGGCATAGAGAAACCAAGCGGCAAGCTAACACCGTCAAATCAGAATGTCAAAAGGTCAACATTTTGGGGAAGAAGCAATGTGAGTGTTATCATTTATTTGTGAACTTCATTTTCCAATAATTACCAATGTGTGCAAAAGATGAGGCATATTAGTTCCATGATTGCATTTGGAATGTTGATTTCTGCTATGTACAGCATTCTTGTAGCGAGTGCCATTTTACTCATGCTAGGCAGTCACAAACAATATTATACAACAACAATAAGTAGGATAGCTTTTCTGCTTCCATGGATGTATCATGATAGCTAAATAAGGAATCTGATCTTCTGATTGTTACTTCTGCACAGGGTAGAAGTACTCCATCAACAGAATCAATTGATTCTTCTGGAGAGGAAGAGTAAGGCTTCTTTCTCTGTCCTGGTATTTAGAGAAACTTATTTTGGAGTTTTGGTTAATTGAAATGCGACTCCGTCTTGATTGAATAAGAATTATGAATTGGTGTCTCTATGGTACCAAAGTGGATTTTAATTTCTTTTCCACATAGATGGTTTTATGATCAGTAAATTGTGTATCTTGTGTTTGGTCAAAGTTGGGAGTAAGACAAGCTTCTGTGATGTGGGAGCAGTAGATTTTTCTAGTGCTAACAGATGATGTACCTTTAATAGCTGTGTGGCTGAATTTAGACCAGCCTTTTCTCCTTCAACTGAGACTAGTAAAATGAAGATACTAATAAATAGTCAAGTGTGAGGCGGGGTGATTACCACAATGCAAAGTTTTGGTGTGCGCTGAATAAAATATGCCAACTTCAGGGAGGTTTTAGGTATTCTGCCTATCAAAAATTTATGATCTTTAATTTAATGAAACAAAAGGAGGGGTAGGGGGACATTATGCGATTAAGATGCTTTTATTTGAATGAAATTTTGGTGGACATATGCATCTTTTTCTTTCTGTATCAGACTATTTGGAAATTGCTGCATTCAATTGTCAGTGTCCCAACGCCATCTTATGTCAACAACTGCTATTTTTGAAAATATGCATATTAATTATTATACTTGCAACAACTACAATAATTAATTTTGGAGTCACACGATGAAGATTTGGGAGAGGGTGGTGGAGCGGAGGTTGAGGAAGGTAGTGTCTATTTCGGAGAATCAATTTGGATTTATGTCTGTCGCTCGACGACGGAGGCAATTCACCTTTTGCGGAGTCTGGTAGAGCAATATCGAGAGAGGAAGAGGGATCTTCACATGGTGTTTATCGACTTGGAGAAGGCGTGTGACAAAGTCCCTAGAGAGATTCTTTGGAAATGCTTGAAGGCAAAGGGGTACCACTGGCGTACATACGATCGATTAAGGACATGTATGAGGGGGCGAAGACCCGAGTAAGGACAGTGGGAGGAGATTCTCAGCATTTCCCGGTCTTGACAGGGTTGCACCAGGGATCGACTCTTAGTCTGTTTTTATTCGTCTTGGTGATGGATGTGTTGACGCAGAGTATTCAAGGAGAGGTGCCTTGGTGTATGCTTTTTGCGGATGATATAGTGTTGATTGATGAGTCGCGTCGAGGTGTTAATGATAAGTTCGGGGTTTGGAACCCTGGAATCTAAAGGATTCAGATTGAGTAGGACCAAGACAGAGTACTTGGAGTGCAAGTTTAGTGACTTGAGGCGAGAGGAAAAGGAGGTAGTGAAGTTGGATTCGCAGGTGGTTTGTAAGAGGGATAGTTTTAGGTATCTTGGGTCTATGATTCAGGGGGTGGAGAGATTGATGTGGATGTCTCTCACCGTATTGGGGCAGGTTGGATGAAATGGAGGCTTGCTTCGGGGATTTTATGCGATAAGAAGGTGCCACTCAAGCTCAAAGGCAAATTCTATAAAGCTGCGATCCGGCCGGCTATGTTGTATGGGGCGGAGTGTTGGCCTGTTAAGAACTCTCTCGTCCAAAAGTTGAAGGTGGCGGAAATGAGGATGTTGCGTTGGATGTGTGGATTCACGAGGGCGGACAGGGTTAGGAATGAGATTATTCGGGAGAAGGTGGGAGTGGCGTCGGTGGAAGATAAGATGCGGGAAGTGAGGTTGAGATGGTTTGGTCATGTGATGAGAAGGGGCACGGATGCCCCTGTTCGTAGGTGTGAGAGGTTGGCCTTGGATGGTTTCAAGCGGGTGAGGGGTAGATCGAAGAAGTACTGGAGAGAAGTAATTAGACGTGACATGGGGCAGTTACAACTTTCTGAGGATATGACCCTTGATAGGAAAATATGGAGGAAAAACATTAGGGTAGAGGGCTAAGATGGGTGGTCGAGTCGTAGTTTGTAGTTAGGAGGGTTTGGTGTAACTTGGTTGGTAGGTCTAGGGGTGGGGGAGGGGGGTCCATTGTCTGTTTGTGTACTTTATTGTTGTGTTATTTTATTCCTGTTGCACGCTTTTGACGTTTTTGTCCTTTGTCTTGAGCCGGGGGTCTATCGAAAACAGCCTCTCTACTTCCCTGGAGGTAGTGGTATGGACTGCGTACATTTTACCCTCCCCAGACCCCACTAGGTGGGAACATATTGGGTTTGTTGTTGTTGTGCTCATTTATTTCTCTGTGCCTTTTAAATTTGCATTTTGTATTCTGTTGATTCATATCCTTTCTGTAATTCAACATTGGAAGAGACGATGCTTCAAGTAAGCTGGAGTGACACTCATTTCATGTTTCAAAGCTTGTTTGTTGGTTATAAACTTTAGAAGATTGCCTCTATGAAATGAATTTTTTGGGCCTAGTACATTTGTTTGTTTAACCTTTGTTTAATCCTTTTATCACTCAAAAGTCTCTAAGATGGGCCTTTTTGACATGTCAACAGGCTTGCTATACAGAGACTTGAGATAACAAAAAATGACCTGCGTCATAGGATTGCGAAGGAGGTATAGATCTCAGTTTGAGTTCTATTTTATAATTCATGATTTCTTTTTTTTTGATGAAGATAATATTGTCAGCATTAAGGACATGCTAGAGACCTCCAAAAACTTCCCAGGAAAACAGGGAAAACTAGTAGATTACAACGATCCTATAAAGTCTAAAATCTGTGCATCTTCTTCTATCCCTTCTTCTTTACACCAAAAATAAAAAGTAGTCAAGCAGGTCCATTTGACTCTATCTATTAGGTTAGCTTTGTTTTCGTAGCACCTGCTGTTTCTCCCCTTCCAAATTGACCACCAGATGCATGATGGTATTTTACTCCACTTTTTCTGAGATCTTCTCCCCCCTCTTCTGATTCAGCAACTAAGAAGTTCTGCTGTATCCTCAGGCATAATCCACTCAGTTTGTGTTGATCCCAGAAATAGATTCCACAGCTGTGTAGTCACTTTGCAATTCGTGATTCATGATTTCATGCTCTCCTTTGCTTAGTCCATTGAGTTTTATTTTGTGTTAGGCAAGAGGAAATGCTATTCTACAAGCAAGCCTGGAGAGACGAAAGCAAGCTTTGCACGAGCGTCGCTTGGCCCTTGAACAAGATGTATGAGAGTAATTCATCCATGATAAGACCACAAAGTGTTGTGCATTTAATCTAATTTATGTTGTTTCTTGGTTTCTATTTAATAATTTAGCAACTGCATTACTCAATTGCATTGCGTGATTCTTGATAACCTTTTGCTTCTTTTCCTTTCTATATATGCATATTAACTGTAATTTATAAAAATATTTTTTCCCATATTTTATGTGGTTAGTAAATTGTTGGCTTCTGTTGAGTAATATATATCCCTACCAATCATCCGTTTTTCTCTAGTTGTCCAAGTTTTCATATTTTAGTCACAATTGTAAATATAGCTGGGTTTGCTATCTAGTGCGATTGCTTATTCTTTTCAAGATTTGTTCTGCACTTTGTAAGCTGAAGTTTATGCACTTACAATATCACAATTTTTATGTAAAAAGATTAAACCACATGTAACATTTATGAAGGTGGCTAGATTACAAGAACAGTTACAAGCTGAGAGAGACTTGAGAGCTGCTCTGGAAGTTGGTTTGAGCATGTCTTCTGGACAGTTGTCAGGTTCTCGTGCAATGGATTCCAAGGTTGTGGTGATGATCTGGTAACTATGTCGTTCTCCTTCCGTTGATTTGCTCTATCTAATAGGTGTATTACTTTTATGAAGACTAGGGCTGAGCTTGAAGAAATAGCTCTTGCAGAAGCAGATGTGGCTAGATTAAAACAGAAGGTTGCTGAGTTGCACAATCAACTTAATCAGCAACGGCAGCATCATTATGGCTCATTAGCTGACGCTTGCGATCGTTATCAAAATGGGTCAAACCATAATTCTCCGTTGTGAGTGTTATTTCAATTTTTTGTACCTTTTCAAGTGTCCTTGTTTCAACTTCAAGTGCTTACTGGCATGCAGGAATTGAGAATGCTATTGTTGTTTATAACTGAAAGGAAGAGAATTCGTTTTGATCATGGGCTGCTCTATTGTATCATGTCAATATACCTATCTAAACTATATACCAAATTTAAGTCCAGCGCGAAGTGTTTGCCCAAGCTAATGATATCTTTTCTTATTCCTCGTTATAACCAGAAAACCACTTGAACCATCACAACTGCTAGTGATGCTGCCAATTATTGCTTGTCATGATAGCTCTTCGTAAAGCCATAGGACAAGGATAAGAAAGAGAATTTTTAGGCCATGAAAATAAAGAATCGATACACCCCACATCCCCTGACCCCACTTGATGATTAGCTTCAATCCTAAGTACTAATTTGTCTGCCTCAAGTACTGCAGTTTGACGTACTTGATGTCACCCTATCATAGTAATTTGGCTGAGAAGTGCTTGTCTTGTAACTAAGGGACGACCCGGTTCATACCTACTCCGTAGGTGTCGGGGAAGGGGGGGACCACCTGGCCTTACCTACGCGTCCTCACCCCAGCTTTGCTGGAGGGACGTTTCGAACCCCCGACCCTGGCACACCACGGTAAGCAAGCTTACCGCTGACAATTGTAAATAAGTTTTAGTGATGCTATGTAGTCTAGCAGTGGAAGTTGCATGTTTTTTATTTCTAGCAACATGTCATGCATTGGGTATGCCATAATCACAAGCAGACATGTTTCTTGTAAAATGAACATTTATCTCTGCATTGTTTTTTCTTTATCTACATGAAATATTCTAGCTTACATATTTAGCAGCTGTTTTGTCTTTGTTTTTTTTGTTCCTTTTTGTGGTTGTACTGCATTTATGTTAAAGAGTAAATAGATGCACTGTCCCATTCCAAACAGAACGAGGGAAGTGATCCTATTAGAGCATTGCATGCACTTTCCGTTTCTTTGAATATACAGATTTCGATAAAGTTTTCCTATACTTACCAAGTGCATTTCGTCTGTAGGAAATATTACCAGCAAGATTTTGACACAACACTTGCTTTCTGTAATCATGAAAGAAGGCAAAGGAATGAGGTGATTTTTTTCTCCTGTATATATTGGTTTTATATATGTATAGGTGGTCATGATTTGGTATGAATAATTTTGGCCTTGCGCACATTCTTCTCGAATTATGTCTTCGTGATAAAAGTTAAACTTGCAGCATCCTCTCCGATTATGCACATTCTTGGTCATGCTGTCAGTGATGTGTTTTTGAGCGATTAAATTGTGCATTACTGTATTCTTTGGTAGTTTATGTCCCTTATTAATGGCTTCTTTCTATTTATCCTCTCCCTGTTATGCTGGTCTTTGTTTTTTTAATTGCTACTGGGTGGTCAAGTGCCGTTATCTGAATCTTCAGTTTCAAGACCATGGTTTGTTGTAGTAGTCTGGGGTGGAGAGACTGCTATTGGGGAATAGATTCAATTGCCCTTTATCTGGCTTTACTTTATATAATTAGTAAGCTAATTTAAAAGATCTTCTCTTGATATTTTACAAGTTCAGTACTTTTAGCTCTAAATGTGGTGTCTTATCTGAAGATAAAGTGAAAGCGAATTCATGTAAATGAATGTAGTCGTCAATCTCATCGTTAGTTATTCAAGTCCCTACCACTTTTCTGTTCGTCTTTTTCCTTTGTAGAATATGTATCTACTATCTTTTCAATTGTTACGGTATAGTATATTACTCCCTCCGTTCCAATTTGTTTGACCTATGTTGACTTGGCATGGAGTTTCAGAGAGAGAATAAGATTTTTGAATCTTGTAGTCCTAAATTAAAGGTACGTCAAATGTACCAAAATGTCCTTTAATCTTGTGGTCTTGAATATGCCATGTGGAATGTTGAATTAAGAAGTTGCTAAAAAGGGGGAAGAGGCATTCATTTTGAAACGGACTAAAAAGGGTAGTAGGCCAAACAAATTGAAATGGAGGAAATACTAATTAGTTGCATTATTTCTTTCTGTTTTCAATTTGTGAATTTCATGTCAAGATTAGCATTTGGTTCTATCAATCATTTCGAAGCTGAAAGAATATGGGCTGGTACATCATCTGATATTAAAACCTGAAAAATATTAGTGAAAAGTTTCTCTGGTTTTCAGGCTTCTACCCTAGATGACATTTATCCCGGGAGCAACAACAACAACAACAACAAACCCAGTGTATTCCCACCTAGTGGGGTCTGGGGGGGGTAAGATGTACGCAGTCCATACCTCTACCTCTGAAGAAGTAGAAAGGCTGTTTCCGATAGACCCCCGGCTCAAGACAGTCGCCACACAAATATAAAGCTAAATATAAATATAAATATAAATATAAATATAAATATAAATATAAATATAAATATAAATATAAAGTAACGCATGGTAGTAGGAAACATCGGGACATTTATCCCGGGAGCATGCTATAAAATTTGTCTGAGATTTCAATCTTTATTTTTTTATTTGGAATTGGCAGAAAACTGAAAGGGTTTTAAGATATTGAAACAGAGTTGTTAAGGCTGAATTCTATGGACGAGAAACGTGTGAATGATTTTCTGATTAATTTCCTTACTCGGTAAAAGTGAAATAGATGCAAATTATGATGTTTTAGATGCTGGAAGTAGCGTAATTTTCTTTTATTTATAAAGAGAATTTAATGCAAATATTTCAGATTGTAGGTTGTGATTTATAAAATGATTTGTAGATTCTATGTTTATAGTTTATAGAATTTTCTTATATGGTGAACGTTCCGAAATGATGCAGGAATTGCTGGGTTCAGATTTGCGGAATATGAAAGGACAAATACTGACATCTGCCTCTGGTATTAGGCAGCCAGCTCGGAAACAACTCCGCGAGACAAGCTTAAGTGATTCTAAGAGTACTGAAGCATCAACTAGTTTGTCTGTGGGTGAATGTGGTGCTGTTGATTCTTCCCCCCTGCATCCCACTTCAAAAGCCACTGAGGTAACAAGTGAAAACTTCTTCCTTTTGTTCTCACATGAATTCACGCATAAGGTGGCACGCGATGGCTCCAAGAAATCAGTGCATGTGGATGACCCCACTGATGTAAAGATAATACCTCACAATTTAGCTTAAGATCGTTTCTGTAGGTGGTATCTGAGTCACCTTGTCTGCAGCTCGACTTGACTGTTCCACAGGGTATCTGCTACCCCTCACTAGTACAAGTATCAGGTAGTTCTGCTCACCAAGGCTACTTGGGCAGAAATTTTTTGTTTCTTTTGGAATTTGGACCCTAGACTGTTCCAAGCGATACCCTTAAGTGCCACGTTAGCCAGATTTGGACCGCATTTTGCTTGTATCACTGTTCAATTTAGCCGTATGAGAATAGTATAAATATACACCAGAGAGTTACCACCTTTTCTATGATCCAAGTTAGTATATTTGTTTAAATTTTAAGTCCTATTCATGGCTATTTATAAGTTTAATGTCATTTTATGTTTGTCTTTTGACCATCCATTTGGCAGGTGATGGATTATACACGACACCCTTCAGCTGCATCTTCTACCTTGGTCGAATTAACAACACGCCTTGACTTCTTCAAGGAAAGACGCTCTCAGCTGATGGAGCAACTCCATAGCCTTGACCTAAACTATGGATCAACATCTCACCAACCTATGTACAAACCTTCATCTCCTCCATGGAACTGATTGCAAAAGGAAAGCTGCAAAGCTCCCAGCATTTGTATATCCTTCGTGTACTATAGCCTATAGGTTTCTCAAGTACTCTATACCTTGAGGTATCATTATGGTTCTCATCTTTGCCCCTTTCAGTGTGATCGTGTTGTTGTTATCTGTCTTGTTAAGTGATCTCATTAATTCTGAAATTCACACTTCAACATAATAAATGTATATTATTGTGTTGTCTAGTAGACAAGGCACCTTGCTGCGTGCAGTCAGAAAATTTTCTTGTATATTTGATGTTAGTAAACTTTTGAGGCATGTCATGTTATTTGTAACTTTGAAACTCAGATAATTGTGTCAGATGTTCGTACTTTTAGTTGGAAGTAATTGCCATAGAGACATTTCTCAGACTGTTCACTGATACTGGTTACTGTTTCAAGACTATTGAAGTCACTTTTTATATATAGAAGTAGAATTTTGGACAAAAATATCAGTAACTAACACGTACATGTGAAATTCTAGCATAGTGTGCTGGAATTTTGAAGTGAAATTCTCTCTGATTCGATCATTATTACTTTTTTTGTTTTTCTGCCTTTTTTCTTTTTGTTTTCCATCCATTGTCCGGTACTTGCATTGGTCTGTGACTAATTTGGATTTGTGAGCCCGGTAGGGGTGCTTTTTGGAGTAGCACTCTCTACTAAGGATTTTTCATATCCAAGGCTCGAAATCGAGACTTTGATTAAGGGAAAAACAGTCCCATATACTGTCATAATATCCATTGGTGGTGTTTGTTATTCTGTCATTGCTTTATTAGTGCTGTTTTGAGCCTTCTTTGGTGGAATTGTCTGTTGTTTTAAGATATTATGGCATCAATTTCTGTCGTTTGAGAATGCAGGATGTGAAGAAACCAAGCCTCTTCCACATGTAATTAGCTTGACAGCTCATTATTTTCGACTTTCTAGTTTTAGTGTATGTGTTTTGCATGTGTATTTTGCGTTTATTAATAAAAGGAAGTGATAATTGTATTACCATAGCACAATAGTTAATCGTGCACTCTTTCAACTCTTCATTCTCAGAAGGCTTAATTCGTCTTATACCTTTCACCTAAATTTGGTGGATTTCAGGCAGAATTCATCTCGACTCGCGCCTTTCTTTGCATCTCGATTATTTATTCATCCTACGTACTTAGATTGGACCTTATAATTTTAAATTACTATTTAAGAACTTGACTCAATTAAGAGAGCTCGATCTTAGCTCTGTGAACATTATCTTCTACTATAACTCAAAATGTATTTTCTTATTTAACAATTTTATGGCTTCAAGTGATGACCTGAAACTGTATGCACCGTCAAAAGTGACCTTGCTGGAACATTTGGAAATCGATCCAACCACTCCCGGTAAGTTGTAAATGACGGCACGAACCTATGGGTTTGGTCAAATTACCATTTTGCCCTTAGAAAACCAAATTATCCAAAAAACAAAATGGCAGATGAACTAAATTCTGTGTGATAATCCTAATTTTTCTTGTTTGCTATTGGGGATTATAATACAATAGAGGGTGTCTCGTCCATTAGGCCTCTCAGACAACTACATTATGGTCCTTACATTTTCATATATAACTAATTCACTAGTATAAGAGCTAATTAGTCTCTCAACCACTAATTTTTAATGTTACATGTTGTACCACTAAAAGAGAAGCTGGATACATGATTAAGGTATTTGAATATATTGGTTAGTCGCAGGAGATCCATTTCATGTATCTCAGATATGCACATGTATTCAGGATGTTTGGTTTAAAAGAAGAAATGGGATATTACGTAATTAATTTAAAATTGTGAGATAATAAATATATATGGTTATTTAGGTAGTTTTTCCTTAAAAAAAATCATTGAGATCTATTTTTAGCATTAAAAAAAAAAACCTTAGTTTTTGAAATAAAAAGAAAAGAAAAAAAGATAAACTAAATAGAGTTTTATATGAAATCTCTCTCTTAGCATAAAAGGGGAATAACTCATTATTAAGTTGTGTTTTACATGTAATTTTGCATCTCAAAGAATTATAAAAAGGGAAAAGACATCGTTTCCACTCAAACTATATAAGAAAAGTCGAAGCCACACCTAAATTATACTAGTAATCTATTACACATTTAAACTATAAAAAAGTGATATTTTTTACCCCCTAGATCTGATGTGGAAAAAACATAATTATTTAAATGAAATATAGCGCGTCTGGTAGTAAAATTAACGCAAAAAAGAAAAATAAATTCCTCCCCCACCCCCAAACCATCTTCTTCTTCATCACCCCCACCCCCAAACTCCAATCCCACCCCCAAACCATCTTCTTCTTCATCACCCCCACCCCTAAACTCCAACCCCACCCCAACCAACACATCTTCTTCATCACCCCCACCCCCAAACTCCAACCCCATGCCCAAATAACACAATTTCTTCACACCCCATCCTCCACCTTCATCGAATTAATGTCAATTTCACAATGAACAAAATCAAATTTGATTTGATTTTAAACGGGCAAAATCAAATTTTATATATATAAAAAAAATACAAAATCTAAAATCGGAATTCAAATTGAATTTGTTGTTTTCAATTTGTCGGCATTCCGACGAACTTAAACGGTGATGAATATCGAATGATATGTCGAGAATTCTGTAGCAAGGACGTTTTTGGGTGGGTTTTCGTCGGAAAAAGTCGGATTCACCGTCTGCTTTCTCCTCTCTATCTGTTAACTATTAATCCATCCAAAAATGTAGCTTGCCACCACATTATTTTTTTTTAAAAAAAAATTATAGCTGAAAAACAAACAAAAAAGTAAGAAAATGTTGTTGGTCATTACATTGAAGCATAGTGGCCAACAGTCGAGTGACCATTTTCTGAAATAATAATGGCGGATTGACCATTTAAGTAAAAAAAGAAAAAGTGGTATGTGTGTGCATATGTTTAAATTTTTTAAAAAATATGAAAATAATAAATTTATTATTTTTTTCGTATTATGCTGACGTGGTGCTGATATGGCAGGCGTGTGTGCAACACCACACCACATGTAAGTGGTATAATACTTCACAGGGTGTAAAAAGTATCACTTTTTTATAGTTTAGGTGTGTAATAGGTCACTGGTATAATTTAGGTGTGGCTACGACTTGTCTTGTATAGTTTGGGTGGAAAGTTTAGGCCTCCAATATGATTGAGACGTGCTTGAATACATATTACTGTATGTATGTACATACATGTCTTGCATCCATCTAGACACAGTTGTATGGATAATAGCCCGAACGAGTCAAGTTTTTTGACAATGATATATTACTAATAAATTTTTTGACCATCTTATGTTCGAATTCTAAATCGTCAAGGTGTTTCGGTGTTTTTCACTTTGTTAACATAGAAAATTTGATTTAATGTATAATCACTAGATCCTTGTTAGGTTTCCTATGACCAATAAATTAAGTGCAATACTCATGAATTTTACTGATAATATACCTGAATTATTTAATTACTTATATTCATTGCTTGACTTGGTGATTTCTTCTTAACTTGAATATTAATGGTTATTTTAATTTCTCAAGGTCATTTCAAGACCTCTAAGGGATCTCACCAAGTTCCCGGGTAATAACCATAATGAAGGATAGATTTGAAAAGCTCAAGGACACACTTGAATATGACTAACTTTGATGGCTTACTTGAGCGTTTATCCTTTAATAGAAGCTGGACAGGTTTGAAGGTCGGGTCTTGGGTTCGGAGTCGGAAGTTGGGATCGGGTCGAGATCGGGAGTCAAAACTTGTTTGAAGAGTTAGGATCGAAACTGGGAGTCAGGTCTCGAGTTTGAGTTGGACAGTGAAGAAGGGAGCGAAGATGAAGAAGGAAAAAAAAAAAGATTAGGAGAAAAGGAAAATTTTGTGAGGCTTGAAAATCGAAAAAAAAGGGGAATCAAGTTCAAGATTAAAAAAAAAATCGTAGGAAAAGCAAAAAGAGGGAATACAAGCTTGGGAGCAAGTTTTTTATTTAGTAACAGGTTCTGGAAACAAAAAGGTTCTTGATTTGTTACTCCTTTTCTAATTTCGGGCCTAATCCAAAGTTCTGCAGTTCGAGTTAAGGTCGCGGGAAACTATCCCGACGTCAACGTCCTAGTTTGCTGCACCAGAAAAGGTGCGAACCCATACCTTTCTCATTTTGTTTATGTTTCTTTCTCTTCGTCTATTTTTAGTTCTGTCTAAATGAGGGTTTTTTGATTTCGAGCTGTGTTGTTGTTGCCATCCTGGCCTTCTGAATAAAAGTTGTGGTTGGTGAAACCTAAAGATTATTTGGTGTTGAATATATGAGTTTATACATTTATTTATCTCATTTGGTGGTTGTGACTTGTTGTCTTTTGGGAATCTCCTCGATGAGTGTGATTTGAATATGAAATTTTATTTTGTGTCTGTAAGTATGAACATGTCATTTTGGAGATCATTACTGATTTGGAAAAAAGTGAATTCATGCCCAAATTTTGACTGCGGTTGTATTTGTTTTTTTGGGTTACTGACTCTAAGGCATGAGTTTACAAGTAATGTTGATTCAATTATATTTCCTTTGAATCTAAAATAAATTGATTTGTAAGTAATTATTTGATTTCCTCGGTTTTCCGTTTAGGTTATGGTATAGTTGTTCAACGATACTTACGAAATATGAAGAATCATCCCCTCTATTTTACACTCGTCTTCATCCCTTTGCCGTTTTGATTTCTCCATTTAGTCAGAAACTTTGGGGGGCTGCTATGTTTTAATATGCAGAAATATATAATTCGGAGTTATGGATGTATTTTGAAAGCTTTCGAACTTAAATGGAGAAGTTAGAAATGTGTTTGATATTTCTTTTACTCGGTTCGACTTCCCGAATATAAGTGCTTGTCTTGTCCGACATAGCTGTCCGTTTTTTTTTAAAAAAAAAAATTAAGTTCAAAAACATTGTTTATCTATAATCTCATTAAGTTTGAAATATGTTTGCATCTTCTTGGATATATTGAATGATGTAAACTCGTGTCTCCTCTTTGTTTTCTAATTTTCATCATGATTAGCACAATACCATAAACCCATGTCCCCTCACTTGAACTTAAAGACTACAATTTGGGAAATTAGTCTAGCATGTTGATGAATACAGGAAAAGGGCCTAGTTACCAGTTGTGTATTTTTGTTTGGTGGTCAAAGTCTCTTTTAGAATTCAAAGTTTGGCTCATCGCAAGAGTTTTAATATGGTGGTTACAATCACGGTAGCCTAGGTTCATTCTTTTAATCCTTTATAATATGTGACATTTTTCTCAATTTAATCACATGATACTTTTATGTTACTGCGTACTTACATATATTATGGTTTGGTTGTGAACGTGTTTTGTAGCATTTTGGGTAAGCCACTAGATTGGAATTTAGGCGTGGTTGTTGTGTCTTGTTTGTCAATTCCACATCCAAAAATAATCGCATGTCCTTATTTTCCTATTCCACGATTTTTTTTTATTTTTGCTTGGCTTGTGAAACCATGAACTAAGTTTACAAGTAGGTCCTCGAGGTGCTATGTTATGAAGTCCTTTCATTCAAAGTGTGTCCTCCCTTTACTTTTATGTGCTTCTTTATCTGGTTAGTTGCTAATCCTTATTTTCTCTTTTTTTTTGCATGAAAACTCGGGAGTTGGAGTTTCTTAACGAAACTCATTTTGATCCAACATCGGGTCAAACGCCAATAGGAGTGCAGAGCCTCGGATGTCCCGCAAATTAGGAGTCTAAACTCTTAATGAAGTCTAATATTTTTCACCGTCTTTAGATTTAATTTTTTTTTGAGTTCTTTTATAATGACTAACTTTTGTTGTCTATTTATTGTGGATAGCTTTATTTAATTGTTGAATTGTGTTATTTATACCCGTAGACTCTATCACGTAGCTTTAACTTTCTGATTTTTACAAAAAAACTCATTGATTATTACTAGAAAATATGTATTTTATTCGATTAATCTTTTCAAACTCATTGCAAACGTTTAAATAAAATTGACATAGTAACCTTTATGTTTCTCTTGAAGTGCATAACAATAAAATAAAGTTTTCAAAACTAATAAGAATACATTACGAAATTACATTTTTAGGAGTCCATCCACCAATTTAACTTCTTTTCTCGACAAATGATTCTTATGTTTAGCACCATATTTTACTCAAGTTTTCAGGATAGAAATGCAAGGTGTATATATATATATTCATCCGCTACCGCGTACAAGGTATATTGCTTTATACTTTATAACTATTTTTGCTACTATTATTGATCATTTTTATTATCAATATTATTATTATTATTATTGTCATATTGAAACTATCGCCATTATTTTAATTCATTATTATTAATATTATTATTATTATTATTACAATTATTATTTTACATAGTTTCGACGTATCCATAATTCAACAACTATTTTTCACTCTCTTGAAAGTATGTTTTGCAAATAAATTTTCATGCCGTAAGATACTTTACTTTACTTCATAAATAATCATGGTTAACTATTTAAACCCACATATCTCTACAATTTCTCTTGTAGAATTATACGATTTTAAATTTTCCTAATATATAGAAAATTATATTATCATCCTTTCAATACTTAAAGTGCATGATATTTTACGATAATTGCATTACTTTCTTTGTACGTGGTAGCGTCATGTTTGATATACCTTAAATTTTCGTTTGAATAATAAATAATAATAAAAGTTTTTCTCATCATTGTTTTAAGCAAATAGCAAAATAAAGTTATTCTAATATTTTCCTAAATTAAGCGTAAGGACTATCTTCGGATAGGCCCTGAGGGATGCCTAACACCTTCCCCTCAGGTAACCAAAACCCTTACTCAGAATCTCTAAATATTTTTGAAAGACCAAAACAGAGTTTTCTACATAAAAAATAGTTTTTTCTTAATTTTTCTAAAAAGTTAGGTGGCGACTCTAAAAAAAATAATATTCAAATCCCAGGAGTCACGCCACGCCACCATACGTCGCGTGTTGTTTCTATCGGTTCGAAATAGGGTGTCGACACTAAGTTGAGACTAGATCTCTGGTCTCATGTCGGGGTTCGGAGTTGGATCTAAAATTGAAGTCAAGGTTAAGCGAGTCTAGTGTCGAGGTTGATATTAGGTCTCAGTTTAGGTTCAGGAGCCGGGTCTTGTATTGGGTCAAAAGTCGGAGTCAGGATCAGTGTCATTAGTATTTTTTCAAATTACCTAAAATATTTCTTCTTACTAATAAAATACTAGAAAATAAATAAAAAATAACTTATATTCCAAGAAAACATTTTTCTTCAAAAACATTTTCCTTCATACTAACACACCGTATTATGTGTGGCATTTTGGGGTGATAGCTATGAAGTGTATATGCACGGATACAATATAATTTGTTTCCATGCCGATACAATGTATTTTTCTTAGCGCATGGAAAAATCAAATTCCACAATATTTAAAATAAATTGTTGCCACATTTTGTAAATACACAAACTGTCCCGACTTAAGACTATCCTTAGCCGCAACACAATGCTTAGAACCACAAGTGATCTCAAACTAATCCATGTACTATCATACTGCTTGAGCAACTGATTTGAAATATTTATAAAGGCTATATAACTAAGCGAAAGCATAATCATTGCGAAATAAGTTGTTTCAACACACAACTGTTTAAAGTTTACAACACTGAAATCTTATAAAGAGAAGACTTTAAACTACAAGTACTGATTCTGACTGACCATCTGTGAAGCCTTTACTATGCTGACTATAGATAATCGGGACATGACCCCCAACTATTCCTAATCAATACATAAAAATAATGGAATAAATATAGAAATTACAACTGACTTAAGTCCTTAAAATAAGAGAACTCATGACCTGCAGGTTGAATGCTAAGAACTGTCTGACCCTGGTGTGTGGACTACATCTGGTACCTACATTATGAAGGAATGTAGTTAAAAAACTGTTAGGGGTTTTGCCCTGATTTTCTTATTAAAATTAAGTTTTACTTTTTCTTGTAAGGAAAATAAAAGTAACTATAAATACTTTTACTTTTCCTAAAAGGAAAATATAAACTTTTTCATATTTGACAAACCTCTTTTTCTAGAGGAAAGGTTTTGAATATCTATAAATAGAAGACTTCTTCTCATACCATAACACAATAGCATCTACAATGCAGTCTTTAAAGAGTCTTTGTTTAGGAGGAGATTTCTCTCAATAGGTTTATGTTTTTCAATATTAGTTTTTCATGTGTAGGACGATTGGCCAAATAATATCAATAATATGTCATGTTAGTATATTTTTCTTTGTCATCTCAATTATCACCACGATAGTTTGTAATTAATAACTTTCGCATGACACCCTCTCAATTTCGAACCCAACAAGTGATATCAGAGCCAATGGTTCAAAGATCAGATGGTTCGATTGAGGATAGTTTAAGATAAAAGTTACAACAAATTTGATGATAATGAAGATATATGTCCAAAAACTACATGTGGAGACGATAGTCAATCGTATCTATAAATAGAAGACCCCTTCTTATACCATAACACAATAGCATCCACAATATAGTTTTTAAAGAGTCTTTGTTTAGGGGGAGATTTCTCCCAATAGGTTTATGTTTTTCAACTTTAGTTTTTCATGTGTAGGCCAATTGGCCAAATAGTATCAATAATATGTCATGTTAGTATGTTTTTTTATCGTCTGAATTATCACCACGATAGTTTGCAATTAATAGCTTCCGCATGACACCCTCTCGATTTTGAATCCAACAAAAATGCATATACATGGTCAGTATTTTGGAATGTACTGAGTATGCGAGACATGCAGTAAATCATGGAAATACTTCATATCTACTTTAAAACTGAAGACATAAGCTATCTACTGAAATATGCATTTAAATCATGATTGTACATAAAAGCTGCAAGACATAGTGAAATTTTTAAATCATGAGCTGAAAACGTTTCTGTGAATTGGGGAGCGGTAGAGACATGAGTACCATATGTAAATCTCAAGTTAAGACTGAACAAGCTGTAAAACCCTACTGAGGATCGTGTATGAATACTGAGCATGAATGCATGAACATGAAAATCGAATGCAAGACCAAGTATAAATATGTACTGAAATAATCTATAAAGCTGAGTAACTGAATACTTGGTCATGGAAACCTGAACTGATACAATCTGAATACTAAACTGAAACTGTGGGAGCTATCATGTGATCGACATACCCCAATCTGAGCTAATCGGGGTACAACTTGTAACCCCAATGGGAAGGGTGTCAGTACCTTGCTACGGGTACTAACACTGATTGTGTGGATCCACTAATTTGATATCACGAAGGACTAGGGTGTCAGTCCTCTACTGGCGGTGACTCCTAAGAGAGTGTCAGTCCTTTATTGGTGGGTGACATCTCACAACCTACACTGCTACGTAGTTCTGGAACTTAGGGACTACTACTAAAGGTCTTAGTCCTCTATTGACGGGTAATATTTCATCCCTAGGTTCACTCGATGCTAAATTCTACTCCCAACTGAACTAACACTGGTACTGATTCAAGCTAATTGAATTCGTAACTGATAATTGCTCAATATGAATATGATAATCTGAATATAATGATAAAATCATGATTTGACTGACTTGAAACTTGAAAATCTAAAATATGTGTAAATATATAAGTATCGGGTGTTCATAACCTTCTAACACTGAATAATATTTTAACTACAATAATACCATTCAAAACACTATAAGAAAATTCATGGTTCAGAGACCCAAGACATAGAATATATCCCTAAGCTGATGAAATTCATAATTATGAATATGAAAATATGTTAAACTTATGAGGACAATATGCTCACATGGTTCCATTCGTAAATTGATAGATTAACATGGTGTCAATTGAACATGATATGGGTGACTGAAATATGAACAATGTAAGAACATAATTCACATGGGAAACACATTATCATGACTTGTATTCAAAATTATTAAGAGAAAATTGAGTAATTTTATACTTGACATTGAAGTTTTATAAGACGAAGGAAAAGAGTTTTGTGCTTGAAAACTAGGGATTCTTGGGACTCACTGGATGAAAAGAACCCATTGATGAATACCCTGCATACCTGAGTTGCTTGAATCCTTGAAGAAAACTTAAAATTGGGACCTTGGATGATGAATTCTTGGAAGAATCTTTCAATTTTTTGTGTTCTTGGGAATGGGAAATGATTTTACGTTGTTAGCTGATGAGGAATGGGGAAAATAGTGCCCCTCTTGAATTTTAAAACGTCAATTCGGTATTCAGAGAGAGGGGGGAAAGAATAAAATGTCCCCTTGAACCTTAAATGAAAAAACTGGATTTCACAACTATCGCGGAGGCTAGCCTCCGTGACACGACATGTATCGCGGAGACTGACCTCCATGACACGCTGTGTATCACAGAGGGTCAGTCACCGTGACACGTTAAAATTGCAAAGGCATTCTGCCTCTGGTGGTCTAAAAATACCCCGAACTCTTTTCGAAAATTTTGAAACTCTCCCGAATGACCCTTTTAATAGCCTTGAATATATTTCAACTCATAAATCAATGTTTCGAACTCAAAAAGGCTAAAAATAAAATATTCAAAATCTTGGGGTCTTAAAAGGCCATGTCACTTGTACTTAGTGTAAATTAAATATCTTTGAGACTTCTAAACATTGGATGAATAACTGAAAACTCGTCTAGAATTTTGCGGGGTATTACACAAACTATCATTATTTTTGATAATTATGACCAATATTACGAAGTAAATGAAATCTCTTGGACACTTATAATTATATCTCTGATATGTAAAATAAGATTATTATGTGTGTATAAATGAAAATTTCTTATAAAAGGTGTTTTACAAAAAGAGTAGCAGAATATTTCTCGAAAAATTATACACCCTCCATCTCATTTTATGTGGCATCGTTTGACTTAGCATGATGTTCAAAAAAAAAAAAGAGGAAGAGTAGTCTAAAATAATTCTTAGATATTTGTGTAGTTATAAATCATTTCATTAAGGGTAAATGAAAATTTTTAAATGCAACTATTTCTAATAATAGTAAGATAATATTCTTTTTGGGACGGATTGGAAAGGAAATGATGCCACATAAAATGAGAGAGAGAGAGAGCTGAGTTAGACCTCTCTATAACAGCTCCTCGTTATAACGACATTTCACTATAGTGACCTGATTTTCTCCAAAATTAATTTTTTATGTTATATTTTACTTCTCTATAACGTCATTCTACCTATAATAATAATGATGTTTATTATAGCACACTTTTTATAAGATTACCTCTATGTAATAGCATATTTAAATATTATATATTATATAATATAAAATATGAAAATATTTATTATAATCATCATAAACTAAGTAAATTGTACGATTTTAAAATTTTTTCAACCATTATATTTTATGACAATACAATATTAATATCTAAAGTTTTCTTAGTTTCACGAGAAATCACTTGGACTTAGAGATTCCAGTAACACGATAAAATGAAAAAAAAAGACTCTAGAAAAATCTTTAGAATCTCCTCGTTTCACTATTGTTTTGGCTAAATTGGTTAATAAATACATTTTTTTGCTGCATAAAATTATTAAACTAGGCAGGTGACATTAAATTCCTTTTCATTTATAGCGGCTAAATTTGACTTAGACTATGCATGTATAATAATATCTTTTATAATAGCCATAAATTTTTTTTGGATAAAGCTATAACTATTGAAAGGTTTGAGACTTTGAGTACTATTTGCTTCGTTTCATATTAATTAGACATATTCTATTTTACATGTGAATAAAAAATTATAAATAAAAAATAATTTTTACTAATTCACCTCTTAATTTTTTTTTTTGAATTTTATAAATAAATATGAACACTTTAAAAAGAAACTAATTGTAAGGGTAATATGAGAAAAATTTAATCAATACTTTTAAGGTGGACAATCAATATTCGACAACTATTTTTTTGTAACATGACCAACTATATTAGACTGATAAAATATGTATTGTTAGCATATATTTTTAGTAATCCCTCTATTTTAAAAAGAATGACCTCTTTTAATTTAGCACAATATTTAAGAAAATAAAAAAAGATTTTGAATCTTGTGGTCTTAAATTAAAGTTATGTCAAATATACCAAAATGTCCTTTAATCTTGTGGTTTCAAACATGCAACGTGAAAAATTAAAATTAAAATACCGTCCACAAAAAAATGTCATTCTTTTTTAAACAAACTAAATAGATGTTTGAATTGATTTATTTTTAGACTCTTTGGCTTTTAAGCATTTTTAAAAATTTGATGGTATTTGAAAAAGTTAAAAAAAAAAAAACTTTTAAGCACTTATTTTTAAATTAAAAAATATCAAAATAAATAAAAAATAAAAAATAAAATAATACTCCCTCCATTGTAAAATAGTTGGTCCTTTTTTATTTGCACTCCCTTAAAAAGGATATTTATTAGGGGATTAACTTTATCAAATTAGCCTTATTAATTATACTTTAAAAATATAAATTTGAATAAATATACTTTGTTTAGCCATTTAATATTGAGAATAACATGAAAAAAACATAATAAAATTCTCTTAATTTTATCAAAAAAACAAATAAATTAAAATAAATATTTTTAAAAAAAGAACCAATGTACCAAAGAGAGTACCAACTTATATGAGTTTTTAACTTAGAAACTAAAAAGTCAATCCAAACACCCACGAAAATGTATCCTTTTTAAAACAGAGGAAAAGTGAAAATGAAGGGAGGGGGCATTTATGAAAATTTTTGTTGAAAAAGTCATTGTTTAGTGGGGACAAGTGTAATAACCAACTAGAAGCTTCAAAATCTAATCACAGCATCACATGTTAGCGTAACAATTTCGAACCAAAGAATCCTTAAAACAATATCCCCTTTTCCCTTTTAATTTTTCTCTCTTTCTTTCTCTGTCGAGCGACACACACATGAACTGAATTTTGTGGTAATCAATGAAGAATTTTAGGTACTTTTCTCTCTATCTGTCTTTCTCTTAAGTATACTGTTTCTTGTTTTCCTTATTAAATGGTAAAGATTCTTGCTTTATGGTTTACTTTTCATTTTTAGTTCAAATTCTGTGTCTTTATAGTATTCTGCTCATTTGTATGTTCTTTTGGCATGTGGGTTTTACTCATTTTTGATTGCCGGTGAGAGGCACAGTGGTGAAGCTAGAATTTTCACTAGATATAGATATTTTTGTATGGTATTCGGGTCAGCTTGTACACACGGATACCTGCCACATCCCATCCGGAATAGGTACCAGGTAACTCTTGTCTTGTCCACCAAATACCTGTCGTGTTTGTCTTTGATGGGAATTGAATATGAGATCTCATGGTGCTCATCCCACTTCATTGAATTACTAGTCCACACCCTTGAGTGCTTTTCACTAGGTATTCAAAATATGAAGACTAAACACAGGAAAAAGCTAAACGGGTTTAAATAATTAATTTTAATCATGTATAAATAATGTAATTTTCTGTTCTGCTCCCTGGTGAGGCGGCAGTGGCGGACCCAGGATTTAAGGATAGTTGGTGCTTAAAAAATTTTAAAAATTGAAAAAATAAAAATTCACCTCAATGAGGTTTGAACTCAGGGCATCTCTTTCGGTGGAGAACCTTAAAGTTAACCTAAATGCCAATGCACCCAACCAACTTTTTATTTTAGTGGGTGCTTTTATATATTATATACCTATTTTCATATATTTTTATGTACTTTTACCTATTCCGCATCGAGTTTAGTGGGTGCCGGAGCACCCCACAAATGAATGTAGGTCCGCCCGTGTGAGGCGGTGAGCAGTGAGACACAAGGAGAAATAACGAAATGGGGAAAAGGAACTTTTTTTTTTAAACAACTTTAGATAATAGAAATACAAGAACATGTAGATCCATGTAGGCAAATTGTATTTTGACCTGAACTAGGTTTTTCAAGCTAAGTTTGTATCTAGGTCTCTTACTGGCTTTTCTGGGGTTTCCTGGGTGTGGGGAGGAGGAGAAAGGAAATTGAGAAGGAAACAGAAATTAAGTTTGATGTTTATTTATTTGCTGAAATAGTGAAATCTGGAGGAAATAGGATGGAGAAACCCTTTGAAGGTACTCCCTCTGTCCCAAATTATGTGGTACACTTAACATTTTAGTCCGTCCAAAAAAGAATTTCACTTTTCTATAATTAGAAGAAGTCAACTTTAACATTCTCCTTTTACCTTAAGTGAAATGATTTATAGGTTATAGCCACACAAGTGTTTAAGGTTTGGTTTGGACTGTACACTTTAAACGTCTTTCTTTCTTTTTTAATTTTTGTGCCAAGTCAAACAGTGTTACATAAATTGGGACAGAGGGAGCATCTTTTGTTCTCTAAGTAGTAAGTAGTGTTCTTTTCCTCTTTCACTCTCCTGGGGGAATGAGATTTTTCCATTTGTACTTGGGCATCTTCTTTAGCATTTAGTAACCGAAATCAACTCGTAAAGCAGTAAAATGCTCCCAGCTGAAGGGAGTTTATTCTCAGATTCAAACTTGAGACTTCTGGTTAAGAGATGAGGGAATGGCCCCTTCTGTCAATGGTTATTTTGCATTTACTACCACATCTGCTACTGTTCATAACCACCCCAACCTTGATACCTATGCATGTCTTGACTATTATATGAACCCCGCAGTGGTCTTTTCGGGTATCTTTACTTGTGTGATGCTTATTAATGTATATGCTACTTAACCGAAATCCATGCAAAGTATGGAATATGAGAGATTTTTCGGGCTATCATATTTGTGGAAGGGTCAAGGCTTTTGTTATATCATCATTTTGCACAACCAATCTTCTTATATGTGAATTTTGCAAAGTACGGCCAGTTCCAAGGATGGAGAAAAGATGAGGGTTGTGGTACTAGTATAAAAATAATCTAATCAGGATGATGCCCTATATGGTGAATACATCGAGACGTGCCCACCTAAGCAGCGGGGCGGAATGAATATGGAGGATTTTCCTTTTCCTTTTAAGTAAAGCTGATATGGAGTATTCATATTCCTATCCCAAGTAATTTGGGATTTAAGAGTAGTTGATCGTCTAATCATTTTACATGACAAAAATTATGTTTTTTGCTTTTTTCAAATGACTAAGAAAACCATTGTACCTAGATTCAGAACTCGGTGGATAATTGGTCTTTCCCTTTATAATTCCACTTAAATACGTACGTATGAACCGGGCAGGGTTAAAATGCATCAGTCTCATAGCAATAACTCTAATATTTCTCAATTCGCTGAAAATGCATCTACCAGATGGAGATAGTGAAGATCCTGCTAAGTTATCTATAATCAAATGCATCCAGTTGAAGGGAACACCATTCACGTACTTTATAACATAAGCTTCAGAGTGCCAAAGCAAGTAGCTGAGTCTTCTCATTACGAATACATTGTTTTCTCACTACATGTACATAGCGAGAAATGTTTAAGAGAAGCCTATGCAAAAGATGGATTTCGCGAGGAATTTTAGCGTCTGAATAGCTATTGAGTTAATGTTTCCTCATCCACAGGGAGAATGGCGTAATAAGATGTGAAACAAAAGATGCATCTTCAGAGCTTCTCCATGTCCTAGAATGAGGACTGCCTGTATCTTTCTTTTTGCAAACCTCCAACACTCCAACTAGAAGTTATTTGATCATGTAAAGGCCTTCGAAAGTCTGATGGCAACGTAAATTTGTTGCTAGGTTCAGGCTTAAACTGGCTTTAATCTCATGTTCTTTGTTACGTTCCTTGTCACTTATTCTATAGGATGGCCACTTCATATTTTATCTTTTTATCTTCCTACCTTGCTGTCTGACAGAATTACCTAGTTGGTGTCCCTTTTCTACTATTCTTCATCACATAAAAATCTCTGGGAGACAAGCTTCAGAGATTCACCAAGGACCAAGTAGTGGGGGGTCTTACCCTACAATACCCCATTGACATTCAGAAGTGTCAAAGATGAGGTGTTTTAATAACCCTTCATTGTCTTTCTTAATAAGATTATATCCCTTTCTGCATGAATATGTGATTAGAATTGTGAGATCCGTGATGCATACTCCCGCATGTGTTTAAAACTTCCATTGACTAACATTTCTCTACACCTTACCCAGAAAAGACGACTTAAGCAAAACCTCTCATCTCTTGGGAGCTGTAATTCACTTCCCAAGGTGGTTACTCAAGCTATGCCTATGCCCCTCATCCCCAACTCCACAGGCCTTGTTTTTCCTTTTTGACTAGTTACTGGTTGCCGGTGAATTAGGTGGTATTTGGATTCAGTTTCTGACCTCCTAATTTTGGAAAAGGTAATCTTTAGAAATGTAAGCCATGTCAATGGCATTTAAGTTTGGGAATTATTTTTATGGTGACAATCCGAAAATGTAAAATAATTTTGGTTTCAAAGAAAAAGGTTTAGAAATTGTGCAGTTGGCAATTGAAGGAACTACTGCTATGCTGGTTGGGAAAGGGGAAAGAAGGGAGGAGTATGTGGTGTTTGATCCCTCATTGCTTATTTTTGTGCAACTGGGAATGGGGTGGGGTTGGGGAACAAAAGATGGTTTCAAGAATCTTGTATGAACTATGGACATAACAACCTTAATTGCCCAGAAGTTGTTCTATAGGCTCGGACTGTTTCCTTGAGTTCTAATGAAGCTTGTATGACCATACACCAGCTTATTGACCTTTTCTTCTGGACCTCTTACTTGCAAAAAAGTTCTATTGGCTCGTACGGTTTCTTTGAGTTTTAATGAAAATATGCTTAAGCATGAACACTTCTTCAACTAACTCTTTACTCGAACAGCTCTATGGTCCCAGTGGCTAGTAGTTTATTGCAACTGCAAAGCTACTGGAAGTTGTGTGATCCCTGCAAGGCAACAACTAATCTTTTCATTATGACTGGACAGCTTTTGGAATTGTCTTGGTATATTGGTGAATACCTCAGTGTTGTTATTTTACATATCAGCTATTTAAATAGCATTAGTTGAAACTTTCTGCGCAAAAGATCAATTGCTTGTATATTAATGAACAATTGATTCAATTGGATTAATGAATACATAATTCGGCTAAAGGGTTATTTTATTAACTTGAATATATAATCAACTATAGAACATTGGTTGTCTCATATCCAAATTCTTTGACTTGAGCGTGTGCCATAAAGTGAGGATTATACTGTATATATGATGTGTGCAAGTGCTGTTAATAGTGTGATTTTTAATGAATACAATATAGATAAATTGTCTAAATGAAATGGATAATACTGGTTACCTAATGCTTTTGACTTTTAGAACTTCCTTGGTCAATGCAATGGCAAAATATCTTACTTTATACTAGTATGCTAGAAGGGGACAAATGATGTATTACTAAAATAGTAACAATCTTCGCTCTCCAACCAAAAAGAGAAAAGGAAGAAAGAGAAAAATAAGGTTTCTTTTCCAGATGAACGGGAACAACCTCGTCTTTTTTGTGAACTGTTTGAATAGATATTGTCTTCTGGTTTGTTACTGGTAAATAGAAACCAGGTCCATTCTTTTTGAAAATTGTAACTGGAGATTATTGCTGCCTTTTATGCAACTGTGTGGATATAGGTCCTCTGATCTTACAAGTTCTGGTGGCTGAAGCTGCGTATCGGCAGTGTCTTCCATTATCTAGCAATGGATTTTTCATTTTTCAGTAATTTCCTGTGGTTCAAACCCCAGTCTGGAAATGATATGGCATCCACAGTTGTATCTACTAGTACCATAATGAAAACGCCTAAAGAAAAGGCTCAGTTTGATGCTAAGTTTTGGAAGTGGACCGTGTTTTCATTTGTTCCGTGGGCTAAAGGAGCTGAGGGTAATATTCAGATGCCAACAACTGTCAACAAGAAGCTGAAAAGTCGCAGGCCATCTCGTGAAAGTGTAGATTCTCTAGCTCGGACATCAACCATACGCTTTAGGCCATATGTTTCTAAAGTTCCATGGCATACAGGTCCAAGAGCTTTTCTTTCTCATTTTTTCCCCCGATATGGTCATTACTGTGGACCAAACTGGTCAAGTGGGAAAGATGGAGGCTCACCAATTTGGGACAGAAGACCGATTGATTGGTTAGATTTTTGCTGCTATTGTCACGACATGGGCTATGATACTCATGATCAGGCTGAACTTCTCAAGGCAGATCTTGCATTCCTCGAGTGCTTGGAGAAGCCAAACATGAGCACGCGAGGAGATCCTCATGTAGCTCTGCTCTACAAAACTATGTGCATTTCAGGTGCAAAGAATTGCTTCATAGGAATTATTCAAGTTACTCTCAACTATTGATGACTGATTTGGCAACTCCATCTGTTTTAAATGCAGGCCTCAGGAACATATTGATACCTTACAGACAGCAACTTGTTAGCTTACAATCTCAGCAGTTATCTTTTGGATTTGGATGGCTCAGCGGTATCATGGAACCTGCAAAATGCTTGAAAGACCGTTTCATATGGTTACAGAAGTAGCCATGGGAACAATCACACGTGCTCCTAATTCATTATGGAAGCAGAAGCAGCTGCAATCTGCATTTTTTGTAAGGTGAAGATTCGGTAGTCTATTCCATAATGTCATGGATAAGATAGCTGTATATGACATTGGAAATGAAAGAAGAGAACTCTATTATGATATAATTAGTTATGTAGCTACTCCAGTGCTGTACATTATTCTCAATTGACTAGTGCATCAAGTGTATATTGTTTACTATTTTACAGTAATGGATGTTTGGAACCAGTGTATGGTATAGTTTTATCGACAGCATGGATACTCTTGCATTGTGGTGTTTGTATGTCACTGTTTTGTTAGTATTCATCTCCGAGCTTTCACTATACCCCTTTCTCGGTGTAAATGACAGTTTGATCTCTCATACATTGGTACTGGAAATTCTTGTACCTGATTTTACGTTTCTTTTCATAACCATGGACATTGGGTACATATATTTTCTGGATTTGAGACAAGTTTGTTGATGTAAACAAAAGGTTATCCTGGTGCACTAAAGCTCTCGTAATGCTTGGGGTCCGCAAAAGGTCCGGACTATAAGGGTTTATTATATGCAGTCTTAACCTACATTTCTGCAAGAGTCTGTTTCCATGACTTGAACCTGTAACCTGAACCTGATCACGTGGCTGCAATTTTATCAGTTACTCCGAGGCTTCCCTTCAAGTTTGTTGATGTCAACAGAAATGCAAATATCAGGTGAAATCCACCTCAAGTACAAGGGATGTTATATTTCTAGCACTTCCTAGGGAAGTGAAAGACTTTAGAAAGCTCTTCATTTTTTTCTTATTATAGAGGAGTGGGGGAAAAAGGAATGGGAGGGAAAGTAACAGTGAGAATTGAATTTGCTCTGATTGTGTAGGGGACTTTTACCAGTACCACTACGCTATAAGCCTATAAAATCTCATTAGTTTACACATAAGGAAAGATTTTAATTTTTATCACGTGGATTTATTTAATTAAAATGGTCATCACTTACAATTATCATCACTAATCACTATTATCACAATAATCATTAGTCACTATGTTATATATCGTTAGGTATTGCCATTATTCACAAGTACCATTAGATATTACTATCATCTACCATAGCTATCAACAACCACCATCTACTATTACCATTAACCTCTATCGTGAACCACCATCACCACCAACTATTATCCACACCCCATCATTTGTCAATATCATCCGTGACCGACATCCATAACTACCAGCAACCCATCAAATAATTTGTAAGACATATTTTATTGATATATAGTATTAGATTATTTTATTTTTATCAATTTTTAAATAAGAATTTTTTTATATCTTTAGGTGTTAAAAGAACAAATACTCTTAATTATTTAGCATTCAGATCTTAATACGACATCTTAACAATTCAGATGAGTATTCAAATTCAAATATTTAAATATTAATACATATCTTACTATTTAAATATGTATCCAGATAAAAACGTCTTAACCTTAATGCAATAAAAAAGTTAAAATAATCGAATGCCCTTCATTTGTTTCTAATCGAAGAGGTGATTGCGAAATAAAAATAAAATAGAATGACTAGTAGTGAGAAAAAATCCAAATAATTCATAAACATAAACTTCCTCTATTCTATCCTATACGTGACATGCCATGAGTATTTAAAAAGAAAAATAACATTTCTTTGTATTTTCCTAAGAATTTTAAAATACAAATTCTTGATTATTACAATTGTTTTGTGTAGTTCTTGACTAGGTAAATCTAGTTAAAGAAACATAAATTTGCACAAATAAAAAGAACTCTGAAAGGCAAATCAAAGTAGAAGATTATGCAAAACATCTCATAGTTTTACCAAAAAAAAAAAACCCATCTCAGAGTCACTGTCCCAATATTGTCTATATTTGACGTTAAAATTATCGATACCTCTGTTTACTTATGTGACATAATTTAAATTAGACACAAATTGAAAGAAATAAGATTTCGTGAAATTTATGATTTTTAGATATTATAATATTTGTGTGACTAATGTTTTTTTAAAATAAAATTTGTGATTGTAAATAGACGTTTATATGGTTATAAAAGATAAAAATAAAAAAATTGATTATTTTTAAATTTTCAAGCTAAGCCAAATGTGTGAATTCATTTTTGGACAAGTTAAAAAGGGATACGTATCATCTAAATTGTGTGGAAGAAATATTATATACATGCTTGTCTTTTCAAGTTGATGTAGATGTTCATTTCAAAGAAGAAGGATTGATAATAGGTAGCTCCCGCTTATAGCCAATGTAGATTATTGTATTGTTGTATAAAAACAAAAAAAGGAAAGTGCAAGAGAGAATGTGAGTTGTCTTTTATGGCCGTTTGGTTCTTGAGAAAACATGAAATATTTCAGAATAAATTTATATTTTATTTAATTAAAGGTAGTGGCGGTGACTAAGATTTTCATTTAAAGAGTTTCAGAAGTAAATATACAAACTAGTCGAAGGGGATTCAATATTTATTTTATATGTATAAAAAATATTTTTAAACACATAAAAATAGTATAAAAAAGATAATTTTTTGTCGAAAGGGGTTCGGATGAACCCCTGAAGCAAAGGTGACTCTGCTACTGATTAAAGATATAAATTTATCTCATGATAAATTAGTTTTTATCAAACAACCCCTTAATTAATACTAAAAATTACACAAATACACAACTTATGTTTTTAATATTACAAAAAATCCCAACTCCCTAAACATATTACAAAAATTCCACATATACAAAGAATGCTATATATATGTCAGCTATGTTATGTATATTAAAAGGGAGAGAGAGTAAAGTAATTAAAAAAAATGGGAGAGAGTGTAATTACTTTTAAAAGGTTGGTATTTATGTTATTTATACTAATTAATAAGATAGTTCTCATATTTTAGTTACTGGATAATGAAGGGCCCGTTTACGGGCCCAATATTATAATTTTAAATATATTTATTGTTGTTTAATTAATTTTTCAAAATAAAAAATAATCATTAATATTTTTGAACAAACACAAAAAGAAATGTAAGTAGAGATCACACTATATAATAAAATATAACTTCTTATCTTTATAAAATCAAGTAATAGCTTACAACTTATTTAAGGTTTCATAATTAATATTAAAATATCGTATATTCTAATGCTTATTTTTAATATCAGGTCAAACACAAGAGAATAAACAACTAATTGTCATGTTTTTCTTTTTCTACTTTATTTAAAAATTATACAAGAGAATAGATTAAAAATATAAATAGCTATTTATTAACATTTTATATAGATCATACGAAACAATAAAGGGATACTAATTCATACATATATTGATTTTAAATACATTTAAATTTATTTTATGGGTGTTTAGCAAACAAAAATAAGGATCTACTGGATGAACATTTTAATGAATCATAATGTTAAAGGATTGCCTTTATGTCTTGTCTTATATACGTTAAAAATACGAGATCAATTTAATATAGTAAATAAGAAATTTCTTTTTAAGTGATATGTCTACCTGATAGGAAAATTTAATATCTCAAATAAAGAGAATCAAAAGAATTAACAAAAGTTAACGTGATATATATTGCACTAGTTTAACATGAGAAAGTTAATATTACATTTTAAATAAGTTGTTTAAAATAATTTGAATAGGTGCTTAGTAAATAATTATGTGTTCATAAATTATATGTATAGCGCAAATCTTTGTAATGATATGTATCATGTGAAGTTTTGAAATTACGGAGGAATCGCTTATTGTGTTTGATAGATAAACACTTATTCAATATTTATGAGTATTTTTTTATTATCTTACTATAATATAGTGATCATTACTTTATGCAATTAAATGTGAGACCAAAATTATTTTTTTTTAAAATCTTTTTTGAAACAAATGTGAGTATTTGCACATACTCCTATAAACTACGTCTCTTTTTATTTTAATTTATAACAATTTGATTAGACATTGAATTTAAAAAATATATGAAAAAACGTCGCAATGTTTCAAATTATCTTTCAAATAAATGAACCTTAAATAGAAGAATATACCTTTGTGGACTTTTGACAAATAAATAAAATTCAGCATGACTAAAAATATTGATAACATTATAAAATACTAACCAAATAAAAAATGTCAATTCTTTTTTAGAACTGATTAAAAATAAAAATATATTATTTGAATTGAGACATATGATGTATTATAATAAACATTCTGACATAATGCATTTAATTTTTTTTTATTACATATTAAAATAGACTTATAGTTGAGGTGTGTAAAATTAATGTGAAAAATTACATCATGAATGACATTGAAAAGATTCTAATGAAATGACTATTATGTCTATATTTTTCATTTAAAATAGAGTTGTAGTGGGATTAACATAAAAAAAATTATATGAAAACATTTTAAAAATTATGAAAAAAACGTTATACCCTTATTTATATTTGTTAGTTTTACCTTAAACAGAAATTAACTATCAATAATTTTAGACAAAAACAGTAAAAAAATTAATAATGATTGTTACATGCAAAAGTAACTTGTTTATTCCGTGAATTTAGTTAAGAGGAGAGAAAGCTTGTTTGGACAACACGATTGAAAAAAATGTTTAAATGAAAAAAACTTCAAATATAATTTATTTTTAAATTTAATATTATTCTCCCCATTTGATTTAAGTATATTATTTAAATTTACATTTAATAAAAAGATTATCACATAAATTCTCATATATCATATATAAAGTATGAACAAAACTAATTACTTAAATTATTTTTGAAGGTTTAACAAATTATATTTTAAAATTATTTTAGATATCATGAAAAAGTTTAACTTGAAATTCTTTTTGAATGATGTGAACTGTGAATATATGAATGCCTCGTAGATATTTGTTACTCTCTCGATTTAAAAAACAGAGACCTATTTTTCGTTTGAATTTGTTTAAAAAAGAATAAAACTTTTTTGTGGCAATCCTTTAGTTTTAACTTTCCACGGTTATGTTTAGAATCACAAGATAAAGAGCATTTTGATATATTTGACATAATTATTCATATGGTAATTTTAATAGTGAAACAATCTACAGTGTTAAATCAATGACAAAATTATTCATATGTTAATTTTTTCAATAAAGAATATACAATCTTAAATTATAGTATACGAGTAAATTAAATAAAATAATTTATTTTTTCATGGAGACAATAGATTTATTTTTATTCATATGAATATCTCATATGTTAATTTTCACAATGAAACAATCTAAGATTTTAAGATGATAAATTCTAAGATAATCTCTTAATGGCTGGAAAATTACTCATGAAAATGAAATACCGAAAATAGGTATTAAATGAGTTTATGCCGTGTAAATTGATAATATAAAGAAATGTTATAGTCTTAAGGTTTATTTATCATTGTAGTGTATAATTTATGCTATGCTTTTAAAATTGTCTTTCAATATCTGAATTTTTTTTAATTTGAAATTGAATATTTCTTTGTTTTAATTTTTTTGTTTGATTTTGATTTCATACGAAGTTTAAGAAAGTAAAAAGTAATTTTCAATATTATGTCTTAAATTAATAACATGTAGAATGTGTCAAAATCTTTTTTAATCTTGTGGTGTTAAATATGACATGTGAAAAGTTATAATTCAATAGTTTTAAAAAAAAGAGGCAATTTTTTGAAACAAATTTAAACAAAATGTAAGACAAGTAAATTGAATGTATGGACTATCATTTAAATATTTATAATTTTTTTTATTATTTTATTTCACTTGTAGAGTAATTAAATATGCAAATAACAACTAATTCTATATTTTATGTGGGTCCATGTGAGATATTATATCAATTGAAATGTGATTGACATTTACAAAAAATAGCTTGACTTTTTTGTCATTAAAAAATTATGGCCAAACTTTGATGCCTAAAACATAAGCAAGCAAGGTAGAACTTTTTTTGAAATTACAAATATACCCTTGGTCGTCCCACTCTTCACTGTTCTATATAATAAATCATTTGTTTCGTTTGGTGGCTAGAAGCCTAGAACCTCGATAGTCATTCCCAGTATTTGATAAATTAAGTGAAGATAAAAAACTATACGATAGCTATACTTTATACAAGTACGATTATTATGAAATCGAAGAAATAAGAGAAAAAACCAAATAGAGAATGAACAATATTCACAATTGATTGGCTGCATGAATTTTTACTTTATAAGTAAGAGTTGAGAAAATACTCAAAAAAATATCTGAACTTTGACCGAATTTGCAGTTAAGCATACTGAATTTTGCGGGGGGTCCTATTACCCACCTAGACTTTTTTAAAGTGGATTTAATTTTCCTCGAAATGCTATACCCAGTTTTGGTGGTTGACAGTGTAATACACGCGTCAATCTCATTTTTACACGTGTTTTTTTAAAAAAAATTAATTTTTATTTACTTTCTTCTCCATTCTTATTCTTTTCATCAATTTTCATTATTTTTTCACCCTTTTTTCACCAAAATCTTGATTTCTAATTCTTGAAATTCGACTTTTATTTAGTTCATACTAAATTTTTTCCCAAATTTCAAATTCAAATCGAAAACTTTCTTCAATAATTTTATTCAAATCGAATGGAATACTTTTCAAAAGTTTCTTAATTATGCTTAAATACCGGCTGCAATGGTGGCTGCCGGCAGCAATGGTGGAATTAATTCCCTCCCAAATTTGATAAAGATTGTTTTTTCTTTTGATCAAACATAAAAGATGATTAGTTCTTCAATTTTGCGATAATTTTTTTTTTCAATTTGAAATTGGGTCAAATTGATGGAAATGAATTGGGTGTGTTGATGATGAAAGAAAGAAGCACCATTGAAGAGAAGAAAGAAAGAAGAGAGAAGAAAGATATTTTTTTTCTGACCAAACGTAAAAGATGATTATTTTTCAATTTTGCGATGATTTTTTCTTTTCAATTTAAAATTGGGTCAAATTGATGAAAATGAATTGGGTGTCTTGAAGATGAAAGAAAGAAGCACCATTGAAGAGAAGAAAGAAAGAAGAGAGAAGAGATAGAAAGAAGAAAGAAAGAAGAGAGAAGAGAAAGAATGAATAAATAAATAAAAAATATAAAAAATTTAAAAATCAGAAAATTGAGGGCTATTTGACAAAAAAAAAGGTTTTTAACGTTTTTTAATACTCTCATGTGCCCAATGCGAGTGAATTACATGCACTTGTCTAAGTGGGCAGATATATGCCATTATACTACGAAAAAAGAAGTCCAGAGGGGTAATAGGACCCTCGCAAAGTTCAGTATGCTCAACTGCAAATTCGATCAAAGTTCAGATATTTTTTTGAGTATTTTCCCGTAAGAGTTCGAATCTCCTCCATGTAATCTACTTTTTCATTTTTCCCTTCCCTTACCCCAACTTTAGTTTTCTAAGAAATTCACATTACTATTTGTAGTTAATTAATGAAAATAAAATAAAATAAAATATGAATTTTCTTTATCTTTTCCTTAGAGATATTAAGAAATATTCAAAAATTATTCGTAGGCTAAAAGAAAGTTAAAGTAGATATTTAATTATTAATATAAATAATAAAGTAGAAAGAAATAACTTTTAAAACGGTCGAATAAATAAAGATCCTACTATTATATAATGTGGATGTCATGCCACATATATATGTGTGAAATATCATTTATTAGATATAATAATTAGTTGTCAAATTGAATTTGAATACCAAGAGTTCCTTGTTCAATTTGGATTTGAATATCTAAAGTAGTTGGCCAAATCTCCAACTTGAAGTTGTTTAATTTGGATGTGAATACTTAAGAAAGTTGACCAAGTTGCCAACTTGATATCAAGCTTGGCAACCTTAGGGAGTAAGTTTAGTGGTCTATAAATAGCCATCCTTTTGTACATTTTTATGAATATGTCAAAGTAGTAAAACAAAAGTATTACTAAAGTTCTCTAATTTCTTTAAGTTTGATATTGATATTTTGTCTTTATTATATAACACGTTATCAGCACGAAATTCTACTGTTTTGAAATTTGAAGGCTAAGAAAAAAAATTAAATCGAAAGGTGGAGAAGGTAAGACCACAAGAACTATACGATCATCATGATTTGAATTTCGCCTTTCTACTATTTATGATAAGATAAGTATATTATTAACTCATGTTCTTTAATTAAGTTTGAAAATAGTATTGATAATCACAAAGTGGGGATATTGTTATAATCTCAAGTTTGAATTTATTATATTTTGGCCTAATATGTTATTGGCCGAGGGTGTGATGAAGGATTTAAATCTCATGCCATTAAGAGGGTAAGACATCGGGTTAAGAGTCCCGATGTACCATGATGATAAAATGTTGGGTTTAAATCTCATTGATTTTTGGTCTAAGACGTCTTTATATAGATAAGACGTTGAATTTGAATCTCATGCACTATATTGATGATATAACGATGACTAAGCCAAAATTTTGATGAAAGTTATGAAATATTTTCCATTGAATACACTCCATTCCCTAAAATGAATATGGTAGCATGCAGTGCATAGTATGTCTGATAGAAGACGTGATTAAATTTATGAATATGAATATGGGCGTAGCAAAGGAAAAAATCTCTCGTTACATTATATGTACGTCTCGATTTACTCTTGAAAGAGCAATATCTTGAAAAAAATTTAAGTTATCATAATTTGATAGGCTTAACACATCATTATATTTCATTCATGGGAATAAAAATTTTGATTGTTAAAACTACAGATCCACTCCTTGGGGTGAATGTGATAGGAGTAAGACCTCTATAAGAGGTACAATAATTGAGAAGAAATATTATGAAATATACTCCAAAATAGCAAACTTGAAAAATTATTTATGTTCTAGTAAATCTGAAATTTACTAAGTAAAACTCATATGTTATGATAAACTTGAAGTTTACTAGTACAAATAAGTTCATAAGTTCGCATGAACGATTTTGTCAACCCGAATATGTGCACATTGAATTTTATACAACATATATCTTAAAGAAATTAGAAGATTCTTCGAAGAACATTGTCACGACCCAAAAATGAGGGTCATGATGACACTTTTTGCAACGTAAACATATATTTTAGTGTAAGCACATATATATTTTACCACTAGATGTTTCAAGTGCTTGATGGATTATCGCTTTTGTGTTTGCTATAGTTTCTCTTTCCCTTGCTACCAGAGGCAAAAAGAGACACATTAATTTGAAACATATTTGTGGTATGATTTTTTTTCTATCTTTAAAATCTTTTCTTATTTTTAAAGTTAAATATTACATACGTAAAACTTTTAAAAATTTGGTACTTCTCAAATTTTTCTTATTCTAAAGCATTTATATTTATTTGTTGATTTTTTTAAATCTTCTTAAAATCAAATTTAGTTGATTTAAAATTCTTAAATTGATGAAAAATATTAGTTGTCATTAATTCTAATGACTTCTAATAAGGAAAGGTTTTACCATATATATATATATATATATATATATATATATATATATATATATATATAAATAAAATCTATCTATAATCTATATCTATAATATATTAAAAGTGTGAAGATCCTTAGAAAAGTGATTTAAACTTTTTACCCTTTATTAAAAGACTTTTCGTTAGAAAAAACTGTCTTTTTACTATTTTTAATTTATTTTTAATTATTTTTTATTATATTAACTAGACGTCCTAAAATATATGCGACTCCTAAAATATACGGTAGGAGAATTAATTAATATTTTCCTTTCTACTAGACTTCCTAAAATATATGGGACTCCTAAAATATATGGTAGGAGAATTAATTAATATTTTTTAGAATTAATTAATATTTTTTTCTACTGTTCAATTAGAAAAATACTCCTAAAATAGGACTCTATTAAGCTAATACTTTTATAAATATTTGAGGTGTACGTTATTGTTAGTATAATAGAATTCAAAATATGTGTGTGTGTGTATATATATATATATATATATATATATATATATATATATATATATTCTTTGTTTTTATTCAAAATCATTGTTTGGGGTCAAAATTTTCGCTCAGACAAGAATTAGTTGGATCAAAATCGAAACTTTGTGATCACTATTATATTTTTTTTTATAGTTTACAGGTCGTAGATGAATGTCGGTTGGCTTTGAAGAATTTCTTGTGTGAAGGTTAGGTTTAATTGTATTGTTTTGATATCCTTATTATCTTATTGTTTTATTTTAATTTACAGATGCTAGATGAATGTGAGTAGGTTTTGAATTTTTTTTTAGGTAAATATTAGGTTTAATTGTATTATCGTAATATCTTTCTTAGTTTTTTATTTTGTGGTAGTTTATAGTTCATAGATGAATCTCGATCTACTTTCAAAATTTTTGTGTGTAAAATTTAATTTTAATTATATTATTTTTATATCACTTTTATCGTATTATTTTGATACCAATTGTAGGGGGGTGCGGATAACTTGGATAAATTATATAGATAAATAGATCTATTATAATTGTAGGGGGTGCGAATAACTTGGGTAAATTATATAGATAAATAGATCTATTATAATTCTAATGGATTTATTTTTATTTGTGCGTGGATATTTCTTAACTTCTCTAAATATTTTTATTTTATAAATGATTATATCTTGAAGGGTGATTATGTGGTAATTGATTAAAAGTTTTACTATAGTATTCTTTAGTTTTTTCTCTTAGTCTTTGTAATTCTTTTATATTATTTTGGAGGTATTCTAAATATTTTATATCTTTTGTTCTAAAATATTCAATTAAATTTGCTTTCATAAGTATCTCTGTTGCTCTTATTTCTTCCATATCTTGTCTTCAATATTTTAAATACTCATAGTTTATCATTTTATCCTAAAGTAGTTGTGATACTGCAAATTTTTTTGTAATAATTTATTCTAATTGTACTATACCTAATATTGAATTCTAGGTTATCTATTTCGTTAATTATCTTGTCTTTTTTGTCTATGAATAATTCTATGTCTAAATCATATTCTAAACTGTCTTTTAATTCTAGTTATTTTATGATTTTATTTATCCAAATTAATCTTTCTTTTAATTGTTCTCTTCCTTTTCTAAGCTGGTTTCTATAATTAATTTCTTCGTATAACCAACTTTGTTTTTCTCTAATTCTTTGAATATATTCTAGCATTTCTTAATCTGTATAATATCCATCTGAATAATTATCTAGATAGTAATAGTGATTGTCATCACTTAAGTATATTTCTCCTAACTCGTCTTCTATCTGATTTATTTATATCTAACTCTTCATCTTCAATGTTAAATATTTTTTCCCATATTATTTTCTTTACGTCTATAATTTCTATATCTCTAAGTATGTATAAAACTAGTACTTCAAAATTATCTGTCATTTAGGCGGGTTAATTAAATGTGTTTTCATAATTTTCTTTACTTTTTTGTTTTAATCTTATTAATTCCTCTATATTTTCATTAAGGTATTCTATATATTTTATATCTTTGATTCTCATATATTCTTCTAAATTTGTTTTCATTAGTTTTTCTTAATTGTATATTTTTCATATCCATTTTCCAATATTGGTAATTTATCATGGTTGATGTGTAGGTTTGGTATGTAAGTATTTATAAGAGTAGTTAGGTAGGTGAGGTATGTAATTTATTCTAGTTATAAAATATTTATCAAATATTTTTTCCAATATGATTTTTCTTATATCTACAATTTCTATATCCTTAAGCACATATAAAATACGTATTTTAAATTTATCTACCATTTCGTCAGATAAATAAGTATTCATTTTTCATATGATGCTTTTTTCAAAATATTCCCTTCAATCATACACATACCAAAATATGATCATTTTAGATTACTATATACTAGATTATTCTTAAATAATATATTCTTCGGTCACTATTAGCATGGCAATCTGGATACTTTTCCCTTAAACAACGCCTCTACTCTGGCTACTCCCCTATCACGGCTTTCTTGCCTCACCGATTTCACCTTTAGGATGGCATAGTTCTTAGGGATTTTTCTCCTTTTCCACTTTGCTAATAAACTTCTTAACATAATATTTTTCAAATAATTCTACTATAAAGCAACTAACATGAACTTATTTTATCATATCATGATTGTTAGAAATTTATGAATTTAGCTATTCATAATCATAAAGAAATATACCTGTTCTGGTAGGTTTGATAATTCTAAGCTTTGTTAATCCATAGCTTTTTCCATTGAAATATACCTGTTCTTAATAAATATTCAAAAGTTTATTGTGAAAGAAGAGTGTTTGCTTCAACGCATGAAGACTTACTTTCTCTTCTGCCTTTCATGCCTCTATTTATAATGAGAAAATGAACACTTTCCATGGTTCCTAGATGTTACCAAAGTAAAAAAAAAAAAGGCTATCCTATTTACATCTATAAAAGCTAATTCTGGTAGGTGTCAAAAAGTCTTGACATCTTAAAAAAGAGAAAATGACTTAAAGTACTAAAAGACAAAAATCTATTAGTGCTTAAGATTCTACCTATACAATAATTTACAAATTACGTACAAGAAAATGTGAAAGTTATCTACATGTCACTTTCACAATTTAATAACTTGTCTTTTTATCTCTCCCATTATTGTTTCCTGTCTAGCTGGTGTCCTTATCTTCATGGTTGATTTTTTCCTTTTATCCTAGCTGGACTTCTGGGATAATATTATCTTCTCCATTATATCTCGAACATTGATGGTCTGGATATTTGTGTCCAATTATCTTTCAATATCTTGTTAGTAATCAATCTGAAATAAATCCTTTCTTAATTGCTCTTGCAGTATATTATTTTTCTGGGTTAAGTAACGTCATTATCCATTGTCTGACATCTTCCATATCTGTTTGTCGTAGTTCTCTTGAATTTGAATAAATCATTTTATGGTCTCTTGAATAATAACTCCATATTGGGTTTCCATTGATATAATTATTTGCTAATTCTTGAATAATTGTAGCTAATCCAATAAGTCATTTATTTGCGTAGAAATCAGGCATCTCAATTCTGGGTATCTCTTCTGTACAATATCTTCCGGTATAATCATATCTCTGATTTATCCTATTTTTAAAACTTGTATAACTGGTTTGATCTCGTCGTATAATATCTCTGCTGGTGCACTATAAAACTTTATATAAAATAGATTTCCTTTGGTTACTCTTTTATAAGTGGTGAATATTTTATGTAATTCTTCCATAGCTGATAGTTCTTCTCCATCTAGGGTATAGCTCTGGGGTTAAGGTTTAGAAAAGTTTATACTTTGTAGATATTTTTTATGTATCCTCGGGCTAGATGGTTATAAGTTTTTTTATCCTGATTCAAACTATCTCGATATGTGGTAATTTGTGGGGGTATGTACAAGGGGTCTTTTTGTATTTTTGGTATAAATGGCTTCTCTAATATCTTATTCATGTTTATGTTCTGGTATCTTTGTCCACTAACTCCTTTGCTTGTACCTGCAATTGTAGATTGATAAACATTATGGATTTTATGGAGTGTCCCAATATCTCCTTTTAGCTTTGAAATTTTAATGTCTTCCGATCGACATAGCTCTGAAATTTTAATGTCTTCCGATCGACATAGCTCTGTACACTACTGAGTTAGCTGATTTGTAGCTCCAGACTTCAGTTTAACTTCATTAGTCTTTAGCTTTTCTATTTCATTACCCTGTCCACTTTCATTGAAAGCGTAGTTAGGGTTTTGAGTATCTTTTCTAAAGCATCATCTTCTATTATATCAGTATGTGTAGCTTTGTCTTGATATGTAATCTGTAATTACATTTTTGTTAGTACTAATTACTTCAATTGTAAATGTAAAATTTAATATATTCAATGCTAGTCTCCGAATCTCTTTTGTTGTAACTGAATTTTGTATTTTCTTTGTTAGCTACCAGCGAACCTGGTTATTATCCGTTCTCACAATAAATTTGTTATATACAATATATGGTTAAAATGCTAATAAACATTTATATAACGAACATAGTTCTTTTCTATTTATTTTTTATTTTATTTTTGTTTCATTAAACAAACCTGAGTAGTATCTGTAATAATGTTCTATTTTTTCTTTTTCGTATCTATATTTAAGTACTCCTCCATAACTATATTTACTTCCATCTGCTTCTACTATATATATATAAATTTTTTATCTTCATCTGAGAATTGTAATTTTGGAAATTCTTTACAAAGTATTTTTATTTTCTGGACTTGTTTTTTATCTTCTTCGTTGTAATTATATTCTACGTCCTTTTTTAATTTTTTCTGTAAAGGCTTTAGGTTTTCTGCTAATTTTGGTATATATTCTCTTATTTGGTTTACTAATCCTAAAAATGATTATAATTTTTTTTTGGTATCTAATTCTTCTTTTGAATTTATTATTTTTTGTACTATATGTTGTTGCATTTTTACTCCACTTTTATCTATTTGTATTCCTAAAAACTCTATCTGATTTTTCATAATTTCGGCTTTCTTTTCACTTAAACTTATTTCGATTTTTCTATTATATCTGTAAATTGTTCTAATAATTTTAAATGTTCCTCTTTAGTTTTTGTATATAGTAGTATATCATCTATGTATAGTATACAATTAGGTAATTGTTTAAAATAACTATCCATAAAATGTTGATATCTACCTGGTACATTTTTATATCCAAATGGTAATACGTTCCATTCATAAAATCCTTGTGGTACCGTATATGCGGTTAATTCCTTCGATTCTTCTTCTAACTTTAAGTGGTAAAATCCTGATTTACAGCAAAATTTACTAAAATAGTTATATCCTTGTATTTGTCTTATTTTTAATATCTTATTTGGTATTGGATAATTATATATCATAGTTTTTGCATTTAAATTTCTATAATCAATAACAATTCTACTTTTACCTCTTTTTTGTTCACTATGTTTATTTACTATAAATGCTAGACTATTGTGTTTACTATCTCTTTTTTGTATATACTGTTTTTCTAATAATTCATCTATATGCATTTTAAATTATTTTAAATCGTCAAAATTATATGTTAATGGTTTTTGAGTTATTATGCTATTTTTACCTATTAATTCATTTTTTATAGTAGTCTTATGTTTTTTCCCATCCTTTTAATGGATCTTCACTATATAATTGTCTTAATTTTTTCTTTATTATTTCTACCTTATCTATTGAAAATATAGTTATTTATTTTTTTATTTATCAAAAATACAACTAGTTCTACTGTGTCTTCTGTATTTTTTATATTTTCTAACTTTTGTGTAATTTTTCAATTCCTTCTATCCAATCAGTTTTCTTTCTTATTTTATTAATAACTCTTTTTGCTCTTACTTTTTGTTTATATGGTGTTGTAAATCACCAATCTGTTTTAGTTATTATATGTGGGTATAATTTATCTAAAAATGACATTCCTAAAAGCATATCTTTTGATGTTAGTTCATAATTATAGATTTCTTCTATTGTTATTATTTTATCCCATATCTATATTTTTACATTTTTAGCTTTATATGTAATTAAGTTTCCTTCATTATTAAATCCTTTGACTACTATTGGTGTTTTTAATTTATCTTATTTACTTCCTGGTAAACAGTTGTATCTACATAAGTTTGCTTCTGCTCCTGTATCTATCATAGGTGTATAATACCTATTATAATATCCTTCTACTATTATTTTTACAAGTACATATATTTTTATATCATGTTAAAGTTCTTTTTATGAATAATCTTTCTTTATTATATGTTATAGATAATTGTGTATGTTCTATATTGTATGGTTTTACTTGTTCTAACCATTTTATTCCTAATATTATGTCTGCTTTTTGCGTTTCTTCCTTTATTTCAAATTCTATTTTTATTTTTCTGACTCCTATTATTATTTCTTTTTCTGCCATATCTTTAATGTTTATTAGACTCCTTGGTAGATCTGGGCATATATCACTATTAGATTTTATTTCTTCACTTTTTACTAGATATTTTGCTATATAATTTTATTCTTGTCCTGTGTTTAAGAGTATTAAATATTCTTTTTCATTTATTGTTCCTGTTATGTAATATTAATTTAAATTAACTGTTGAAGTTGTTTCATAACTTGTTCTTTTTTATGAGTTTGATGATTCTGATTTTTCATGAGCTATTCTTTTTGTTGTGCTTATTCTATCATTTATTATTTCTAAATCTTCTTCTATATCTATGTCTTTGTAACTATAATCATTATTATCAATTGTTTTTACAAATTGTTCAAAAAGAATTTCTATTTGTATTTTATTAATTTTATTTTTTTTCATTATTTTATCTATTCCTTCTCTAGAACATGCTTTTATCAATATCTCTATTCCTCCAAGGTGTACATATTTTATTGGGTCTTTACTTTTTATATCGTTTATTTCTTTATTAACTATTCTTTTTGTTACTAGTGGTATACTAGCTCTTCCTTTTGCATATCTACAGTCTATTACATGTTCTTTTTGGCTTACTACGTAGTATTCTTCCTTTTTTCTACTAAATATATTTTTTATTGTTGGTATTTTAAATATTTTTTCTACACTTAAGTCTAAATCTTTTCCCTTTATTTCGTCAAATATATTACTGTCAAATATTATTTTTTGATCTGTTCCTTCTTCATTTAAATATTCTTCCTTTGTTATTATTTTTATATTTTCTTCAATTATTTGGTTCATTTTTATATCTTCTTTAGTCATTTGATTCATCTAATTCACTATCTATTTCATTATCTGTTTCATTCTCTGAAATTTCATATATACTATCTTCACTTTCTAATTCATAATCCATATAATCTATCTACATATATTCTGTATTTTCTATTTTTATTTCTGATATTTGTTTATTTTTTGAGTTTTTTGGTAATTTACAATCTCTAGCTAAATGTCCTAGGTTTCCACAATTATAACAAATACATTCTTTTTTCTATATGGTCTTTTATGTTTATAATTTTTTACATAAATTTTTTTTCTTGGTTTCTTATATTTATATTTTGATTTTTTGTATTTCTTATATTTCTTATGTCTTTTTCTTTTCTTATAATATCTTTCTTTACATCCAAATTGATGTGCTATTTTATCTTTGCAACATGCTAAATTTCTTATTAATGTTTTTTCCATTTTTATTTCTTCTCTATATTTTTCACATATATTTCTATACCATTGTTGTAAAAATTTTAGTCTTGCTCCTAGGGTATCTACTATTTTTGCTTCATCCCAACTTTTTATTATTTTTGAACTAAATGGTTCAGGTAATTTACTAAAATATAATTTTCTTATTTCTTTACTTTCTTCTATACTATATGTTCATTTATAATAATATTCTTTAAATACGCACGTATACTCATCTATATAGCACATATTACATATTGCTTATTTTAACATTAAATTCCGATTCATATCTTTCTCTTTATTTTGCTCTTCTTCTTCTGTTGTTATACTACTAAATTCTTCTCTTATAGCTATTTTATATTTTTTTCAATATTTCTGTTGGTAGTATTTTAGTAGGTATTGATGTTCGTTCTATCTTATTATCAGTTCTTAGTACTTTTTTACTTGCTTCGGCTAGGTTTAAAAACCATAATTTTACTGTTCCTATTAATGTCTTTTCTATATATTCTGGTATATTTCTTGTATCTATTTTATTATCTAATAGTTGTTTTGACATATATCCTACCCATAGTTGTGTTATTTTATTTGTGTCTATTACATAGTCTAAATCTAAAAAGCTGTAATTAATTATTTGTTTTGGTGTCCATTTATTATATTCATTCTTTGAATTATATCTTTTAAACTTATTTTTATAATTATAGGTTGGTTTTGATGTACTAGGCATTATATTTTTATCTAGAGCATTTACTTCTGTATTTATTAGTTCTAGGTTTTCTTTATTAATTACTTCTTTTTTTTCATTAATTTCTAGTTTCCTATGTTTTCTAGAATTTCTGTATATGTTTCACTATCTTCCGAATCATAATTATCTGTTTCTTCAGCATCTATTATATTTATTTCTAATTCACTGGTTTTTGGTTCTTTATTTTTTTCTTCTAATTTTTCTTTAAATTTATTTATCTCGTTTAATAATTTTTGTTCTTTATCTTTTTCTTTTTTTTTTCTTTGTCTCTTTTCATATAAATCTTTTAGCATTTATAATTCTTTTTCTAATTCAATAATCCTACTATTTTTAGTTTCTTCTATTTTTCGTATTTCTTCTGTGGTTTGTTGTTTTATTTTATCTATTTTCTTTTTTTTCTGTCTATCCATTTTCTCTTTCTATTCTTACCATGGCTGCCAACTTATCTTCTAATTTTAGTTCTTTTTTTTTCTAATATTAAATATAAATGTTCATCTATTTTCTTATATCTCCTTCTTAAATTAGAGAATACTATTTTTATTTTTAATCCTTCATGGTTTTCATATCTTTTTTCGTCTATTATAAATTCTTCTTTGTTCATTTTATTTTAATGTATATAGGTTATGTTGATATATATATTCTAGAGTATCTATTGTTGATTCTAAATTTAATATTTCTTCTTTTTGTGCATTTATTGAGTTTTTACTAACTCTGACAATTATGTTATACTGTAGTCTTTCTATCATTATTTTTAATTCTTTACGTTTTTTTAGATATTATTTGTTTTAATTCTTTATATTGTTGTAATTTATGTACATTATTCATCTAAGCAATATTTATAATATTTTGGTGGATGTCTAAATCTAATTTTATCATAATTAATAAGTTAATAAAATAAATTCAAATATATACTACTTCCGTAACTTTAATTAACATAGACTTTGATAGCAATTGTAGGGGGGAGCGGATAACTTGGATAAATTATATAGATAAATAGATCTATTATAATTATGTAAAAATTTGTGTGTAAAGATTAAATTTAATTGTATTATTTTGATGTCTCTATCTCTGTATTGTATTGTTTCAATTTACAAATGGAAGATGAATGTCGATCGAGTTCTAAAAATATTTTCGGTAAAGATTAGATTTAATAAATAAATTCTCCATCTTTACATACTCAAAAGATATTAAATTTAATTATTATATTCATATTTATTATTTAAACAGATATCTTATTTAATGTAATGTTTGAGTTCATTAAAGTGAGGTACACGCGCAAAGCGCGTACACCTAAACTAGTATATATTAAAAATGTGAAGACCCTTAGAAAAGTGATTTGTATATATATATATATATATAATCTATAATATATTAAAAGTGTGAAGACCCTTAAAAAGTGATTTGAACTTTTTGCGCTTCATTAAAAGATTCAAATAAATAATCGAAGGAATAAATAAATACAACAAAAATAAATAAATAATGATGAAAAATAAATAAATATAAAGGAGACACGGGTCTCATCTCCACTTCAAGAATGGGACTTTAATCTATTCTTCTTCTCCAACTCCACACGTGTATGTGCCATAGGATCACTTTTGAGCTTAGAACTTCGGGCTTGACTCAATGATGATGGGCCTCACTGGCCCATTAAGGAATGTAAGGGGAATGAGTACGCTTGAACTCCAGAGCGTATTCATGCGAAGAAAAGAAAAGTATAGGAATTAATATATGTTCATAGAAACAAATTATTCCAACAACCAAGGAAATTCTGAAATCACTACCCCATACCCGAGCATAAAATGAAAGATTAGGTGCAAGCTCACTGAACAAACACACTCGTATCTAATGATTTTAAATTTTTAACATCAATATTGAAGGGAACACGATATATTACACCTTACTGACTTTGCATGGAGGCGTGTATATGAATGAAAGGATTCCAGTAAAAGAAAAGGCACTCTTCCTGACCTAATATATTAGTTATTTAATTGAGAGTAAGATATGATGTTGGTTTTATCTTCTATGCTATTAAATGTTGCAATATTTATTAGAGGATCGTACGTTAATAGTAAACCCCAACCAATTCCCTTTGTGACAAACAGACAACTTCACGAACTTATCAGTGAAAAAAAACACACGGAGGCTAAGGAAATTTCATCAACTGCCCATCAAAGTGTGTAACCATAATACCAGACCGAAGAGTTGAAGGTATCTTCTAAAAACAGATAAATTTACACTACAGATGAACTAAGACAAATCTGTTTCAATTCTATTCTTTTACGTCGTACAATATACAAGACAAACCAATCAATGGAAGCAAAGAAATTCTCACTTGAACCAAGAAACTATTAACGTTCCTAATACTAAAAGCAGAATGCAGCCATTCACTTTAGATAAACCGATCCATACCAAGACTATGTGATGTTAACAAGTTAGTAGAGATAAAGAGAAAATGATTTGCAAGTTGTTTCGGGAATTGCGTGCATAAACCTAGCCTTTCCCCGTCCTAGTCAAGAGATAGAGTGAACACGAAAAGGAGCGAGGTGGACGCATAAACACAAATTTCATTCAATCAGCAGATATTCAATGAAACCAAAAAACTGTGACACTCCATTCCCGTAACAAAAACAAAATTGGACTATTTTCTTTAAAGAGACTTACTCCAAAATCGCAACCAGCACATCCGTCTCACCATCCCGACCACATATTGGCAACGAGTTCAAGAGACAAAATAAAGCCAAAAGGGAGATGGATGGGCACAAATATCAACCTCATCCTCTTTTAACAAACTCAAAATGAGTTTAACAGTCAAAATGATCATCGAGGAATCACGGGATTCACTACTTTTATCAGACGTATCCTCGTGTTCTTTGTCATAGAAGAAGCCAAAGACTCAAGAGGAAGTTCGGTTAATGACACTTCCAGTTCAATAACATCAACTAATGACGACAAATGAGATGACGTCAAATACGTACAAAACACCCTTAGTTCAAACTATTGAATAAGATCAAAGAAAAAATCATCAACTACAAAACCAACGCACCGTTGAACTGAAACTAACCAAACACCAAAATTTAACATAGGAATCAACTATAACAAGATACCTTCAGTCAAAAAACCTTCAAAACATGCAACTTTACTGTAAAGTCAGCTACAACCGAATACCATCAATCTGAAAACGAAAACGATCAAAATATGATATTTGACATAAAGTCAGCTAAAACCACATATTATCAACCTGAAGACTATTAAGTCACGACACTTTAATGAGGTCAGCTGCACAAACCTTAAGTGGTTACACAAACATGAGAGTATTCGATCAAAAATCAATCAATAATGTTTCTTTTTTTGCTAAGACAACAACCTACAGTCTTCAAGACTTCCAACAACAGACAACTCAGCAAGCAATATCGCTATAAAAACTTATAACTATAGAAGATTGAGATGAAGTAGAAATAAACAAAATTCGATAGAACATGGAGTTACCTGTTTCATGGTAGCAAACGGAATGACGAGCTATTAGCAAACTTATCGCTATCGGAATCTCACGATGTCGACTAACAACTGAGCGTCTCTTTGCTTTTTCCTCTTAGAGATTTTGAAAACCACTTTCAACTATAAAAATTCAACTTGAATTTAGAACTCTCGAATTTCCTTTTAGAGTTTCACCAAAAATTACTTCTAACCTTCGAACTTAAGAAATTTCAAAATCTCCAGTTTTCAGCCTAAACTTTCAAACTCTTTAAAGAAAAGAAAGAAAAATTTTTGAACCTCCCAAAATTTTCGAACACCACCTGATTTTCCCTACCCAAAAAGAGAAGAAGCCCCCGAATTTTCGACCCCTTTTTTTCTTCCAACCAACAGTGACGCGTTGAACCTTATATAGAAGACCCCGTTAGGGATTTGAAAGAAGGACCCATTTTGAAATTCAAACTGGAACCCCCTCTACAGCCTGGATTTCATCCCCCATCGGTACCAATTTTGGGTTTGGTGGACCAATAGAAAATGGGAGAAATGAATTCTTCCCTAGATCCAATGAAAAATTGCCAAATATGTACCAGATTTGTACGTTCATCCCAAGATTCATGGATTATGGACGTTGTGGGAGACACCTCATCGATCTTCTAGAAGATTAGGCTGTTCTAGAATGTTCAAGGAGTTTCCCATCCTACGAACGCGCGAAACGCATAACAACAGAGAAAAAGGAATGGGTTGGGGTCGGGTATCATCGTTGAACACGGATTGATGGTTCATGATGTTGTTGTCGTGATTCAGAGTCGTTTGTTGTTAGATTGTGATGCTGATGTGATTTGGGATTGATAAGTTTGTTTTGATATTGCCATTTTTCATTGATGTTGCTGATGATGAGGAGTATAAGGGGGATTTATTGATGGTGGGCCAGGTCAGGTTTTAAATGGTGGGTGCTGATTTTAAATTGGAGTTGGGCCATTAAAATTGAATAGATAAATGGGCCCAAGATAATAGTTGGGTCGGCTGAGGCTGTTATTACTTGGGCTGTTTTGGGTTGAAAATAAATGGGCTAATGGTGGATGGGCTTTAATTTGGGTCCCCTGAGTAGAAGGGTTTCGAGAATTAGGATTCTGATTTTGGATTACAATTTAGGCAATCAAATTTAAATTCTAGCCAGAATAAATACTAATTGGTCAATTGTATTACAATTGGGGCCAATTTGGTTTTAATTAGCGTCCAATTTAATAAATTGACTAAATCGAATTGAAATTCGATACGAATTACCACCTTGCTTAATCCCGGAGTTCTTGATTTGATAAAATTAAATGCATATTTATCCAAATAAATTATTTTTTAGAATAAATTATATTTAAATCAAGATTTTAATAATTTATATTTATTTTCCAAATAATCCTTAATTTAAAGTCCAATTTTGATGAAAATGTTCATTTAAATGACATCATTTATACAATCCCATATATTCAAATACGACAATATATAATTATCACTTAAATGAAAAATTTAACCTAAATGCATATTTTAAAAATGGGTTTATTTGGAAAAAATAATTATTGTAATTTTATTTGAAAATCGAAGAAACCCGAGATTAAACGTAGTTGTGGAGAGCAAAAATTCGGTGTCAACAACTGCCCCCTCCCTTTGGGTAGGATGGATGCAAGTAATCCTGGGCCAAGGGAGGTTGACGTTCCTAATTTTTGTCCGACCACAAATTCGTATCTAAGAGAGGTTGGTTTTACGCACAAGTTTCATGGAGTTATGGCCGAACCTCAGTATCAGGTTTCCTACATATCTCAGGTTTCATGTGAATTCAGGACACTTGTATTTCATAAAGCTTGATTTTGAGCATGATTTTCAAAAGATTCACAAGTTATCTCGATTTTAGAGTTTTTGATAAAATCGAGAAACTGGGGGATAAAGGGATTAGGGGGGAGGTTGGTATGTAGTCAAGTTTTCTACATAGATCCCTGCCTACATATCCCTAAGACTTAGGGAATCAGACTGCTTGTAGTTCGACTCAACTAGTAGAAAAGATAGTCTTTTATTTCAGACGATCTTTGGCTCAAAATGGGTGACCTGTCAATCGAGTTGCAAAAAAAAGGCTTGTAACCTCTTAACCATGAACATGGAGCTCTTCACATCCATAGGTAAGAGCTTACCCGGACATAATTTCAAAAATTCTAAGTGTGTTGCCACCCGAATTTGAAAGGAAGAGAAAGTTCCCCTCGATATGAGTTAAGAAAACATCCCAGAGGTAAAGGTGAGACCATAATATCCATAAATACCCACATGCCTTCTAATAGAGACATGGTTGGATGGTGGTGGTGATCATAATTTAGCTCGTGTCTAGAGAGTTTAACATTCCTCTCCAGACTATGTCCCATTTTGCTGTTGAGAAAGAGTTCCACGTTGTGCTGCGTCCTTTTTGGAGTCGTCTGCACCTGTGGTTTTGATTTGAGATTTTCATCCTTTCGGATGCTCTTGACAATTTATCACACAAAAATCATTAGTGATAAGCTCAATTCACGAAAGAAGTATATAGTATTTTACCATATCTCCGCGTGAGTTGTTGTCTAAAAAGCGAAGTCATCTTTCCATGTACCTGCTTTGGAATGAAATAATTGCCAACATACATATGGTGGAGATTTTTGTATTTTTTTAAAAACATTATGCAAGTCATGTTATTTTTAATACATCAAACCAAACACTACATAAGAAACATACAAACATAACTAATGCAAGCATAGCTAGCACAAGCTTTACTAATATACCATATTTTTTATTATCATTATACACTCTACAAAAACGACCCCTATTAGTTACACAAAGATGGATCTCACCAAACAAATAACTAAATAAAATCATGATGTTTACTTCATGTATTATTAGATTCTCTAATGCATACTATGAGATGATCCCTAAAGGATACTAGTGAAGAAGAGAGGTTGGACTACAATGGCCATAATGAAGAGTAGTATGGAATAGGACAACCATTCCAAAGCATAGCTTCATGTTTTGGATCACTATGCATGGGAGACTATTAACTAGGAATAGGCTTTCAAGGATGGGTATGACTCAATATATAACATGCATCTTATGTGGAAGCTACCTAGAAAGTACCGACCATTTATCTTTTGAATGTGTTTTTTTCTATAGAGGTAAGTTATCTGTAGCCCCTTAAAATTGTTCGCATAATTTATTTGGACATTCTGACTCGATCTTGTATTTATTGAACACCTCTATTGCTTTAATTTTAAACTATTTAAATACTTTTTAAACAATCAGCTAAAATTATAAAATGAGTGAAGTACACTCACGGTGACACAGTAAAGAGAGAAATTAAATGATGACATTTTGAATGTGGATCCAAAAAAAGTTATTAAAAAATAAATCGTGAGAGAAATATATTTCTAATTTATTATCTAATTTTATAATATATATATATATATATATATATATGTATGTATGTATGTATATATATCTCCCAAAAATATAGCAACAACAACGACATTGGTGATGACAAAACGATAGTAGGAAGAATAAATGAAGAAGAAAGAATGAGATATAGGATTGATGTGGACGTGGCGAGGGGATTTTCCCGGAGAGAAAATGCACAGTATTAGGTGGTGTGGAGTTGCAGATTTGGAGAAAATATTACCTTGGAGAAGACAATGCCAAAGATTTTTTTTTTATTTGTCGACATGTCATTGTTTGATTGGATCGTAAATAAATTTTCTTGACTTCACGTGCGTCTTAGATGTGTATTACATTGATGATGACATATCAGCCAAAGGTGTTTTAATAGGTACTTATTTTTAATAATTGAAGTATTCAATAGGTACAAAGTCAAGTTGAAGCATCTAAGTGAATTATGTAGACAACTTTAAGGGGTTACAAATGACTTAAGCCTTTGTTATATATGCTTAAAGAGAAAAACCAGGGCCAAATTCAAAAATAGGATTAATGATGATGATAAGCATATTATTATTAATTGACACAAAAGATATTTATCTTTCTTTAAAATAAGACACCGCAGAACCCTCATGATAGATGCTTACCTAAGATAAACCACTAAGCCACTGCAAATGGCCACCATGGCCGCTGGTCAGCCTATTTCTATCGCTGACCAGTCCACCTCACTTAAATCTTCAATAGATTTTCCTCCCTTTTTCCTGTCAAAAATTGAGTCATCAAATCCTAGTTTGCCTACCGAGCCTAATATTTTGCCTAACATGGTTGCAACAGGCAATTTTGTCTCATCATTTAAAGCTCCTATAGATAATCATCTTTTTGTACAAATAATTGAACCAATTCCTGTGAAGAAGTTGTCATACAATAATGAAATTCCCAGAGTGCAATGGAAAATGGACTGAAGATGAGGTTAATAAAATGAATATTATGGAGAAATTCCGATATGCGGTAGTTAGTAAGTTCTCTAATGGTTGGCCTGAAATGAATGAACATCGGTCTAAAATACCAAACAATGCAAAGTTAAGGGATATTGCAACTATCGGCCTATTGATGAATAGACATATCTTGATTAGGTTTGATAGAGAAAAGGACTTTGTTAACATGTTATCCAAGAATGTATACTATTTTTCAAATAAAGAAGGCATTTCCTATCCGAAGCGACTCCTAATTTATGATGCTAAATTTAAAGTAAAGGAGGAGACTACTCAAATATTGGCATGATATCTTTTCTGGATTTGAAGCCTACTTTCTTTGTGAAGGAATAACTATTTTCTATTGCCTCAGCAGTAGGTAAACCTCTTTAGCTAGATTCAACTACTATTAATATGATGATACCTAGTTGTGCTAGGATTAATGAAACACCTAGACTTAGAACCATTGAAAAACTTCATCTTTTGGTGTCACTGGGGTGGGTACGACTAGGGGCTTGAGTCGTACCCCTTGGATACGAGCCGTATCCTTCTTCTCCTCCCCTCTCTTACTATAGAAAGTATGGTGAGGGTCACTCATTATCCTAGGTACGAGTGAACCTCCCCTCAATCGTACCTAAGGATATGATTCGTACCTAGGTAACTCGTATGTGGTGAGGTCTTAGCTTGGAATAGACTAATTTTGGTACGAGTGGTGCATACGAGTTAGGGTTAAGTCGTACCCTTTGTATACAAATCAAAGATGCATGGTCGTATCCTTAACAGTGTGTGTGACCTAAGAGAAACCTAGGTACGGGTCAGGGTACCACTCGTACCCTCGGGTACGACTACTTAAGTGAGTCGTTCCCTTGGACGGGGTAAATTTTCAGCTTTTAACTAAGGGCCTTGTGGTTATTTACCATGTATAAAACCCTAAACCCTCTCATTATATAAGTGTGTATAGCCTTCTAAACATCTATTTTGATGAATCAAATACCCTAAATACTCTCTCAAGCTTATCTTTGAAAAATTGGAGGCTAGAGTTTCAAGAGTGGTCTTCAAGAGGCAAAAGGGAGTCAATATTCTTGGTGATTCATCTTGGTTAAAGAATGTACCTCTTCCCCTTGCTAAATAACTCTAAACCCATGTATTTCACACTTGGATTAGTAAGTGCACATGTTGGTTTTGAAATCATATGAAAAGGGTTTTGTTGCTTAATGATGAATAATTATGATTTTTGCTTAGACTCATGTTTATACATGTTATTGATGGTAGTTTGCACACATGAATGCTTGTTGTATGTGGTATAACATGTGGGTATTGAGTAACCCTAGTCTTGATAATTTTTACCATAAAATTGGCCTTGGTAAAGGCACGTACACAAGGTGTTTGTGAAAATGTCTAAGTGAGATGTCTAGTTACATGATGATGATGCTTTGAACTAGGTCAATGGCCCAATATGTATGGATTCTTGATAAATGATATTGTAAAGGTAAAGTGATCCATGTATTATGTAACTTATGACCTTGATGATTTGATGAATAAGAAGGGGGTTAAAGTCCCTAACATGAAAATGAACTTGAATTGTGTGTTGAACTAAATTATGGTATAAATTGCTAATGAAGTGTGAATGGCCCGTAAGGGTCTTGAGGACCATAGTTTGAATTGTATAATGAGTTGAATTAAGGCATTTGCCTATTAAAATGGTTGAGCAATGAAGGCTCCCATGAGGACCATGTGATCGTGTATGGTGTTGAATTGGCTAAATGGGTTAAAGTCCTTATGTGTGGAATTGAATATAAATGGATGCATGGACAAAGGGTTAGAGTCCCAATATCGACTAATGATAACGCTCAATCTACAGCTCTCGTGGGAGTGTAAAGCGGTCGTTAGCAAATATAGAACCCAACCTGGGTTGGGTGTCGATCCCACAGGGAATAGCTTGGTCAACAAGTAAGCAAAATTAATAGACTTTTGGTGCAAGTCTCGTAAGAAGGGGGGAATTGTAATATGTAACCAAAGTAATGAAATAAAAGCTGAAAATAGCAAAGTAAAAAGAGAGTATTTCGTAGGTTGTGAAACAATGAGAATTGAAGCGTTGGGGTTATGTCCACCTTCTGAGGTATACGTCTCTATCGGCTATGAGTGTGTAGAGTCTTGACATGCAATTGCTTACAAAGAATTGTAGTCGATGGTAAATCCAAGCGTCTCGCGACCTAAACAAGGACTATTTCACTTTAACTCTCGCGAGCTTAAAGCTTGTCTAACGGTACGAATTCTCCAAGAGGTTAGTCCAGTTACGACACTAGCTTTTTAATAGGAAAGGGTGTCCTACTACCTTGACATTATCTCTTTTCCAGACAAATAACCTTTCTCGCGAACAAGTTATATGTTAGACTGGCGTATTCTTGCGTTTGCAACCGCAAAGAATGTAGATTAAGATGAAGAGAATAATGATATAAGCAATATACGTGTCTTGAACTCACAAACTCACAGCAATAGATAGTAACTCATTCGGCTTCCATAACCCCAACTAAGAGGTTTAGTTACCCATGAATACGAAGGATATCACGATTTGCATGGTTGATGGCGTGAGAAGTAGGTGATAGGCGTGTGGTTTTGGTGATTCCCTAGCAAGTAACGATTCTCTTGTTGTGGAATTTAAGAATAGAAGAGTATATTAGAAGCGTTTGTGGTGGAAGATGAGAGGGATGGAAGAAAATTAATTGTTGAATTAAGTGAAGAATGAATAAAAATCTCTAACATGATAGGGTATTTATAATACTCCTATCCTACTCCTACTAAGCTAATGAAATAAATAGCCAAATCCTACTATACTAATGAAATCCTTGACCCAAATGTACTAGGGTAAGGTTACAATATCATAATCCAAATAGAATAGTGAAATACATAACCTAATTGTATTAGGTTAATGTATCTTTGTAAAAATCCAGGTTTGTGTCTGTAAGTCCCCAAAGTCTTCAGAAATGCTGTTTTAGCCCGGGACAGATTTTCCATGCAGCAGATTTGGTCCTTAGGCGTCCAGCTCCCTTCTACTTCGTTTGTGAGCTTTCTTTTGCGTCAAGTAAGCCATAAAATGCTGTATTTTGCATCATTTATACCTGAAACTTTCCTAATCATGTTTGTTAGCTCATTTACAGGAAAAAGGACTAAAAGTGCATGAAATATATAATTTGTTCTCAAAACTAGGCTAAAATATGGGCAAAATATATTGATATAGGCGTGTAAATTCGCCTATCATCAACACCCCACACTTGCAGCTTTGTTCGTCCTCGAACAAAATATCATTTCCTTCTAAGCATCGACTTAAGGTTTTTACAGCAACAACAGAAAACATTTATCAAGACAAACACAACAATTATCAACAAAGAGTAGCTTTCTGATTATAAGTAGAAACAGTTTAACCTCTTGCGTAGACTAGTGATGGTGATCAACTCGCATGCAAACGTTAAGGTACATAGAATCATATACAACTATCCAAAGCTCATCAACCATGTGTGTCTCACAATATAGTACCCATAATTACTCACAAATATAGCATATTTTTCAAACATGGGTATCAAAATGTCCTTGCTCTCACTCTCACAAAGAATTCATATGTAGCAACTGATGCCATAGGCTTGCCTTTAATGTAGTACTCTACTAAATGTCGGAATGTTAAGATTAGGATCAAGTAGGTCTTTTGATGGTTGTAATGTAGGCTAAGGGACGGGTAGGATCAACTATTTTGGCCAGAAATAGTGACTAAGTTCCTAAGCACTTTAATACATCACATTGTATCATTGACACTTTTTTCTTTCAACCTTTCTTTATTTTATTCTTCCACCCTTGTTCTCATCTTTTGTTTTTCAATTTTAATCACAACTCACTTTTCAGCTTTCTTTTCCTTTTTCTTTTCACAACATACCTCTTATGATAGCACTTTTTTTTTCATAGCACATTCAAGCACCATTACAATTTATAGCATCATACTCACCCAATTTCCTCTTATGTTGTCACATGACTTTTTCACTTTAAAGCACTTAGGAATTTGGATCAAATTACGGTCTTGAAAAAAATGGATTAGGCTTACATACAAGGTTGTCAAAGAAATAGGCTAAAGGCTCAAAAGGGTTTAACTAGGATGATGTCCATGGGTAGGTAAAACTGAAGGTAAACATGTATAGGTTGCCAAAGAAATGCCTAAATCATATCCTAAACTTACACTCCTTATTTTCGCTTTGCATACATACCAGGCAAGTTCTAGCATCAGCCACAAACATAGAATATACTATTATCTCACACACACAAGGCACATGGTCGACTTGATTGGAAGTAATATAGACTCTCGACCCAACAATTGAAGGAATTGAATCACACAATATCACATAATGAGTCACAACTAGAGCCTAAACGTCTCAATAGTCACAATTGTGGCACATACTCTTGTTATAATCTCATGCTGCCTATCAAAATAATTTCATGCGAAGCTAGAAAAAAATTTCATGCGAAGCTAGAAAAAAATTTACTCCTACAAAACTTAACTTAAAAAAAAAAAGTAAACAAACATAGATGCAAATAGAGAAGTATAGCATGCGATACCGCCACCCCACACTTAAACGGGACACTGCCCTCAGTGGAAAATAAATTCGAAGAACCTGGTTAGTCGGACCCTTCATCAATGTCGGGGGTCATACCCCCTTCGTCGGAATCATCATAAGAGTCGTCGTCAGAGTTCTCCTCATCATCAGAATCAGGCAAGCGTCGATCATCATCAGTCGGCATGTCATCGTCTAGAGGTTCCTCAAAATATACGCCCACTCCACACATCTCCCCGGCATGCATGTTCATTGGGTAGTCGTGGTCCAGCTGTTGGAGCTCTTCAGTGGTTGGAATACGTCCACCACTTATCATAGTAAATCGTGTCATGCCATAGAGATGACGGAAGAAACTCTCATCACGAGCATGTCTCTCCGCAGTAGTAAGGTTGACTCCTTGAGTTGTTTCAGCATCTTTGACCTTGGTGAGGTCAACCTTCTTTGGGTTATGTGGGAGTTTGTGGTCAGCTGGTTCCTCTTCGACATCCTCCTTCCGCAACATTGCTGTCAACAAATTGCCGAATGTGAAATGGGACCTTTTGTAGAGTCTGGCCTTCCTCATGGTAGATCGAATGATTGCCCCAAAGTTGATAGGGACATTTGTCATCAAAGCATAGACCAAACACACTCTATCTCTCGATATCTTGGTGTATTGAGTTCCAGGAATAAGGCATGAGTTGACAATGCACATCCAGATTCTTGCTTCCCTATTTAGTGGAGCATAGGGGAAGGTATTGTGATGGCCTGTTTCCTTATGTCTGCCCCATCTTGCCATCGATCTGCTTCCACAAAGCGTGTGTCGTATTGCTCTGTAAGGAGGCCTGCTGTACAGCTCTTTGAATGGTGCAGTGTCGACCGAAGGTAAGCCAAGAAAAGAGTTGATCCAATCCGCTGTAAGATGTAACACTTGGCCCCGAATTTTGACTTCATTGCCTGTTGTGTTCGGCGACCAGTTGGCATAAAACTCTCTTGTTAAGTCAAGATTGCACTCTCCCATGTCGCGGAAGATGAAATCCAGCTTCAAAGCCATTATTTTTTCCAACATACGCGGCTCTTTCTTTGCTAAGGTCTCCTTGTTGATCAAGTCGACATGCACATATTTCCTTTCTTTGTTGCTCCTGTACCATGCTTTGGCTTCTTCTTCAAAGACCCATTTTATTCCGAACATTCTGCATGGTAGGTGCGCTGAGGATGATTCTCCTTGGTCTTTTCGACTTCTCTTTTTGCCCTTTTGGGACGTGGTAGCCTTCTCCTTGCCCTGCCTTTCTTTAGGTGCCATTGTGCCTGAGACTAGAAATAATGTAAGTTGCAGCACAATCTCACTTGATACAATCTATATGAAAGCACTAGGGGTACCACCCCACACTTAGTTTTGTTGCACAAATCAGCGAGGTGAACGTAGTCGATTTACTCAGATTTCGTCGACATACGTTTTAGGATGGTGTTCCGACAAGAAAATCAGCATTGCATCACTTATTTGCAGTCATTGGTCTACTTTCATGGTAGATATAGCAACACTACGACATAGGGGTTATCACATAGAATCGTTATTCTTACAACAAGCACAACCTCCTAAGACGATAGGCACTATAATCTTATCCCGATGGCCGGGATAGTCTATCATGTAAGCATCCAAACAACACTCTTAAGCTATATTCATAGCCATATCAATTCAGCAAATATCATAACAATGCGTTCGAAACAAAATTCAAGTCGGAAACAAGTCAAGAATTCCCTACGTATATATTCACTCACATGATTTTGCAACAACAATCCAAACACATGAACATCACCTACCAATCCCACATGATTTAGCATAGCAACATAGTACTTACGATAATTAGATGAAGAATAAGAGAGTACTTACTTGCTTGAAGCTTGTGGAGAAGTTGTTGTGAATTGGAAGAGCAAAAGAAGAAAATTTTGAGAAGATTTAGAGGGTTATGCGGCGCCTTTAGGGTTGTTTCTAATGTGGTTGTGTTATAAAACTAAGTCACCTTTATATAGGAAGAGTATGGGTCGGGTTATGACCCATTTACAATTGGATTTGGGGACAAGAACACCACATATGCGGCGCATATCACTCGGCATATCAATGACATATGCGGCGCATTGTCTATGGCATAATGGGACATATGCGCCGCATAGTCTATGGCATTTGTAGACATATGCGCTGCATAGTCTATGGCACATGAGATACTGAGACCAAATGCCATAGCATAGGCGGCACATAGTCAAAAGCATACCTAGGTATAGGCGGCGCATAGTGTATAGCACACTAGATTCCGAGTCCTTAGGCTATAGAATAGGTTGTGCATCATTTGTGGCCTATTTTTACCAAGGCCTAGCCTTCCTCGAAGCCTATTTTGACGTGAGAAAGGCTCAATTCATCGCCTTATGCATCACCATGCCTAACTTACCGATTTTACCACACAATGCAATTGTCGATGGAGATCAATCTCCTCGTCGCATACTTCTTGCACCTATATTTGCTCAAAATGAAAACGATTAGTACGATGGGTTGCCTCCCACCAAGCGCCTTAGTTTTGGTCGTGGCACGACTCTTATTTTTGGATTTTCATTAATTAAAAACAAGACAAGTACTAGAATGAAAGAAAACAATAAACGATAAATGAAAAATGATAAACAATGGGTTGCCTCCCATCTAGCGCCTTATTTATTGTCGTGGCTCGACGTAGTAATCTCGAGTACTTAGACTTCGTCGAGATAAGTGATGTCCTTGTCATTCATCGAGTCAAGAGGACCGATATATGGCTTAACACGTTGGCCATTCACTTTGAAGACAACACCATCATTGTCTTCCAATTCGACTACTCCAGACGAGTAGACTTGGATGACTTTAAATGGACCAGACCACTTTGATTTTAACTTACCTGGGAAGAGCTTGAGTCTGGAGTTAAAGAGTAGTACCATGTCACCTTTTTGGAAGTTTTGTCGAACAATCCGCTGATCATGATACTTCTTCATCCGCTCCTTGTATAAATCTGATCTTTCATATGCATGGAGACGAAATTCATCTAGTTCGTTCAGCTGCTCCAACCTCAGGTTCTTCACATTATCCCAATTCAGATTCAAGTGCTTCAATGCCCACAATGCCTTGTATTCAAGCTCGATGGGTAGATGACAAGCCTTCCCATAAACTAGCTGATAAGGTGACATGCCAATGGGTGTCTTGAATGCAGTCCTATACGCCCATAGTGCATCATCTAGATTTCGAGACCAGTCCTTCCTATTCGCATTAACCGTCTTGGCAATGATTTGCTTGATCTCGCGGTTGGAAACCTCAACTTGTCCACTGGTTTGGGGATGATAAGGCATAGCTACCTTGTGTTGCTTGACTCTATACTTGGCCAATACAGATTTGAATAGCTTGTTGCAAAAGTGAGATCCTCCATCACTTATGATAGTACGAGGTACTCCAAAGCGAGAGAAGATATTCTTCTTTAAAAACGCTACAACACGCTTTCCTTCGTTGCCGGCCAATGCTACAGCTTCAACCCATTTTGACACATAATCCACAGCAACCAAGATGTACTTCATTCCAAACGAATTCACGAATGGTCCCATGAAATCAATACCCCACACATCGAAGAGTTCTACCTCCAGAATTTTGGACATGGGCATTTCATGGTGTTTTGAAATAGCACCTTGACGTTGGCATTGGTTACACCTTCTCACATAGTCGTGTGCACCTCTGAATATTGTAGGCCAATAATAACCACTTTGCAAGACTTTCCTTGCCGTTCGATTTCCTGCATGATGTCCTCCGACTTGCGAAGTGTGGCATGCTTCCAATATAGTAGGCACTTCTTCATGGGTTATGCATCGTCGAATGATACCATCCGCGCATCTTCGAAACAAATATGGCTCATCCCAATAGTAGTGCTGAGCGTCATGCATAAACTTCCTCCTTTGGTGGTAAGATAAATTGGAAGGTAAGACACTACTCACCACGAAATTTGCAAAGTCGGCGTACCATGGTAATTGCTCCATTGTGGTCGCTAGTATCTCCTCGTCAGGGAATGCATCATCAATCTGATTTTCTGGTTGCGCCACATACTCATTCTCAAGTCTAGATAGGTGATCAACCACTTGGTTCTCGCAACCTCTTCTATCTTTGACTTCGAAATCAAACTCTTGTAGCAGCAATACCCATCGAATCAGCCTTGGTTTTGCATCCTTCTTTGTCATTAGATACCTAAGAGCTACATGGTTTGTATGAACGATCACCTTAGTACCCAATAGATAGGCACGAAACTTCTCAAACGCATACACAACTGCTAGGAGCTCTTGTTCAGTAATGGTGTAGTTCCTTTGGGCTTCATTTAGGACCTTACTTGCATAATAGATAGGATGAAACAATTTCTCCTTTCTTTGTCCAAGAACAGCACCAACGGCTACACCACTAGCATTACATATGACTTTGAACGGGAGCGTCCAATCTGGTGCTACCATGATAGGGGCTTCAATGAGTTTTCCTTTAAGGCATTCGAATGCCTTTAAGCAATCTTCATTAAAGTCAAACTTCGCATCTTTCTCCAGTAGTTTGCACAATGGACTAGAAATTTTGGAGAAGTCTTTGATGAATCTACGATAAAATCCAGCATGGCCAAGAAAACTACGAACTCCCTTCACCGAAATTGGAGGTGGTAGCTTCTCGATTACCTCTATTTTTGCGCGATCAACCTCTATTCCTCTTTCGGAGATCTTGTGCCCAAGAACGATTCCTTCTTTTACCATGAAGTGGCACTTCTCCCAATTCAGCACAAGGTTGAACTCTACACATCTTTGTAATGCCATGCTCAAGTTCGCCAAACATGCTTCAAAGGACACACCAACAACTGAAAAGTCGTCCATAAATACCTCCAAAGTGTCTTCTACCATATCAGAGAAAATAGACATCATACAACGTTGAAAGGTGGCTGGTGCGTTACATAACCCGAATGGCATGCGTTTGAAGGCAAACGTACCATATGGGCATGTGAACGTTGTCTTCTCTTGGTCTTCGGGAGCAATACAAATCTGATTATAACCTGAATAACCATCCAAGAAGCAAAACCATCCTTTCCCCGCTAATCGATCTAGCATTTGGTCCATAAATGGCATGGGGAAGTGATCCTTGAGTGTCCAAGAATTCAGCTTGCGGTAGTCCATGCATACTCTCCATCCAGTAACGGGCCTGAGTGGAATAAGTTCATTCTTTGCATTCGCGACCACCGTCATGCCTCCTTTCTTGGGAACACATTGTACTGGGCTTACCCATGTACTATCAGAAATAGGATACACGACTCCTGCGTCTAACCACTTGATAATCTCCTTCTTCACCACTTCTTGCATAGGTGGGTTTAGACGTCTTTGATGTTCAATGGTGGGTGTGCACTTTTCTTGAAGCTGAATTTTATGAGTGCAAATCCCAGGTGGAATACTAATAATGTCCGCAATGGTCCATCCAATAGCTCTAATATACTTGCGTAGGATCGCAATAAGAGCTGCAACTTGTTGCTCACCCAAATCGGCTGCCACTATGACTGGAAGAGTATTTCCGCTTCCTAAGAATGCGTACTTCAAATGGCTTGACAGCTCCTTCAATTCTAACGTGGGTGGCTCTTCAATAGATGGCTTAGCTGGTGGTGTGGGTCGATTCTTGAGATCCAGATCTAGCTTCTTGGGAGTATAACGATATGTTCCTAATCCCGATAGAGCACAAATAGCTTTTTTAGAAATTTCAGCATCCTCATTCTCTCCTTTCATGAGCGAAACCTCCAAAGGATCATCAAGAATTTGTTCTTCTTCAAGTCGTTCTTCCTCGTCATCAACGACAACATCAGCCACAGAAAATACACTCAGATCTTTGGGTCGCTTCATTGATTTGCAAACATCAAAGCGAACCACTTCGTCATTCATTCGGAATGAAAGCTCATTAGCTCTCAAATCTATGAGCACACTTCCCGTAGCAAGGAAAGGGCGTCCCAAGATTATGGGAACCTCTGAATCTGCTTTACAATCCAAGATGACAAAGTCTGCTGGAAATATGAATGAAGATACCTTCACCAAGACATCGCATAGAATACCAACCGGTCGTTTTACCGACCTATCCGCCATCACAAACCTCATATTAGTTGGTGTAGGATCTCCTAACCCCAACTTCTTGTAGATCGATAATGGAATCAAGTTGATGCTGGATCCTAAGTCACACAATGCTTTAGCAAAGTCCAAAGATCCGACGGTGCAAGGAATCGTGAAAGCTCCGGGGTCGGCCTTCTTCTGAACTATCGATCGGGTAACAATTGCACTACAATGATGCATATCATCCTTCAGCTCATAACTTGCTGCCCTCTTTTTTGTCAAAAAATCTTTCATAAACTTCGCATACCCAGGCATTTGTTCAAGTGCCTCCACTAATGGAACATTGATGGTCAGCTGCTTCAACATAGTCATGAATTTGCTGAACTTAGTGTCATCGGCCACCTTCTTCAATCTTTGTGGAAAAGGTGGTGGTGGGTATGGAAGTGTTCTCTCCATGGCTTTCTTCTTCTCTTGCTTCCGTTTATTATTTTTTTCAGGCTGCACGCCACTAGGTAAAACATTCTTGACGTTTGAAGTAGTTGTTGCGGCTTCTTCTCTTGTAACGTCACTAGGTGTGGCGTCAATGTCTGCTGCTACGTCAACCACTTGCTTGCCTTTTGCTGAAGTTTCCAGCACCTTACCACTTCTGGTAGTGATGGCCATGCATGACCCATCATTCCTTGGGTTTTGCACAGTATCGCTCGGTAAGGTGCCAGCCTTTCTTTGATTGAATGCTGCTGAAAGTTGGCTCAATTGCTGCTCTATTTGCTTGATAGAAGTGGAATGAGAATCAACTAGTTGCTTCATGGAGGACAAATCATCAATCACCTTCTTAACTCCCGCGCTCGTTGCTTCCACTCCTTTCAATAACTTAGCCATCATGTCTTCCATAGAATTAGATGTGGTGGTATCATGTTTACCAGGGGGAACGTACAAACCACTCTTTTCATTATTTTTCTTCCAACTACCTTGGTCTTTGCTTCCAGATTTATCATAATAGTTCCGACCTTGGTTTCCTTAGGCACTCCCACGGAAACCCCCCTGATTGTTCAAGTAGTTGGCCTCCTCTTCAGAATCAGATTCGTCTCTTCCTTTTAGCGCTACAGCTTTCACTTTTTCGGTCTTCCCTGATAATAAGTGCTTTGTCAGAAGATCCAATTTTGTTTTCATGTGCGCCATGTCTTGCTCACGTTCTTCTTCTCTTCTTCTTTGGTCTCCAGACATGCCAATAGATAAAGTGGGGCTTGCTACCTCAGAATCCCTGGTATGCCAAGCTCTACTTTGCTTTGTCATGCGATCTAGCATATTGCTTGCTTGACCAAAGGTGAGGTCCATGAAAGAACCTCCAGCTGCGTTGTCCACCACTGGTTTAGTTATTGAATTCAAGGCTCTATACAAGATCTCCATGAGGTGAACATTAGTCATGTAATGGTTTGGGCATCTCGCTAGCTTTGTCTTAAACCTCTCCCATGTTTCATGAAGAGCTTCAGAGGGAAGCTGACGAAAGTTGCTGATTTCATCTCTCAATTGTGCTCTTTTGGATGGCGGAAAGAATCTTTCTAGGAAAGCGTCTCTCAATTGCCTCCAATTTGTAATTGAATCAGGAGTCAGCCCATTCAACCATAGTGTTGCCTCCCCAGACAGAGACAATGGAAATAGACGTAATCGAATAGCATTCTGACCAACACCAGGATTGTCAAAAGACTTGCATGTAGAAATAAAGTTGATGAGATGCATATTCGGATCATCGCCTGCTAGTCCACCAAATAACCCCTTGAGTTGCAATAACTGAATCATGGTGCTAGTGATGTTGAATTTGGCTCCGGGCGCTAATGGTGGTGGAATTATAGCTCCAGTGGCTCCGGCACCATCAAGATCATCATCATCATCGTCGAAAGCTGGTTGCAAAGGTTGGCGATCATACCTATACCGAGCTTGTCGACCTCTTCGATTGGCAGGTGTTATAATTTCAGCATCACGCCTAGGGTTTAGTAACTCGTCATCACCTAAATCTTCATCGTCAGGATTTGTTGCTCGCCCAGGATTATCAATGTTTTGTTGTTGGACTTGAGCAGCGGCAAGAGCAGCTAATCTTGCTTGCTCGTGTTGAGCAGCCATCCTGTCGATTTCAGCTTGTGCTTCCATTCTTCTAATTCGTTGTGGTTCAGGATTGATTGGTAATAACGGTTGACCAGAACTTCTAGTATGGGGCATGCACTAAAGTAAAAACCTGCAAGAAACAAAAACAAAAACTAAAAGTAAAAGTACGAGAATCTTTGACCAAAGGGTCTAGTAATTATCACAAACTTGATTAACACTCGTATTCCCCGGCAACGGCACCAATTTTTGATAACGCTCAATCTACAGCTCTCGTGGGAGTGTAAAGCGGTCGTTAGCAAATATAGAACCCAACCTGGGTTGGGTGTCGATCCCACAGGGAATAGCTTGGTCAACAAGTAAGCAAAATTAATAGACTTTTGGTGCAAGTCTCGTAAGAAGGGGGGAATTGTAATATGTAACCAAAGTAATGAAATAAAAGCTGAAAATAGCAAAGTAAAAAGAGAGTATTTCGTAGGTTGTGAAACAATGAGAATTGAAGCGTTGGGGTTATGTCCACCTTCTGAGGTATACGTCTCTATCGGCTATGAGTGTGTAGAGTCTTGACATGCAATTGCTTACAGAGAATTGTAGTCGATGGCAAATCCAAGCGTCTCGCAACCTAAACAAGGACTATTTCACTTTAACTCTCGCGAGCTTAAAGCGTGTCTAACGGTACGAATTCTCCAAGAGGTTAGTCCAGTTACGGCACTAGCTTTTTAATAGGAAAGGGTGTCCTACTACCTTGACATTATCTCTTTTCCAGACAAATAACCTTTCTCGCGAACAAGTTATATGTTAGACTGGCGTATTCTTGCGTTTGCAACCGAAAAGAATGTAGATTAAGATGAAGAGAATAATGATATAAGCAATATACGTGTCTTGAACTCACAAACTCACAGCAATAGATAGTAACTCATTCGGCTTCCATAACCCCAACTAAGAGGTTTAGTTACCCATGAATGCGAAGGATATCACGATTTGCATGGTTGATGGCGTGAGAAGTAGGTGATAGGCGTGTGGTTTTGGTGATTCCCTAGCAAGTAACGATTCTCTTGTTGTGGAATTTAAGAATAGAAGAGTAGATTAGAAGCGTTTGTGGTGGAAGATGAGAGGGATGGAAGAAAATTAATTGTTGAATTAAGTGAAGAATGAATAAAAATCTCTAACATGATAGGGTATTTATAATACTCCTATCCTACTCCTACTAAGCTAATGAAATAAATAGCCAAATCCTACTATACTAATGAAATCCTTGACCCAAATGTACTAGGGTAAGGTTACAATATCATAATCCAAATAGAATAGTGAAATACATAACCTAATTGTATTAGGTTAATGTATCTTTGTAAAAATCCAGGTTTGTGTCTGTAAGTCCCCAAAGTCTTCAGAAATGCTGTTTTAGCCCGGGACAGATTTTCCATGCAGCAGATTTGGTCCTTAGGCGTCCAGCTCCCTTCTACTTCGTTTGTGAGCTTTCTTTTGCGTCAAGTAAGCCATAAAATGCTGTATTTTGCATCATTTATACCTGAAACTTTCCTAATCATGTTTGTTAGCTCATTTACAGGAAAAAGGACTAAAAGTGCATGAAATATATAATTTGTTCTCAAAACTAGGCTAAAATATGGGCAAAATATATTGATATAGGCGTGTAAATTCGCCTATCATCAACTAATGATAGATGTGATGTCTTGAGGTTAATGTCCCTTTCTTAATGAGATCGCTTGTGGTTAAAGTCCCTTGCATAATGAGATCTCATGGGATCGAAGTGCCTTGCCAAATAAATTAAATTGGGGTTAGAGTCCCCTATCTAATGTGGCATGAGGTTAGCGTCCCTTTCCTAATGTGTGAACAAGTGGTTAGAGTCCCTCACTTATATAAATGTGTGTGAGTGGTTAGAGTCCCTCACTTAAATAGATGTGTATGTGGTTAGAGTCCTTTACTTGATGACATATGAATATAGTTAAAGTCCCATTCCTAATGAAATTTTTTTGAATCTATAAGTGTGGAATTTTGGAGTCCTTCGTTGCATTTATGACGAATGAGTGTTTCCAAAGTGTTGATACGACTTGTCCCTTGGTTAGCATGTGATGTGTCTATGTGTATGGATAAGGTTATGAATGTGGTTGTATATGATATATATTAACTTGTTATTGAATGATGATGCTATTTTATTCTTATCATTGAGTTACATGCTATCGTTCCAACTGCTAACTGTCTCCGAATTCTATGTCCCCATGTAACATAGGGGCCGGAGTAGCTTCTTCTCTTTCTACACAGTGATTAGGCAATCAAAGCGGTTCGTGCATTGACTTAGGAGTGGTGAGCTTCCTTACTTCGAAAGACATTCTTTCTTGGTTTCCTATCTTTAGACTTAGTCTTGTTTTGACTGGTTTGGCTATTGTCGGGGGCTTGTCACGACATATACATTTCTAAACTTTGGTTTGTATAGAGGTATTGTCGATGACTGTGGACTTGGGAATATTGGTTAGTGTGATGAATCTAATGAAGCATTTAGACATGTTTAAGTTAAGACTTGTAGTGTTTTCTGCTATCTCATTATATGGTTGGGATCCACCCGACCTATGTGATTGATGTGATGATTGTGATGGGTTATCGGGCGAACTCCGGTTCATATGGGATTGAGGTGCCCATACGACATAGCCTTGTTTTGAGTCGTGTCAATTTAGGTGCAAGTTGATCTATTATTATAATTTCCAAAGTTTGTGGAGATGGAAATTATCAATCCAACCACTAATAAGTCAAGAGTGGAATGGATTAAAATCCAATATGGTATAATCCCTAAGTATTGTAGGGGGTGAAAAATTCAAGGGCATGATGAACAAAATTATAGAATGTTGCATCCAGAATTGAAAGATAAGAAACCTAGTGTTTCTGAGGAAAATCATGAAGAGAAGATGGATAATAAAGCAAACACAGAGGTTTGAAGGGACAACAGTAAGTTCTAGAGAAGGCAATGGAATCCTACACATAGGAGGTTTGTATATGATAAGAATGCACCTGTTCAGTTTAATGATAAAGCAGTTTCTCCAACCAAAACATCTAACATTAGCAATGTTTTTACTGCACTAGCGGATGAGGAGAAAGTTACAGAGGTTTAACAAAGGAATATAGAGAAGAAAAGTCAGTATGGTATAGATAAAACCCAAATTCATTCAAAAGGAGATATTTCTGAAGCAACAAATAGTAAAGGGTCAAGCACACCAGAAAAATAAGTTAATACAAAGATTTTGATAGATGAAATTAATGAGAATACGTCTGAGGTGAATAAAAAAGATGTAGCATATAGGCAAAATGTACATTAACAACATATGAATGAAAGTATGAAACAAAAGTCTACTCAGGCGTAATATCACTCTTCCACCAAAGAATAAATCCTCAAGGCATTTGCCAATCATCATATAAAAGAATTCAGCACAGTAGAAACTTATCAAAATAAGGAAGAAGCGGAATATGAATTTGATTCGCAAAATGAACAAGAATATCAACAAGGTAAGTCCTAAGAGAAAGATCAACAACTAGCTTTAGCATTGTATAATTCAAATGACAAACTGAAGAATGATCATAAAAAAGGTATAATGAAGGAGCATCACACTAGGGGTAAAAAATGTAACTTGATAGAGTTTTCAAGAACCACATCTTCAAACAAAAATCAATAGATTATGGATGATGTATCTTTGGTTAGCCATGAAGTGGAGTAAGAACTCTTGTAGATAAAGGAATTAGTTGAAGCTACATATCATGAACTATTTTAAATGATCTTAGGTAAAAAAAAAGCCACTGGATAGAGGTGAAAGCTCTGAGTTATCATTATCTCTGACAACAAAGGCATTCAATTCATCCTCGATGCGTGAGTTGCAGGAGATAGTGTCTCATAAAGTACTTCAGAATAATACATGTAACAATGCAATACCTAAAGCTGAACCTAGAATTGAAGATAAAAAAGAAGATAAAAATGAGAGTGACTTAATGAAAACATGAAATGAAGCAGGAATATCTGTATAGAAACATATGAAAGAGAAGAAAGGCCAAAATAAAGGAGACACAAAAAATAAGTCATCAAGGATGGTAACAAGAAGTGGGGAAAAATCTCTACTAAATGAAATATAAAGCTCTCATTTGGAATATTTGATTTGTGAGAACTCAAAATGCCTTTCATAGAGTTCAAATGCTTCATAGACATCACAAGTTTTGTCTTATCGCACTAATAGAACCATTTCATGATACCAGACAAATTCCAAGATATAAGAGAATACTGCGTATGCAGTATGTTAACTATAATCAAAATACACAGATTTGGATTTTCATACAAGATCATATTCAGGTGGAACTAATTTCAGATTTAGATCACCAATTAACTCTACAACTCATATTTAATGATGGAAAATGCTTCTCACTACTATAGTGTATGCTAAATGTACCGCCATGGAGAGACTGAGGCTTTGTAATGATATTTACAATTTGGGACAAGATATTCAAACTCCTTGGCTAGTTGTGGGAGATTTTAATGTAATTTGGAGTGAAGAGAAGAAGATTGGGGTACTACCTATGTACCCACAAGAATATGAGGATTTTGCATTAATTCTTGTGAATTATTTGATGTTCCTTTCACTGTTAGTCCTTTTACTTGGTGGAACAGAAGAGCTGATGAAGCTTGCATTTTCAAGAGATTCGACAAAGTAGTGGTAAATTATAATTTTCAAGATGTGTTTGGTAATACTGATTTACAACATTTAGCTAGGATTGGGTCTGACCATTCTCCTTTATTGATCACTTATGGTACTTAAAACCAATAGTTTGTCAAACTATTCAGATTTCTCAGGTTCTTGAATGATAAATATGATATTTTTAGATATGATAGAATTAAACTGGGTGGCAGTAGAGATAGGTGACGTATTTTATTAGTTGAAATATAAGTAGAAGAAGACAAAACAAGCTCTTTCAAAGGGAAGTAAATAAAAATTTGGAGATATCTTCAAATATCTTATTATTAGAGAGGAAATACTGAGAATAAAAGAAGATCTATTTGAGGAGTTCCCCATAACAACTAACAGGATTATTTTTCTAAAAGCTCATGCAGAAATTAAAAAATAGTTACACTGTGAAGAAGCATTTTTGAGGCAAAAAGCTAGTATTCAATGATTCACAAAGGGTGACGAAAATTCAAAATTCTTTCATTGTCTTATGAACGGAAGAAGAAAGAGGCTAACACCGAAAAGGATTTAGAGAAGTGATGGAAACTGGGCAGAATTGGAAGAACAACTAGTTGAGGAGGTTGTTAGATTCTTTCAAAATCAATTTTTAGGAGATCAAAACAACACTGATTATTTACTGGTACAACATATTTTTGCTAAAATCACTAATGGAGATAATTACTTTTTAATAGGTTACCTGCTGAAGAAGAGATAAAAAAGGTGGTGTTTACATTAAATGCTGATTGTGTCTGTGGGCCAGATGGATTCCCTTGTCGTTTCTATCAATCTTGTTGGAACATTGTGGGTCAGGATATAGTTGGGGTTGTTCATGCCTTCTTTAAAGGAAAAACTCTGCCTAAAGTCATTACACACGCTAATATGGTTTTATTCCCTAAAAAAGATGTTATTCAAACTTGTTTTGATTTAAGACCAATTAGTTTGAGTAATTTCTTGAACAAAATAATCTCAAGAATCATTCATGATAGAATAGAAGGTTTTTTTCCTAAACTTATTTCTCATAACTAATCAGGTTTTGTGAAAGGTAGAAGTATCACTGGCAATATCATCTTAGCATAAGAAATCATTACTGATATTAGAAAAAGAGAAAAACCAACAAATGTGGTTATAAAGCTTGATATGGCAAAGGCTTATGATAAGATTGAATGGATATTTTTTATTAATGTGTTAGAGAAGATGGGATTTAATAGTTAGATTTTGGACAACATCTAGAGAATTGTGGTTAATAATTGGTATTCAATCTTGATTAATGGGCAGACTCATGATTTTTATCATTGCACTAGTGGAGTCAAACAAGGTGATCCATTATCTCCTGCCTTATTTATACTTGTTGCTAAAGTGTTGTCTACTACTCTTAACAGATTATTCACCAATAATGAATTTAAGAATAAATAATATAGCTTATTCTAATGATACAATATCTTTGTTGTTGCTGAGAAAAGATCTTTGAAACTTCTCATGAAGGTGTTTTGGCAGTATGAGTCCCAATCTGGATAGAAAATTAATAAAGAGAAAAGCTTTTTCTATATGTTTAGCAAGGCTCCTCATGATGTTGTTAAGGTTGTTGAAAGTACTACTGGTTATATTAGGGGTAAATTCCATTTGACGTACCTGGGGTGTTCCATTGGACATGCTAGGAAGAGGAAACAACATTTTGTTGATCTTTTAAAGAAAATACATAATAGACTTCAGGTATGGAAAGGTAAAATACTTTTTTTAGTGGTAAAGTTGTATTGATCAATTGTGTCTTTCAAAGCATTCTAATTTATCTTGTTTCTGCAATTTTTCCTACTAAATGTCTGATTAATAATCTACATAGAGTTTTGCAAAATTTCTTTAAAATTTTAAGGGGAAAAGAAGTAAACATTGGGTATCATGGAATGAGATTTGTCTTCCCAAGGAAGAAGGGGGTTTGGGATTTAGGTCTATTTTTGATGTTTCAAAAACTTTATTTGCTAAGTTTTGGTGGATGTTTAGAACTGAAAAGACTACCTGGTCCAATTTAATATGGAACCAATATTGCAAACGACATAGGCCACATGTGGTAGAATAGAAGGTTGGATCTCAAATATGAAAGCACATGTTGATTTCTAGAGATTCCATTGATCAAAAAAATTTGATGGAACCAAGGTGTGGCATTCTAGCATTTGGTTTGATAATTTATCCCAACTAGGTTCTTTGTATTTCAAACTACCTATTTCTCACTTTTGTAACAAAGAGGTTGATGAGGTGAGGCAGATCATGAATTATGAAGGCTGGAATCACGGATCTTATGTCGGAGATGTTCAATGAACAAGTATGCAATCATGTGAACAATAATATTGGTGCAAGATATGCATATAAGGATTGGGAAAAACCATAATGGATGCTTAATAGTACAAAAATATTATCAGTAAGCAATGCGTGGAATTTATTTAGACAGAAAGGAGAGCCTCATGAAAAAATAATAAATATCCAAGAGAAAGGAATACATTTTTCACAACCCGAAACTACCCCCTAGTCGTAGCACGGTGCTTAGAATTACAAGTGATCCCAAGCTAACCCATCTATTGGCATACTATTTGAGTAACTAATTTAAAATGTCTATATAATTTAAATTTTCTGAGTGAAAGCATAATCATGAAAAAAATCTGAATGAATGAATTACTGATCAAGTTTACAACATGATAAAATTGAAGAAAGAACTTGAAATTTCATAAATAACTCTGACTGACTATTTATGAAGCCTCTACTATACTGACTACAGGTAGCTGGGATATGCCTCCAACTACCACTAATCAATACATATGGATAATCAAAAGACAACACATGAACGACAATGGAGTGAAGTCCTCGAAATAAGAGAACTCATCACCTGCTGGCTGAATACTGAGAACTATCTGATCCTGATGTATGGATTACATCTAGTACCGATATTATGAAGGAATGTAGCAACAAACGCATATATGTGGTCAGTACTTTAGAATGTACTGAGTATATGAAGAAATGCACTAAATTATGGAAATATTTAAAACATGCTTTCAAACTGAGGATATAAGTTATTTGCTGAAACATACATTTAAAACATGGATATACGCAAAAACTGTAAGTCATAGTGAGATTTATAAATCATGAGATGAAAATAATTTTATGAGCTGGGAAGTGATAAAAATATGAATCATTGTAACTAAACCTTGTGTAAAGCTGAACATGCTATAAAACTAAACTGAGGATCATGTATGGATGCTGAGGATGAAAACATGATCATGTAAAACTGAGAATGCAAGACTAAGTATAGCATGTACTGATATGATCTGAATAACTGAAATAGTCTGTAAACTGTTTGAATAAATACTGAAATCTGTCTACTTGGTCAAGCAAACCTAAACTGAGATAGACAGAGGACTAACTGGAACTGTGGGAGCTATCATGTAATTGACATAAACCATGCGAGCTATCATGGAGTCTAATGTCTGACCCTCATTGATAAGGGATGTTCTATCCATGCCATTGGAGTAGAAACTCAGCTGGAGAGATCACTAAACTGAGCCCATGTTGGGCAAAGGAGGGGAACACTCTCTGGCGAGGCCCCTAAGCCTACGGTGGCACGTAGTTTCTTGAAATTAGGATACACTAAACGCACACTTCCCTCTCAGCGCTAAATTCTACTTCCAATTGAAAGACACTAAACACTTAGTACATGCACTGATAAATGATAAGCTCAGGTCATGATATTTTGAAAACAATAGTGCTTGCAGAGTCTGAAGTAATCATAAACATGTAAACTGATGGTATTCATCATGGTCATAACAAACTGAGTATAACTATAAAATCATGAGTTGACTGACTTATTACTTGAAAGGTCTGAAATGTAAGTAAACACATAGGTATCAGGTGTTCATATCCCGTCAGCACTAAATAATTACAAAATTTTGTAACAATACTTGAAAGAGTGACATTAAGTCCTAATTTAATGATGCAAAACATAATACGTGTTACCAAACTGATAAAGTCCATGAATTTGAATATATGAATGTATTAAGCTTGGGAGGATAACAATTTGACATGGTTTAATTCATAATTTGAATTTTTTTCATGGGAGGAATTCATTATGACATGAGTAATTGAAATTCAAAGCATGAAGTAATCTAATTTTTATGGGGAAAACATGTTGACATAACTTGAATTCAAATTTCTAAGATGACATGGATTAAATTCATCATTTACATGGATAATTTCATAAAAGAAGATTAAAAATCTATACTTGAACAAAAAAGAAAATTTTTGGGACTCAATGGATGAAAGTAACCCATTGATGAATACCCCACATACCTGGACTTGTTGATTTCTTGAAGGAACATTTGAGTTTGGAACCCTTGAAAATGAATTATTGAGAGAAACCCTTGTTTTGGTGTTCTTGAGAGCTTGTGAGAAAAAGGAAACCACTTGTTCTTGGAGAAGTTTTGGTGTTGTGTTGAGAATGAGGGATTTAGGGTTGTTTTGGATTTTTATTCATCCTTATCATGGCTTAAACGATGTACTTTTGGGGTTAAAAGAGTGGAAAAAAACCAAAAAATCCCTTAGAACCTTCTGAAAATCAGTTGGAAGCCGTCCCGATGACTTAGGCCACAACTCGTAAGGTCTGGCTACGAGTCATGATTTGAGTCATCATCAGAAGCCCTATTTCATCCTCTACTGCCCAGCTTACGACTCCTTCCCAAGGACCCTTAATGAGGCATTACGAGTCATAATCTGGATAACTTTGACAGTGCTTCAGTATTTTGGACCTAACTTTTCTTCCCAATATTAGATTAAGCCAGAATTGGTATCATTGGAAAGATAATTCAATTATATTTATGTTAGTGGGTCTTGCACTGTAAAATTATTTGTATTGAAAAATTTATTCTCATTTGAAGCTGACTATAGTTATATACATTACAAGAATTTAATCGCTAAGGAATGTTTTGACTTGTCTATAAGCTAGGAGCTATTTGGGGTCTTAGTATTTGTATAATTTTCTTGTAAAACTACCAAAAAATTAGTATTGATTCTTGGATCCTTTACTGGTTATGCTACGAGTCTTCATAACGACTCATAATGTATGTATATGAGTCATATGCTAGACTCATATCCACTTAAACAGTTTCTTGGCCAAGCACTGTTGTGACTAAGATTACTCGTAACGAATTTTAAGGTCTGATTACGGGTCTTCACGTGAGTCATAACCACTATAGCTGGTTGACACTTAAAAGGAAAATTGTATAACTCCTTGCCATGATATCAAATAGAGGCGAGACTTGCGACGTTAGAAGGTCTCTTGTTTTATTATTAATTAATGTTTAACTAGGTGATAAAATAATTAATGAACAAACACATGTTATTTTGTTATTTCTAATTATTGATTATCTTAGTGATAAAAACATATAATAAGATAAGCTAGGAGAAAGAAACAAATTAATTATAACAAATGGGACTGTTTATGTAATACACTAACTACCCTAAATAAATGAACATGTAAGGTAAATAAAAGAATAAAAGAATAAAAGAAATTCGTCAAATCAAATAAAGAAATGTTTTTGGTCTCATGTGGATCAGAACCCCAACTTGTTTAATCATCATTCGACCCACTGGACGAAATCTTAGACAAGTGACAATGTCATTAGTCTTACCGTCAATATCCATTGGGATCATCACTTCTGAATGACTATCCGTCCCACCCCACCTAGGCTGGATGTCAAATCTAAAGGCGTTCTAGTACAAGGATAAAACTAATGTTTTTAGTAATTCCTATCGTCCCGCGTCCCGCCTATTGTTCAAGAGGCATTGGACTTTGCTAATTTGGATTTGTGGCCTCAACAAAATAAAGTTATGTTGCTTAGGACTCAAAATGAGTAACACATTGGACTTCAAGTAGCAAGTAATGTCTCACGTTAGACTCTTGGTTATTAAAGAGTTGATTAATGTGATTAACATGCAAAAACAAAGAATAGCTATTTTTTGTCATTAATCTATAGGCATGATATCTAAGTGTTCAACAAATGTTAGTGTGACAAAAATATAACTGTGATTTGTGCGTGTAACGATGTTTTGTCAAGTTGTTAAAAGAGGGTGTCAAAAGAGTGGTAAATATGTCAAGGAATTATGCTCCGAATTTTATTGTGAAAGTGTACAAACTAATGAGAATATATAAAAAACATTGAAAGTGCATTAACATGCTAAGGAACACAATGATGTACTTAATCTAGTGTTTAACATGTTGAAAATGCTCAAAAACCTACATTTAAACATGTTGGCAATTATGCTAATAGTGTAGAAATTTCATATTAAAATGCTGGAGAATGCAATAACATGCTAAAAATGCCTAGAATCTAATATTGTGACATGCTGAAAATTATGCTAATGCACAGTGATTTCATATTAATATGTTGAAGAATGCAGTAACATGCTAAAAATCTGGTATTTTAACATGCTAAAAATCTGGTATTTTAACATGCTGAAACTGTAGAAAATTAGTATTTTAACATGCTGGACATTAATGGTTTTACGCAGAAATGCCATTTTAACATGCTAGAATTTAATTGTGACATGCTGAAAAATTAATTTTAACATGCTGTCGATTAAAATTCTATATTAATGAGTTGAAATGCATTTAACACGAAAACAGAATTAACATGCAGGAATTTATATTAGCATGCCGAGCGTAGTTTTAATATGCTGAAATTGTTTTAATGTGCAGAAACATGTTCTGGTAATGCTGAAATTATCTAAAACCTAATTTTAACATGCTGAAAATTTATGTTGAGAGAAAAGACATCTTTCCCCCTCTGAACTTGTCCTCCAAACTTACTTTAGCACTTAAACTTAACTTCCATTTATTTACCCCCTTAACAACTTTCAAGTGAATTAATTTCAACCTCAAAATCAAAATTTCACTCTCACACGGAGAGTGCACTACACACGCGCCACGTCATTGCCAAATCAGTGCCATGTCATTGCCACGTAAGAAATTATAATTTTGTTTTTAAAAATAATCCCACACACTTACTTTTTATATATTTTTTTTAAAAAGAATATATATATATATATATATTTAAAAGAGTATTTTTTTTATATATGTATATTTATAAAAATATATATTTTATATAAATAAAATAGACCCCACCCCCTTCGTTCTTCTTCTTCACAGCCTCCACCCCTACCCCACCCCTTCGTTCTTCTTCTACTCAGTCCCTACCCCCCTTCGTTATTTTTTTCTCCTTTTTCTCATTGGCAACGCGCATCACATACATGCTGCACACACAAAATCAAAGAAAAAAAATTAAGCGAGAAAGGAGAATTGGAGGGAGAGAGAGAAGAAATAGTGAGATAAGAATCAAAGAGAGAGAGAGAGAAGAAATAGTGAGATGAGAGGAGGAGAATCGGAGGGAGAGAGAAAGAATAAACAGTGAGACAAGAGAGAGAGATGGGTTGCGTTGAATTTTTCGATGAGAAAATCCTCACCGAATTTCATCACGCAAATCAAAAACTGACTACACCACTCGGAGATGGGAAAAATCAATCGAAATCCATTAGCAGCGACCTCATTTCAGTTCGTTCTCCATCAAGTTCGACAAAATTTTCAAAAGAAGCCCCACATCGACTGGAACTGACTATTTATAATCTGATTTCGGTGATATTCTATGGGAGTAGGTGAAACAGGGTCAGGTTATGCGAGAATCTGATCTGTCCATTCGCTATTTCTTAGTATTGAGTTGATTTTGTTCGTGGTTGAGGTTTTGTCGTTCGAGGGATTCCGATCAAAGAAGATGAAAATGTTTCTGATGAAGAAGATGAAGTTCTTTCTTGATTTTTTTTAATTATATATATATATATATATATATAATAATAATAATAATAATAATAAAAATAAAGTGGACACTTTTAAAAACAAAATTCACTCATTTTTTTTGCCACGTCAGCCGTAGGGGGTGAATTGAATTCACTTGAAAGTTGTTAACGGGGGGTGGGGGGGTGGGGGTAAATAAACGATAGTTAAGTTTAAGTTCTAAAGTGAGTTTGGAGGACAAGTTCAAGGGGGAAAAGATGTCTTTTCTCTTATGTTAATAGTGAAACAAGTTTAATTGTTAACATGATCATAAAATTATCATGCTTAGACACTGTTGATACGTTGAAAACCCGACGATATGAAAGAACTTAACAGTTGTTGACAATGACATTACCATGCGAGATACATACTGGAATTAATCATTTTATGCACGAGAGAATGATTTAATGAACTAAATTTCACTTTTAAGTACAGGAGATTTAGCTAGTAAGTTTAAAAATGTTGTTTGAATGTTGTCAAATTAAAAAGATGCTAAACGATGTCATTCATAATATACCAAATTTCATTAAACAGGCCGAAAGGAACATGCTTTGCAAGAAATCATGATTATACGAAATTAGTTAAAATCCTAAAATCATGATTTCTAAGTGATTGGAAATTTAATTAATGAATCCTAAATTATTTTTATCTAGGTAATTCACATAACATATAAAGCATGTATACCTAAGTTATTTTAGCCTACCTGATTCATAGAGCACATAAATCCCTCGCCTCCTAAAGCAGTCCCCAAAATTTATTATTACATTAATATAATATCTTTACAATAATGTTACAAATCAAATGAAAAAATGAGAAAGGAAAAAAATAAACTATAAGGAATAACATATTATATTTAACGCCCGACGAATCTTCAAATAATCCCGACCTGTAGAGCTTAAAAAATGATATTGTGGGTCGACAAGATAGGATGAGTTTGATTTGAAATAATGACGTGAGAGGGGGGATGTTAAAATGAAAGGTGTGTGAGTTTTGAGTTCAAGCTTATGCGGTGAATAGGTAAGTAAGGTGATATTTCAAAAACAGGAACCAAAATTATCTCTGTTTGTTATTCCTTCTCTGTTACCTGCATCTTTATATCGTACTAAATGACAAAAGTTAGAGCAAGTAACACATAAACAATTGATAAACATAAAGTGAATATGGAAATTAAGAAAGCGTATCTATTGTACCATGGAATCGCGGGATCAGCTGTTTTGCTTCTCATCGTAGGATCAGCTTTTGGATTCTCGATGCATTGTGGACTCGTGTGATCAGCTGCTTGGATTCTCATCGTGGGATCAACTTTTGGCTTCTTGATGCATTGTGGAATCGTGTGATCAGCTATTTGGCTTCTCATTATGGGATCAAATTTTGGGCTTCTCAATGCATTATGGAATCGTGTGATCAGCTGTTTGGCTTCTCATCATGGGATTAGATTTTGGGGTTCTTAATGCATTGTGGAATTGTGTGATCAGTTGTTTGGCTTCTCATTATGGGATCGTAATCAGTACCTATTGGTTCTGCCATTTTTAGCTCATCTCTGCAAAGATGGTTAGCACAAATATATATGTGTATAGAAGATTGAACCTTGTAACAAACAACCATAACAATAAAGATAATAGATGATGAGAAAACGTATCTATCGTATTTGTTGGATCAATTTTGAAGTCTCTCATCATGATGTTGGATTGGTTACTGTGCCCTCCATGATGGAGTGATTTCTATCATCTGTACCTGTTAATATTGTACTCAAAGAAAAGTTGTCAGTCAAAAAGAAATGTGGATTTGTACCATGCTCGAGTCGACTCCTTGGTCGTTGTTTTATATTCCATAAATCATTGGGCTTTGTACTCCACCGTGATAAAATTTTTAAGGAATTCTCAAAAAATTTTGCCCAGTTTGTAAAGTGTCTTTTGCATGTCATTGTGAATAGATTATTTACTCATGAAATTTTTTGAGGATTTCTCAAAAATTTCTGCCCCAGTTTAGAATGAAAGGCGTCTTTTGCACATCATTGTGAATTGATATATTGTTTAATTATGAAAATTTTGAGGTTTTCTTGAAACTTTAAAAATTCTGCCCCAGTTTTTGTCTTTGGAGTCTTATATTCCTATACCACTCAAAGAAAACATTAGTATAAGAGAAATGGTTGTCCTATATTTGAATATCATAACCTCAATTGTGACCTGTCTTTATATGCTCAAGAGTTGGGTTAATTAGCTTGACGATTCAAAAGTGTAGGAATGTGAAAGAGAGGGAGAAAGAAGTGTTTCGTTAGATTATGCTCGGACCCAGAATGGATTGCCCACGTATCCAAATGGAAGTCAGGTCAAACGTAGTTCGTGAAGTAACAAATCATTTGTCAACATTCATCTAAATTGATCCTTTCACTTTTAGAAGTGTCATGTGTAAGAGAAAATTACCGAGAAAAGGTATGGGTAAGGCGAGGATAAGGAGTCATAATGTTTTGCCTTGGGCCATGAGAAGGAGGACTGAAAACTTTTCAGATATTGAGCATATTTGTCATATTGCAAATTGTCACTTGAGTTCGATGTTCTAATGCTAGACAACCTTAAAATAAAATAAGCAAGTCAACAAAAATTACATAATGTATAAGTTCAACACATACAAAACAAAAGTCATTCTGGGAGGAAGACTAAGCCTTAATAAGCATTCCAGGTGTGAAGATTTAAGCTCCTAACGAACAAAATAGGATAGTGATAGAACGTGATATAGAATTTGTGTTTTTGATTGTAAAGAAGGTAAGAGAGATAGGAAATGAATGAGGTCGACTTTTGTTGAACATTAGATTTGTTGATTCACATCATATTATTGATTCATCCAACTCCATACAGAAAAATGATAAAAGTAGTGGAAAAGAAAGTTTTATTATGGTGAGACCGAACTCATTAAATGAGCGCCTACGTATCCACAAGGGAATCAGGTCGATCGTAGTTCAAATTACATAAGCAAGGAAGACAAAATAAAACTGCCAATCATAAAACTTGAATGAATTTCAAATGTTTGAGAGTCTGGAGCAGAGAATCAACATGGTATCCTATACACCAATGTCGAACCCATGCAAGTGAATCCTAGTAAATCAATCATCATCATGATTCATCTTCATCACACTTATCACTTTGTCGTCAATCAGTGCTTGAATTTTTTCTTTCAAGGTTTGACACTCTTCTATGGTGTGTCCTTTCATCCCTGAATGATAAGCACAAGTCTTAGAACAATCAAGCTATGGTGCACATGTGTTTACGACAATTGCGGGAATAGAGTGATATAGCCATCCATCCTCAATCTCTCATAAAGTTGAGTTTTGGCTCAACCAAGGGAGTGTACTGTCGTGGTGTATTTTTATGGAGCTCGTGTTGAAGTTTGGTGGATTGATTGGGTTGTTGATTTTTTGGTGGATATTGGTAAGACATTGGAAGATAGTTTGATGTTGGAGCAACAAATGGAGGTGGATACCAAATAGTCTGTGGAGTAGGATTTGTGAAGGACTGGGGGTAATAGGCTTGGACATAATTGGATGTTGGAATAATTTATGGAGTTTGGTACCATATAATTTGAGGTTGGGGTATGTTTACTTCCGATTTTGGAGGTTTGGATGTCTTGTCGTTGATCGTCTTCCTCTTATTATTGGATTGTGGCTTAACAAAATTTGCCTTAACTATGAGGTTCCTTTTTAGCTTATTGTCAAACCGCCTAACAAATTCAGTTGGCAAATGATCCCAAGAAACCCATTTGCTAGTATCATTTTCGGCATACCATATCAATACTATACCCTTAAGTGAACAAACAAAGAGTTTAGTCTTTATGCTATCACTTTGTCCTATAACTGATAGCTTGTCAAGGTACTCCTTCAAATGGGAATGGGGGTTTCCCAACCCATCATATAATGAAAAGTTCATACCCTCGATTCTCTCCTTGTCTTCATCCTTTGATTTGGATGACCTACTCATTTTGGGCCATTGAGATGGTCCTGCCTTATGGTTAGGAACCTGTCCTTCCGTCTCCTTGTCCTCGCTCGTATTCGTCCACTCAATAAGTGCTTTTAGCAATGCAATTTAAAATTGACTTGGGGACATATGTGCATCACCATCAGGCATAGGTGAAGTTGTCGGTATAGGGGACTCTGTGGTGTGGATGGGAGTGCTAACGTCTGTTTTAGATAGCGGCTCTGAAAACCTGTTGGCGTCTTAACCAAGCCTCGAATATTATTTACTATTCCCCTAATTAGCTTTATTCTTCTTCCTAACCTCCTGATGCTCGAAATGACTCTGTTTTGATGCAACCCCAAATTCTCATGCTCATCGTCGCTATTGAGAAGATCCAGGAACATTGCTTGAATGTCCATTTTTGATGTTCATCTTTAGTCAACCTTAGAAGAAAGGATTTATGATTAGAAATAAAGGTTACACACGGGAGTCTAGGATGAATATTCTACTCAATGAAAAATAATGAGTTATGCACATTCAGAGTGGATAGATGTTATGAGAGCTCCATGTGACTTAGAGGCTGTGAAAGCTAGAGTACAACATGAGTACGATAGTATAAAAAAGATCATGTGGGACATTGCATGTAAGAGTTGGAAGTATTAAGAGAAGAATATCCTAAAATGATAAGTTGTACTTAGAGATTGTGAATAAGGCTAAAACTTTTTATCAAAGCCAAAGTTGAGCCTGGAGATGATTAATATGCTAACGGATGAGTCAGGAGGATAATTTGAATTAAGAATAATGAGCTTTAAAGTGGGGAACACTAAATGTGAGGAGTGACTAAATGCAAGAACAAAAACAACGATATAGACAAGATGTTAATACATATGTAGAAATGAAACACATAGCAAATAATTGTGAGTCCCTTTGAGGTTGTGAACCTTTTTAGGCTTTGAATGAGACTAACATTCAACGCGTCAAGGGTGCCAAGGCATCCTACGTTGAATAGGACACATATTCCTTAATAAATGAAATATGTAGACAAGATCTAAAGTACAAGAGTGGGTTTGTGACATGGTTCCCTCAAGTGGATAACTAGAAAGTGGGAAAGCTTGTGACTCTGAATGCACCGTTGATCGACTGATCCACAAGACATTTTTCGAAGAGTGTTTTAGGAAAGAACTTTCGTGTATCCACGCAATAGTTTGTAAAAGAAAAATAAAGGAGATTCCAAGTGGAGGAATGTATGAGCGGAATGCCAGTTATATAAAGCAGTACCACATAACACATAGCAAAAATAACATGCTAAGCAACATACACATAAATAAACATGATAACACATAAACATTAAAAGGGAAAGGGGGAAGGGGTGGACATGGAGAAATATGAATAACAAGGAGAAGAGACTAACATGTAACAATAAATCATAATATAAACAACAAAAGAAAAGAGAGAAAATAATTACAAAAAATAAAACAAACAATAGATTTCCACATAAAGCACAAACTCGTAATGGTTAGAACCTAAGTTCCCCAGCAAAGTTGCCATTCTGTCGCGCCCCATTTTTTTTGCAGAAAGCAGAATTCGACGTGACATACTCTTTTTGAGATTGTTTGAAGAAGAGTGTGAAGAGTCGCCACCTAACAAATTCAGGTGTGTTAGGGCACCGGTCTAGTTCAACTACGAACCTATTTTATTGTGTTGTCTTAGTTCACTAGAGTTTAGGTAAGGGTTTAAATTACCGAGAAAGAAAGGTGTTAGGTACCTTTCGAGGTCCACAAAGGTGGTTTCCGGCCGAATTCATATTTTACATGGGGATTCTATATGACCAAATAAAGGTCTCTTGCTTTATTATTAATTCAATGTTTAACTAAGTGATAAAATAATTAATGAACGTTAAACACATGTTATTTTGTTATTTCTAATTGTTGATTATCTAAGTGATAAAAACATATAATAAGATAAGTGAAGAGAAAGAAATAAAATAATTATAACAAAGGGGACTGTTTATGTAATAAACTAACTTCTCCAAATAAATAAACATGTAATATAAATAAAAGAATAAAAGGAATTCATCAAATCAAATAAAAAAATATTTTTGATCTCATTCAAATCAGAACCCCAACTTATTTAATCATCATCTGACCCACCGGCCGAACTCTTAGACAAGTGACAATGTCATTAGTATTACCGTCAATATCCATTGGGATCATCACTTCCGAATGACTACCCATCCCACACCGCCTAGGCTGGATGTCAAATCTAAAGGCGTTCTAGTACAAGGATAAAGCTATCTTTCGAGCGTCTATCATCCAAGAGGTGTTGGACTTTGCTATTTTGAATTTGTGGCCTAGACAAAATAAAACTATGTTGCTTAGGACTCAAAACGCATAACACATTGGACGTCAAGTAGCAAGTAATGTCTTATGTTAGCCCCTTGGTTAATAAAGAGTTGATTAATGTGATTAACATGCAAAGACAAAGAATAGCTATTTTTTGTCATTAATCTATAAGAATGATATCTAAGTGTTCTATAACTATTAGTGGTACAAAAATGTAACTGTGATTTGTGTGTGTAACGATGTGTTGTCAATTTTTTAAAAGAGGGTGTCAAAAGTGTGGTAAACATGTCAAGGAATTGTGCTCCGAATTCATTGTGCAAGTGTATAAACTAATGAGAATATAAAAAATATTGAAAGTGCATTAACATGCTAAGGAACACAATGATGTACTTAATCTAGTGTTTAACATGTTGAAAATGCTCAAAAACCTACATTTTAACATGTTGGCAATTATGCTAATAGTGCAGAAATTTCATATTAATATTCTAGAAAATGCAATAACATGCTAAAAATGCCTAGAATCTAATATTTTGACATGCTGAAAATTATGCTAATGTGCAGTGATTTCATATTAATATGCTGAAGAATGTAGTAACATGCTAAAAATACCTAAAATCTGGTATTTTAACATGTTGAAACTATAGAAAATTAGTATTTTAACATGCTGGACATTAATGGTTTATGCAGAAATGCCATTTTAACATGCTAGAATTTAATTGTGATATGCTGAAAAATTAATTTTAACATGCTGTTGATTAAAATTTCATATTAACGAGTTGAAATGCATTTAATACGAAAATAGAATTAACATGCAGGAATTTATATTAACATGCCGAGAGTAGTTTTAATATGCTGAAGTTGTTTTAACGTGCAAAAACATGTTCTAGAATGCTAAAATTATCTAAAACCTAATGTTAACATGCTGAAAAATGTTAATAGTGAAACAAGTTTAATTGTTAACATAATCACAAAATTATCATGCTTAGACACTGCTGATAACCACACAGTGATATGCAAGAACTTAACATGTGTTGACAATGACATTACCATGCGAGATACATACTGGAATTAATCATTTTATGCACCAGAGAATGATTTAATGCACTAGATTTCACTTTTAAATGTAGGAGATTTAGCTAGTGAGTTTAAAAATGTTGTTTGAACATTGTAAAATTAAAAGGATGCTAAAAGATGTCATTCTTAATATGCCAAATTTCATTAAACATGCCGAAAGGAACATGCGTTGCAAGAAATCATGATTATGAGAAATTAGTTAAACTCCTAAAATCATGATTTCTAAGTGATCGACAATTTAATTAATGAATCCAAAATTATGTTTACCTAAGTGATTCACATAACATATAAAGCATATATACCTAAGTTGTGTTAGTCTACGTGATTCATAGAGCACATAAATCCTTACCCCCCGAAGCAGTCCCCAAAATTTATTTTTACATCAATATAATGTCTTTACAATAATGTTACAAATCAAATAAAAAAATAAGAAAGGAAAAGCAACAACTATAAGGAATAACATATTATGTTTAACGCCGAACGACTTTTCAAATAATCCCGACCTGTAGAGCAATAACATGGCGAAGGCGAAGACAAACAATATATCATAGCATGATTCTATACACAAAGTGACCAAACAATGACATGACAAATACAACAAAGCAGAGTCTCGATGAACATGCTTTCTAACACGTTAATAGCATTCCATGAACAAATAAGTAATTAAATCGCATCGTTTAGATACTTACCGACAAACAAAAATAAAAGAAATAATAAGAATAATGAAAACAAGCACTTGTAAGAATAATATGCGGTGATTCCAGTAAGCCTCCAAGAAAATCAAAGAACTCTTAAGAATATGTAATCAAAATAGCTAGTGATTTTCTTATAGGGAGTGTTTTGTTTTTCAATAACTGTCTGTTAATGAAAAGAGGGGGAGCTCATATAGTGGAGGGGGTAACAATAATAACCATGATGAAAGGAAGAAAAATATATCCCCAAATCAATTAAGGAAATTGTCTTCCTTAAAAAAATAAGGCAAATCAATCAACTGACCTAAATCATGTCATAATTACCAAAAACCAAAGGTAAGAATCCATAAAAAATAATATTGAAAATTTTCATTTAGAAAGTATTGTACTAAGGCAAATAACATATAAGTGGGCAGCACTAACATCCGCCTAAAAAAAGGGGACAAAGTAATTAATAATAAAAATGTTCCTTAATCAAGTAAACAAAATCAATCCGTAGTCAATTTACCGTAAATAGATGACTAAAAACTACTTAAAAAGGGAATAATAACAGAAACATATATTAACATCAGTTTTTTGCCATATATGTTCAAATTAATTGACAAATCATAAGGTAATTAAGACACAATAATCAAATTAAATCAATTCCATCAATACACTGAATCTACTGTCGATTGAGAATAAACATAGTCAGTATTTTACCATAAACACCAATTTAAATTCTGTCAATATCAATTAGACCATACATAATCCAAGTAAAACATCTTTCAACAACAAGTAGAAGTCAGTAATCATATTGAGTGTCAAAAAAATTAGAGGTTTTCGCATATAACAGTCTAAATATAAACACGTAATTAAATGGATTGTATCAACATTCAAAGTCAGATATCATAGACTTTAGGTCTAAGAGATTAATTTAGGCAATTTGCACCCAAAGAAGAAAATAACATGCAAGTCAAATCAAAGAAAACCACATGTAATTAACGGGACGAGGAATCAAATCGTATGGTAGTCGGGTTCACCAAAAGGGGACCTCATCGGTCCTCAATTCTGATGAGAACATAACTGGTGAGAGGAGGGGGGCGGCTGAATCGCATTTGGGGGTTGTGTTTTTGGTTCGCAGTTGATGGAGGTGGTCTTCCTTGGCTAATGACAGAGAGGGAAGAGTGACGGAGAGGAGACAATGGTGATGCTGTTTGGCGGTGAATCATGGCAGCGTTGGAGTGATGTCGATAATTGTCTTCAATGGAGATAAGAGACTGGAGCGGGGAGAAATGATTCAACTAGTGGTGGCGTCTATGGCTGCTCCGCCGTCTACTGCTGTTGCCTGAAATGAGAGTGAGAGGGCGCCAGTAAAGAAAAATAATGGAGAGAGAGAGAGGGTTTGGGCTGTGGTCGCTCAACGAAGAGAGAGAGGAGAATAGGGAGAGAGGAGGCTCATCGGTGCTGGGATGGCCGACAACAGCCATGGATGCTGATGATGAGGAGAAGAGTGTAGAGGGAGAAGGTAGTGAGAGGGAGGAGAGGTAGAGATAGAGGAAAAACAATTATTTTTAGTTTTTTTTTGGAAATTAGGGTTAGGATATGGTTTAAAAAGGAAAGAGAAGGGTTTGATCTCACCCATTTTGATCTCAGCCGTTGGATCAATTTGGATCAATGGGTGAGATTAAAACCATTTAAAAAGAGGTCAAGAAATTAATTTGAAAATAAAATGTCATCAATTAGGCTAAAATTGATATTAATTGAATAACAATTGGCTAGAATTATAATAAATTGGGTAAAATTGAATAGAAAATGGCTAAAAGATTAATAAATTATGCAACATGATGTCAATTAAGGTTGTTATTTAAATAATAGTAAGGATAATAATAATAATAACAATAGTAAATAATAAATAATAAATAAATAAAAATAATGATAATCTAAAATAATAATAATAATAATAATAGTAATAATAATAATAATAATAATGCAACACTAGACAATATATTTGCAAAATATGAGTATGCACAATTACGTGAAAAAATAATTTAATAAATATTAATAAAATTGCATAAAATGTTGTATTTGAGTTTAAAAAATATAAAAAATGATACTAAAGGATGTAACGCCACGAGAGCCTATCCCGAGACATCACATAGTGCTCAAGGCCACACGTGGCCTCAAGCTAACCCTCTAAGCCTGTCATTACCTTTAGAACTCTCGACGACATGAATCATCATAAAGTAGGGAAGAATAATCATGATATAAACATACTGAGATACGAAGTAATACGGTTTTGTACAAAAAAAATACTAAAATCTTTGTACATGCTGGCACACTAGTCTGACAAAGCCTCTACTTCATAGGACTGAGGAGCCATTGGGACAGATCCCCAACTGACTCGTACTGAACTGAAAGTAAGCAACCATCTATTAAAAAGACAAAATCGAAGACACAGGTCCACGAACCATAAGGACTCACCAACCGCAGAACTGTCGCTACTGAGACTGAGCACCTGAACCTATATCATGAGAAAATATAGAGTGCAAAAGAGTATGGGAGTCAGTACTTGGGAATATACTGAGTATGTGGGGGTGGATGCAATATTTTAAATAATATTATAAATGTATAAGAAAATCATGCATGCTGACAATGACAACAGTAATAACATATGCTTCATAAATCTCGTAATTCATTTAACTCAACTCAAATTCTTTGACTCATGAGTTAGAGTGACTCGGTAACTCATGGTACTTAGATCATTATGGACGTGGGAGTTTCTTATAACCAACATAGCTACATCATGTGAGCCGCATGGAGTCCAACATTTTGCCCTCCTAAGGAGAGAACCCCACATTGGCGGGGGTGTCGTACTCTTGCCAAGGAGTACAACCTAAATTTATTAATCACAATCCCATACTTGGCCTCTGGCCCACAATCATCAATATCAATTCTACGGTGGCACGTAGTTTTGAGGAAATACCATATTTTCTGCTCGGTGCTAAATACTCCTCTCAGACTCAACTCAGAACGCGTTAGGAAATCCACCTTAATAAATATCAACTCATGGGTCTATCATAGAGACCAAAACATAAATATATCTCATCTGTAAATCATGAACAACTGTGGATTCCTAACTCGACTCAAAATCAAAATAATCTTTCTCAACATCAAGTACCTTTGCTTATCAAATCATTTCAAATATCAAAAGCTTCAAGGAAACATCATAGGACTCATTCTCAACTTTCAATCTCAAATATCGATATATATTCAATAGTCAAATTTCTCATGGAAAGGCATAACTCATGACACTTGTCTAAAATCGCCTAGAAATCATCAATACATAATGACAATATACAACTCATGGAATAAATTCTCAATTTAAGAAACATGATGGTGAAATAATCATAAATATCAAACTTATTCAACTCAAATCTCATAAAACATAAATAAAGAAATTTGGGTGTAAACCCACTTGCAAAATCATGTAAATTAGTAATAGAAAGTAAATCTTTAGGCACAAGAACGAAAGGAGTGTTCTTGTTCAAACCCCACATACCTTGGATTATAATTTTGGAGATGTAGAAACTTGATATTAACTTTTTTTATAGCATTATTGAGCTAGATTTCTTGATGCCTTTAATTAGGAAAGCTTGATTCTTGGATCACTTTGAATCTCTCTGGAAGATTCTTGAATTTCTTGGAAGAAGATTGAATTTTTGGGTTTTGGAAGAAACCCTAATTTCTAGATGTTTCTTGAAAGAGGAAAGGAGAAAATGAAGGGCTATTCTCTACTAGGATATATATATATATAAGACCTTATGGGGTAGAAATGACCAAAATGCCCTTTTGAAAAAGCTAAAATTCGTTGATCGGGGCTTGTGACGATCGATCTGACGGTCTGTCAAGTCTCCTGAAAGTCAACCAGATCGTCCGTCACTCGAGTGCCAAAACTGGAATGTTCTAACTCGATATGATGGTCAAAGTGACGGTCTATCAGGAAACTGATGGACCACCAATTCGTCCGTCACTCAAGAGCTAGAAACGAGACATTCTGTCTCGACCTGACGAACCCTTTGATGGTCCATCAACTTTTTGATGGTCCAAATACTTGGCTGTCGCATGATGGCCTGAATAATAAATCACTGCCTTGGCTTGACGGGGCAGTTGACGGTCCACCAGGGACCTGACGGTTCACTAGGTCGACCGTCAAACCTGGGCGATCCGATACCATTCAGTAAAACAGCTATAACTCCCTCGTTCAATGTCGGATCTCAATGAAATTGGTATCGACGGAAAGATTATTCAATGCTCTACATGAAAAAAGTAGAAATTAGAGAAATACGACATGTTTTAAAAATCAATCACTATGGAAGTCATATATATCCACCCAAAAGATGAATTTAGGCTTAAGAAATGATCGGGGTATTACAAAGGATAACAAAATAATTTATTCATTTTTCAAAATTATGAATGTGACACGTCAATAATCTGTTTGATGCAAGAAAAAATGTGTGAGAAATACTAAAATTTAAACTTAATAATTTTTCTAAAATAACAGCCTAAAAGGAGCATCGGGTGGTCAAAATTGGGTGTCAACATTATTAAGGGTGCACCATGAGTTATGGGAACTGAGCATTTTGTAAAGCATGAGTACATGAGTCATGAGCTGCATGACCTAGGTTTGGAGTTAATAACTTCATGGAATGTGAGAATACTTCTGAGTGACTGGGAACTTCTTACACTAGGAACTGGGAGCGTACATGATTCTCTATGAAGTGCATGAACATGATTTATGATCATGAAGCTGACGTGTAAGGTTTGAATAGATATCGTGATGACTAAAGTACAAAATTTTTTACACTGAGGTAAGAATGGGTCAGGCATCTTCCTTCCCTAATGTTGTTCTACAACACACCGGCATCACTATTAGAATCTTAATACTTGACTTTGTTTGTTGTTCTATCGTCTTCACCTTGGATTTAAGTTATCATTTTAAGTCTGTGGGCCTCCGTACTAAACTCTAAACAGAACTACGATCACACTATTGTTGAGCTTGGGACATAATCAATACATACAAATACTAAACTTTTCTTGAAAGACTATACCTGAAAGTGTAAAACCCACTGCTAATACTTCCTTCTGAGATAGAACTCTTAACTTTCTATAGCACCAATAGTCATTATATAACAACTTAAGTACCTACTAAATTAGAATCTTTGGGAGTACCACCATACCCTGAGTTCACATCAACTAGAATTTCAAAACTCTTCTTTCTATTAGCTCAATCACCCAAGATTCTAACATCTAACATGGATATCCACAGAACTTCCCATACACTAATACCCACTTCTTACATTAAAGAGGAATCATGAAACAGTAACCAACATAAAATTTTATGAACATACTCAATCAAGCTTTTCTATCATTAGGGTCACTTCCTAATCTCTATACCAACTATATCTATAACATACTCTAAGTCTCACATAACATGAGAAATCTCTCTTAAAGTGGTATTAAATAAAGTACATAATATCTTTCTGGATCCATGAATACATAATCTACTAAAATCAAATAAATACTATCCCCACTTTACTAATGTTAAACTTATGGGTTTATGCTTTTAACTTTAAGTCATATACTGTCATAGGATTCTAAAAAGGGATCTGAGGGCACATCTGACTTTGGCTCAATGCACAATTTTCATAAATAAGAATGATCACTTTTAAAGTCTAGAAATTAAGAGTACTGGATCCTTTTAATCCTGAATGCAATCTCATAACTATCTGTGGGGTATGAGAAAACTCTATCTATATGAATTTAAGCTTGACTATTTCTGTTACCTCAAAAATAAGGTAGAGTTGACATGAACGGATTAACGTAAGAATCTGCACAAGTTTCTTAGAGAACATCTCTACTGCACGATCTGAGATACGAAAAAAAGAAAAAATTTCTTAAGTCCCTTGTGGCCTCTCAAAGAAAAGTATAGATATATCCGTACCATTCCTCAAGAATCTACTAGACACGACTTCATATATACCCTAGGACACTTGAACATTATGCTCTCATACCAAGTTTGTCATGATCGAGACTATCCCTTAGTCGTAACATGGTGCTTAGAACCACAAGTGATCCCAAGCTAATTCATGTATTGGCATATTATTGAGAAATTGATTTAAAATGTGTATACAAGCTAAATTTGCTGAGCGGAAGCATAATCAAGAAAAAAAACTGAATGATTGAATTACTGATCAAGTTTACAACATGATAAAATTGAAAAAAGAACTTGAAATTTCATGAATAACTCTGACTGACTATCTATGAATCCTCTACTATAATGATAATAGGCTGTTGGGACATGCCTCCAACTACTACTAATCAATACATATGGATAATCAAAATACAACATATGAACTGCAATGGACTAAAGTCCCCAAAATAAGAGAACTCATCACCTGTTGGTGGAATACCGAGAACTGTCTAACCCTAGTGTGTGGATTACATCTGGTACCTACATTATAAAGAAATATAGCCATATATGATCAGTAATTTGGAATGTATTGAGTATATGGGGACATGTACTAATCATGAAAATATTTAAAATATGCTTTAAAACTAAGGATATAAGTTATTTTTTGAAACATACATTTAAAAAATAGCTATACGTGAAAACTGTAAGTCATATTGAGATTTATAAATGTAATACCCCGCGATTTTTCTAGCTTAAATTCATCCCTAGAGTGTTAAGGGATAGATTCCAAAACAAATACCATTTATTGGTGTGGATTCCTTATATTTGGACTTTCCCTTGAGTAGAAAATTGAATTAGCTTTCCAGTGATATAAGATTTGCCTGAATTCGATAACCGAGTAAGAAGTTATGACTATTTTAAGTTTCAGTCGTAAAACACCGTGATTTGGGTCCTTAGCGCGTCGCGGAGAAGTATAAAGTCACAATTGTCAATTTTCAGTGAAACTCTAAGATTTTGACGCATCGCGGAGAGGCCTAATTTCCCGTTTGGCAATTTCCAGTGAGACCTTATGATATCGGCGCGTCGCGCCAGTGGTCAAAATGACAAACTATAGGTCTCCGCGATTGTGGTGCATCGCGGTGAAAGCCCAATTCCTGCTTGTCCATTTCTAGTAAGCCACCGCGATACTGGCGTGTCGGGGTGGCCACCCAGATCGAGAAAATGTATGTTTTCCAATTTCGTATAAACATTTACAGGGGGTATTTTGTTAAATCTCCAACCCCCAATCCGTCCAAAACTAAAAGATTAATCATATTTCAAGCACTTTATGCTCTTTATTCACCATTCTTTTCAAAAACAAAACCCTAGAAATCCAAAGCTCCTTCTCCAAGAAACCCAAATTCCTCCATTAATTTTCTAAGGAAATTCAAGACTAAGGATTCCCAATAGAAGAACTCTAAATTAATCTCCAAATCATCAATAGGGATCCAAGATTCGAGTTTCTTATCAAAGATCATCAATTCAAGGTATTTGGGGTTTGAACAAGGATAATTCTTTCATCCTTGTGCACAAAACTTTACTTTAATTACAAATTTACTGCAATTTATGAGATTTTCCATGAAATTCAAGTTAGGGTTTATACCCATTATCATTATTTGCAAAATTTTGAGATTTCTCATGATTTATAAGTTGAATTACGTGACTATATTTGTATTTCTATGAATTATGCAGTAATTTTTAGATTTTATGATGAATTATCAGTGTTTACATTATCAAGCATGAATTTTTAGAAGTTTTAACATGAGATTGATGAATGGGTCGCTAAGCCCCAATTTAAGATTATTATTTCAAGATTATTTGTGCTATGAGCACCCTCAAATAAGATTACTCACAGATTTTGACAAAGATTTGACCTTTTGGTCCTAAGCTAAGATAAAGAATCCACATTGTTTATGTGACTTGAGATTTAAAGAAAGAAAACTATAATTAGTTTTCTTGTAAAACCTTGTGCTATTTTTGAAGTGGATTTCTTAATATTTTGAGCATAAGAATGAGAGTAGTATTTAGTACCGAGATGGGTAAGTTACTATGGTTTTAGACCCAAGAGCTACGTGCCAACGTAGGATTCAAATTTATTCCCACTTCTATGTGGATGACTCAGATTGCGATCACTAAGATAGAATTTCTATTCCGATGGCAAGGATAGAATAGCCCTACCTAACGGGGGCCAGACGCGGGTCTCCATGGATGCTCACATGGTGTACGTCGATTAGAAAAACTTCCCAAAAGATGTCCCCCACTTTTCAACAGTCTATTGATTTAAAGCTTTAAGATAAAAAAGCATATGTTTTAGAAGTTATGTTTTCAAGATTCTTAAGATTTAAGATAAAGTATTTTACATATTTCAGAACTAAGTGTAATGGCTCACTTGATTTACGTTCTATGTTTTATCACTTTTGATTTATGATCTTTAGATTTCACATTTTTCAAGCCCGTGTGATTCGTTTACATTTAACATGCATGATTTTTTTATAAACTATGATAATATTGTTTACTTATTGTATGCACCCCTATATACTCAGTACATCCTCAAAGTACTGATCCACATATATGTCTATGTTCTGCATTATCTTATAATGTACGTTCAGGTTCTCAGTCTCAGCAGCATGAGTGATTCCTGAGTATCTCATCTATATCCCTACATTTGGTGAGTCCTCATAGTTTAGGGACTTAGTTATTCATACTTTTAGTTTATTATCAAATGTTCCTTTATTTATTTCAGACAGTTTGAGTCAGCTGGGGGCCTATCCCAGTGACTCTCTAGATCTAGATAGTAAGGCTTGTCAGACTACTAGATTCAGTTTTAGACATTTGATTCAGAATTTAGATTTTTCAGTATTGTTTTACCAAGACTTATAACATGTTTCAGATTAGATTTTCCACATTATTCTAATTTCATATTCATATTTCCCCTATATTCAGATCCAAACTTAGTAGAAAGTAGCCAGGGTTAGCTCAGGACTACTTATAGTTCAGAGAATTGTGTGGCATCCCAGGAACTAGATTTTGGGGTGTTAAAAACTTGGTATCAGAGCCTAAGGTTTAGAGAATCTTTGGGAGTCAGACGATCCGCGTTATGTAGAGTCTTGATCATCGATGTGAAGCTCACCATATTTATAAGCAAGAGGCTATAGAGCGTTTAAGAAGTAAGGTCTTCTTTTATGATCTATCATGCATTCATTGTCTCTATCTACTTCTAACTCGTGCTTTCATGTGATAGAAAATGCCTTGTCTTCGAGCTAACACCCGCAGAAATGATAACCAGCCACCTCAGCCTGCAGATCCTTTGAATGAGAATATGTCTCAGATGCTAGCCCAAGCTATGATATCTAATGTTTAGGGCAACCATTAGGCCGCACTCCCACCTCAATAAGATGGGGACTTAGCTGCGACCAGGATTCGAGATTTTATGAGAATGAACCTGCCAGAATTGTTTGGGCCAAAAGTAGATGAGGATCCACAGATTTATTTAAATGAGGTGAATAAGATCACCTAAATTATGCATTTTTCTGAAGTGGAGAGTGTAGAATTGGCATCATATAGGTTGAAGGATGTTACATATGATTGGGTGGTGATATGGAAAAAAAGTAGAGGAGAGAATACAACTCCCATGACTTGATAGATATTTCAGGATGTATTCTTAGACAAGTTCTTCCCACATGATATGAGATAAGCTAAGATAAAAGAGTTCATAAACCTGAGGCAGGGCTCAATGACAGTGAATGAGTATTGCCTCAAGTTCAACTAGTTGTCTAAGTATGCCCCTGAATAGATGGCTGACCCTAGGTCAAACATGAGTAAGTTTATGACCGATGTGTCTGGGTTGGTAGTTAAGAAGTGTACGACTGCTATACTAATTAGAGACATGGATCTCCTTAGATTGATGAAGCACACTCAGTAGATTGAGGCTGAAAAGGGAAAGAAAAGAGAGAGAAAAAAGAGGGCTAGGACAGGGCATTTTGATCATGGTCAAAATAGGTCTGGAGGGGGAAGTCATTTGTAGTTTAAGAATTATTCATCTATGCCCGCACCTTCTTCAGTCAGTTCTTCTGCACCCAGAAATAGGCAAGAACAGTGGGGTAAGTCTTCTATGTTCAGATCTCAAAATAGTGTGAGTGGGAAGCCGAATCATCCCCCATGTTCTAAGCGTGGTAAGAATCATGAAGGTGAATGTCTGTGGGTCCAAAAGGGTTGTTATGGTTGTAGACAAAAAGGTCATGGAATCAAAGAGTGCTCGTATGCTAGACGGGGTAATAGAGATATTCGTCCTCAGACTTAGGCTAATAGTGCACCAGCTCCTCTAGGTCGCCAAGCTTCTCTTTGGGGCACATCATCTTGTACTGGTGGCGTTCAGTGCCAGAATTAGTTTTATGCCTTATCATCCCATCAGGAGTAGAAGGATTCATCTGATGTTGTGACTGGTATGCTTCATGTCTTTCATTTTGATATTTATGCATTGTTAGATCCTGGGTCGAGTTTCTCTTATGTGACCCTATTAGTTGCAATGAATTTTGAGATAAATTTTGAAAAGATCCCTCAGCCTTTCTTAGTTTCTATGCTAGTAGGAGAGTCAGTTGTTGCTAAGCAAATTTATAAAAATTGTCCTATCACTGTTCTTTATAAACTCATGTTAGCAAACCTGATAGTGTTATACCTGACCACTCAAAGACTGGCTCCATTCTTGTTATGATTCTATAGGTTGTCACATCCGTGTGGTGAAATTTCAGTTCCCAGATGAGCCAGTCTTTGAGTGGTCAGGTAATTCAGTGTCTCCCAAGAGTCATTTCATATCTTACCTTAAGGCCAAAAAGTTGATATCCAAAGGTTGTATTTACCACCTAGTTCGAGTTAAGGACACTAAGTCTGAAACTCCAATAATACAATCCATCCGAGTGGTCAATGAGTTTCCTAATGTTTTTCCAGAAGATCTCCTAAGGGTACCTCCTGATAGAGAGATAAAATTAGGTATTAACCTTCTCCTAGATACTCAGGTTATTTCTATACCTCCTTATTGTATGGTTCCCGCAGAGCTTAAGGAGTTGAGGAGAAACTCAAAGATCTTCTAGATAAAGGTTTCATAAGGACTATTATTTCTCCATAGGGCACTCCGGTCTTATTCGTGCAAAAGAAAGATGGTTCTTTGCGTATGTGCATCGACTATCGTCAGCTAAATAAAGTTACGTTCAAGAACAAGTATCCTCTTCCTAGAATTGATGACTTATTTGATCAACTCTAATGTGAAAGTTATTTCTCAATGATAGACCTTAGATCTGGCTATCATCAGCTTAAAGTAAGGGAATGTGATATTCCAAAGACAACCTTTAGAACCCGTTATGGTAATTTTGAGTTTCTAGTCATGTCTTTCGTGCTAACTAATGCCCCAATAGCTTTCATGGACCTCATGAATCGAGTGTTCAAGCAGTATCTAGACATATTTATCATAGTATTCATAGATGATATCCTTATATACACCTATAGTGAGGATGACCATGTAGATCATCTTAAAGTTTTCTTGCAAACTCTTAGAGACCATAATTGTTTGAGAAATTCAGCAAGTGTGAGTTTTGGCTAAGATCAGTATCCTTTCTCGATCATATTATCTTCACTGATGGTATTAGAGTCGATCCCCAAAAGATAAAAACCATAAGGAATTGGCTAGACCTATCTCTCCATTAGACATTAGGAGTTTCTTGGGTCTAGCTGGTTATTACCGCTGATTTGTTGAATGTTTCTCTTCTATCGCATTTCCTATGTCTATTTTGACCCAAAACAAAGTTAAGTTCCTATGGTCAGATTCCTGCGAGAAGATATTTTAGGAGTTGAAGACTCATTTTAGCCCCAGTTCTAGCATTACCTGATGGTACAAACGTCTTTGTTATTTATTATGATGCCTCTAGAGTTGGTTTAGGTTGTGTGTTGATGCAAAAATATAAGGTCATAGCCTGTGCCTCTAGACATTTGAAGCCTCATGAAAAGAATTACCCAACCCATAATTTTGAATTAGCTGCTATGGTGTTTGCTTTGAAAATCTGGAGACATTATTTGTATGGTGTGCATGTTGATGTGTTCACGGACCACAAAATCTTGCATATGTATTTTTTCAGAGGGTGTTGAATCTCCGTCAGAGAAGGTAGTTGGAGTTGTTGAAGGATTATAACATTAGTGTGTTGTATCATCTAGGCAAGGCCAATGTAGTGGCAGACGCCCTTAGTAGGTAGTCTATGGGCAGTGTTGCTCATGTGGAGAGTGATAAGAAAGAGTTAGCTTGAGAAGTTCATCATTTGGCAAGATTGTGTGTTAGGTTGGTTGATTCAGCTAAAGGGAATGTTTGGGTTCAGAGTAGTTCTAAATCTTTTCTAGTTTCAAAAGTGAAGAAGAAACAAGATAAGGATTCTAGTTTGGTCAAACGAATGAGTCGGTTAAAGACCAAAAAGTAGAGGTTTTCTCCCAAGGGGGAGTTGGTGTGTTAAGATACCAGAATAGATTGTGTGTGCCTTGTGTTGATGATTTGAGATAGAGAATTATGGCTGAGACATATGGTGTGCGTTATTCTATCCATTCAAGAGCTACCAAGATGTACCGCGACTTGTGGGAAATCTATTGGGGGAGTGGAAGGAAGAGTGATATAGAGAAGTTTGCACTATAGTGTGCAACTTGTCAACAGATTAAGGTTAAACACCAAGGACTTGGTGGTATATTTCAAGAGTTTGGTATCCCCACTTGGAAGTGGGAAGAGGTGAATATGGATTTTGTGACTGGTTTACCCCAATCGCGATGTCATCATAATTTGATTTGGGTTATTGTAGATAGATTGATTAAGTCAATGCATTTCTTGCTAGTTCACACGTCTTATACAACTGAGGATTATGCTAAGTTGTATATCCAAGAGTTAGTTAGATTGCATGGGGTTCCCTTGTCTATCATCTCAGATAGGGGTACTCAGTTTACTTCCCAGTTTTGGAGAGCTTTTCAGAAGGGTGTTGGTAACCAAGTCCATCTTAGTTCAGTTTTCCACCCTCAAACAGATGGTCAAGTAGAGAGGACCATCCAAACTTTTGAGGATATGTTAAGGGCACACACTCTTGATTTCAAGGGTTATTGGGACGACCATTTGCCATTGATTGAGTTCACTTATAATAACACTTATTATGCTAGAATTCAAATGGTTCCGTTTGAGGCTCTTTATGAGAGGAGATATAGATTACCCATAGGTTAGTTTGAAGTAGGTGAGGCCGTTTTGCTTGGGTCTGACGCAGTGTTTGAAGCTATGGAGAAAGTTAAGGTTATTAGAGAAAGATTGAAAACAGCCCAGAGTCGTTATAAATCCTATGCAGACGTGAGAAGAAGGTACCACGAGTTTGAGGTTGGTGATTTAGTATTTCTAAAGATTTAACCCATGAAAGAGGTGAAGAGATTTGGCAAGAAGGGAAAGCTTAGTCCCCGATATGTTGGCCCTTTTAGAATTGTGAGTCGTGTTGGGACAGTAGCTTATGAGCTTGATTTACCCGCAAATTTGTCAACCATTCACATGTGTTTCACGTCTTTATGCTTAAGAAGAGTATCAGTGACTCCACTATTTTAATTCCTTTAGAAAACTCAGATGTTCAGAATATTCTTTCTTACGAAGAGATTCCAGTTGAAATTTGAGATCATCAGATCCATAGACTAAGGAACAAAGAAGTTCCATTGTTCAAAGTTCTTTGGCAGAATTAGTCTGTTGAGGGCGCTACTTGGGAAGTAGAAGTAGATATGCAAGTAAAGTAACCTCACCTTTTCTTCACAAACTCAGATGTAGCTGAAGGTAACACTCTTTCTTAATTGATTTCTTTTCTAACCATACATTTAGCTATATAGTTGTCCTCAGGTAAGTTTATGCACTTATAGATTACTCAGAAGCTCAGAATGATTCATATTCAGATTCGTAGTTTATTTCAGTTGTGCATGTTATCTTATATTCTCAGATTCCTCAAAAATTTCATCTTAACTAGCCACATTCGAGGACAAATGTTTCTAAGGGAGAGATATAGTAATACCCCACGATTTTCCTAGCTTAAATCCGTCCCTAGAGTGTTAAGAGATAGCTTACAAAACAAATACCATTTATTTGGTGTGGAATTCCTTAGATTTGGGCTTTCCATTGCGTAGGAAATTAATTTGCTTTCCAGCGATATAAGATTCGCCTAAATCCGATGACCGAGTAAGAAGTTATGACTATTTTAAGTTTTAGTCGTAAAACAACGTGATTTGAGCCCTTAACGCATCGCGGAGAAGTGTAAAATCATAATTATCAATTCCAGTGAGACTCCACGATAGTGGCGCATCACGGTGACCACCCAGATCGAGAAAATATATGTTTCCAGTTTCGCATAAACTTTTAAAGGGGGTATTTTGGTAAATCTCCAACCCCTAATCCGTCAAAAAAAAAAGATTAATCATATTTCAAAAACTTTATGCTCTTTATTCACCATTCTTTTGAAAAACAAAACCCTAGAAATCAAAAACTCCTTCTCCAAGAAACTCAAATTCCTCCATTAATTTTCCAAGGAAATTCAATACTAAGGATTTTAAATACAACAACTCTAAGAATTCATCTCCAAAGCATCAATAGGAATCCAAGATTCGAGTTTCTCATCAAAGATCATCAATTCAAGGTATGTGGGGTTTGAACAAGGATAATTCTTTCATTCTTTTGCCCAAAACATTACTTTAATTATAAATTTACTGCAATTTATGAGATTTCCCATGAAATTCAAGTTAGGGTTTGTACCTATTATCATTATTTGCAAGATTTTGAGATTTCCCATGATTTAGAAGTTGAATTGCATGACTATATTCTTATTTCTATGCATTATGCAGTAATTTCCAAATTTTATGATGAATTTTCAGTGTTTACATTATCAAGCATGAATGTTTAGAAGTTTTAACATGAGATTGATGCATGGGTCGTTAAGCCTCAATTTAAGATTGTTATTTCAAGATTATTTGTGCTATGAGCACCCTCAGAGAAGATTACTCACAGATTTTGACAAAGATTTGACCTTTTGGTCCTAAGCTAAGATAAAGAATCCACATTGCTCATATTACTTGATATTTAAAGAAATAAAAGTATAATTGGTTTTCTTGTAAACATTTGTGCTATTTTTGAAGTGGATTTCTTACGATTTTGAGAATAAGAATGGGAGTAGTATTTAGCACCGAGATGGGTAGGTTACTACGGTTTCAGATCCCAGAACTATGTGCCAATGTAGGATTCAGATTTATTCCCACTTCTATGTGGATGACTCAGATTATGATCACTAAGATAGAAGTTCTATTTTTATGGCAAGGGTAGAACAACCCTACCTAATGGGGGCCAGATGTGAGACTCCATGGATTCTCACATGGTGTATGCCGATTAGAAGAACCTCCCAAAAGATGTCCCCCACTCTTCAACAGTCTATTGATTTAAAGCTTCAAGATAAAAGCATATGTTTTAGAAGTTATGGTTTCAAGATTCTTAAGCTTTAAGATAAAGTATTTTACAGATTTCAGAACTAAGTGTAATGGCTCACTAGATTTACGTTATATGTTTTATCATTTATGATTTTCAGATTTCAGATTTCTCAAGCCTGTATGAGTCATTTACATTTAGCATGCATGATTTTTTATAAACTATGATGATATTGTTTACTTATTGCATGCACCCCTATATACTCAGTATATCCTTAAAGTACTGATCCATATATATATCTATGTGCTACATCGTGTCATAATGTAGGTTCAGGTTCTCAGTCTTAGTAGCGTGAGTGATTTCCGAGCATCTCATCTACATCCCTACAGTTGGTGAGTCCACATGTTTTGGGACTTAGTTATTTATAATTTCCATTTATTAGTAGATGTTCCTTTATTTATTTCAAATAGTTTGAGTCATCTGGGGGCCTGTCCCAGTGACTCTCTAGATCCAGATAGTAGAGCTTGTCGGACTACTAGATTCAGTTTTAGACATTTGATCCAGAATTCAAAATTTTTAGTATTGTTTTACCAAAACTTCTAGCATGTTTTAGATAAAATTTTTTGCATTATTATGATTTCATATTCGTATTTCCCCTATGTTGAGATCAAGAGTTAGTAGAAAGCAACCAGGGTTAGCTCAGGACTGCTTGTTGTTCAGAGCACCGTGTGGCATCCCAGGAACTAGATTTTGGAGCGTTACAATAAATCATGAGCTAAAAATAATTTTATGAGATGGGAAGTGATAGAAATATGAATCACTATATGTAAAACTCGTGTAAAGGTGAACATGTTGTAAAGATAAATCGAGGATCATGTATGGATGTTGAGCATGAAAATATAAAAAATTAAAATTGAGAATGCAAGAACAAGTATAGCATGTACGGACATGATCTGAATAACTGATATTTGAATAATTGAAATAGACTATAAACTGATTAAATATATACTAAAATCTGGTCACTTGGTCAATCAAACCTCAACTGAGATAGATAGAGGACAGACTAAAACTGTGGGAGCTATCATGTAACCAACATAAACTATGTGACCTATCATGGAGTCCAACATCTGACCCAAGTTGTGGAGGGCTGTTCTATCCTTGCCATCAAAGTAGAACCTGAGCTAGAGTGATCAGTAAACTAATCCCATATTAGGCAAGAGGGAGCTCTCTCTGGTGAGGCTCCTAAACCTATGGTGGCACGTAGTTTCCTTGAAGTAGGATACACTAAACCCATACTTCCCTCTCGATGCTAAATCCTACTCCCAACTAAAATACACTGAAACACTAACTGGTACATGCACTGATAACTGATAAGCTCAAGTCATGATATTTTTAAAACAACAGCTCATGCAGAGTCTGAAGTAATCATAAATATGTAAACTGATAGTATTCATCATGGTCTTAATAAAATAAGTATAACCATAAAATCATAAGTTGACTGACTTATTACTTAGAAGGTCTGAAACATAAGTAAACACATAGGTATCAGGTGTTCATAATCTGTTAGCATTGAGTGATTATAAAATTTGATGACAACACTTGAATCAGTGACATAAAGTCAAATTCAAAGACTCAAAACATAATACTTGTCACCAAACTGATAAAGTCCATGAATTTTAATATATGAATGTATCAAACTTGGAAGGATAACAATTTCACATGGTTTAATACATAATTTGATAATTTGTCATGGGAGCAATTTATTATGACATGAGTAGTTGAAGTTCAAACCATGAAGTAATCAAATTTTCATGGGAAAAACATGTTGACATGGCTTGAATTCAAATTACTAAGATGACTTGGATTAAATTCATAATTTACATGTACAATTCATAAAAGAAGATTACAAATCCATACTTGAACAAAAATTAGAATTTTTGGGACTCAATGGGCGGAAGGAGTCCATTGATGAATAACCCACACACCTGGACTTGTTGATTTCTTGAAGAAATATTTGAGTTGGGAACCCTTAAAAATGAGTTGTTGAGAGAAACCCTTGTTTTGGTGTTCTTAAGAGTTTATGAGAAAGAGGGAACTACTTGTTCTTGGAGAATTTTAGTTTTTTTTATTGAGAATTAGGGATTTAGGGTTGTTTTGAATGTTTTTCATCCTTAACATGGATTAAACGTTATAGTTTTGGGATTAAAAGAGTGGAGAAGGACCAAAAAACCCTTAGAAATCTTTTGGAAATTGTTTGGAAGCCGTCCCGATGACTTAGGTAACGACTCGTAAGGTCAGGCTAGGAGTTGTGACTTGAATCATCATCAGAAACCCTATTTCAGCCTCTACCACCTTGTTTATGAAACCTTCCCAAGGACCAGTAAGGAGACATTATGAGTCGTAATCTGGGTAGCTTTGATAATGCTTCAGTATTTTGGCCATAACTTTTCACCATGATATTGGATTAATCCGAAGTTGCTATCATTAGAAAGGTAATTCAATTATATATCTGTTGGTGGGTCTTGCACTCAAAAATTCTTTGTATAAAGCTATGCTCATTTGAAATTGACTATAATTATATACATTCCAAGAATTTAATCGTTTAGGAATGTTTTGGCTTATTTATAAGCTAAAAGATATTTGGGGTCTTAAAATATGTCTAAGTTAATTGTAAAACTACGAAAAATATGAGGCTTAATTCTTGGATCCTTTACTGGTCAGGCTACGAGTCTTCATAACAACTCATAATATCTGGATACGAGTCATATGCTGGACTGGTAACCACTGAGATGGATTCTTGGATGAGCACTGTTGTGACTACAATTACTCATAATGACTCGTAAGTTCTAATTACAAGTCATCACATTAGTCGTAACTGTTGTAGCTGATTGACACTTAAAGGAAAAATTGTATAACTTCTTGCCATTATATCAAATAGAGGCGAGACTTGTGGTGTTGAAAAAATAACTTCATGGGCTATATTTTGAGAGATTTAGAACATAAAACTTGGGGTTTTATAAAATTTTAAAGTTTCGTTCTTTTTTGGAGATTCTGGAAAGGTAGACTACCAATTGGTGAAATGCTGGTGAAGATGATAGTAGCGGCTAACATGGAATGTTGTTGTTGTGCAAATAACTATCAGGAAATTTTTAATCACTTATTTGTTAGTTGTACTGGCTCTTATAATTTGTGGACTATTTTTTCAAGAGATGCAAGGATTTAGGGACCTTTTCTTCATATAAGTCATATCCTAAATATATGGTGGTATGCAGATGTGGGGGCTAAAGGCTAAACTAAAGCCTTTATATAGTGCAGTGCCAATATTTATCCTTTAGTAGATACAGAAGAGAAGAAATATAATTAGGCATGGTGGTAGAATGTCATATCATGCTATGACTATGGAGGTAAGCAAAAATATATATCTATTTGCTAAAAGAAAATCTCCCTAGCTTCAAGACATTCTAATTTTTGGTCTATGATGGTAATTTTTTTTAGTAATACACACCATTGATTTCATGCAAGATCATCAAATAAAAAAGCCCTGAAAGGGGTAAATATAAATGCAATAGTGGTGGAACTGGTAGAGGCAATCCTGGACCAAGCTCCTTTACTTTTTGCATCAGAAATCGTGAAGGAAAGTTTGTATTTGTCGAGACTAGAAAAGTGGAGGATTGTTCAATACTAATTACTGAGGTCAAAGCTATGAGGATTGTCTTGGAATACTGCATTATTAATAACCTTATTCTAGTAGTTTTGAAAACTGATTCACCGATTCTTAAGAAGGTGTTAGATGGAATATAGTAGATTTTTTGAGCTAATTCTATAGAGATTAATTTGATTTAGGGGTTGAGGAAACATAAGTTTGTGGAGGTGGAGCATTTGTACCGAGAAGGAAACCAAGTGGCTGATTTTTTATGAACTTTTTTTTTAGTTTTGCAGGCACATAAATAATTCAGTTCAATTCATTTTAGGAACTTCCGCCTAAAGATAAATCATTAATTCAATTAGAGAAAATTAACATGCCAGCATTGGGGGTTAAAAAGTGTCAGAATAAAGCTTTCAAAATTCAGGTGATAAATCAGAGACATTCAATAATTCAACAAACCAGCTACAAAATTAATTGCATCACAAAGTGTCGGGACAATATAATTTATCGAACAAAGAACCTAAATTGAGTAATCTATTTCTGAAACTGAGAAGTGCTTCAGATCAAGTACCTGCTAGATCTGAATTCTTATGCAGTGGTATTATCTCTTTGGAGCTCAGCTTGCAAAGACAAAAGGTTGGTTAGGTAAGCTCCTTCGAGTAACTTTAGTACTGAAATTAGGAAAGATATCGATCTTATCGAGGTAGAATAATATGGTAAACTGATTTTAAGCTGAAGAAGTCTTCATTGAGTCCAAATTCATAACGTTTGTGATAATTTTAAGAGTCTAGGTAAATTTCACTCGAGCTTAGTTTTGATGGAACATCACATTACTTCATTAAGTTGATATCGTAGGAGATGAAGATATGTTGGACATGTCCATTGGACTTCACCGTTGAAGATGCATTTTCTCTCTCTAGTCTCTCTAGATTTTTCCTAATTGATTTTTCATTTCTTGTCCTTTGTTATATTAGATGATTAGAAGATTGTTATTATTTTTGGAATTGGGTTACTAATGGGCCCAAGTCTTTTACTTGTATATATTTTCTGTTATTGAATAAAGGGTATAGGCCCATTTTTAATTAAAAAAAAGGAAACTATTGGAATATGGATGACATGTAGGGTGACTAACACATGACTTAAAAGGAATGTGGAGCAAGACCGGAAGAAGTCATAATAATGAATAATTTGAAAGATTTAATATATGTATATATGTATATATATATATATATATATAATAACATTTAAATAAATATTTGTTTGGATTTAAAAATTTAAAAAATATCACATAAATTGAGATATAAAAAGTAATATATTTCCTGGCGTACGTGGAAAAAGGATGGATGACATCTTTGATACTTCTTTCAGCAATGAGAGAACATATATAGTAACTAGTCATTGTGAAAACTGAGTTTAGAGTAAATAATTTATATGGTAATTCAAAAATAGAAAATTACTTATTAAAGTAACTTATTTGTGTCAACAGGGTGACTTAAGTGTTAAAAGAAGAAGAAACAGTGTAACTTCAGAAAATACTATTATGACAGTGTTAACTGATTTTTGGAAATTAGTTAGTTAACTACCTATAGTGTATTGTAATCTATTAACTTTGTTAAGATATAACTGAATAATTAAGCTAGTAGATACTTGTATACTCTACTATATATACTAGTTAACACACCATGTAATGCAAAGTTGAAAGATTTAATCAATGAGAAATCTCTCTACTCTCTTTTTCTTCTCTTTTGTGTCACTTCTTCTTTCTCGTCTATTTCTACATAGTTTATTCCCAGAAGAACTCTAATTTTATTCATGGTATCAGAGTTACAAGATTCTAAAATCATCATTTTTATTATTCTTTAAAATTAAGAATTCAGTTTTTGTGATTATGACTCTGAGAAATAATTTTAAAATCCTCAAAAAATCAATATACAATAATGGTAATGTCTTCTAACAATGTTGAGGAATCATCAAATGCAATAATAGCTGCGACTGGAGCTCAAAATATTATGGGGGATTGATTATAGTTACCCTTTATTTCATTATCCATCTGAAGTAATTAGTTTGCGATCATCTCATTTCAATTATCTGCCATTGAGAATTACTCTATGAGATTGTCTTTATTAGAAAGAAACATGTTAGGATTGGTAGATATTTTTATGTTCTAAGAATAAATTTTCTACTGAGATAGGTAATTATTGGGACAGAGTGAACATTATATTTCTTTCTTGGATCATGAGTACAGTAGCTAAGAGTTTACTTGGTGGAATCATGTATGCTACTATTGTACAAGCTTTGTGGAGTGATCTTTATGAGAGGTTAAACAAGATTGATGGTTCAAGAACCTTCAATGTTCACAAGGAAATAACTACTATCACATAAGGAACAACTTTTATGCCTCTTTATTATTCAAGATTAAAGGATCTTTGAGAAGAGTTTGAAGCTTAGTACCCATAATTGGTAGCAACTATAAAACTTCAAAAGACTACGTGGCTCATCTTCAAAAACTAAAGTTGCTTTAGTTTCTAACAGGGTTGAATACATCATATGGTTAGGCTAGGAGTCAGATATTACTTATAAATCTACTACCATCTATCAACCAAGAATTTGCTATGGTAATCAGTGTATTTGTAGGTGTGACTGCTAAAATTCTTGGTTCTAATCCAGCATCTACAGGGTATGAGTCTTCTATATTTATTAGAGAAAATGAGCCTACTGTGTTCTCCAAAGGAAACGGCCAGCTATATTCATTAGAAATGGAGGCTAACAAAATAAAAACTTTGACAAAAATTACAATCTATGTTGTGTAGTGTGTAAAATAAGGGGCCACAACAGAGACAAGTATTGGAAAGTGGTTGGTTATCCACCCAATTTCAAGTTTAAGAGAAAAGGTTAAAAATACTGCAAGTTCAAATGCAGTGTGTAATGCTTCTGTAGAGAATGAAATTCAAGGATATGTTTAAAGAACTATCAACCACTCACCTATTCTTCAAGGTTCCATCACAGGCAAGACTATTGGTCTCAACTCTGTGATTAGATAATCTATGCCTCAAACAAGTCCATGCCTCTTTAGTAATGAACAATATTCAAAAATTATGCAACTTCTTAACAAGGAATACAAGACTAAGTACTCAACTCATATTGCAGGTAAAGTGGTAGAGTCAATAGCCTCCACAGTAGGCATAAACGGATTATAGACACTGGAGCAACTAATCACATGGTATTTGATCTCAGTTTTTAGAATAAAGCTTTAGTAACAAAAGTTGATGCTCCAAATAAAGTACCAAATGATGAAATCTCTTTTGTCACTCATGTTGGTTTAAGTAACATTTTTGGAAATGACACAATTACAAATGTTTTTCATTTACCTCAATTTTGGTCCAACTTGCTGTCATATTAAAACTAACAAAATTATTACACTGGCTTGCTACTTTTATTTTAGTTTATGTGTGTTTCAGGATTTCTTCAATAGAAAGGTGAAGGAGATTGATAGAAAAGTATGTGGACTCTATCTCTTTGTCAATTCTACTGTTAATTAACTCTCTAAATATGTTGTGGTGATTACTCAACGACATGCATTTACTGATTGTGTTACTAATTCTTTTTGTTATTATGTTATAGATACTGTCAAGTTAGACATATGTTTATGGCATAAAAGCCTAGAACATGTTTCTACTATTGTAATCAAACAAGTACTATAAATAGTAAGGTCATAGTGCATAAGATTGATGTGTGAGCATATGCTAATACATTTGAGGCTTTTAACTCTAAATAATTATAAGGACTTGAGCAACTTTAGTTAATTTGATTAGTTTATCTTTGATTTTGCAGTTTAAGCTGATATGATAGAGAACCAACAATAATGGAAGCAAAAAAGGTTGAAATTTGAAGAAATCTGAAGACAAGTTGGCTGACGACATTTGTGATAAGTCGTCAGCCTTGTGATAAGCTATCAAGTTGGTCGTCATCAGTAGACAGAGAATTGGCCTAAAGTGGAAGTTGTGACGACATTTTCTGATAATCCATTAAGGGTCTGATAAGTCGCTAGGAGTGCTGTCAGCCTCAAATAGGAGATGAGTTTAAACTGGAAGAGTTAATGATATTTTGTGATAGGCCGTCAGGATGGTGATAAGGCATCAAGGATACCGCCAGACATAGACAGGACATAAGAATTGGAGAGGAAATGTGACAATGTTCTTGATAAGCCGTTAAAATATTGATAAGCAGTCGTCGTAGTCGTCAGACTTAGACAACAAGAACCAAAAGTGAAGAGGAGCGGACGACATCCGTGATAAGTCATCAGACTCCTGATAAGCTATCACGGATGTCGTCGTCTATTTTGAGAAAAATCTGTAACCTTGATTTTGTTTCCATAATTAGGGTAAACTATTTAAAGCTTTGTTTTAGGGTTTTCTAGAGATTATTCCAGACATTATTCGACACCTTTTGTTTTGACAACATACTTCGATAATTTCTCTCTCTACTTCTAGACTTTAACAACATAACTATTTTGAGAGATTATTATCAGTATTTTTGGGATTTTTCTTTGTGATCTAATCTATGATTCACTGGTTATTATTCATCTCTATAAGTTTATCTTTCAAATCATGAATTCGATTATGTATTTCGTTCATTGCATCATGAGTGGTTAAAATCCCTTAACCTGAACTATAGGATCTAGGGTTAGGTCTTGATGAGGTGCTAAGTGTTCAAGATTTAATGGTGGTAGGATCTCTTGATAATTCTAAAGTTTTAATTAATGTTTGTTGGTTGAAAATAGTAGACACACCTGCTTTGATTTGCTTGAGAAAGAAATCAAATATAGTAGGAAGTGAATTGTCAACAGGGACTTGAAAATACTTCATTTAATAATCAATGCTGTAACAAGGTTGGCTAACCTGAGGTAAAATCTGGGCAGCGAATAAAAATTCCCTAAGACCGAGAGGATTAGGGAATTAAACACTTAAGTAGGTTGAGAGACATTTAAGCATGACATTGATAAAGATACCTTGTCATCCAACCCACTGTGAGAATCTTGAATCACTTTTAGCATCTGTCATATACCGCAATACCTAGTGAACATAATTCTGGTTATTTCATAAACTCTTGATTGCAAACATCGAAATTAAAGTGACAAACAATTATTTGTTAAACATAAACCCCCCATTTTAGGAAACATTAGACTATCAGTGAATTATATCGCAAACGACTTGAGTTCATACCATATTCCCTGTAGGATTCGACCCCAACCTAGTTGGGTTTTATAGTGACAACGATCACTTACACCCATTTAAGAGTGTAATTTAAGCATTATCAAAAATGGTGCGGTTGCCAGGGATCATGATTGTAAACTGAAGTTTGTGTGCGCTAATTGACTGTTAGTTAAGTTCCCTAGATTTACATTTATTTGTTATTTTTGTTTATTTGCAAAATTTTGTAGTGTATTCCAAGCACTAGAAGTTTCGGAGTAACATTATTACCACTAAATCCAAAATCGCAACGAATAGGAAGAATTATAGAACAGCAAGAGGCTGACAGACTGGCAGCCTTAGCAAGATCTTAGGTAAATGTGCAAAATATCGGGCAACATGCACAACATCCAAACCTTGAGGATGAAGATTTAGGGGATGAGGAGTTATTGAACCCTTGTAACCCAAGGCGTACAGAGCAGATAGTTGCACAAGTGCCACGTAATATTAATCGAAATCGTCTGTTCTAAAAAAGACAAGAGTACCAGCCGGTCCAGTATGATCTGAATGATGATGATGATGGAATGGATGGGGCAGGTGCAACGGGTACAGTTATTCCTCCACCGTTGGCACCTAGAGCCAAGTTCAACATTATGAGTACTATGATCCAACTCATTAATCTGAAGGGGTTGTTTGGAGACCTTCCTGGGGATGACCCTAACCTGCATCTAGTGAATTTTATCACTATTTGTAAATCTTTTGATAACCCAGGAGTAGGCCAGAACGCTATCCGGTTGAGTTTGTTCCCGTTGTCTCTGTCTGGGGAGGAAACATTATGGCTAAATGAGCTTACACCTAATTCCATCACCCACTGGAGGGAATTGAAAGAAGCATTCCTAGAATGGTTTTGTCCACCCTCCAGGAGGGTACAGTTGAGAGACGAGATCAACAACTTTAGACAGCTCCCTACTCAAGCTTTGTATGAGACATGAGAGAGATTCAAGAAGAAGCTGACACAGTGTCCTAACCATAATATGATGGACCTACACTTAATCGAGACTTTGTACAGAGCCCTAAACTTTGTAACAAAGTCGATTGTAGATAATGCTGCTGGTGGTTCATTTGTTGACCTGTATTTCATGATGCCTCAGATATGCTGAATAGGATGACCAAACAGAGTTGGGCTGGGCGTACTAGGGAGTCTGTGGTATCAAGCCCCACTATTTCTGTTCGTATGTCTTCTGAATAATGTAGGAGATATAAGGAGAGAGATCAAGACATGGCCCATCTAAAGACTCAGATGGACTTGCTCACCAAGAACTTATTATCGGGGAAGACTGAGAAAGTGAAGGCTATACGATCTCAAGACCGAGCTGATGAGGAGCTTGAAGAAGAGGCAAATTATATTAATAATCAGGGGGGTTTCTGAGGCAATAGCCAAGGGAATCAAGATTGGAACATTTATTACAAGCCTGGTTACAAAAACAGGGAGCAGGAGAAGCAATAATGACAGGAGTGGTTTATATGTTCCTCCTGGAAATTAGGATGCTACTGCAACTAGCTCTGGAAAGATATCCATGGAGGACATGATAGAGAAGTTGTTGAAGGGATTTGAAGCCACCAAGTCTGGTGTTACAACCATGAAGACCGATCTGACATCCATCAGTCAATTTGTGCACTCACACTCCAGTGCCATCAAATAGTTGGAGTAGTAGATGAGCCAAATTTTTGTTGCATTTAACCAGAGAAAGAGCAGAATATTACCAAGCGATATGGTTCAGAATTCGCAAAATGATAGCTCATGCATGGCTATTACCACTAGGAGTGGTAAGATGTTACCTGGCCCTTCTATGGGAAAATTTATAGATGGTGAGGTAGTTGTTGATTAATCTGAATAAGGAAATTTAGTGGAGTCTGAGAAGCTGGATAGTTTTGTTAATGCTTCAGAGAAGGAAAGAGAGAATAGAGAGGAAGTAGTGTTGAAAACTATCCCAGACCACCACCTCTCTTTCTTCAACGATTGAAGAAGAAGGTTGATAATGCAAAATATAGCAAATTCTTGGCAATGATCAAGCAATTGACAATAAATGTTCCTTTGGTTGAGGCACTTGAGTAATTGCCAGGATACACGAAATTCATAAAGGACCTTTTGACTAAGAAAAGAGCTGTGAGCTATGAATTGGAGGAAAATCACCACCATTGTAGCGCTATTTATACAAGGACCTTGGTGCAGAAGAAGCCAGACCCGGGTGCATTCATTATTCCCTGTACAATTAGGACTATAGAATTTTCCAAGGCATTATGTTATCTGGGAGTAAGCATTAATTTGATGCCACTGACTATTTATAGAAAGTTGGGTCTGGGAAATCCCCCACCACCAACATGCGACTCGTGATGATGGATAGGTCAGTAAAGCGACCTGTTGTCATTCTGTATGATGTGTTGGTGAAGGTGTCCAACTTTATATTCCCTGCAGACTTTGTCATTCTGGATTGCAAGGTGGATTTTGAGGTGCCCATAATTTTGGGTAAACCTTTCCTCACAATCGGAAGTGTGTTGATTAATTTGAGAGTGAATGAGCTCTTGTTCAGGATAAATGATGAAGTGGTCCAGTTTGACGTGGGTAAGTCAATGAAGCAACATGAATAAATGAGTGTGTTCTCAGTAGTTGATGTGTATTATGAGGATGAAAAGGAAGTGTCCATAGCCGAGCAACTTGTTATCGAACCTTTGTCCGCAATTATAATGAATTATGATAGTGAAGGCATCAGAGATTATGAAGAGACCATTTGTGCTTTGACAGGAATGGGTTCATATCCTTATGCTCCTAAGAAAACTAGACCTTGACCTTGTTAATCGACCAACACCACCATCCAAGCCATTTATTGAGAAGCCTCCGGTGTTGGAATTGAAAGAACTGCCTGGATACTTACGGTACGTGCTTCTGGGTAATGGGAACACTTTACCTGTTATTATTGCGGCTGATTTGGATGAGAAATAGGTAAACACACTTATTTCAGTACTTTAGAGGCACAATAGAGTTTTAGGATGGACCATCATAGATATTATTGGCATTCCCCCAGGCATCTGCACGCACAAAATTCAACTTGAGGAAGATTGTGTTCCAACCATAGAGCATCAACGCCGTCTTAACCCACCAATACAAGAGGTGGTTAAGAAGGAGATTATTAAGTGGTTGGATGCAGGAGTGGTTTACCCTATTTCTGACAGCAAGTGGGTGAGCCCAGTTCAATGCGTGCCCAAAAAAAGAGGCATGATGGTGGTTGCTAATGAAAGGAATGAGTTGATTCCACTCAGGCCTGTAACTGGGTGGAGAGTTTGTATGGACTACCACAAGCTGAATTCTTGGACTTTGAAAAATGACTTCCCAATGCCCTTTATGGACCAAATGCTTGATCGATTGGCTGGAAGAGGGGTGGTATTGCTTCTTGGATGGTTATTCTGGATACAACCAAATTTGCATTGCTCTTGAAGATCAGGAGAAGACGACATTCATATGCACATATGGCACCTTTGCATTTAAGAGGATGCCATTTGGGCTATCCAATGTGCCTGCCACTTTTCAACAGTGTATGATGTCCATCTTTTCAGACATGGTGGAGGACACCATAGAGGTATTCATGGATAATTTATCTATAGTGGGTGATTCATTCGAGATGTGTTTGGAAAATCTGAATCTAGCCTTACAGAGATGTGTTGAATTTAATTTGGTGCTTAACTGGGAAAAATGTCATTTCATGGTAAAGGAGGGCATCGTTCTCAGCCATAAAATTTCTAAAAAAGGGATAGAAGTTGATCGAGCAAACGTGAAAGTTATTGAGAAACTACCACCTCCTATTTCAGTGAAGGGAGTGCATAGTTTTCTTGGACATGCTAGATTTTATCAAAGATTTATAAAAGACTTCTCAAAAGTTGCAAATCTAATTTACAAACTTTTGGAGAAAAAAGTGAAGTGTTCCTTCGATGATGAGTGCTTGAAGGCATTTGAATGCCTTAAAAAGAAGCTGGTTGAGGCCCCTATTGTTGTTGCACCTGACTGTTCAAGAACATTTGAGATCATGTGTGATGCCAGTGGTATTGCCCTTGGAGCTGTATTAGGATAAAAGAGGAGCGCAAAGAATTACACCGTCACTGAACAGGAACTTCTATCCGTAGTGTATACTTTTGAGAAGTTCAGAGCTTATCTTCTTGGGACCAAAGTGGTGGTCAACACCAACCATGCTGACTTAAAGTATCTGATGGCTAAGTAGGATGAAAAACCAAGGTTGATTACATGGGTATTGCTGCTACAAGAATTTGACTTTAAGGCCAAAGATAGGAAAGGTTGTGAAAATCAGGTTGTAGATTATCTGTCTAGAATGGAAGGTGAACAGGAAATTAGTGATGAAACAAAGATCAATGATGCATTCCATGATGAGGAGATCTTGGCTACCGCTGTGGAAAAATTTCTTTGGTATGCGGATTATGCAAATTATGTTGTGAGTGAGGTCATTCGAAAAAACCTTTCTTTCCATCAAAGGAAGAAAATCTTGCATGATATGAATCATTACTTCTGGGATGAACTGTATCTTTTTCGGCGATGTACGGACAATATTATAAGGAGATGCGTACCAGAAATTGATGTATTATGCATAATGAAAGCATGTCCTGCTTCCCCAGTTGGGGGTTACCATGCCGGCGACCGAACGGCTAGAAAGGTGTTGTAGAGTGGATATTACTGGCCAACATTGTTCAAGGATGCCCATGAGTTTGTGCTGAAATGTGACCCATGTCAGAGGCAGTGGTCAATCTTTAAAAGACATGAGATGCCCTTGACTAAGATGCTTGAACTGGAATTGTTTGATGTTTGGGGCATTGATTTCATGGGTCCTTTTGTAAGCTCGTACGGGATGAAGTATATCTTAGTTGCTGTTGACTACGTATCAAAATGGGTCAAAACTATAGCATTGTATGATAATGAAGGGAAGAGGGTTGTTTCTTTTCTAAAGAAGAACATCTTCTCTCGCTTTGGAGTACCACGTACTATTATAAGCGATAGAGGATCTCATTTTTGCAACAAACTATTTTGAGAAGCTTTAGCAAAATATGGGGTGAAATAACACCAAGTTTCTACTCCATACCACCCATAAACTAGTGGGTAAGTGAAGGTGTCAAATCGAGAGATTAAAGCCATCCTAGCCAAAACGGTGAATGCTAGCTAGAAAGATTGGTCTCGAAAGCTCAATGATGCCCTGTGGGCATATCAGAATGCATTCAAGACACCCATTGGCATATCACCATTTCAGATGATCTATGGAAAAGCTTGCCACCTACCAATAGAACTGGAGCACAAAGCCTTATGAGCACTCAAAAGGCTGAATTTGAATTGGAAGGAGGCAACAGAGCTAATACTAGGGAAACTAAATGAGATGGATGAATTCTGTCTTAGGGCATATGAACGAGCAGATCTGTATAAAGAAAAGATGAAAAAATACCAAGATTGGAGGATAGAGAAATAAGATTTTCAAAAGGGTGACATGGTGCTTCTGTTCAATTTCAAACTCAAATTGTTCCCAGGTAAGCTGAAATCTAAGTGGTCGGGACCTTTTAAAGTTAGCCAAGTCTACTCATTTGGAGTAGTGGAACTTGAAAATGATGAAGGCAGTACCTTCAAGGTAAATGGGCAACGTTTCAAGATTTATATTGGTCCGATAGAATTAATGAAAAGTGTAACCATTATTAGTCTCGATGAAGTCTAAAGTAATCGAGATACCTAAGTCATATCACGATGTTAAATCAGGCTCTACATGGGAGGAAACCCACAAACCCCAGGATTGATCCATTCTAGGTATACTCTAACCCTTAGTTTAGCTTTATTTTCAATTTTAAGTTGAGGATGTAGGGTAGGATATTGTTGTAACAATTTTCGATAGATAATTAGGAGTAATATAGGTAATTGGGGCAGTTATCTTATTTTGTGAGTTTTGAGCACCTCTCTATTGATTTGAGTTTATAACTATGTGAATTGCATTCATCTTTGACTGCGGTGCATCTTTTTGTGGCGTTAGTCTGGAAACTTGATGATTTTTGCTAAACAAATTGCATGAATTGGATAAGTAGTGATATGTGATGTACTTTCATGCCATGTATGTGTGAGGTCTTACTCAGCTCCTGCTGTGTGACAAATCTAGAACTTGCACTGTTAGTCCTGCCTAGGTTGTATGATACGGGTTAGGAAAGGATCATAGGCCATGTTTGATTGTAACCCACTTTCAGCCTAAATGACCTTCCCAATGTGAATAATATCCCTTGATCCCTGATTTGAGTCTATATGCCTGTTTCTTTCTGTGAAACCTCTCACCTTCCCGTTTACCTCATAATGAACCTATTTTGGCCTTGGTCCTCCTTAGACACTGTGCACTTTGACTTAGGCAAACAGTCTAAGTTGAGGGTGGCTATTATAAGGGTGCGTGATGCAAAATGAGCATGAAGAGAGGTAGAATAAGAGAAAAAAAATAAAAAGCTGGGTGTGGTGAAAAAGGAATAAGAAAAGAGAAAGCTGTGTTAAATGTGATAAAAAGATAATTGGATGATTGAAAAGACTGCATCCATCTTGAGCATGTGTGATCAATAAAAGAGAGGAAGAAAACAAGGTTGATAAGTGAAACCCTAAGAGTTTAGTGTAGTGTCAATGAGGCATAGTCACTCTAAAATATCCATGAACATCATACCAGCCCTGACCTACTTTACAAGCTTAATAAAAGTCCTATAGTGATCCTAACTGGCCTATCTAAAGACTTGGTACTGACTACAAGGGAAAGCCTGTGGCATTTGACATGCAGTGTTTGGAACTTTATTCTGAGAGTGAGTCTTGTGATTGTCCCTATGTTTATGCATGTGAATTCTGATATGAGTGAAAAATGGATTTCTTTGTTGTGAGGGCACACTGCGTATGTTGCTAGTCGCTGAGTTGTTCAGATAGTGTGATCTTGGTATGGCATGGTTGTTATTGCTGATTTTTTTTCGTATCTTGATGCTTGTGAGTTTCATGGTTGTTCTTCAAAACATCAACAGTGATTTTTAAATTGACGGACCTTGGAGACGGTGAAATTATTCTGAACTAATATGAGTAGTTAGATGCCTAATAGTACTATGTATTCTCTTAGTTATGTTTTGGTTGCATGAGGACAAACAATTGTTTTAAGTTGAGGGTGTTGATGTGTGACCATTTGCTAACACATTTGAGGATTTTAACGCTAAATAATTGCAAGGTCTTGAGCAACTTTAGTAATTTTTTATTAGTTTATATTTAATTTTGTAGTTTAATCTGATATGATAGAGAACCAACAATAATGGAAGCAAAAAGGTTGAAATTTGAAAAAATCTTAAGACAAGTGTGGATAATGACATCTGTGATAAGTCGTCAGCCCTGTGATAAACTATCAGGTTGGTCGTCATCAGTAGACAGAGAATTGGCCTAAAGTGGAAGTTGTGATGACATTTTGTGATAAGCTATCAAGGGTCTAATAAGTCATCAGGAATGCCATCAGCCTTAAACAGGAGATGAGTTACAGCTGGAAGAGTTGATGATATTTTATGATAGGCCATCAGGATAGTGATAAGGCATCAAGGATACCGTCAGACGTAGAAAGGACAGGAGAATTGGAGTAGGAATGTGACGATGTTCTTGATAAGATGTCAAAATCTTAATAAGTCATCGTCGTCGTCAGTCTTAGACAGTAAGAGCCAAAAGTGAAGAGGAGCTGATGACATCCATGATAAGTCATCAGACTCCTGATAAGCTATCATGGATGTTGTCATCTATTCCGAGGAAAAGCTGTAACCTTGATATTGTTTTCATAATTAGGGTAAACTATTTAAAGCTTTGTTTTAGGGTTTTCTAGAGATTATTCCAGACATTATTCGACACCTTGAGTTTTGACAACATACTCTGATATTTTCTCTCTCTACTCCTAGACTTCAACAACACAACTATTTCGAGAGATTATTATCATTATTTTTGGGATTTTACTTTATGATCTAATCTATGATTCACTGGTTATTATTCATCTCTGTAAGTTTATCTTTCAAATCATGAATACAATTATGTGTTTTGTTCATTCCATCAAGAGTGGCTAAAATCCCTTAACCTGAACTATGGGATCTAAGGTTAGGTTTCGATGAGGTACTAAGTATTCAAGATTCAATAGGTGGTAGGATCTCTTGATAATTCTAAAGTTTTAATTAACGTTTGTTGGTTGCAAATAGTAGACACACCTGCTTTGATTTGCTTGAGAAAGAAATCAAATATTATAACATCCCAATTTTTCGAACCGAAATGCTGTACGATGCTTATGACCCCGAAGGACCACAAGCTAACCCATGACTGATATCTATACTTATATACTGCATAATATAATATAAAAATATGGAAACATATACTGAATGGCCATAAGGTTTAACTGAATAAACATCTGATAAGAACAATATCTGAAAATGGTATAATAATTGTTTTGCGAAGAAATTTTTGACTTTTTGAGAGTCGCCACTTAATTTTGAAAAGGAATTAAGAAACCTTTGTAATGTACTTAGACGATTCAAAATAGAAAAATCATTCAAGTGTTGAAGATTCTGAGTAAGAGGTTCTTATTAATGTTTTAGGAAGGTGTTAGGCACTTAAAATGTCCGCTAACTTGTGGTTATCCGGACTATTTGAAAGTCGTCTTTGATTAACTTCAAAAAGATTAATTTTGTCAAAAAGTGATTGATTTTTTGGCAAAAGGAGTGATTTTGGAAATATTTTGGTGTTTATGCAAAACTAGTTTTTTAGAGACTTAACTGAGGATTTAACTAGGCTCGCAAAGCACATAAGGAAAAACAAATATAAGGAACAAGGGGAAGGGGACGAAGTAAGGGATTTAGGCCATTGGCCCAAACCAACAAAACCTGTCCTAGTCTAGTTGGGCATTCGACCAATTTCACCTGTCCTAATCTAGATTTCGAACCTTTGGCTTGAATCTTGCTCCACCTGTATTAGTTTTACAAGTTTGGCTTCGAGGCCCAAATGAATGAATAAAGAAATAAATGGATAAGTAAATAAAAGACGACAATAAATATGTATATAAAATTGACAAGAAAGGAAAGTGGGATTCTTGAGTCTCTTCGTCACTTCGAATACGGGATTTCAACCTATTTTTGCTTCTTTTGACTCCTTGCGTCCGTATGGCATATAATCAATTTGGACTTGCTTTCAGGATTTGACTCAAAAGGTAGGCTCCATTGGACCATGATGGACATGAGAAGGGAAGAGAGTGTATGTGGGACTCGAGTGTACCCATATGCCAAAAGGAAAAATAAAGAAATTAAAGTATGCTCAAATGTGTATAAAGACTAGGATAAATTGAAGGGACTATCACTAATCGTAAAAGCAAGCAACACTGAAAACTTAAATTAAACATTGGTATTAATAAAATTCATAAAAGGATCAACATTTGACGTTTGAACAAAATACAGGAAAAAGGCTATCATTCATGCTAGACCTGATGCGAAAAAATAAGTATAGAGAATCTACAAAAATATGAGAAAATTACCCCCTTATCTTTTAAACAAATATCAATGATCAAAAAAATACCAATAAATCAAGATAGGGAAGTTTGGAGAAACATTCCATCAATAAATATCTATATCAAGACATTCAGATAGTAGTTCAAACAAGGATAGAAGAAAATAACAGATTCAGTGATAAAGAAAGATTTTTTCCGGACAAACAACAAATAAATAAAAGGAAAGTATGAAGGGTTGCAAAACACTCTGTCAATTTCGGAATTAGCATGCACTTGTTTGAAGCTTGCTATCATTTTTCACTAAGGAAAAAATCTTATAGAACCTTAGAATCAAGCTATTCAAGTAGACAATGCACCCATGCCAAACAAAATTGATTCTAAATCACCCTAAGTTTTTCTCTACGTTAACATTCCTAAAGATCCATAATATTATAGTATTTTAACTACTTCTTCCAAAGAAAGCTCATGGACATAAAAATTGCAATGTAACCCATTATTCATATCAAAACAAGGAAAATAAGACTTGATACAAAGAATAAAAACACAAGCTTTTAATCAAATAAAAGAGATTCAAGTAGGGATTCGTAGAATGGTAACAAGATTAAGTCAAGTAGCAAATGAAAGGAGATCACCAAAGCCTAAAAGAAAACAAACAGCTGAGATATAACAAAGAACATTCAGCAACAAGATTACGATTATCCGAAAAGCACCAACATGTTCATCACAGAATCCTACGGCTCATCAAAGCCCCTAACAACAAGTAACTCCCAATAGATAACAATATTTGCCGAAGGATACAGTAGCAAACCCTAGAAAAAAAAAGTTACGACGACGACTTTAGCAACTACGAAGGAAAAAGAGACGAGGCAGGAAATGATGATTAAATCAGGAGGAAAACAAAGTGTGTTTACCTATTTAAAAGCAGAAAACGGGACGATGACCTAAGGTCAAGATGTGCAGCCACCAGAAAATGACGTCTTCATCACCTCACACCCATAATCAATCAACGAACCCTCGAGGATTCTGATTAAACAGTCAGCTTTCAAAGAAGCAGAAACGAGATAACCTTTCTAAAGAAGATGATGCTCTAAAAAGGTTTTCTTCTCCTTTATTTCTTTCCAGAATTTTTCAACCAAAATTCCCCCTAGAAAATCTTTTTATTTTGAACCAAAATCGACCAAAACCCAATTTTTGATCCCAAGAGCCTCAGAAAGTTTCCCGAACAAGACTTTCGAATCCCCCAAATAGAAAAGAAAAAATCCCAATTTTCCAAACCCTCCTTTTCAACCTCTGCGCCAAAATACCCCGGTACAATGACCCCAGGGGTTTTATATAGAAGACTAATTAGGGGTATTTTTGGTATTTGAAAAAAAAAAGAAGAAATCTTAAAATTCCCACTTGAAACCTTCAACAACTTGGATTTTAATCTCCCATTGGTACCAATTTTTTCTTTGAAATAGTGGACCAATGAGATTTAGGCAAAATGAATTCCCTCGAGAACCAATAGAAATCTACCAAATATGTACGAAATTGTATCATTGTTACTGAGATTTGAGGAATTGATCCATTGAGGGAGACACCTAGACTCATTCTAGAAGAATCTCGGAGCTTTTCGTACAAATTCGTGTGAGACACAAGGTAAAGAATCGGGTCGGATTGATTTCATAGTTTTTGGGTTGTTGTCGAGATCGCTAACAGTTGTTGCTGTTTTATTCGCGATTTGGAAATATTTTGTCGCAATTTTTTCTGTCGTGTTGTTTGAGGGAGAATTGTTGTTGCTGATTAGAGGATAAAGGGGATTTATTGATGTTGGGCAGGGTCATTTTATTATCTTGGGCCTGGTTGAGCAATTGGGTTGATATGGGTTAGCAACATTTAAAAGAAAAAGAAATGGACTGCTGAAGTTGGGTTAAAAATTGGATGGATTATATAATTTGAGAATTTGGCCAATTCATTTAAGTTTTGGCCAAGTTGAAAATTAATTGCCAATTGCATCGCGATTGTGGCCAATTTGATTTCAACTATGGCCAACTCTAATAGATTGGCTAAATTAAGTCAAAATTCAAAATGAATTTAATATCTCCTTTAACCCCGAGCTTCTTGATACGATAAAATCAAGCATATATTTATTCAAATAAATTATTTTTGAGAATAAATTATATTTAAATCAAGATTTTGATCATTACATTTATATTCAAAGATTATCATTAATTAAAATTCGATATTGATGAGAATGTTCATTTAAAAGACATCATTTATACAATCTCGTATATGTAAATACGGAAATATATAATTATCACTTAAATAACAAATTTAGCCCAAATACATATTTAAAAATGCATTTATTTGGAAAAAATAATTGTTGTGATTTTATTTAAAAATCAAAGAAACTCAAGATTTAACATAGTTGTGGAGGGAAAAAATTAGGTGTCAACAACTTCCCCCTCCCTTTGGATAGGGTGAATGCAGGTAACCCTGGGCAAAAGGAGGTTGATGCTCTTAATTTTTGTCCGACCATAAATTTGAATCTGAAAAAGGTTATTTTTCACACGAGTTTCATAGAGTTATGGCCGAACCTCGGTATCAAGTTTCCTACATATCTCAGGTTACATGAGAATTTAGTTCACTTGTAGGTCATAAAACTTATTTTTAAGCACGATTTTCAAGAGGATTCACCATCTATCTTGGTTTTGAAGTTTTTGATGAAACCGAAAAGCCGGAGAATAGAGAGATTTGGTGGCAGGTTGGAATGAAGTTGATTTTTCAACCTAGAGCCCAGCCTACATATCCCTGAAACTCAGGAAATCAGACTGGAATGAGTGAGTGACAAGTCAATGAGTTAAGGGAAAATAAGCTTGTAACCTGTTAAACATGAATATGGGATCGTTCACATCCATAGGCAAGAACTTATCTAGACATAATTTCGAAAACTCTAGGTGTCCCATCACTCAAATTTGAAAGAAAGGGAAGACTACTCTCAATTGAGTTTAGAAATATCTCAAAGGTAAAGTTGAAACAAGAATATTCCAGAATACCTACATGCCTTCTAATAGGTGTGTGGTTAGATGGTGGTGGTGATCATCGTTTAGCTCGCATTCAGAGAGTTTGACGTCCCTCTCTAGACTATATCCCATTTTGCTGCTAAGAAAGAGTTCCACGTTATGCTGCGTCCTATCTAAAGTTTTCCACACCTGTGGCTTTGATTTGATATTTTCATCCTCTCGGATGCTCTCGAAAATGCTTCAAGAAAAAAGTGTTAGTGCTAAACATAATTCACAAAAGAGGTATGTAGTCTTTTACCATATCTCCACGTGAGTTGTGGCCTAAAAAGCGGATTTATATCTTCATGTACCTATTTGGAATGAAATAAATGGATATAAAAAACACAATAAACCTCTTGGTTATTGTATAATTATGACATTTGTCGGTTGAATATGTCTTCAAAGTGGGGTGGTCGACCCTTTTGGACACCGACAATACTTTATGCAGAATGGTCCCTATAACCATATAATCTTGTACTGGTGTGGCAACCCTTTTGGTTACCTATATCACTTATTGTATGTGGAATGATAACCTCTCCGGTTATAGCCGATGATCGATTTATAAATTTTCCTTAAATTGTCAATCTTTGGATAATCTTGCACATTATTTGATGTTAGATACGAGGCGACTTACAGATATCCTATGAATTGCTAGATTTTAGGTAATCCTGCACATTATCCATCCTTGGATAAGAGATGGCTTACAGATATTCTCTAATCGCTAGCTTTTAGGTATTCCTGCACATCATCCGACCTTGGATACAATATGACTTATAGATATCACTCAAATTACTAGTCCTTGGGTAATCCTGCACATAATCGATCATGGCTATGATGCGGCTTATAGAGAACCCTTGGATGAATCAATTTGATAATCTCGCATATTTTTTGGTAAGGATTTAGTTTCGACTTATGGATAAACTTCAAACTATTAATTTTTGGGCAATCTTGCACTCTCTCTGGTTAGGATGTTGTTGTGGCTTATGGATGACCTATAGGCTATCAACTCATAGGTGATCTTGCACACTATTCTATTTCAAATAATATGACTTATAGATGACCCTCAAATTATCAATTTTTAAGAAATTCATATATCATCCATCTTTAGATACCGACTTAAAGGCGTCCCTTCAAATCATGTGCTCTTGATGCATTCAGATGCTGATTTATAAAAAAATGAGATATCCTTGATGCCAGCATTTGTGTCTAGTGTGTCAACAGATATTAAATAATTATAATATCCTCGACGCCAGCGTTTATGTCTTGTGGGTCAACAGATATAAAATACTGATGATATCCTCGACGCCAGAATTTATGTCTTGCGTGTCAACAGATATTGAATGGTGATGATATCCTTAACACCAGTGTTTATTTCTTGCATGTCAACAGATATAAAATGTGATAATATCCTCGACGCCAACGTTTATGTCTTACATATCAACAAATATAAAATGCTGATGATATCCTTGATGCCAACGTTTATGTCTTCCGCATCAACAGATATAAAATGACCCTCTCGGTAAATGATATGAATGGCCCTCTTGGCAATGGTATGAAATGGACTCTCGGCAATGCTATGAAGTGACCCTCTTGGCAATGATATGAAATGGCCCTCTTGGCAATGATATGAAGTGGAACTCTTGGCAATGATGTGAAATGACCCTCTCGGCAATGATATGAATTGTCCCTCTCGGCCATGATATGAATGGCCTCTTCGCAATTTGAAAATATTTTCACCTGAGCTTGTTTGTCTGCGTCTTACTTTCTTCATGTACCTGTACTCAAGGTAGACGATTAGTAGACACAAAGTCTCTTTTGCTAGCAACTATTTTTTAGAAAAACTCTAAATACAATATTTGTAAAGAAGACAAGACACATTTGTTAATCCTCCATGATCTCAAAAAGTGAGATAGACAATTCAACAGGTCCTCAATAAATGGATATTAAACCCATTTTTAGGGCTACCCAAAAATACCGTTCTTGAGCATTAGTGCTCTGGTGTGTCTCCCAATTTGCTCGAGAATTTTTGAAAGAGACTATTATTTTTGTGTATTGGTCCCTGCATCCATAGAAAAATGATTAGTTTGAGTGAAACTACTCTGTGTTGACCTTCTTCGATTCTCTATTTGCTCCACACCATCTTTTGGGTACTCTACTATGTTGGTACCTCCACCCTGGCTCTCTGCTCCTATAGACGCCTAGGCAATCACTAAGTAAAAGATTTTGTAAAGATTTTCAAAAGTAGTCTTATTTTTACCAAATAGTTTCCAAAGTTTCTATAAAAGCTTTTGAAAATCTCTGTCAGTCATGTCACGTACTAGCTCAACGAACGTATTCCTCTTAGTTTTGGCTATATCCGATGGAGGAGGTCCAGAACTCATCATCAGTATTGGAGGGTTCTACAAATGGTTTCGTCAGAGCCAAAGATTTAGTTTACCTAGATTTATCATAGGTGGTGATTCTCAAATCTCGACTTCGACCTCTAGTGCCAGGGAATTTTGAAATATATTCCAGTATTTGGTGGAAATTTTGAGGCCTCCCTAAAAATTTTTGCCCCAGTTTAAATTTGTTTGATATGATGCCAAATCGAGAGGATCCGAAGTCTTTATTGGTCTTCGTTCTCTTTGTTGGATTACGATCTTCCTTTTATGAATTTTCGAGATTTCTTCTCAAAAATTCTGCCCTAATTTCCATTTCCTGGGGTTATATGACAGAGCCGTTGGGGCGCCTACGTATCCCGTTGAAGTAGGAATTAGGTCAAACGTAGTTCAAGACTATGCTAAGGATATATATAAAAATCTAATAGGTTGACCGAAGCCGACATAGGCTGCCTACATATCTCATTCTCGAGAATTCAGGTCATCACGTAGTTCACACATAAAAAAAAGGATAAATTTTATTAAGGGGTTGACCGAAGCCAACATAGGCCGCCTACGTATGTCATTCTTGAGAATTCAGGTTAAACGTAGTTCGTACATAAAGGGAAGGGGTTCTAGGCAATTACACATCATGAAATTGATACTATTATAAAGGCGATTACAAATAAACCAAGAAACAAAAACTATAACATCTTTCAAGAACAATATCTCTTTACTGCATCAGAATTAATTGGTTTGGTCCACTCTTGACCATCCATCTCAGGTAGTATTAGGGCTCCTTCAGGTTGGGCTTCTTTTAATTTACACATTCCTCTGTATCTACTACTAACTGCACCTCATCACCTTTTCTGTTCATCATTATTTCCTTTGCTTTGTTTGTCTAACCCTTGACATGACATGATATTGGCTGGTTTTTAAGTTACTTCTACTAAAATAAACCATGCTAGATAATCATATTTTTTTAAAAAAATAAATTCTTAAATAAAGGGAGGCCTTTTGGAAAATAAATAAAAACTATAGCTCATGACTTGCACAAATGTGGACCCATGCCTTTTTGAAAGTTGTAAAACACGAAACAAAAATTTGAGACATAAAAGGGTGGATCACGGGGTCTTCTCCGGATCATCACCAGTTTTATAAACTATTAGTAATTGCCCTTTTCATCTACCACGATGGGTGACGGGTTATGAGTGGAGTGGAGGTCCAGTTTTGCAAGGCCTCCTCTGATGCAATCTTCTTCACCCCACAGGACTTTGGGAAATTATCTGGTAGAGCATGACATCCTTCGAATAGATCTCCTATTCCATCCCTAAGACCATCATCGTTTGACATCTAATGTATGGGAAATGACTGGTACAAGAGCGGCAAGGGCCTAAACAGACTCTCTTTTGAATTATCTTTGATCTCATCTTCCTTTCTTGGTTGGTATCCTACTCCACTCTTAAATGCTCTTTTTGGGACCATAATTTTCTCACTAATTCCTTCTAAATTCTTACTCAAGGCATCCACAACTTTCTCTATCATTTCCACTCCTTCTGTCTTTTTGGAGTTTTGTGAATCCACATTAGCAATTGTCTCGTTAGAGTCCCATTCGCCTGCTATTTTGATAATACTCACCGTGGCTCTCTCATGATTAGGCAATGGGTTACTAGCAATATTTGGTACTGGCGCCTGAAGAGTGATGATTTTCTGGTCAATCAAGTCCTGTATCTTGTGTTTCATATTGATGCAATCTTCAGTATTACGCCCGGGAGCTCCAGAATGATAAGCATAGACTTGATTGGCATAAAAGAATCGAGAATTGAGATTAGTAGTCTTTGGTGGAATAGGCTATAAATAACCGGCCTTTATCAATCTTTTAAAGAGATGGGTACAACTTTCAACTAATGGAGTAAATTCTTTGGGAGGCTTCTTCTCGAGGCTTACACGTGGATGGTTATACTGATTTGATTAGAAGGAGGAGGTACTTGATGATAGTTTGGAGGCACGTGGACATTTATTTGATTGTTTGGAAGAATAGCTTGAACATGAGATTGATAATTTGGCTGCGAAATTTGGCACTGGGGTAAAATATTTAAAATTGGAGCTTGATATTGGGGATGGGCATAGAATACAGGCTGAAAATTTAGTGACGGTGGTGAGGAGAGAATATTCCTAGGCGTGAATTTCCTCTTCAATTTATCAACAAAATCAGTAGAGACCGCAGTCACATCCTCTCTTTTCTTCTTTGAGAATGCAGAAGATTCAGATAATGTTGGGGTTTTGGCAATTTTTCCTGTTTGGATGCCTTCCTGTAACGATTCCCCAATCTTTACTAAATCTCTAAAAATTTCTCGAACCGCGGATACCAACCTGGTATAATATTCTCCCTCCTGAGCACGAGAGAACACAGACACCATTTCTTCCTCAAACATGGGAGGTTGTACTTTGGCAGCTTCTTTTCTCCAACGGAAGGCATAGTATCGAAAACACTTATCATTCCTCTGTTTGATCCGATATACTGAATATCATCCAGGGACTATTTCAATGTTGAATGCAAACCTATTAAGGAAACTTTTGGCCAATGCCCTTCTACTAGTCCATTTTTTCAGTTCTTGAGACGTGAACTATTCTAAGGCTTCGCCACTTAAGCTTCGGCTGAATAAGCACATCAATAATGCCTCATTTTTGCCTACTCCCACCATTTGATCACAATACCTTCTCAAATGGGCCATTGGATTTTTGGTGCCATCAAACACTTCAAATTTAAGGACCTTATACCCTTCTGATAGATCTACTCCAGGGTGAACACATAAATCATCATAACCTAACCCGTCGTTATTCCCTGCTCCATGAGATTCCTTGATCCTCATGATCTCTTTATTCATATCTAGCAACTTTATTTCATGCTCGGTCTTTCACTTTTTATCCTTTTCCTCATAATGGTCCACCTCAAGATTAGGAAGGGAATTATAGATGACAGGGGATATGATAACATGAGAAGGATTTGGAAAGACGGCTTAATTTTGTAGATAAAAGGAAGTTGGTTGGTGGGTGGGGAGAACGTTTCCTAAACTGGAAAAGTTTTATGGAATTTGAGAGTAGCTTGGTGGGATCTGGGAGGGATTCTGCGGATTTAGAAATGAAGTTTATGGGTTCGGAGATAGATTTGGCAGATTTGGTCGATTTGGGGATGGATTTTGTGGATTTACCAATGGGTTCTGGGGATTTGGGAATGAATTTTATAGATTCGGAGAAGGATTTTGTAGGGCGAGGGCTGGATTTTGTGGGTGGTAAGCATCTGGGTTATTTTCACAGGTATTTTGGACAAGTTGAAGTGCAGAGATGGACGATATGTTAGTTGGTTGATCCCCGAGAATAGGAGTACTAAGGGGAGGGATTTAGAGTGGAGTCCCAGTCCTCCTGGAGCAGAAACATTGACAGTGATAGACAGGTTATCCAAATCTCGAGTACGATTTATTTTCTCCTGAAGCATTTCAAGCTTTCTTGTGAGTTCCGCAATCATCTCACTCTGTTCCGCTATTACATTGTCCCTGATGGTCAATGTATTTTCTCCGTCATTTCCAGACATTAATGAATGATGGTCAGAGGATGGGATTTTGTGTGCTTTTGACCAGGTGAAGTAAGAATGTTCTGCCAGCTAATTTCAACACGGAGTAATTTTCTATTATCTGTAAAGTAAAACAACTCAAAGGCAAATGTGTTAGTTTCCACATGTGATAAGCAATGCAAAATACTCGACAAGAAATAGCCACATAGAGTTGTTTGTATCATAGCCAAATCATTCCGTAGAAGCATAGCGGATAAATTTGTCTTTGATACAAACAAACACAAATAAACATATAATACAATTATATCACATAAGAACATTATACTAATGCGTATCCTAACTGGGGTGACCCTTTTTAGCCAAGGGTTTAGGCCTAACGATTTTTGAAGAAAAATATATACTTGCTTAAGGTTAATCCATTATCCCCCAACTTTTATAGACACTAAAAGGGCATAAATGCCTACAAAATATAACAAAAGAGGGATACAATTTTTTAGGAAAAGGGAAATAACATGAAAGAAGACACGTACCCACACTGAGGATAAGAAATACTAAATCCTGGGTGCTTCTTCTATCAGCCTTCGCCTTGTTAGATTCGTCCACTTCTTGTATTGGTTACATCCATTGACGTTCAAATTGTGCCTTAGATGCAACCTCCCAAATCGATCAATTTCTTGCTCAACTTGCTTCAATTCTTCTTATGAAAGTAAGAAAATCAAGCTTTTTACCGACCCCCAAAGGATAATAGATTGAATTAGACAGACATATATTTTCTTCAACACATAAATATGGTTCATCTATAATTGACTCGAAATCAATAAATGCAGGATAGGTGTTCTAATGGGACCAATACCCCGCTCGGGTATTGGGTCATCCTAGACGCATGCCTAAAATAGGGTTTTGGTTTTGTTCTATCCTAGGTGTCTAGAGTGGGTTTGAACATTGGTTCTCAAGCGTACAACTTGAGTTTGAAAATATGAACAGCCATCAGACGACTCACGTGCTAATAAGCCGTTCGTATTTCCAACACATTATTGAAATTGAACAATATGGGCCAGGACATCCACGAAACCCCAAAACAGTTTAAATAATGCAGGAATATACCATGAGATGCGGTAGTTAAACTTTACAGAATCAAAACACAAAAACAATTAATCAAAAGATGAAATCAAACATTTGATTAGAACCTAGTTAAAAATCCCCAGCAGAGTCGTCATTTCTGTTTTGAGGAGAATTTTTTGACTTTTTGAGAGTCGCCACTTAATTTTGAAAATGAATTAAGAAACCTTTGAAATGTACTTAGACGATTCAAAATACAAAAATCATTTAAGTGTTGAAGATTCTGAGTAAGCAGTTCTTATTAACGTTTTAGGAAGGTGTTAGGCACCTAAAATGTCTGCTAACTTACGGTAATCTGGACTGTTTGAAAATCGTCTTTGATTAACTTCGAAAAGATTAATTTTGTCAAAAAGTGATTGATTTTTTGGAAAGATAGTGATTTTGGAAATATTTTGGTGTTTATAGAAAACTAGTTTTTTAGCGACTTAACTTAAGATTTAACTAGGTTCACAAAGAACATAAGGAAAAACAAATATAAGGAATAGGGGGAAGGGGAGGAAGTAAGGGATTTAGGCCATTGGCCTAAACCAACAAAACCTGTCCCAGTCTAGTTGGGCCTTCGACCCATCACCTTGTCCTAATCTAGTTTTTGAACCTTTGGCTCGAATCTTGCTCCACCTGTATTTGTTTTACAAGTTTGGCTTCGAGACCCAAATGAATGAATAAAGAAATAAATGGATAAGTAAAGATTTTTTCCGGAAAAAAAACAAATAAATAAAAGGAAATTATGAAGGGTTGCAAAACACTCTGCCAATTTCGGACTTAGCATGCACTTGTTTGAAGCTTGCTGTCATTTTTCACTAAGGAAAAAATCTTATAGAACCTTAGAATCAAGTTATTCAAGCAGACAATGCACCCATGCCAAACAAAATTGATTCTAAATCACCCTAAGCTTTTCTCTACGTTAACATTGCTAAAGATCCATAATATTAAAGTATTTAACTACTTCTTCCAAAGAAAGCTCATGGACATAAAAATTGCAATGTAACGCATTATTCATATCAAAATAGGGAAAAGAAGACTTGATACAATCGAATAAAAATACAAGATTTTAATCAAATGAAAGAGGTTCAAGTAGGGATTCGTAGAATGGTAACAAAATTAAGTCAAGTAGCATATGAAAGGAGATCATCAAAGCCTAAAAGAAAATAAACAGCTGAGATATAATGAAGAACATTTAGCAACAAGATTACGATTATCCAAAAAGCACCAACATGTTCATCATAGAATCCTACGGCTCATCAAAGCCCCTAAAAACAAGCAATTCTAACTAGATAACAATATTTGGCGAAGGATACAAAAGCTACCCTAGTAAAACAAAGTTACGACAACGACTATAGCAACTACGAAGGAAAAAGAGATGAGGCAGGAAATGCACAAATCAGGAGTAAAACAAAGTGAGTTTACCTTTTTAAAAGCAGCAAACGGGATGACGAGCTAAGGTCGAGATGCACAGCCACCAGAAAATGATGTCTTCATCACCTCACACCCATAATCAATCAACGAACCCTTGAGGCTTCCGATTAAACAATCAACTTTTAAAGATGCAGAAGCGAGATAACCTTACTAAAGAAGATGATGCTCTAAAAAAGTTTTCTTCTCCTTTATTTCTTTCCAGAATTTTTCAACCTAAATTCCCCCTATAAAATCTTTTTATTTTGAACCAAAATCGACCAAAACCCAATTTTCCAATTTTCCAAACCATCCTTTTAGACCTCCCCCCCCAAAAAATCCTCTGGTGCAATGACCCCAGGGGTCTTTAAATAGAATACCAATCAGGGTCTTTTTGGGATTTGAAAATAAAAAAGAGAAATCTTGAAATTCCTACTGGAAACCTTCTACAGCTTGGATTTCAATCCCCCATTGGTACCAATTTTTTTTTGAGATGCTGGATCCAATGAGATTTAGGAAAAATGAATTCCCTCGAGAACCAATATAAATCTACCAAATATGTACAAAATTGTATCATTGTTACCGAAATTTGTGGAATTGATCCATTGGGGGAGACACGTGTACTCATTCTAAAAGATTCTCAAAGCTTTTCGTACGAAGTCGCGTGAGACGCAAGGAGAAAAATTGGATCGGATTGGTTTCATGGTTTTCGGGTTGTTGTCGAGATCGCTGAAAGCTGTTGCTATTTTATTCGCAATTTGGAAAGATTTTGTCGCAATTTTTTCTGTCGTGTTATTTGAGGGAGAATTGTTTTTGCTGATTAGAGGATAAAGGGGATTTATTGATGGTGGGCCGGGTCATTTTATTATTTTGGGCCTAGTTAAGCAATTGGGTTGATATGGTTAGCAACATTTGAAAGAAAAAGAAATGGGTTGTTGAAGTCGGGTTAAAAATTGGATGGATTATATAATTTGAGAATTTGGCCAATTCATTTAAGTTTTGGCCAAGTTGAAAATTAATTGGCCAATTGCATCACGATTGTGGCCAATTTGATTTCAATTATGGCCAACTCTAATAGATTGGCAAAATTAAGTCAAAATTCGAAATGAATTTAATATCTCCTTTAACCCTGAGCTTCTTGATAGGATAAAATCAAGCACATATTTATTCAAATAAATTATTTTTGAGAATAAATTATATTTAAATCAAGATTTTGATCATTACATTTATTTTCAAAGATTATCCTTAATTAAAATTTGATATAGATGAGAATGTTCATTTAAATGACATCATTTATACAATCTCGTATATGTAAATATGAAAATATATAATGATCACATAAATAACAAATTTAGCCCAAATACATGTTTAAAAATACATTTATTTAGAAAAAATAATTGTTGTGGTTTTATTTAAAAATCAAAGAAACTCGAGATTTAATGTAGTTGTGGAGGGCAAAAATTAGGTGTCAACAATAATACCAAACCAAATCTGAAATAACTTTTTGGCATGCTATTGTCTAGAAATACTCTAACTGTCTGAATAAGGAGTTGATGGGACATGTCCCCAACTAACTCCAACTACTGAAATAAACTAAAAACTGCAATAGCAATAAAATCATCATGTCCTCAAAATATGAGGACTTACTTCTAACTCTGACTGCTGATACTGGAATCTACTATTTATCTGGAGCTCGTGTCTCTAAACCTATGGTGTAACATAAGACAAAAACCATAGCACAAATGTGTCAGTACGACAAAATGTACTGAGTATACGAGTGAAGTAGGCTAAATGCAGAAGGGTTATATGCATGAACAATGCTGACTGATATAAATGTGAGAATACATACATACATGATAAACTATAACTGAACTCGTTATGATACTTACAACTGAGTCTGAATACTGACATCATGACTTTACTGACAATCACTAATAAGTGAGGAACTAACAATGTATTACTAAATACGGAGGGACTAGTTCTATGTTACTGATACATAAATAACTGTGTATGACAGTCCTGATTATGAAGGACTGGTCTGGTCGACTGTATCTGATAGTCTAATTATAAAGTATTAATCTGATTGACTGTATCTGGCAGCCATAAATATGAGGAACTGATATGCTTGACTGTATCTGACAATCATTAAGATGGATAATGGTAAAATGAGTTCAGAGAACTGGTAATAATGATAACATGAGAGTCTGTATCTTATAGTCTTGAATATGGTGGAACTAGCTGAGTTCTATATTTTATCTAAGTTGATTGTATCTGATAGTCTTGATATTCTGAAGAACTATCTGAGTCTATTACTGAAACTGACATTATGGGAGGTAATCATCTAATCGACATTCCCTAGAACTAAATTGGTGGGATCCAATCTTTTCCCAAGATTTGAAGGGTGTCAATATCATGCCATGGGTAGAGATAATATGTGAGTAACCCTATTATATTCTTTGGAGCTCATTCTGTGTGCCCTACTATCAGGTAAACTCAAAAGAGATACATTAGCCCTATGGGTAGGGACATCTCAACCTACACTGGCTACATAGTTCTAGAATGCAAGAATAGCTTCTAGTAATCTCACCCTCTGACTGTGGTAGGTGATTCCCCATCCTCGGGTTAACTCGGTGTTGAATCCTACTCCTAACTGAAAGACACTGAACTGATTAGCTGAACTGAACTGATTAACTAAATTGATATTACTGGGATTGTTTAGCAAAGCTAAATTGAGTTTACTAAATTTTGATTACTGATGGATTGTACTGAGTTATGAGGACTACTTGAGAGTTCTGAAGTTACTGAGATTAACTGTGAATACTGAGGTTGCTGAGGTTACTGAGCACTAAGATTACTGAGATTACTGGATTTTCCTAAGTCACATGACTGACTGATTTCTATAGATTATGGATTGAATAAGAGTATCATGAAAACATGACATGGCACTAGGCATACAACTATATTTTTTGGGTACAAGTACCCCCAGGACTCGATGGAAAGAAACTGACACACATGACTGACTTGATCGTAAGAACAACATTCACAATTCATAATACCATAAATATGGGATTTTATACTACACATAGTTATCATATACTTGAACATGGAAGATACTGCAAATAACATGTACATACTTGCATGGTTCTAATTTCATGAGCATTCCATAGTACAATAACAATACATGACAATTTGCATGGAATTCATGTTGAGTCATAAGGGATAGAGAATGGGCTTGTCTTTTAATTTCTATTTAGCCAAAATACATGATTTCTAGTCTCTAAGGTATTTTATCAAACACCTTGCATACACCACTCTGGGCATAGGTTTATTCATGAATTCAACCACCCAAATCAACCAAAGTTCATATATTTCAACTAACATGCCATCTTAGTTTCATACAAATCCATAAAGATTCTATCTTGACATCATTCAACATATAAACAAGATCAAAAATCAAATCAAAACATAAAAAATCATGGCATATAGTTTAAAATAGGGTTCTTAGACTTCATGGATGAAAGGAGTCCATAAATGAACACACGCATACCTTAGTTCTTGATTTAGTAAAGATTGGCGGAGAGATTCTTGGAATTTGATAGTAGAATTTGCTTGAACTTGAAACCCTAATATGTTCTTGAGAGGATTTTGATAAAAAATAGTATGTTTTAGTGAAATAAAGGCTTAATTCTATGTTTGGGAGCTTATATAGGGGTGGGAAGATGACCCAAATACCCCTCTAGATGCGTCTTTTAATTTATGTAAAAATTTCCCGATTTGGGCCCCTAGCGTGATGTGGAGACATCGCGTTGCCATATGTTTATAACTTGGAAACTCACCGCAATGAAGTGGAATCGCAGAGAGACACTGGAAATTGACAAACATCATTTTGGCTTATGCCGCGACACGCCACTGACTGAAATGACACTGCTGAAACTTTAAATCGCCATAACTTCTTCACCGGGTGTCCGTTTTAGGAGAATTTGGTATCGAAGGAAAGATTCTTCAATTCTATACAATTTGGAGGGCATTAATCTGCCAAAATACCACTATAAACTAAGTTATGCTCATTCTAAGATGACCTATGTGAAATCACATACGAAAATTTGGTGGATTCAAGAGTTCTTAGATTGGCTTATTCTATTGACTCTTATGAACATGCTTAACACATCATAAGCGCTATTGTCACTAGGATACTCATCCTAATTCATGTACTTAAACATGAATCATATTATAGGAGGTTTCATGCATAGGAACAATGGTTTATTTTCTAGCTTACAAATATACAGGGTATTACAATATCTCCTTCTTGGGAACATTCGTCCTCTAATGAGGCTGACTAAGAGGGGAAACAATAAGCTGAACATGAACTGAACATGAATCACTGAAACATGATCTCATAACTGACGTGACAAATTAAAATAATTCATACTTAACATGCACATCTGATGCATGGGTAGTTGATTTATGAATAAAGGACTAAGTGTTCTGATGAACTAAGTTTCTTAGAATGAGAATGCATATCTGATGCAGAGATTGATAAGATGAATCCATGCGTATCTGATGCATGATTATATAACTGGCATAATACATGAATGCATGACTGAAAGTACTGATAAGTTTATCACGCATAATTGATGCGTGAGTACACGACTAAACTGACTCATGAACATGCTACTTAACATGTAATGGTAAAGACACCAAGTTTGAACTAAGAACTGAGCATGGAACAGAATACCAAGTTTGGTACTGAAATCTAAACATGAGAACAAGTAAGCTCAAAGAAGACTGTTACCTTGAACCGAACATACTGATGAGTCTGAGATTAAATACTCAATCTGGAACGTGATACATGAATGAAATGAGTTTGTAATGCATGACATGGATAGAGTATCTTATCATGGACTAAACTGAGCTGTTGAGTACAAGGTTACGACTGAGTATTAGTATCCCTACTCTAAATTGGATTCATTACGTAAGAAGAGAATGGACCGCTTATGTTATGAAAGTTTAGGGGATCATAGCATATCTCCCCCTTGGGACACTAGGTCCCTCTAGGAATACTGTCTTGGCTGAGCTACTGAGGTAATGCATAAGGCACTTAGGAACTAAATCATGACTGATTATCTGAGATCTGAAACTTAAGACCTGATACATAATCTAAGATTAAGAAACTAAACTTCATGCACTGCAACTAAGACAATTGAAAGATTTACGAGGTACTGAGCACGACTGTATGAATATACTAACTTATCTAATTAACTGAATAACTGATAGCTAAATATTAGGCATGTGAGACTTGTCTGTACTTAGTCTGAATAACTGGACTAAGGCTGTAAAATATTACACATAGGAGATAATGATTGACTTGATAACATGAGGTAACTGAGCATGAATAAGCAAAACTATATTACCTTAAGAATGCAAGGCTAGGTGTATAACATGATTTGGAAACATCCTGTAGATTGAGGTACTGAAATACTACTGACTGAGTAACTGATAGTTGTAGCATGGTTCAAGAAAGTCTGGAACTGAACTGAGTTTCTGATCTGATTACTAAACTGAAGTTGGCACTAAAACTAAAACTGTAATTGAGATTCTTACTGTAAATAAATGTTGGGTTCTAATAACTTAATGTTGAGAACTGAGGTTTAGGCTGATACTGAAATACTAAATTTTGGAACTGAACACTGATTACTGGGTACTGATTACTGAAATTGTAACTAAGATGGAAACTGAGTTTCTATAGTATGCGATGGGGATTGTCATAAGTCAAGGATCTAATATACATTCACACTCTGTACTTCCCCATCTTCTAAATACAACTTTATGATAACCACTTACTTGCACGATAACATGGTATTCAAGGCTATCTTTGTAACTATCCCCTCGTATACAGTAAGCATGCCATAATCTTCTTTTAATATGAAACACTTTTTATCTCCCATCTAAGCAACTGATCATCACTATAATGTTGTATAAAGAAAGCTTACTGAAGGATTACATCAGGAAAACCTGAAACATAAATTGGCACTGACTGAATTTGATACATGATTGAAAGCTGAGGAATAGAATGTCAACAACATAGATTTACTAAAAAGGTCTGGAGTGAGAATATACATGGCTAGTCTAAATTTATCTTATCCATAGGGGCATAGCATGAGTCAGGGAAACTGAATATACTGTAAGGCGTGACATGTGTACATGAGTCATGAGCTGCATGACCTGAGTCTAAAATTTTTGAATTTGTGGGACATGATTCATAACACAGAGGGAGTTGAATCTCCTTATGCGGGGAGCTGGGAGCGCACAAGAGTCTATGAGAAACATGTAAATATTAGTTGTGTTCATGGAACTGAGTTATGAGACATGTGTAGGCATCATGCTGACTGAAGTAAAAAACCTGTACGAAGATAAGGATGGATTGGGAATTGTCTTCCCTTAATGATCTTTCTATACATACTAGCACTACTACTGGAATTTTGAGAGCCTAACTTGGTTACTTGATCTATCATCTCCCCCTTGAGCTTAAGCCATCATCTTAAGTCTGTGAACACTTGACTAGGCTCTGAACTGAACTTTAATCATAATCACATACTTACACCCTGTCAAACACATGCTTGCCTTACTAAGCCCATTAGCTGCTTCTGTTGCTTCATAAACTACTAACATCGCATCCACACCTTCATACTTAATTCAAATCAATAAACTTAAATTCTAGCTTACACTATTCAAGCCTACTGATTTACTCTGGTACAACTATCCCCATGAATACATAATCTGATCAAACTGGATAATACTATCCCAACTCTACCACTGTTAACTCTTGAGTTCATGTTTAAAATTTCTAGGTCTACGCTGTTATAGGATTCTGAGAAAAGATCTGATGGCATATCTAAAATTGGGTTCGTGAATACGTTCTCATGGTCATTAATAAAATATGTACAACTTGGAACATAACAGGATTGATGGGGTATTTATGAGTCTATAGGCAATCCCATAACTGTATGCTGGGACTGGTTGAGGGAACTCTATCTCTAGAACTTTAAGCTTTACTATTTCTGTTACCTTGAAAGTAAGGTGGAGTTAACATGCGTGGAGCATGAAGAGAATCTATATGAGTTTTATTAGAAAATATTTTATAGCATGATCTGAGACATGAAAGAAGGGAAACTATTTCTAGAACATCTCATAGCCTCCTGCATATAAGTGTGGTACACAACACATACATGTACAAGACTCTACTAGATGCGGCTTTTCAGACTTCCTAGGACACTGTTGAACCTTAGGATCTGATATCAAGTTTGTAACACCCCAATTTTCTGAACCAGAATGATACACGGTGCTTATGACCCCAAAGGACCACAAGCTAACCCATGACTAATATCTGTACCTGTATATTGCATAATATAACATAAAAATGTGGAAACATGTACTGAATGGCCATAAGGTTCAACTAAATAAATATTTGATAAGAACAATATCTGAAAATAGTATAACAATACCAAACCAAATCTGAAATAACTTTCTGGCATGCTATTTCTGGAAAGCCTCTAACTTTCTAAATAGGGAGTTGATGGGACATGTACCCAACTAACTCCAACTACTGAAATAAGCTGAAAACTACAATAGTAATGAAATCATCATGTCCTCGAAATATGAGGACTTAATTCTAACTCTGACTGCTGATACTGGAATATACTGCTGATCTGGAGCTCGTGCCTCTAAACCTATGGTGTAACATAATAGAAAGCACCATAGCACAAATGTGTCAGTACGACTAAATGTACTGAGTATATGAGTGAGGTAGGCTAAATGCAAAGAATAACATGCATGAAAAATGCTGACTAATATGAACATCACAATACATACATACATGAGAAACTATAACTAAACTCGTGATGATACTGACTATTGAGTCTGAATACTGACATCATGACTTTACTGACAATCACTAATAAGTGAGGAACTAACACTGTATTACTAAATACTGAGGGACTAGTGCTATATTACTAATACATAAATAACTGAGTATGACAGTCCTGATTATAAAGGACTGGTCTGGTCGACTGTATCTGACAGTCTAATTATAAAGTATTAATCTGATTGACTGTATCTGGCAGCCATAAATATGAGGAACTGATATGCTTGACCGTATCTGACAGTCATGAAGATAGATATTGGTAATATGAGTTCAGAGAACTGGTAATAATAATAACATAAGTGACTATATCTTACAGTCCTGAATATGGTGGAACTAGCTAAGTTTCGTATTGTATCTGAGTTGACTGTATCTGACAGTCCTGATTGAAGAACTATTTGAGTCTATTACTGAAACAGAGATTGAAAATGACACTGTGGGAGGTAATTATCTAACCGACATGCCCCAGAACTGAACTGGTGGGGTCCAATCTTTTCCCTGATTGGAAGGGTGTCAATACCATGCCATGGGTAGAGACAATATGTGAGTAACCCTATTCTGTTTTTGGGAGCTCATTTCGTCTGCCCTACTATCAGGTAAACTCAAAAGAGATGCATTATCCCTATGGGTAGGGACATTTCAACCTACACTGGCTACATAGTTCTAGAATGCAAAGATTGCTTCTAGGAATATCACCCTTTGACTGTGGCAGGTGAGTCCCTATCCTTGGGTTCACTCGATGCTGAATTCTACTCCCAACTGAAAGACACTAAACTGATTAGCTGAACTGAACTGATTAACTGAACTGATGTTAGTAGAATTATTTAGCGGAGCTAAACTGAGTTTACTTGATTCTAATGACTGACAGAATGTACTGAGTTTTGAGGACTGATTGAGAGTACTGAAGTTACTGAGATTAACTGTGAATACTGAGGTTGTTGAGGTTACTGAGATTACTGAGATTACTGGGTTTTCCTAAGTTACATGACTGACTGATTCCTATCGATCATGGCTTGAATGAGAGTATCGTGAAAATATGACATGGCTTTAGGCATACAGCTATATTTTTTGGGTACAAGTGCCCCTAGGGCTCGATGGAAAGAAACTGACACACATGACTGACTTGATCGTAAGAATAACATTCACAATTCATAATACCATAAATAGGATTTCATACTACACATGGTTATCATATTCTTGAACATGGAAGATACAACATATAACATGTACATACTTGCATGGTTATAATTTCATGAGCATTCCATAGTACAATAACAATACATGACAATTTGCATGGAATTCATGTTGAGTCATAAGGGATAGAGCATGGGCTTGTCTTTTAAATTCTATTTTGCTAAAATACATGATTTCTAGTCTCTTAGGTATTTTACAAATACCTTGTATGCACCACTTTGGGCATAGGTTTATTCATGAATTCAACCACCCAAATCACCCAAAGTTTATATATTTCAACTAACATGCCATCCTAGTTTCATACAAACTCATAAAGATTCTATCTTGACATCATTCAGCACATAAACAAGATTAACAATCAAATCAAAACATTGAAAAATCATGGTGTATAGTTTAAAACAGGGTTCTTGGACTTCATGGTCGAAAGGAGTCCATGAATGAACACACGCATACCTTAGTTCTTGATTTAGTGAAGATTGACGAAGAGATTCTTGGAATTTTATGGTAGAATTTGCTTGAGCGTGAATCCCCCAATTGAAACCCTAATGTTTTCTTGAGAGGATTTTGATAAAAAAGAGTATGTTTTGATGAAATAACGGCTTAATTTCATGTTTGGGAGCTTATATAGGGGTGGGAAGATGACCCAAATACCCCTCTAGATGCATTTTTTAATTTCTGTAAAAAAAAATTTGATTTGGGCCCCTGGCGCGACGCAGAGACATCGTGTTACTACTTTTTTATGACCTGTAAACTCACCGCGATGTATTTGAATTGCGGAGAGACACTAGAAATTGACAAACGTTATTTTGGCTTATGGCGCGACGCGCCACTAACTGAAATGACACTGCTGAAACTTTAAATCACCATAACTTCTTCACCTGGTATCCATTTTAGGTGAATTTGTTATCGATAGAAAGCTTATTCAATTCTCTAAAATTTGGAGTGTATTAATCTTCCAAAATACCACCTATAAATGAAGTTATGCTCATTCAAATATGACCCATGTGAAATCACACACGAAAATTTGGTGGATTCAAAAGTTCTCAGCTTGGCTTAATATAAGTGATTCTTATAAACATGATTAACACATCATAAGCTCTATTGTCACTAGGATACTCATCCTAATTCAAGTACTCAAACATGAATCACAGTACAGGAGGTTTCATGCGTAGGAACAATGGTTCATTTTCTAGCTTAGAAATATACGGTGTATTACAAATATAGTAGGAAGTGAATTATCAACAGGGACTTAGAAATACTTCATTTAATAATCAGCACTGTAACAGAGTTGGTTAACCTGAGGTAAAATCTGGGTAGTGAATATAAATTCCCTAAGTCCGAAAGGATTAGAGAATTAAATGCTTAAGTAGGTCGAGAGTCATCCAACCCACCGTGAGAATCATGAATCACCTTTAGCATCTGTCATGTACTGAAAGCCCTAGTAAACATAATTCTGGTAATTTCATAAACTCTTGATTCCAAACACCAAACTTAAAGTGACAAACAATTATTTGTTAAACTTAAACCCCCTATTTCAGGAAACATTAGACTATTAGTGAATTAAATCGCAAACAACTTGAGTTCATACCATATTCCCTATGGGATTTGACCCCAACCTAGTTGTGTTTTTATATTAACAATGATTGCTTACACCCATTCAAGAGTGTAATTTGAGCGTTATCAAAGATCACTGATTGTGCAGTCTGTCTTGGTGCAATGTAAGTCATAATTTCTTTTCCCGCTACTTATATTAAGACCTCTATCACGTTTGAATTGATGCATATCAATGTAAGATGTTACGCCTCAGAAATACACCCTACACGTCACACAGTTCTCAAGACTACAAGTAGTCCCAAGCTAACTCCTTAAGCCTTCTAACAACTTTGAAACTCATATTAAACATAAAATTGACATATGAAAACTCGAAATAGCTGAATTAATATCTTAACTAAAACTGAAGTAACATCTTATTGGAAGTCTTAAACATGGAAATCTTGAAAACAATCACTTTTAAAACTAAAGTAGAAACCAGTCGGACAAGCCTCTACTTCTAACTAGAGAGCCACTAGGATAAGCCCCAACTAACCTGAACTTAACAGAAATCAAACGACTAAAATACTTCATCGATATCAAAGTTTGATAGAATGGGCCCTCGAACTATGAGGACTCACCAAGAATCTGGATGTAGGGGAGATGCTCGTAATCAATCACGCTGCTGGAACTAAGTACCACGACTTACATTATGAGACAATGTAGCACATAGATATATATATGGATCAGTACTTTTGGAATGTACTGAGTATATGGGGGTGAATTCATAAGTAAAACAATAAATGAATATTTATATGTATATATTTATTTTAGAATGATGCATTCTAAGTATAAATGACTCACCTTGGGAGTGAATAAAATTGAAAACTAAAAAATATCATAAACCATGAATCATAAAGCATACTGAATAAACTTTGTAAACCACATACTTAGTTTCTAAAAGCTTTACTTTTACTCTTTCTTTTGGGAGGTTCTTCTAACCGACATAAACCATGTGAGATATCATTGAGTCCAACGTCTTACCCATATTGGCGAAAGCTGTTCTACCTTGCCATCGGAATGGAACCTAAGCTAGAGTGATCACTATACAGAACCCACTATGGGTATTAAAACCTAAGGTGGCACGTAGTTCTGTCTCATGTGACCTTGGAATCATACCCAACTCAGTGGTAAATACTACTCCCATATTATCTATCTGCCCATACAGTAGGAAATCCACCTTAAAATAGCATAAGGGTTTATATAATAAAAAACCAATTATGCTTCTCTTTACTTTAAATCATAAATAGTCTGAATAGTGTGGATTTCATAATCTTAGTTGGGGATCAAAAGATCTATTCTTTCTTTAAATATTGATATAAGCTAGTCATAGAATGCTTAAATGCATAATCTTCTTGAAATCTCAACACTTAAACTTAGGGCTTAAAATAACTTCTTTATACTCTTGGTAATTCATACCAAAACTTCATGCTCAATATAATTCATGAAATACTTCAACAATAACAAGTCAAGATAGTGCAATCGTATTCATAATATAAATCTTGTAAGTTAAAAATATAAACATAAGCACTTCTTGACATACTTTAAGCTTTAAATCTCATGATAATCACATGCTTCAAGAATATATATAAACTTGGATATAAACTCTACTTCAAAACAAAAAAATAGAATCTTAAAATCATGAAATTTGGACACAAAGGTTAAAGGATACCCTTGTTCATAACCCCACATACCTTAATTGGCTTGATTTGATGGATGAAAGCTTGACTTTGTAAACCTTGGAGATGATCTTGAAAACTTCTTGAACTTCTTCAATTAGAAACTTAATTTCTTATTTATCTTGAAGAGAAAGTAATGGAGTTTTGGTATTCTTGAGAGGAGGTTAAGGTTTGTTGGAGAGAGAATTGATAGAGAATGGGCAAATAATGCCTTAATTGATGTTTAATCTATTGTTTTTATGAATTGAGCGGTAGGAATTGACCTAACTTCCCCTCAGAAGATTAAACTCATAACTGAAATGCCATTTAGAGGCCTAACACGATGCGATGACATGCTCATCGCTATACTCGGAGTGATGCAATGCAATTGCATTGAGCTGCTAAAATCCTACGCTATACTCGGAGTGACGCAATGCAATTGCATTGAGCTGCTAGAATCCTAATCCAAACATGACCCAAACCTCATCCAAAAAATTTGAAACTTCTTCGAGAAAAGCTCCTTACACCCCTGAACATGAATTAACTCAAAACCATCGTATCAGAGTGGAAGGTCAACTTAAAAACCCTCAAAGTTAAGGGGTTAAAAATAAAGCTAAGTCTTCAACTAGGAGTTGGACTAAGCTAAGCTTAATATGGGGTATTACAATATCTCACCCTTCGGAACATTAATCCTCGAATGAGACTGATTAAGCTGAGAATACTAAGGGACTGAAATTATATACTTAAATTGCATAATTGGAAACTTGATTACATGACTGAACTGATTAGTAAATGTAAGAAGTGACATGAGAATGATTATATAAAGCTGGAATTGAGAATGGAAAAAGAGATAATCTGAGGAAAATTGTTACCTTAAGCTGATCCTGAACTTGTAGAGAAAAGATAAGGTTACTTGGTTCACATATCTGCTTCTGCTTCCTAAGTGTCTCCCTCAACGGACTGATTCCGCCAAAGAACTTTGACCAAGGGAACTTCTTTGTTTCTTAGTCTTTGATCTGACGATCAAGGATATCAACTTGGATTTCTTCGTAAGAATGACTGTCTAGAACATCTATACTCTCCAAAGGAACTACAATAGCTGGATCACCAATACACTTCTTTAATAAGGAGACATGAAACACTGGAGTACTGATGCCAAATCTGCCGGTAAATCAAGATAATATGCTACCTTCCCAAAACGATTCAAGATTTTGTAAGGACCAACATCCCGGGACTATGATTCCCCTTCTTGTCAAATTTCTTCACCCCTTTAATGGGAGATATTTTTAAATAAACCAGGTCACCAACCTCAAACTCTAGATCTCTCCTCCTTACATTTGCATAGGAGTTTTGATGACTCTGGGTTGTTTTTAACCTCTCTTGAATTGGCTGAACTTTTCCAATAGCTTCAAATACCACATATAACTTGTAACATCCCGAGCCTACCCACTGGACATCACATAGTACTTAAGACCACAAGTGATCCCAAGTTAACCCTTATAATGAAATAACTTGCGAGAAACTAAATAAGATACATTAATCTAAAAGAAATATGCAGAAGAGAAGTCTTTACTTAGTAGGTTCAATACAAAACTGTGTAAAATAATTACAACTCTAGTTATACAAAACAAAACTGAAATCAAATACATCAACTCTACTGAATGTCTATGAAGCCTCTATTAATACTGACTATAGGTAGTCAGGACATGACCCCCAACTATCCCTAATCAATATAACTGAATAAAGAAAAGAAGATGCTACACGAACTATAATTGACTCGAGCCATCAAATCAAAAGGGCTCATCACCTGCTGTTGTCTAGAAACTGTACACTATCTGATTTTGATGTGTGGGCTAAACCTGGTACCTACATTATGAGACAATGTATCACATAGACATATATGTGGATCAGTACTTCTGGAATGTACTGAGTATATGAGGGTGAATGCATAAGTAAAAAATTTGAATATTCATATAAACTTTCAAATAATGCATGCTAAGTGTAAATGACTCGCTTTGGGCTTGAATAAAACAAAAGGTGTAAAATCATAAACATGAGTAATGAAGAATAAGTATAAACTATGTGCTAAAAGATTTTCTTTTATTCTTTCTTAGGGAGGTTATTCTAATCGACATATACCAGGTGCTGCAATCATGGAGTCCAACGTCTTACCCAAAATGGGGAAAGCTCATGTTAGGGAAAGTTTTCCTACCCTTGCCATTGGAATAGGACTTTAAATTAAGTGATCACTACACTTAACCTATATTGGGACTTTATACCTACGGTGGCTCGTAGTTCTGGGGCATGTGACCTTGGACTCATAACCAACTTGGTGCTTAAAACTCATGCTTTAAACTCATGTCAATTCATAATAAAAAATCATTCTCAATAACAATCTTGAAATACTTCAGCAATAACAAGTCAAGATAGTGCAATCTCCTTCATAATATAAATCATGTAAGTTAAAAACATAAACATAAGCACTTCTTGATATACTTAGAGCTTTAAATATCATGAAAATCACATACTTTAAGAATGTACATACTTGGGTATGAACCCTACTTCAAAATAATTAAATAAAATCTTAAAATCATGTAATTTGGGAACAAGGGTGAAAGGATACCCTTGTTCATAACCCCATATACTTTAATAGACTTAACTTGGTGGATAAACCTTGACCTTGAAAACCTTGGAGATAACTTGAAAGCTTTCTTGAAATTCTTAGATTAGGGAACTTAAATTTTTGTTTTTTCTTGAAGAGAAGATGATAGAATGGATGAACTTAGGGATGATTAGGGTTTGTTTATTAGAGAAAATTTGGAGAATATGGGTATATAATTCCCTAACTGAAGCCTTAGGTCGTGTTTTTATGAATTAGGTCATTGGAAAGATAATTCAATTATCTACAATTTGGTGGGTCTTGAATTGAAAAATTCCATGTATATCAAAAGTTATACATGTTCAAAGTTGACCCTTGTTGAATCGAATATCAAACTTTGGACGAATCAAAGGTTCGTTTCTCAACTTTTTTCTAAGTGATTCTTATGGACATTCTTCACCTTATAATCACTTCACACACTAGGATAAAGATCATGACACATGCATTCAATTAATAAATCAAGAACTGGAAAAAAACATCCTCACTGCAATGCGATGAAGGGCTCATCGCTATACCCACCGCTATGCGCCACTATCGCTGTGAGGTTTTGGAATCAAAATCCAAACATGCCCCAATCCTCGTTTGAAAAATCTGAAACTTCCCTGAGAAATGCTCCATATACCACTAAACATCTAACTCAAAAACTTACATCTCGGGGTCGGGAAGGTCAGTTTAAAAATACTTAAAGTTAAGAGGCCAAAAATAAGACTATGTCCCCAACACTTAGTGAAATTTTTAGGTTCTAAGACTCTTATGCATGCACTATGAGTTGAACCCAACTAGAAAAAATACAGGTTATTACATGGCCCTATCAACATAGTCTCACCTACTTCAAACCAATCAATGGAAGATCTACAACTCCTTTCATAGAGAGCCTCAAATGGAGCCATCTGAATACTAGAGTGAGAACTGTTATTGTAGGCAAACTCAATCAACGGCAAGTGATCATCTCAACTACCCTTGAAGTCAATAAAACATGCTCTTAACATATTCTCTATGGTTTGAATGGTCCTTTCTACCTGAACATCTTTCTGAGGTTAAAAAGCAGTACTTAGATGAACTTGGGTACCAAGACATTTTGAAAGTCTTTCCCAAAGTGAGAGGTAAACTGAGAATTTCTTTTTGAAATAATAGATAAAGGAACTCCATGCAATCTAACCAATTCTCTAATATAGAGCTTGGCATAATCTTCGGTTGAATAGGGAGTATGAACTATCAAGAAATGGGCTGACTTGGTCATTTTCTCTATAATAATCCAAATCGAATCATATTGATGACGCGAATGGGGTAACCCTGTCACAAAGTCAATGTTTAACTATTCCCACTTCTAAGTGGGAATGCTAAACTCCCAATAGGTGCCACCAGGCCTTTGGTGCTCAACCTTAACCTGTTGACAATTAGCACACTTTGATACAAACTCTGCGATATCCCTTTTCATTCTACTCCACTAATAGATTTCCCATAAATCACGGTACATCTTTATGGTTCTTGGGTGAATAGAGTAACGCACACCATGCGCTTTTGCCAAAATTTACTACTTTAAACCATTAACACATGACACACACAGTCTAACCTAGTATTGCAACACACTATCTCTTTCTTAGGGAAAACCTCTACTTTCTGATCTCTAACTGAAAACTTCATCTTAACCAAACTGGAATCCCTATCCAGCTTGTCCTTTACTTTGGAAACCAAAGAAGATTCTGAACTATTCTGAACCTAAACACTACCCTCAGCTGAATCAACCAACCATACACCTAATTTAGCTAACTGATGAATTTCCTGAACTAATATCTTCTTATCATGCTCAATATGAGCAACACTACCTATAGACAACTATTAAGGGCATCTGCCACTATATTGGCCTTGCCTGGATGATACAACACAGTCATGTCATAATCTTTCAACAACTTTAACCACCTTTTCTGATTGAAATATCTTTCTGTGAAAATACATATTGCAAGTTTTTGTGGTCTTTGAACACATCAACATACACCTCATACAGATAATGCCTCACAATTTCTAAAGCAAAGAAAACAGTAGCTAACTCAAGATCATGGGTAGGGTAATTTTTTCTTCTTTTATGAGGCTTAAGTTATCTAGAGGTATAGGCTATGACCTTACCTCTCTGTATCAAAACACAACCTAGACCAAATCTAAAAGCATCACAGAAAACAACAAATCTATTTGAACCATCTGGTAGCATTAAAACTGGAGCTGAAGTGAGTCGAGTCTTCAACTATTGGAAACTCTTCTTATAAGAATTTGACAACTAAAACTTGACTTTCTTCTAAGTCAGTCTAGACATAGGGATGTAATAGATGAAAACCCTTTAACAAACTATCGATAATAGCCAGCCAAACCCAAGAAACTCCTAATATCTGACGGAGAGATGGGCCTGGGCCAGTTTCTCACCATTTTGGTCTTTTGAGGGTCAACTCTAATGTCATCACTGAAAATACTATGGCCAAGAAAAGCTACTGATCTTAGCCAAAACTCACACTTATGAAATTTGCCGAACAACTAATGATTTCTAAGAGTCTGTAGTACAATTCTAAGATGGTCTACATGATAATTCTCACTATAGGAATAAACAAGGATATTATCGATAAAGACTATGACGAACATGTCCAAGTACTGCTTGAACACTCTATTCATCAAGTCCATGAAGGATACTTAGGAATTTGTTAGCCCAAAGAAAATGACAAGAAATTCAAAATGACCATAACGGGTTTTGAAGGCTATCTTTGGAATGTCACATTCTCTTAGGTTTATCTTAGAGAAATAACTTGCACCTTGGAGCTGGTCAAATAAATCATTAATCCTAGGAAGAGGATATTTGTTCTTGATTGTGACTTTGTTCAATTGGAGATAGTCCATGCACATTCAGAGAGAACTATCTTTTTTACACATGAACTATACTAGAGTGCCCCATAGAGAGATACTGGGCCTTATGAAACTTTATCTAGGAGGTCTTTAAGCTTCTCTTTTAACTCTTTAAGCTCGGACGAAGACATACAATATGGAGGGATGGAGATAGGCTGAGTATCAGGAAGAAGGTCAATACCGAATTCTATCTCTCTATCGGGAGGTACCCCTAGCAAATCTTCAGGAAAAAACTTAGAAAACCCATTGACTACACGGACTGACTAAACTATTAGAGCTTTAGACTTAGTATCTTTGAATCAAACTAAATGATAAATGCACCTTTTTTATATTAACTCTCTAGTCTTAAGATAAGATATGAAAAGACTCTTGGGAGATTCAGAGCTACCTTCCTACTGAAAAACTGCCTCGTCAGGAAACTAAAACTTCACCACACGGGTGCAATAATCTATTGACACATAGCATGAATGGAGCCAATCCATGCCTAGAATTACATCAACATCTACTATTTCTAACTCTATGAGGTCTACTAATATGATCTTATGTAGGAAAGTGATAGGACACTTCTTATAGACTCGCTTGGCAATAACTAACTCACCCACTAAGGTGGAAACTAAGTAGGGATTGGAGAGCTTTTCAGAACCTATCCCAAAATTTACCGCAGCCAAACGAGTCACATAAGAGAGATTTGATCCTGGTTCTAACAACACATATCCATCAAGATGAAAGAGATGAAGCATACTAGTAACATCTGGCAAACTCTCTTTCTCATATCAAGATGGTAAAGCAAAATTAATTTTAGTACTGAACACCACCGATACTGGGTAATATGCCTTGAGGAAGAACTAGATGACCTAGTGGGGCTGGTGCACTAGTAGCCTGAGTCTAGGAATGATTATCCCTGCTTCTCTGCTTAGTATACGGACACTCTTTGATTCCGTGACCTAACTTGCCACATCTACAAAAAAAACCCTTTCCCATCAAACACTCACTAGGTTAGTTTCTACCACACTTTGCACAAGTTGAATAATTAGGCCTTTCACCCATACTATTCTGAGACTTAAAAACAGAAGTCTTACCCCACTACTCTTGCTTGGTTCTGGGTACGGGGGCACTGGCTGAAGATGGCGCTGGTGCTATTGAATGGCCCTGAAACTATGAACGGTTTCCCCCTCCAGACCTTGGCTGACTATACTCAAACTATCCAGTTCTAGCCTTCTTATGTCTCTTCTCTCTTCCCTTTAGCTTTTCTACCTCAATCTGCTGAGCATGAGTCATTAACCTAGCAATATCTATATCCTCAATAAGCATTGCAGTCTTACACTCTTTGACTACCAAATCAGAAACTCTAGTAACAAACTTACTCATACTAAACCTAGGGAAGCTACCAACTTAGGAGCATACTTAAACAACTGAGTGAACTAAAGAAAATACTCCTTCGTTGTCATCAAGCCCTGCCTCAGGTTTATAAACTCCTTAACCTTAACTTCTCTCATCTCACACGTAAAGAACTTTTCTAGAAATGCATCCTAAAATACCTACCAACTCATAGGTGTTATATTCTCACCTCTACCTATCTTTCACATAACGACCCAATTATAAGCAATATCTTTCAACCTATAGGATGCCAATTCTACACTCTCCTTAGTAACATGCATAATTTGGGTGATCTTTCTCACCTCATCAATGAAGAGTTATGGATCCTCACCATTCTTTGACCCAAATAACTCAAGTGGATTCATTGTCATGAAGTCACGAATCCTAGATGCAACTAAATTACCATTCTGCTAAAGTGGGACTGCCGCCTGTTGGTTGCTCTGAATATTGGCATTTATAGCTCGGGCTAATACCTGAAAGACAACTCAAAATTCAGCATGAGACATGTTCTCATTCAGAGGGTTGGCACTCTTTGGTGGTTGGTCATTATTTTTTCAGGAATTGGCTCGGTAAAAAGGCATATTCTGTCATGTTAAAGCACGAGTTAAAGCAGCTAGAGACAATTGTAAGTATGATAGATCATGAAAGAAATGATGATTCCTAACTCGTTTTGTAGCCTCTTGCAAATAAATATGGTGTGCTTCATACCCATGATCAAGACTCTATGTAACACGGCTTGTCTGACTCCCTAGGACTCTTTGAAACCCTAGGCTTTGATACTAAGTTTGTAATGCCCAGAAAATACAACCTAGACGTCACACGGTGCTCAGGACTACAAGTAGTCCCAAGCTAACCCTTTAAGCCTTCTAACAACTTTGGAACTCATGCTGAAACTGAGCACCGAACCTACATTAAGAGACAATGTAGCACATAGATATAAATGTGGATCAGTATTTCTGAAATGTATTGAGTATATAAGGGTGAATGCATAAGTAAAACAATATTGAATCTTTATATGTATATGTATCCTTTCAAATGATGCATGCTAAGTGTAAATGACTCACCTTGGGAATGAATAGGACTGAAAATTAAAAAATATCATAAACCATGAATTATAAAGCATACTGAATAAACTTTGTGAGCTATCATGGAGTCTAACATTTTACCCACGTTGTGGACAGCTGTTCTACCCTTTCCATCAAAATAGAATCTAAGCTAGAGTGATCACTATACTGAACCCACTATGGGTATTGAAACCTATGGTGGCACATAGTTTTGGGGCATGTGATCTTGGAATCATACCCAACTCGGTGCAAAATACTACTTCCATACTATCCGTCTGCTAATATTGTAGGAAATTCACCTTAAAATAGCATAAGAGTTTATATAATGAAAAATTAATTGTGCTTCTCTTTACTTCAAATCATAAATAGTCTGAATAGTGTGGATTTCATAATCTTAGTTGGGTATCAAAAGATCTATTCTTTCTTTAAATCTTGATATAAGCTTGTCATAGAATGTTTAAAAGTATAATCTTCTTAAAATCTCAACACTTAAACTTAGGGCTTAAAATTCATGCTTTAAACTCACGGTAATTCATACCAAAACTTCATGCTCAATATAATTCTTGCAATACTTCAACAATAATAAGTCAAGATAGTGCAATATCATTCAAAATATAAATCTTGTAATTTAAAAACATAAACATAAGCACTTCTTGACATACTTTAAGCTTTAAATCTCACGCTAATCACAAAGTTCAAGAATATAGATAAACTTGGGTATAAACCCTACTTCGAAACAAGTAAATAGAATCTTAAAATTATGCAATTTGGGTACAATGGTGAAAGAATACCCTTGTTCATATCCCCACACACCTTAATAGGCTTGATTTAATAGATGAAAGCTTGACTTTGTAAGCCTTGGAGTTGATCAAGAAAACTTTCTTGAACTTCTTGAATTATAAACTTAAATTCTTGTTTATATGAATGAGAAAGTAATGGAGTTCTTGAGTTCTTGAGAGGAGGTTAGGGTTTCTTGGAGAGAAAATCGATAGCGAATGAGAAAATAATGCCTTAATTGACGTTTAAACTATTGTTTTTATGAATAGAGTCGGTGGGAAATGACCTAACTACACCTTAGAAGATTAAACTCATAACTAGAATGCCATTTAGAGGCCTAGGATGACACGATGACATGCTCATGGCTATACCCAGTGCAACGTGATGCAATCGCGTTGAGCTGTTGGAATTGAAATTCAAACACGACCCAAACCTCGTCCGAAAAAACCAAAACTTTTTTGAGACATGCTCCTTATACCCCTAAACATGAAGTAACTCAAAAACCATCATCTTGGAGTTTGTAAGGTCAACTTAAAAATCTTTGAAGTTAAGGGGTCAAAAATCAGGCTAAGTCTTTAACACTTAATCAGGCTTTAAATCTCTTATGCAAGCATTAGAAGATTAACTAATCTAAGCTTAATAGGGGGTATTACATATGAAGACCCTATAAGGTTCCTACATTTGAAGAAAATAAATACTTTTTGATAATTTTAGATGATTACTCTTGAATGCCTGGAATTTATCTTCTTAGACTTAAAATGTGTTATTTGTACTTTAATCTCTTAGTTTATCTAGTTTACTAAGACTCAATTTGATAGAGTTAGCTGAATTTGTTAATTCAGTGTATAATGAATGATTTATTCAAAAACTTAGGCATCATTCATCAGACTACATGTGCTTATAGCCCTTAACAAAATGGAGTGCTAAAAGAAAATATAGGCATATTTTGAAAGTCATGAAAGCTATTAGATTTTCAGGTGTAGTACTTATTCAATTTTGGGTCTTGTGTGTAAAAATAGTTGGTACATCATTAATAGGCTTCCCACTGCTGTTTTGTCATATGTCTCCATATGAAAAATTATATGGAAAAAAACATGTTATTAGTCACATGAGGACTTTAGGATGCCTGTGTCATGCTAAGATAGTTCAACAAATAAATAAGCTACAAACTAGAATACGAGAATGTGTTTGATGGAATATTTTGGAACTCAAAAACTTTACTTACTAGATAATCCTACTAATGGTGTGTTTTTATTAACAAAGATATCAGTTTCAAAAAGAATGTAATCTCTCACAAAGCAAGAACATCTAAAACTCAAAATCTTACTGCTAATAAGCTCAATAAAACACTAACTAATTAGACCAGCATAGACTTACAAGAACTATTATTTGTACATGACACAACCATTGATCACATGATGCAAGAAGAACTAACTGACCACATGGTACAGGAAGAGCCCACAAAGATACAAGTTGAACAAGTTCAAATTTCATAGGTACCAGCAAGTGGCTACAAGAAGAACTACAAGATATAGAAAAGCTCTATTATGGCTCGAAGATTTTGTCTCTCTGAATATTAACAACAAAGCACCTTATGCACAAGGGAAATCTTTGAATTATGATAAGGTATGTATCAAATACTAAGCCTATATAGCCAACTATTTTACTACTACTGATCCCGCTATATATAATGAAGCAATACAAGAAACAAGGTGGAGAAGAAGCATTGAAAAATAAGATTAATCCACCTAAAAAGAATCAGACTTAAAAGGTTACTAGTCTACTCTAGGGGAAGAAACCTATTGACGCAAATAGATATTTAAAGTAAAGTACAAAGCTATTGATAAAGTGGAAAGGTTTAAATATAGGTTGGTGATAAAAGGATACAACCAATAAGAGGGTATTGGTTTTCAAGAGAAATTTTCTCCTATTGTGATGATAAAAATAATGCTTACTGTTTGGGCTCAAAATCCATCAAATGGATGTTTACAATTAATTTCTACTAGGTGCTCTATATAAAGAAATTTACATGGAAATACCATAGGGATTTAAGATCCATGGCGTGAAAAAATAGTGTTTAGAATCTTAGAATCCCTGTATGAACTCAAAAAAGCTCCTAGGTAGTGGGATGACAAGTTATCTGAATCCATAATCAACATGGAGTTCAAATAAAGTCAATTTGATCATTCTTTAAAAATAAAACAAACTAGTGAAGGTACTACTGTTGTTCTAGTCTATATAGATGATATGTTAATCAAAGGAGATACATTAAATTTGATTGAAGAGACTAAAGAAAAGTTGCAGAAAGCTTTCATGATGAAAAACTTTGGTGAAATGAAATAATTTTGGAAATAGAGTTTGCAAGATCAAAGAAAGACATTCTAATGCATTAAAAAAATATGAACTAGAACTTATGTTTGAGTTGGGACTTGTCTAAACCATCTTCTACACCTATTGATACAAACATCAAGCTAATATCCAAGGAATATAATGATAATGTCAGTAAAAATGATCGAGAAGTCAATAATCCTCCAACTAATCTATAGGTTACCAAAGACTTATAGGAATACTATTGAATGTAACTATGACTAGGCCTGATATTTCTTATAATGGTCAAACACTAAATTAGTTTTTAAAGAAACCAAAAAAATCTCACATGAATGTAGTTGTTAGATTAGTCGGACACATCAAGAAGGAACCAAAACAAGGAGTGTTATTGTCAAGTCAACCAAAATATAAAGTTTTGACCTACTGTGATACAGATTAGACATCATGTTCATTCTCAAGGAGGTTTGTTAATGGATACTTTGTAATGTTAAGTGAATCTATTGCATATTGAAAATCTAAGAAGAAAAACACTATTTTCAGAAGTTTAATTGAAGCTGAATATAGAAGCATTACTATAATTGTGGTTGAACTTGTTTGGCTATTAGGACTGCTAAAGTAGATTGGCGTTGATGTTAAACTACCTGTTGAGATCTACACTAATAGAAAGTCTGCTATAAAAATTTCTTCCAACCCAGCATATCATGAAGAAATCAAACATATAGAGATAGATTGTCATTTCATAAGGAAAAACTCAATCAAGGGCTAGTGATAGTCAACTATATATCTATCAGAGATCAACCCATTGATGTGTTAACTAAAGGTCTTAACAGAGTGAAACATGAATACCTATTGTCCAAGCTAGGAATCCTTAATTTAGGATTACCTAGTCTAGCTTGAGGGGAAGTATTAGAATAAGAAGATACAATGTAACTTCAGGAAACACTATTGTAACAGTGTTAACTGAATAGCTAAACTTCTAGATATTTCTATTCTCCACTATCTATACTAGTTAACACACTATGTAATGTAAGGTTCAAAGATTCAATTAATGTGAAATTTTGTTGCTCTCTTCTTCTTTCTCATCTGTTTCTGCAGAGTTCAGTCTCTCAAAAACTCTAATTCCATTCATTAAGTTAGATTATTTTATTCATAAAATTACTATAGCTAAAGAACCTAAATGGATATTTTCATAAACCTCCTCTCAAATGTATGTGACACTTCACAAAATTAATTTCTCTTGTGTTTGTGATATTACGTAATACTAATTTTTCATATATTATCCTTTTCGTACTATTTGAAATTATTAGACTATTTTGTCAAACTTTTATAATCAAATTATTTTGAAAAGTATCTTTCCAAAAAGTTACTTTTGATGAGAAATAGTTAAACAATTTGTATTTGATTAATAATTTTAAAAAAATTATGAGTGATACTTAGTGTTTGATCAAATCTTTTAAACAGTATTTTTCTTAGAAACTTTTGTTTTGTTATTAATATATTTATATTATAGTGAGTGTCAATCAAGAATATAGATGAGATATATCAAGATCTAATTGATATCTATCAAGATATGAAATATCTATCTTTTAGAGAGAAACTAAAAGTAATTTTCTCTATAAATAGAAGGGCTTTCTTCATTATAAAAAAACTCCTCAAGAAATCCTCAAGAGAAATAAGAATTACTCTCTCTTCTCTCTCTATTCTTCTTATTTATTCTTTATTATTTCATAACATGTTATCAATACAAGTCTTTGACCTAAAGACTCATGTTCACGAGAAGAATAAAAATTTAATGATAATGGACAGACTACAATGATAAGTCTCGTAACACTTTGACCACTGCAAAGTTTCCTACAAGGATACAATTATACTAAAAATGGTATGATTATTTCTAAAATTAATATCTTGGTGTTTGAGAATTGAAACTAGGCAGAATGTTAGTCCAGGGACTGTAAAAATCCTTATCAAAAAGGTTAGTTCATTTATATTATTTTTCTTTTTCTATTAACTATAAAATAACATTGGATATTTAGTATTGTCATATTATGGCATAACACATTTTTATATGGATAAGACATCGGGTTAGAGTTCTGATGCACCATGATAAAGATGTTGGATTTAAGTTTCATCGATTTATGCCTAAGACGCCTTTATATAGATAAGACATTGAGTTTGAATATCAATGCACCATATTTATGATATTATGATGACTAAGACAAAATAATGTGTTTTTTGGTGAAAGTTCATGAAACATGTCCCATTGAATATTCTCCATTCTCTAAAGTGAATGTGGTAGTAGTGCATAATATGTCTGAAAAAGACAAGTAATAGAATTTTTGTATATAATCATGGAGGGACAATATGAAAATAATCATCAAAAGTGATAATATTTTCACAAGCTTATTATGATTATAAAATATGCTAGAGAAATTTTTTTCATATTATATGCACACCTCGATTTGCTCTTGAATTAACAATATTTTGAAAGAGGCTATAAGCTATCATAATTTGATAAACTTAAGACATGATTATATTCTATTCCTGTGGAATGAGAATATTGATTCTTATAAATACAAATGTATACCTAGGGGGTGAATGTGACTGTATATAAATTTGAATATGTCCTATGTTTTGAAGATATCACAATCTACCTACAAAAGAGATAGAATAATTGGAAGATTGAGTATCTCCAAGTTACTATAATAAGAAAAATGAATGTGAAAAGTTATTTGAGCATGGTGAAATCGCATGCTATAATTAACTAGGAGCTTATTGATATAAAATTCATGTCATAGTAAATGAAAAGTTTACTAAAGTGAAAAATGTATGTCATGGTAAACTTAGAGTTTACTAGATTAAAAGTTCATAAATTGACATGAACGTCTATGACATCTCAAAGATGTGCATAGTGATTATTGAACATATATTGAAGAACTAGAAAATTCTTCATCAACTTTTAATTTTGCTTGGTCTCATCATAAGTTGTGGACCAACTAATGTTGAGGTTGGATCTCCTATATTCTGAAAAGTATTAGAGGTGAATAAGGGCCAGTTCACTTATCATACAACATGTTAAAAAGATGCATCAATAAGATAATCACATGTACATTTATTGTCAACCTCTAATTTGACATTTATAAAGTTGTTTGCTCAATATAATTGAGATAAGATCATAATTTTCATATTATGTAATCAAGACAATTCATATTAATGATAATGGTTTGGCATTGAATGTCTTTGATAACTAGCTGTACCATTGCTAATGAGAACAAAGATTCATGTGTTAGTCAGAAATATTATATACAAAAGTATTTGTATGCATCAAACTAATAAATTATGAATAATTCCCTCTCAAAGTTGGTTCTAAGTCAGGAATCACACATTGTCCATCTAATAGATTTGATGTACAGTATATGATTAATGGATATATCACGATGCACAAAGATGAATTTCTCAACGAAGATGGAGGATGTATGTTAGTTTACCTAACATAAGAGGGTGGTTATAAGCGGCTATGAAATATGTTAGAAATTATCATCAGATTATCATGATCCAATTTCTTAGGTCATGATGGCGCTTACTATAACCTACCCGTAGGCAAACCAAGCCCCATAGTTCAGAATAGCTAGTAACGTACTACCCAATTATAAATGAAAGAAAATATAGAATAGATGAAATAAGATAACCAAATACATAATGAATTCCAAAATCTGATGGTATTAGTACAAGTGTATCTAATATTATAAGAGTAAAGTGAAAAATCAAGGAAAATACAATGAAACAACTTATCTTCAAATACTACATAGAGAAAAATCTAGTACATAAGAGGGAGGAAAGCAATACTCCAAATTTCAGGATCTCACTCCATATCTCCGAACTATGATTACTCCGCACAATGCACACATCATGATGATAAGCCGTACTATGATCTACAAGTTGTAGAAGTGTAATATGAGGACTAAATGAATGGTACTCAGTAGGTAACTGTCAACTGAACTCCAAATATAAAGAAGATATACATCACATACAAAACAAAATGAAAACTACACCCAAGAGTCTAGAAATCATATAATCGCCAAAGAGATAATAATGAAAAATTATCCTAGTCATATCCAATAGACCAACATAATAAGGCTAAGTAAGTAATAAGTGTGCGCTATCTTATACTAACCATGCTCAAGGATCTTAACACTATGCCATATATCACCGACCGGTATATAAATAAAAGGCGAAAGAAGGATATATATGGTAGTATACAAGGCTAAGGAATGAATATACAATCTGATTAATGAAAAAAAGACGGAATATACGGTAATACTAAAGCTACATATATCTAGATATATACACATATACATAAATGTAAGGTCAACTCAAGTCATAAATTAAATTAGCATGTCTTCATTTTAATATATCATTATAATCCTATCAGTATTTAATATTATCATGCTCAGGGTTTCTAATCCACATGGCTAGACATGAAATAATCATGCATAATAATGCAATCATAAGATAAAAGAGGCTGAAAATATACCTCAAATCTCGATATTAAATCAATCACAAATCTATCATAAACTAACCATAATAATATGCAAACAATGTTAATAACAATATCAATAACAAAGTAAGTAAACAACTATTTCAGATGACCAATTACCTAGCCGAGCCTATGCGTTTCCCCATAGCCTCAGTCTTAGAAAGCTCAATCAGCATACAACAACAAAAGTAATAGTCATCACCCATATCTATACAACCATCCCATACCGCCTGATAGACATAGGCACATATTGGTGATAGAAAATGCACATGCAAGAATGAATGCAAGGTACACAATCAATATCACAATCATCCTCCGAACTTGAATCAGGTATATATAATTAACATCATAATCATCCCCCAGACTAAAATCGGGTATATATAATCAACATCAAAATCATCTTCTAGACTTAAACCGGGTATATATATCACCATCACCATATCCTACATCCTTACCGAGTATCAATATCATAATCATAGTATCCTCCAACCTTACCAGGTATCAATATCATCATCATAGTATTCTTCGACTTTGTCGTGTATCAATAATATCATCACAGTATCCTCAACCCTTGTCAAATATCAATATCAACATAACAGTATCCTTCGGCCTTGCTGGGTATCAATATCATCATATTCATCAATATATATATACATACATAATAGGTAAATGGACTCAAGTCGAGGCTAAAAGAAGTGTAAATCTGTGAGTCTATTGTTCGGAGTAATCTTCGGGACTAAATCATTATAAATGTAAAGAAAGGGTCAAAAATATCACACGCCGGGAATAAATAGTAGTGTCAAATCATGGATCAAAATTTGTCTCGGCCAAAATTTGAAGCAATATTTTTAACCTCTTTTATACATATAAATATTTATTTAGTTAGGCAATTATTATTTCAAAGAAATCCATTTTTAAAAGGTTAAAAGTGGGTTTAGCCCATATTTAGGAAGAATAGTAATAAGATGGTATTCCACCTAGAATCACATCAATTACCGATATAATAATCATGAATGTACCGAAACTATGCATGTCATCACTAGTATTCAATCAATGGAATCATAAATGTCATACCGCACCTTCCTCCATACCATATCAGAGAGATGTGCATATAAACATATACATTTATACATAAACAATAATCGCATCCTTTACAGGGATAAATATATCCCATATGTCCAACCAATATCATAACACGACCCTTGACCCAAATAATATGTTTGGAATAATCACAATATTATAATTACGGACTTAAGCCCATATACATATTCAGAACACATACCAATAATCATATTATAAGTTGTAGCATATTTATAATTATCTCACATCTAGGAGGCATCTTATATATATAAGGCATCTATCATAACTAATCATCTCTATAGTTCAATAATCATATCTAAGAGGGAATAGCATCTCTATAGGCGAAATATCATATCTAAGAGGAAATAGCATCTCTATTGACCAAATATCATATCTAAGAGAAAATAACATCTCTAATTGCCCAATATCATATATAAGAGGAATATCATCTCTATAGGACCAATATCATAACTAAGAGGAAATAATCAAGCTACCAATTCACCGACAATGATAAATTTTGAGTTATCATGCCCATTTAGGATTTCTAGGCCTTAAGGATAAATCAAAAATGGAAAAAACATGGCCGAAGAGGTTTATTTATAGCCCTATCAGGTACCCAGGTGTGGGTATTGCACACCCAGTTTTGCTATCGCGATATCTACTGCAAAATTAGGGTATGGCAATGTAAATATCCGAGAGTACACCCTAGGTGCCACACGGTGCTTACAGTCCTGAGGGACCACAAGCTAACCCATAAACTGGTACTTGCTATGAACACTGAATAATATACTGATGATAGAAGTCATATGTAAAATTTAACTGAAAACTACATAAGGTTTTAAATCATAGTTCTGATTATCTCTGTAAAAACAATATTGACATTACTGATAAAATGGCTGATAATAACAACTTAAAATTGACTGACTGCTTATACTAGTTTGAAAGCCTCTAAATTGTTTGACTGTGGAGTTGATGGGATAAACCCCCAACTTACTCCGACTGACTAAATAGCTGAACTACTAACATAGCTGAATATAAGGTAACTCATCCTCAAAGGATGAGGACTCACCATGGCTGCTATTGCTAATGCACTGAAAAGTCTAAGTAAGATCGGGAATTCAAGCGTCCGAACCTATGATATAAGACATCATAGTGCAAGAAACAAGTATGCAATCAGTACTTGTACTGGTATGCTAAATGAGGTAGGTTGATGTGCATGGTTTTATGTACAAGAGTAATTAACTGACTGAATGAATAGCATGAAGTACTGAATAGAATGCATAAAATCTATAAATACTGAGAACGCATGACCAAGAACAAACATATTTTAAATATAATATATAAATTGAAATACTAAAATCTGATAAATGAATAACTGATATCTGTATGCTATGGTCAAGCAAAATTAAAACTGAATTCTGAACTAAGTACTGAAACTAAAACTGTAGTAGGAATCATCTAACTGACATGCCCCAGTCTAAGCTGATCAGGGTCCAACCTGTGACCCCAATTGGAAGGGTGCTAGTACCGTGTCACAGATACTAACAATGATTGTGGAGTTAGTCCTAATCTAGTGGGTAACCCCTGAAATCAGTCCTAACTAGCGGGTGATCCCTGAGAGTGTCAGTCCTAAACTAGAGGGTGACATCTCTTAACCTACACTAGCTACGTAGTTCTAGAACTTAGAGATTGCTTCTAAGGACCCAATCCTAACTAACGAGTGATTCCCCATCTCTAGGCTTGCTCGCTGCTAATTCTACTCCCAATTAAACTAATACTGATTACGGGATTGAGCTAAGCTTAATTGGACAAGTAACTGATCGTGACGGCTAACTGGCTAAGTATGCTCATGGTTTATCTGAACTATACTGTAACTACTAAAATTCTATAAACAGCTAAGTTTTTAGGTATTCATAGCCCCTAGAATTCGATAGCAATAACAACACAATTATACTAAAACTTTGAGGACATGACATGTAGTCAATATTCAAAACTCATTCTTTGAGTCATTTCATTAAACACTTGCAATTCATGGTTTAAACTAAGCATGGGAATAATTTTAAAATTTGTAGAAATAGCAATATTTCACTTCTAAGATCACTATTTGGGGTTGTTCAACAAACGACACCATTTAAACAAGTAAGGTTTAATATCACCAACAATTTCATGGAAACAAGATAAAAATTAGAAATTCATGTAAGTTCATGGACATAATTCATAAAATATGTAATAAGGACTGCTTTCAATGAAAATAGATTGTAAACATCATGTATAATCAAAATTCATAAAAGCTTCATGGAGATAAATCATTATAAACATGTAATTTTATGATTTAAAACCTAAAAGATAGATTCTTAGACTCCATGGATAAAAAGGTCCCATCGATGAACATCTAACATACCTCAGAGCTTTAATCTTAAAAGAGAATTGAATTTTCTTGAACGTTCTTGGATTGGGAATTATAATTTCTTGGTTTTCTTGAAGAAGGGCTTGAATCTTGTTCTTGGGAGATGATCTTGAGAGAAAACCTTAATTTTCTTATTCTTGAGAGTGGAGGGGATTATGAGTGATGAGAAACTGATATTTTATCACTTAAAAGGGTTTAACGCGTGATTTAAGTTGTGGGAGGTGAGGGAAAAGGCTAAAATACCACCCCCCCCCCAAAACTGAATGGGAATTGCTGAATTTTAATGGTGACAAATTGGGCTGATAGGTCGTCACTTAGTTGACGGACTATCAACTTAGGTCTTCACTTGGAAGCTGAAACTGATGGCTCACTGGTTTGGGCTGATGACTTGGCTGATAAGTCATCACTTATTTGATGGCTTATCAGCTCAGGTCGTCACTTTGTTGACAGACTAACATGCTGATATAAAATAAGTATAACTTTTCGCTCCAAAATCGGATTAAGGTGAAACCAAATGCGTTGGAAATAAGATTCAAATATCTTTTATTTTATATAATATAGGACATGTAAATCATTGTGTACAAGGAGTAATAGTCATTTAAAGTCTACCTAAGCTGAACCATTCACTAAAACTTAATTAGCAGAAGTGTTCTCAACTCGTCTTTGAGTTTGAAGATTTTTATGACCTCGACTGATATATATATAAGGACATTTTCATACTATAGAATTGATCATCACACATATATAGATATAGAATCATTGGGTTCAAGTCTGTATGCATAGGAACAATGATCTAAATTCTAGCCCAAAATGTTGGGTGCTACAGGGAATTGTCATACCCTCTCTCATGATCGTACTATCCCCCTAGTTCACTAGATATCTGCAAAGTCAAAAACATATTTTTGACCCTCGAAACTCATTTGGACTTAGATTTTTGTAAATGAACTATGTAGCCCTACTAAATTCAACATTTCAGACATGTTGGTGATGTTGGATTTTTCATCCAAGTTCATTTAGACCAATTATGGATTGAGTGTTAGGATGGTCTTTGGTACGGGTTGGACTTGAGATTTCCCATTACGACAAGACCCCGGTTCGGGTCATGTTAAATTGGTATCAAAGCTTTAGGTTTCGATATCATGAGGTGTCCACAAAGTTGTGTCGAGTAGAGTCTTGCTTATGGGTGTGTCATGCACCACACTTATTATCAGAAGGATACAAGGCATCTAGGAATGTTCCAATTTCTTGGTTGATCAACTTTCGGGCTATGGAGTCTAAGGTCTTGAAATCCTCTTTGAATCTTGCTTGGTTCACTCTTTTGATCATGTCTTCTCAATGATCTAAAGTTCATGGAAACTTGTCTGTCCCACTCAAGGACAACATGAATAGATCTAGTCCAACTCATGGGGCACAGACTCAGCCAAGGGTCGCAACTTCTGGTTTTCCCCATGGAGTCTTCCCGGTTTCCACTAACCTTATCTTAGAAGGTGATACTCATACTCAGTTACCTCAAGGAAAGTTACCAATGCTGATTTTTGATGTTCTATTAATTTATTAGCCCAGATAGCGACAACTCTATCACGCCAGTCCATTCCTATTGGTATGGGAAGGAATGAGGTAAGGTTGGTAAATGGGAAAAGTAAGGGGGTCTCAATTTTCTAGACCATGGGAGAGGCCAATTGCATAGTGGTAAATGATCCAAAAGGAAGATTTGGGTTAGCCCTAACTCCTATTCTATGTTTTGTGTTCTTAACCCAGATTCATTAGGAGGCAGGTATTTTCAAATTGGTAGATCCTTCTAGGGCACAAGGTGCCCAGTCTTTGGCCACTAGTGCCCAATCTGCATCATCCTATCCTTTTTATAGATTATGTAGTCGGTCCCACCATGGTTGTTGCGAGAAAGGAAGGAATTGGTGTTTTAGTTGTGGTTAAGTGGGTCACATGCAACGGGAGTATCCCATAAGGATTTCCACTAGGGCAAAGAGGATATTAGTTGCTACTTCTCTATCTCTTGCACGGAGGGATCCAAGACTTAGAAAATTTCACTAAGTGTTGGGATTTAGTCATTTCTAAAGCTCTTAAACTTCGATGATTTTATTTTTGACCATACCAACCTTGGAACATTATTTTTTAGTTGATTCACGATCGAGATTGATGATAGTTCATCCTGGGTGAGTTTTGAAATTTTTGGACGAGCGTAGAGGTGTGTTTGGATCACCAAAACAGCAACATCCCATTATATGCCTGCGGCGCATGCTCCATTTCACTGATAAGAGAGCCCATAATATAGCCCGCGGTGCACGCTCCATTTCATTGATATGGGAGCCCACAATATAGCCCACGATGTGACCTCCATCGTGTGCCCCATATGTTTCTAGCTTCTATTTTTGCGTGTTTATGGGCAATTGGGTCATTTTCTCTCACCCAAATCCATCCAAAACATAAAATTAAAGCCTCCAAGGAGCATTAGTTACCAATTTATTCACTCATTCTCTCCAAAAAAAATCTAACCTCCCCTCAAGAACACCAAGAACTCCATTAATCTTTCTTTCAGATAAGCAAGAATATAAGTTCCCTTCAAGAATTCCAAGAAAAAGCTTTCGAGATCATCCCCAAGGGTTTCAAGTCAAGCTTTTAATATCAAATCAAGTTTATTAAGGTATGTGGGGCTATGAACAAGGGTATCCTTTCACCCTTGTGATCAAATTTCATGATTTTAAGATTTAATTCACTTGTTTTGAATTAGGGTTCATACCCAAGTATGTATATTCTTGAAGCATGTGATATCATCAGATTTAAATCTTAAAGCATATCAAGAAGTTCTTATGTTTATATTTTTAACTTACAAGATTTATATTATGAATGAGATTTCACTATATTGATTTGTTATTGTTGAGATATTTCAAGAATTATATAAAGCATGAAGTTTTGATAGAAATTACCATGAGTTTAAAGCATGAAGTTTTGGTATGAATTACCGTGAGTTTAAAGCATGAAATTTTGGTATGAATTACCATGAGTTTAAACCATGAAGATTTGGTATGAATTATCATGAGTTTAAAGCATAAATTTTTTGTATGAATTACCATGACTTTAAAGCTTGGGTTTTGATCCCTAAGATTGAGTATTGAGATGAATATTATGTTTTTAAGCATTCTATGACAAACATATTTCAAGATTTAAAGCAATAAATGATCTTTTGATCTCAGCTAAGAGATGGAATCCACATTTATTTATCTTAATTACAGCTTAAAGCAAAGAGAGGCATAACTGATTTTCATTATAAACCCTTATGTTATTTTGAGGTGAATTTCCTAAAGAGCGAGCATATAAGTAATATGGGAGTAGTATTTAGTACCGATTTAGGTATCAACCCAAGGTCACATGCCCCAAAACTATATGTCACCATAGGTTTTAATGCCCATAGTGGGTTAAGTATAGTGATCACTCTAGTTTAGGTTTTATTTCGATGGAAAGGGTAGAACAGCTCTACCAACATGGGTGCGAGAATTGTACTCCATGATAGCTCTCATAGAAACTAAGTGTGTGTATCACAATTTTTGTTCAATATGCTTTATCATTCATGTTTCTATGATTTTCAACTTTGAGTTTTATTCAAGGTCAAAGTGAGTCACTTACACTTAGCATACATTATTTGAAAGTATATGAATATATTAAGTTACTATTTTACATTTGCATTCACCCCCACATACTTAGTACATTTCAGAAGTGATGGTCCACATATATGTTTATGTGCTACATTGTCTCATAATGTAAGTACAAGTTGTAGCGCACACATCATAATCAAAAAGTTTGTAGCTTCCACTCAACAGTTGATGAGTCCTTTTGATTTGAGGGCTTGAGTCAATCATAGTTTGAGTAGCATCTTGTTTTCTTTATTCAATCATATTGATTAGGGATAGCTGGGGGTCATGTCTCGGTTACCTATAGTCAATACTAGTAGAGACTTCATAGACAGTTAGTAGAGTTGATGTATTTGATTTCAGTTTTATTTTGTATAACCAGAGTTTTAATCATTTTGTTTTGAAGATGTTCAGCTAATGACTTTTCTTCGACTTAATACTTTAAGTTTTATGCATTTTATTGAGTGGCTCACGATTTATGACAGTATAAGGGTTAGCTTGAGATCACTTGTGGTCCCAAGTACCGTGTGATGTCCAGGGAGTAGTCTCAGGGCATTACAAACCTATATTAGAGCATAGATTTCAAGTGTCCTAGGATTTCTGTGAAGCCATATCTAGCAGAGTTTTGCAAAATGGTATGGAGACGTCTGTACTTTTCTTCGAAAGGCTATAGGGCATTTAAGAAAAGTTTCCTTTCTTAAATACTCTAGCTCGTGCAGTAAAGTTGTTCATTTAGAAACTTCTGTCGATTCGTGTATTACTCCATAATTCTCCATCTATGACTTATTCTTAAGATAACATGATTAGCAAGTTCCAATTCCTCCCAAGATGATGCTCTTAGATTTGCTATCTGTAACTTTAAAAGTCACATAATATGATTGAGAGGAGCTCTCTAGTGTGTTATAAGTTCCTCAAGTTAAAAGTTATGTCCTCATCCATAAAAGTTGTCTAGTTAAGACAGAATAAGATATGTATTCAGATTCCCCATTAACCCTTCAATACAGATAATGCTTATAAGAAGAGATAGTATGTACCTAGATTGTTAAGTAAAGTTTGTATTTAAGGGATATTGCAACCGGAGTGTTATGATTCATAACTAGTAGAACCTTCTTATAGTTGGAAGTATGGGTATAGAAGTGTAGTGACAAGAAAGGTGGTGATGGTGATTGATTACATGTATATAGATAAAATTTTGCATACGATCAGGTTAGTATTGAGGTGATATGTCCTTGTGTGTTAGTTTAGAGGTAATGAAGGTAGTATAGGTTCCTTGGTGGAAGGTAGAGAAGGAATTATTATTTAAGGAAAATTATTGATATAGAAAATGAGTTATTAATGGTATTTACTGTGTTAGAAATGTACAGGATATTGATGAAGTATTTAGTGGTTGAGTATTATTGATTTAGGCTTCCCTTGAGGTTGAAAAAAGGAGTTTAGTTGAAACTTATAGAGCAATGAAAGTATTTTAGATGTATAGATGGGTAAATAGTCATAATATGTAGAATAAGGATGTGCTAATGGATTTTAATAAGGTATACCATAGGATTATAATCGATTATCATCGTTATGAGGTTCTAGTGGATTAGTGTTTCTTGGTATTTATTTTATATCTTTCGAGCAAGAATAGTATGTGAAGTTATGTTGTTAATCATGCCTAGCACTAGACACTAAGTTTGAACAGTGGACGATCATTAAGGTGGAAATAATAATTTCTTGGTTAGTGATGCTAGTTATATGGAAGTGATCTAGTAGGCTTGAACAATGCATACAAGATTTTAATTTTGTTTATTTATAATTAAGTATGATATTGTAGGTATGATGTAGAGGTGTACCCAAAGTGATATGGGAATTGAATTAGTTTTTAAGATTATTAAGCGTCATGTGTGCTTAGATAATGCCTGTGAGTTTCTAAGTGTGAATAAGGCTAGTCATATGGTATATGGTAGTCTTGATGGCTATGTTAAGGAGCAATGGATAGATGATGTTGATCCTTTGGATATGTTTGAGTTAGTAAGGCAGATTATATGTTTAGTGAGGTAGGTTTGTTTGTTGATTTAATAGAGTGTAAGTCTGTGATGATGATTATTGAAGCATTAAGTCTATGATGATAACTATTGAAGCTGAAGGAAGTTAAGGGTGGTATGTATTAAAAGAGTGTCCAAGAATGACGTTACTATTGTCTAGATATAGTTTATATAGGTCAGTGAGTATTAATGTGTAGACCGTTAGAGAAAATAAATTATTACTCAATCTCGAGGATATCGAGTAGGCCCTTAAGCTTAGAATGTCAGTTTTGATCTAAGAGGGAGATGGTAGAGTGAAGAACCAAAGCAAGTTTTGAGAATTAAATTGTGATACATGTCAATAAGAGATATGATGAGATAGTGATCCCTTCTTACTCTAGAGTTTTCCTTGATTTTCAGTATCACACCAAATTAATGTATTACCTGAAAGATCCATGCCAAAGGCCAATTCTTATACACTTCATGCATATTCAAGTTCATTCTCATCTTTTAGTAAGTAAGTAACAGCTTCACTCTGTGATTCGAGTCATCCCTCCTAAATCTGTGAACTCTAGTCTTATGTTGAATAGCTTATGATAAGTATGAACTCATGTTTCAGAGTATGATTAGTTCTCAAAACTCATGATACTAGTAAAATTAGCGGTATCTCATGTATTTCCTCAGTTTAGATATCTTTAATGAATCCATGGCTTTGACATTGTATTCCTCAGGCCTCAGTTAAGTGTCAACGTTATGTATAGTATTCTTTTGTACTTCAGGTCCTTATATGTTAGCCCTTCAGTGACCTCTTCTTATGTTAAGATAGTGGTGATGATAATGGATAAGTAATGGTTTAGACGATAGAGAGTTGATGACCCTTATTAAGAAATATTATTTATGCTTTTCCTATCTAAGGCTAAAGGATGAAGGAATATTGAGGTAAATCTTTGGTATATGCCATAGTAGTTCAGAATTCTGGGTATGTTTTCTTAAGCATAGTGCAAGAAAGTTGTTGTTCATAGAGGTTTAGAGAATATGAGAAGTATGCCTTTATGGGGGTTTGCCTTGAAGTTCATATCTAGTTATAATAATAGGCTTGAATGTCATGTTGGGATGTAAGTGAAGGAATGCAATATACGCTAGTGAATCCATAGTCAGAGTTCAGAGTTAGTCATTGAAGTGGTAAGGCATGTTATGCTTAGGGTGTGACCTATGGAAGAGACATAGAAGATTGAATCATATGGTTTAGAATAGTATTATGGTGTAATGTGTTGTATCTTGTGATTTCGAGTTAGGCTTGATCATGGTGAGATAATTTAGTTCAGTTTAGACTGAAGTAATGGATTTATCAATAACCATGTGAAAAATTTAAGTTGAATTAAATGAGTATGGTATTTCAGGGGAATAGTATAGTTGAGGGAGTATTTGAGAAGTGTTGCTATGCTTGAAAGTAAGAAGTTGCATTGCCTAAGGCCTTGTAATTCTAACCTATCTTATGATTTATATGTTTATGTTCCATGTTATAGAGTTGTACCAATGTTATGATTCCTTAGTTAGATGTCTTGTTCAGATCATGCCCAAAATTCTTTGTTCCATAATATTATTAGAATATCTTAGAAGAGTGTTGGGGAAATACTCCATTTGAGAATGGGCAGTCCGTATGGTCCAGTTCATAGAGCTTGTGATCTCATTTAGCAATCAAGTAGATGATCTCCTATAGATTTCCAACATTCCATTTAGTCCTACTACCCAAAGTTTCACGAGTAAGGCTATTATATAAGGTAAAATGTTTGCATTCATGCAAGTTACAAATTCATCTCAGTTCATGCATCCTACATCAGTTTCAGATTCAGATACTAAGTCATGATTCAGCTCGTAAGTGTTTCGAACATCATCCCAGCCTTTCCATAGAATTTCAGCCAAGTCAGTACAATTCGGGGTCGAGTGTTCCCAAGGGGGAGATATTATAAGACCCCGTAAGGTCCTAGCTCAACTCAGCTTACTAGTGCATGTTAAAGGGGTCCAAGACTTAGAAAATTTCACTAAGTGTTGGGACTTAGTTATTTCTAAAGCTCCTAAAATTCGATGATTTTATTTTTGACCTTAACAAACTTGGAACCTAATTTTTTTAGTTGATTCACGATCGGCTTGATGATAGTGCATCCCGGGTTAGTTTCACAATTTTTGAACGAGCGTAGAGATATGTTTGGATCACCAAAACAGCAGCATCCCGTGATATGCCTGCTCCATTTCACCGATAAGAGATCCCGCGATATAGCCCACGACGCACCCTGCATCGCACGCCCCCTTATTTTCCTAGCTTCTATTTTCGTGTATTTAAGGTCAATTGGGTCATTTTTCCTTACCCAAATCCATCCAAAACATAAAATTAAAGCCTCCAAAGAGTGTTAGTTGCCCCATTATTCACTCATTCTCTCTAAGAAATCCCTAACCTTCCCTCAAGAACACCAAGAACTCCATTAAACTTTCTTTAAGTTAAGTAAAAATCTAAGTTCCCTAATTCAAAAATTCCAAGAAAAAGCTTTCAAGATCATCCCCAAGGGTTTCAAGTCAAGCTTAATACATAAAATTAAGTCTATTAAGGTATGTGGGGCTATGAACAAGGGTATCTTTTTACCCTTGTGCCCAAATTACCCGATTTTAAGATTTAATTCATTTGTTTTGAATTAGGGTTCACACCTAAGTATGTATATTCTTGAAGCATGCGATATCTTGGGATGTAAAGCTTAAAGTATATCAACAAGTGCTTATGTTTATGTTTTTAACTTACAAGATTTATATTAAGAATCAGATGCACTATCTTGACTTGTTATTATTGAAGTAAGTCAAGAATTATATAAAGCATGAAGTTTTGGTATGAATTACCATGAGTTTAAAGCATGGGTTTTAAGCCCTAAGATTGAGTATTGAGTTTTCAAGAAGATTATGCTTTTAAGCATTCCATGACAAACTTATTTCAAGATTTAAAGCAAGAACTGATCTTTTGATCCTCAACTAAGAGATGGAATCCACATTTATTTATCTTGATTACAGTTTAATTCAAAGAGAGGAATAACTGATTTTCATTATAAAACCTTTGGTATTTTAAGGTGAATTTTCTAAAGAGAGAGCATATAAGTAATATGGGTGTAGTATTTAGTATTGAGTTGAGTATGAGGCCAAGGTCACATGCCCCAGAACTATGTGCCACCGTAGGTTTTAATGCCCATAGTTGATTCAGTATAGTGATTACTCTAGTTTAGGTTCTATTCCGATGGCAAGGCTAGACAGCTCTAACAACATGGGTGCGACACGGACTCCATAATAGCTCTCATAGGTTATGTTTGTTACAAGAACCTCCTAAAAGAAAGAGTAAAAGTAAAGCTTTTAGAAACTAAGTGTGTGGCTCACCAAGTTTATTCAATATGTTTTATTATTCATGTTTCTATGATTTTTAGCTTTTAGTTTTATTCAAGCTCAAGGTGAGTCACTTGTACTTAGCATGCATTATTTGAAAGTATATGAATATATTAAGTTATTATTTTACTTATGAATTTACCCTCACATACTTAGTACATTCTAGAAGTATTGATCCATATATATGTCTATGTGCTACATTATCTCATAATGTAGGTACAAGTTGTAGCGCGCACATCATAATCAAAAAGTTTGCAACGTTCAGTCAGCAGGCGATGAGTCCTTTTGATTCGAGGGCTCGAGTTTATCATAGTTCGAGTAGCATCTTGTTTTCTTTATTCTGTCGTATTGATTAGAGATAGGTGGGGTCATATCCCAGCTACCTATAGTCAATACTATTAGAGGCTTCATAGAAAGTTAGTAGAGTTGATGTATTTGATTTTAATTTTGTTTTGTATAACCAGAGTTGTAATCGTATTAATAGTTTTGTGTTGAAGATGTTCAGCCAAAGGCTTTTCTTCCTCTTATTACTTCAAGTTTTATGTGTTTTATTGAGTTGCTCCTGAATAATGCCAGTATAAGGGTTACCTTATGATCACTTATGGTCCTAAGCACCGTGTGATGTCTAGGGGGTAGTCTCGAGGTGTTACAAAGATTCTACCTCAAAAGGTAATTCTTTGCATTTGGCTACGGTGGTGAATGAATTTCCTGGGGTCCTTTCTGATAACTCTCAAGGTGTCTTTCTAATAGGGAGGTTGGTTTAGGGTTGGTCTTGTTTTGGACAACTGTCCAAATTTCTATTCCTTATTTATAGAATGGTTTCGGTGGAGTTAAAGGATCTTATGGTGAAATTAAGGGATCTCTTAGATTAAGGTTTCATTAGTCTTAATGTTCCTCTGTGGAGTGTTTTTGCTCTTGCATGCATAAGGGGAACGGTTTTCCCTGGGAATGGATAGATTATCGGTGGGTGACTAAAGAATTGAGAGTGTCCTCCTTGTGGGGTGGACCTTATATACAACAACAATAATAACAAACCCAGTGTATTCCCACCTAGTGGGGTCTAGAAGGGTAAGATATACGCAGTCCATACCACTTCAAGAGAAGTAGAAAGGTTTTTTCCGATAGACCCTCGACTCAAGGCAAGGAGTAATAAACAAATAATTAATAAAGCATGGAACAAGATTTCAAGACATAAATACGCCACCCACAAGGAATAATAAATAAAGAATAGTAACCACATTCCTAATAAGGCATGCAACAAAGTGTCCTAGCAAGAATAATACATCTACCAACAAATGTCCTACCCCACTACTCCAACTGGAACTAGCCTTCTATCCTAATCCACGTCCTCCATATCTTCCTATCTAGGGTCATGTCCTCAGTAAGCTATAACTGCTCCATGTCCCGCCTGATCACCTCTCTTTAGTATTTCTTTAGCCTACCTCTACCCCGTCTAAAACCATCTAATACAAGCTTCTTACACCTACGAACTGGGGCATCCGTTCCTCTCCTTATCACATTCCCAAACCATCTCAATCAGACTTCCCGCATCTTATCCTCCACCGAAGCCACTCCAACTTTATCCCAAATAGTCTTATTTCAAACTGTATTACCTCTATTAAGCCCAGACATTCAACGCAACATCTGTATTTCTGCCATCTTCAATTTTTAAATTTGAGAGTTTTTAACTGGCCAGCATTCCGCTCCATACAACATGGCTGGATAGACGGACCTTACATGTATATTCTATTTTATATGGGATATTTTGATAGTAATGAATGGTGGTTGGTAGATCCTATGCTTGAACCTAGATACTTGATCTTGGTAAAGGGAGCATGTTAGCTCAGGAATAGCAATACATGAGTTAAGGGGGTAAATTGGCAGGTTGGATGAGGTTGATGACTTGAGGAATACAATAGAGGTAATGTTGTGACTTGTAAATCGAACGTTCAGGATGAATGGATGGATTGGAGTTAAGTCTTTATACTGGATAGATCATGTAATTTGCAAGTGTCTTTGTGCTTATACTTATACTTTATTATTAGCATGAAATTGATTATTAAATTTATGATATTAAATGTGGATTTTGGCACAATTGAGAGCTTTGACATGATTACTCATTTAATTGATTTTCCATGAATTATGATGCATTATTCACACTTATTTATGTTTATGAACATTGTGGGATGCATGGGAATGTTAAATGGATTTTAGGGTACTATGGATTCCTCAATTATTTGGTTTTGGTTTTGGAAATTGCATGCCCTCAAACTTTGTGAAATTGTCGTTGAATATAATTTTGTCTTATAGTTTGACTATTCTTAAATCTTTGTATTGTATAAATGATTAAAGGAACATGAATTGGTTTTGGTTGGATTTAAATAATTTTGAAAAGGCCTTGGTTGCCATGTTTTGATTTGGAATAGTTTTGGTTTAACTGGAAACCTTAGAGGTAATTTGGTCTCATGGTTTTTCCATGTATATGTTAGGCTCTAGGTAGCTTAGAATGAATAAGGGTTTGGGTATAGGAGAACCAAGCATCCTTGGTGTACATCTTCGGTGACACCCATTAGAGTGGAGTATTGTGCTTGTAGGTGAAATAGGATGAAGGTTGGTGTTTGATCTAGAATTCTCTATTAGTGGTGGACTTCAAGGGAAGATCGGGGTTGCATATTCTAGTGATTCTCTTCTATCATGGTACTCTACTAGTGTTGTACGTATTTTTATAGCACGGATGCGTAAGGTTTGCATTTTGTATTCGCCTTATTCCCTAAATATGAGTTTTGAATTTACATTGCATTACTCATGGTATGTGTAGTTGTGTATCTTTCAGTGTTCAGTCTAAGGACTTATTTAATGATAAATTTTGGTCGGGATGTTTCTTCATTTATGGTCTAGGTGGTGATTATGAAGTACTTCGTGCCTATGGTGTTGTGTCTTTTTCGGTCATCTTTGTCTTGCCTTGGGTGGCATGGACAATTCTTGTAATTCGGTTCCTTAAATGATTTTCCTTGTGTTAGTATGGTAGTGGCATTGAAGAGCATGGTGATGTTGTGAAATGGGGAATATAGAATCTCCAAAGTGGGGGAGAGTCTAGGGTGACTATAAGAGTTAAGGTTTTGGAAGGTGAGGTAAGGTTGTTGTCATGGGAAATGGTTAGGAAAGAATAGGTGGTGGAAGCCTTTGTGAAATATTAAATGGTGCTAGATCTTTGGAAGGATAGATTATACCATAGACATATAAGTGGTAGGCTTGAATGTTTTGATTGATAGGTATACCTATAGTTGTGTTAGGTATTTGAGATATATATAAGGCATAGTTTTAAGAATTGTCTTCATTGCTTAGTAGTTGCATGGTTTTTGGTGTTCAATCATAGGTTAGGGGTTTTGGTTATAATGGTTGGATATGGTTTTTCCATGCCCTTTACTCATGGGTTCTATAATATAATGGTGATGAAGGCGAAGTACTGCTTCGGGATAGATGTAAGGAGTAGGGCCCAGTGGCCGAAGTTAACTCCTTTTAGCTTTAGAGGGCCTAGTGGCCGAAGTTAACTCCTTTTAGCTTTAGATAGGCGTGAATATGGAAGTGGTGGATAGTTAGGCTCAGGCTCTCGCAGTGATGTGTCTTGCTAAATTCTAAATTAAATTGGACTTTCTCTTTAGCATGAGTCAATTCATTCGGTAATTTATGTGTTATGTAGAGGTAAGGTGTGGATGGTTCTTAGTTGATTGGTTATTTTAAGTGGTATTGGTATCTCGAATTCCTTGTTTTTTAAGGGGGTCAAGATGAGGATCCTTGAATTGGTAAGTTTGCCAATTCTGAAAGAAAGGTGTGGCTTCGGTAAAGGTTCCATGGTGAACCTAAAAGTACAAGATAGCCATTTGGGATGTGGAGGAGGACATAGAGTCCAAGTATCCACATTGGTTCTTCATTTTTAAAACTCATGTGTAGGGTATATTTTCTTTATCATTTCTTGGTTTCTAACTTGGTTAAAGGTGAGGAATGGTTCCTCTTACATCTTTGTTTTCTAGCTTAGTTAGAGGTTGGAATGAAGGTGTTGGGGTGTAAATCATGCTTGGTATATGTAAAGACCTTTTCATCTTGATTTATGTTCTTGTACTCTATCTCGGTTGGAGGAAAGTTTGATATATTTTAACATGACCACCTCATTCTTGATCTTTCCCTTACTCATCATTTGAGGACTAATGATCCTAGTGGGGGAGACTGAAACACCCTAGGACCTGAACACTTGTAAAATTTCCTTGGTTTTGGACTTATGGACTCGGTACGACTCAAGGGTACCACTCGTACCCTTGGATACAAGTTAGGGGTTGTCTTGAGGGTTCACTCATACACTAGGAAGTATGTTTAGTTTGAGTTCTTCCTAAGATATGACTCATCAAGGTACGATTCGTATTGAAAGATATGAGGGGTGTAAGGCTAAGTCATATGGTGCTTGAATAATTGTCCTTGTGAAACTGTCCAAGATACGATAGGTGGGTACAGTTTGGAGCATCACTAGTACCCTAAGGTACGAATGAGGATGGTGAGTCATATAGGAACCAGTGTGTAGGGTCTTGGAAAGGTCTTGGGTACGAGTTGGGGTACCACTCGTACCCTAGGGTACGGATGGCATGGGTGAGTCGTACCCTACATCGTGGCTTGTTTTAATTTTAAGTCCAGTGTAGTCCGGACATTTCCTACTTCAAAACCCTTATTTACCCACATTATATAACCCTTTGTGGCCTTTCATAACACTTGTTAAAGGATTAAAACACTTCAAATACTATCTCAAACTCACTTTTGAAGATTGGAGGCTAGGGTTTCTTCATGTGTTCTTCAAAGGGCTCATAGGTCAAGATTTCTTCCGTGAATCTTCATGTATAAGACATGTACTTCTTACCTTATTTTTAGTGCCAACTAAAGGCATGATTTAATGTGTTTTAAACATTGATTTATGAAATCATAAATGGTGGTTTTGAAACAATTTTGAGGGTCTTGATGCATATTGTTGGGTTTTGGTTTAAACTATATTTTGACATATTTTTAGGAATAGTTTGCACATGTGGGTGTTGGTTGGTTATGATTTAATAAATGGGTCTTTAGTAACCCTAATTATGATGGTTAATATTTTGTTTTTTGTCTTGGTAAAGGTATGCCCTCAGCACGTTCGATAAAATGCCTAAAAGAATGTTTTTACTCTATTTTTCAACTTTCATTGGAACTCTTCCATGGTTTGGTTTGGTAATGGAAATCTAAATGTATTTGGATGGTTTTACATGGTTTACATGATGTAAATGATTTAAATGTTTGGAACGATCTAAAATGGTTGAAATGGTGTGCATGGTTTGGAATGGTTATGGTTGGTTTAAATGAAAACCTTGTGGGGTACACGGGAATCCCCCAAGTAAATGGAAATGGTCTGAATAATGGTTACGATCTAAATGATCATACTTGTGGGGTACATAGGAATCCCCCAAGTGGTTTAATATGGTAAATTGAAAGGTACATGGGAATCCCTTAATCTATACATGTTTGTCTATGGACAATACTTGCAAGTTATAGCCGGTATGACGATACTGCTACTAATAGCCTTGATTAATAAATGGAAAATGGTTTGGTTAGTTAGTAATGGTTTTTAATTGGGCACTAATGGAGGGGTGTGTAGCAAAGCCGTGGAAGGTGGGATTCCTGATGTAACCCAAACTGGAAACTCATATTTGCCGATGTAAGGTTTGGTCCTAGTGACCGTGTGCATGATGTCACACTTTATATTTTTAGGGATGAACTAGCCATCCCAGGTTTTCTTTCCTAGTCATGCAGCTTCATGCACAAGGGTCATTTCAGCAGGGGTAGATGAACCCATATAGCCCGTGGGTTGTTTAGGATGCCAAAGCTACACAAGCCAGGTAAAGATTCTAAATGGCATACTAAACCCGGTTCCTTTTCCCGGTATGGTTATATATATATATATATGTGTGTGTATGTATATATATGTATGGTTGTGCGCATATGGATAGTTTTTACGCGGTTTTATAAATGGCATTATTTTATCCTTATCTTGAGCGCATGTGAACGTTCACCCGCAAACCCATCTTCGGGCGGTTACATTCCAACACGATGTAGGAACTGGCCATTCCTCCCCTCCTGCTTAGCTATCGAACTTTGGGATCAGCTGTTAGATTGAAATAGTGAGCTTCCATAGTTTGTAAGGCATCTATTTCATTTCATAGATTACTTCATGTACTTTTGTCTTTCATAGACTTGGTTTATGGCTACGTCAGGGGAATGTCCCGACTAGGTAATTGGTTATGATTTATATATATATATACACATTGGGTTATTATCATGGTTTTGATTTATGGTTCTGGCTCGGTTATTGGTTGGTTTGGATAGTTGGGTTTGGTTTTTGGGTGGAACGACTTGGTTGGGTTTGCCTCGGATATAGGCTTATCCCAAAGTCACCACATTGTTAATACATTGTCTTGTTATATATTCGGAGTTCATCCGACTCAGGGTACTTGATGGTTAGTTGGGTTGGGTGTTGGGATGGTCTCCGATCCGGGTTGGACTTGAGATTGCCCATTACGACAAGGCCCCGGTTAGGGTCGTGTCATAATCAAACTAAAATTCATATGATCAAGGCATACGTACTCATCATTGAACATTCCACACCAGGATGTCCCATAAATCGAGAATGAAGCCATATTGAATCCGTCCCGAGTATATTACTCCCACAGAGTATATCATCCAAGTTTTTAAAAGAAGACCGATGACTCGTGGTGAAAAGAACCAATACCAGGTTCATGGGCTAACATCTCAACACATAACAACTATAATCCAATTGAATTCGCGAAGAACGAATAGGCAACGACTGAGTAGGTTCAATTAGCCTATAAATGAAATCCAAACGGAGTCAAATCTAAGACGAAGGTTGCGCGTAAGTTCTACAACTCAAAGCAGAAATATCAATACCAAGGTTGAATTACTCTATCTCAACTACCCAAACCAAACCTGAAGAAGGGTAGGCATACATATTCCAACTCTATCATAACTTCTAAATTGCCATTCCAAGGTATCAAATCCGAAATTTAGCCTACAAATCCAAACCAAGGTCAAATACTCACATTGGCCATACAGTCCGAATCAAACATATCTACACTAAATCATACCGGGATGAAATCAAAACATAGATGGAGGACAAAATCCCAACATAGGATAAACCAATGACTGCAAATATAAGAAATCAACTTCATATCCGCTGGAGGGTGTGGATCACAAAAAACAAACAAAAAGACTCTCCAAGGCTGTAAACCACACTAGGATGGCAAAACTCTAGCAACTCAGAGATACACAACTCAAGCTAGAACTAATCAATCCAACACTTTATCTCAACAAAGAATATCCATAGGAACATATCATTGAGGAGAAACACTCCACCAACCCTCATTAGGCCGAATGGACTTTGAAATAGGGATTTTCTGAATCCACCCAAGTAGGGCAATCATCACTTGATCCATCCATAGATCATAGCATCGATGAAGAGAAATACTAATCTCAAAATCAAGGTCAATGTCAAGACCAACACCAGAAAATCAAACAACTCAGGATTAGGAATTTCCTATTTGCCAACTTAAGAAGCGATCACAGGAACTATCACCTGTCTCCAACTCCCTAACTCCACTTTAGACAAAAACAGCATCATGATGAGAATGGAGCATCCAACTCCACACTAATAACAAGGGAAACCATCACAAAGGAACAAATCCAACCAATCTAAGAGATGAATCCGCGACATCTCAATCTCAAAACCCTAATCGGGCAATGAAATAGCCTCAAATAAAGAATAGATCCAAAATTGGTCAACCTAAAAAATAGGCTATATAGAAAGGGATAGCCACAACGAAGGCCTATGCAACCCAGAAGGAAAGTCTAAGGATTCCAAACTCAAAAAAATTGAGATATAGCTAAATCATCGACTCTAGAATCATACTAGAACCACAGAAGGTCAACTTACTTTGATATAACAATATATTCCAAAATCAATCTAACATAGGAAACCAAGAGGGAAATAATCAACCTCGTCGTGCTATATGGGAAAAATCAATAATTCGGGCTACATCTACTCAAGCAACTGATAAGAATCACAAAAAAATAAAATTCTAACTCATAACACTAGTGTATATAGCTACCCAACGAGGATCAATTACATCAAGTAATAATATCAAATAATGTCATTAACCTCAAACAGTGGTAGCAATAGAACCAACAATATCAACATCAATATAATGAACAGGCGGTACCAAAATAAACATCAATATCATGTATCACTCAGGGGCCAATATAAGGCTAATGTGCGAAGGTAAATGAAACTCAAACCCAAAAGCTACACTCATAATGAGAAATATCAGCACAGATCTACTCTATCGACTACTAAAAAAATAAACCATGGAGTAGTAACATAATCATGAATTTAATAATAAGGAACATAATAACCAATATCAGCTCATTAAGGCATATAACCATCAATGGGAATGAAAACCTCAGTACACATAATAAAAGATAAATATGGGAAATAATAGCATACCTATCACGGTGAAATATGTAATCCCATGCCTAATGGGCATAGGGAGAATAAATCTAAACGTGTCCAAACTCAAACTGACCGGCTAAATCATCAACTGAGGTGCCAAGTGTACTATAAAAAATGCCACAACATCACGAGGATGATTTAAATGAGTTGAATGATAAGAAATACCATGATGGGACACTCTCTAGACTAGTAACTGATCTCTCTGTGGTAGTAACAGAATCCTGAAGCTCTAATCCTGGCAAGCAACATAAACTAATCCCAAATGGATAGCCAACTGACACTAACATCAAACTCTAGAAAAATATATATCTTTCCTGCAATTATAGTATGTCTCAAGAAATCTAGGCTGGCAGAGAAATATATGCTTACTCTGTTCGATAACTAACTCACATCTGGGGCGCTATCTGAACTAATGCCTCATAGCCCCACAACCAAAACAAGCTCCTGAATTAAATACCAATAGCACTATACTGATGGCATGGCCTCTTGCCGTCACCTCCATAAGCCCCAATACATGCTCTCTCTATGGCCCTCACATAATCTACAACTTGAGAGAAAAAAGGCCTAACTACTATCATATGCTCTAATGCTAAGAGGAGTGTCAAATCTAAACCTATAATGGTTCTATGCACCGTGTCCTTCCATGAAGGATATAGGATAGAAATAAGTCTAGCCCACTTGAGAAATCCAATCTCGTACTCAAAATGAACACCAATAATTTCAAATTTGGCCTAAGAACTATTAGATGACTTATATGTCATCCATGACTGTGAATGATCTACAATATAACTCAGATCCCCAATTCTAAACCTCCAAGTTCTGAAGTAGTCATGAGATCAACTGAAGCCTAAACTTCCCTAAAATCTATTTGGCTGACGCTGAAGATTTTTTATATTCATTTCTAACTATCGAGTCTGATGTTGCGCTGAAACTCTAGAAATGTATGCTAAATTTTTGTTCGCATCTGTCGACAATGTAGCATCATCCTTCAGGGATAAAATAGAGTCAAAGAATGTGTTAGAGGTTCATAGCAATGCAGATACACGACAAGGAGTCAAGAAGTAAATTTCCTAGAATGTCACTGTGGCCTCCTGAAGATAGGTTACGGACGTCTCCGCACCGATCCACAAGACTCTACTAACACTTAGCTCTTGTACTAATACACCAGTGAAACCTAAGCTCTAATACCAATTTGTCATGACCTAATTTCTCAGGTCATGATGGTGCCTATACAAACCGCTAGTAGATATGCCAAGCTCCGTAGTCCGAAATGGCTAGTAATGAACTACCCAATTATAAATGGAAGAAAATATGGAATAGATGAAATAAGATAATCAAATACATAATGAATCCCAAAACCTAGTGGTATCATTAAAGGATTTTCTAATATAATAAGAGTACAAAAGTGAAATATCAAGGGAAATACACTAATATAACTTATCTCTGAATACAACATAGATACAAATCTAGTGCATAAGAAGAGAGAAGTAATACTTTGAATGTCAGGAGCTCATTTTATATCTCTGAACCATGGTTGCTCCACACAATGCATACATCACGGCAATAACCCTTACTATGATCTGCAGGCTACAGAAGTGTAGTATGAGTACTAAACAAATGGTACTTAGTAGGCAACTGTCAACTGATCTCCAAAGATAAAGCAGATATATATCACATATAAACAGAATGGAAATTACACCCAAGAGTCTAGAAATCATATAACCAGCCAATGAGATAATAAGGAACAACTATCCTAGTCATATCCAATAGACCAACATAATAAGGCTAACTAAGTAATAAGGGTGCACAATTTTATACCAACCATGCTTAAGAACCTCTACATTATACCGTATATCACCAAATAAAATATAAATAAAAGGTGAAAGAAGAATATATGTAGTAGTATACAAGGCCAATGAATGAATATACAATCTGAGTAATGAAGGAAAGATGGGATATATGGTAATAACATAGCTACATATAGATAGATGTACACACACACACACACACATATATATAAATCAAAGGTCAACTCAAGTCATAAATTAAATCATCATGTCTTTATTTTAAGACCTCATTATAATCCTATCAGGATTTAATACTATCATACTTAGGGTTTCTAATCCACATAGCTAGACATGAAATAATCATGCATAGTAATGCAATTGTAAGATAGAAGAGTTCGAAAACATACCCCAAATCTCGATATCGAATCAATGACCAATATGTCAAGAATTAGCCATAATAATGATCAAAACAATGATAATAACAATATCAATAATAGCGTGAGTAACCGGCTATTCTAAATAACCAATTACCTAATAGAGCCTATGCATTCCCCTACCTCCTCAAGATTAGAGGGCTCAATCAGTATAAAACAACACAAGGCATAAACATCACCCATATCTATGCAATTGTCTCATGCCAGTTGATAAACATAGGCACATACTGGTGATAGGCAATGCGCATGAAAGTATGAATGTAAGGTACACAATCAATATCACAACCATCCCCCAAACTCGAATTGGGTATATATAATCAACATCATAATTATCCTTCGGACTTGAACCGGGTATATATAATCAACATTATAATCATTCTTCGAACTCGAACCGGGTATATATAACATCATTACCACATCCTCCAACCTTGCTGAATATTAATATCATCATCACAGTTCCTTCGACCTTGGTGCCTATAATATCATCATCACAGTATTCTCCGGCCTTGTTGGGTATCAATATCATCATAATAGTATCCTTCGACCTTGTCGAATATCAACATCATCATAATCATTAATATATATAGAGAGAGAGAGATAAATAATAGGCGCACAGACTCAAGCCATGGCTAAAGAGATTATAAATCCACTAATCTATTGCCCAGAGTAATCTTCAGGACTAAATCACTATAAAGGTGTAGAAAGGGTTGGAAATATCTCATGCTTGGAGTAAATAATAGTGTCAAATCATGGACCGAAATCTGTCTTGATCAAATGTTTAAAACAGTATTTTAAACTTCTTTTATACATATAAATATTCCATTTAGCCAGGCAATTATTATTGTAAAGAATTCCATTTTAAAGGTGAAAAGTGGGCTTAGCCCTTAATTAGGAAGAACAGTGATAAGATGTATTTTAGCTAGAATCATATCAATTATCGATATAATAATCATGAATGTACTGAATTTATGCATGCCATCACAATATTCAATCAACGGAATCATAAGTATTATATTGCACCTTCTTCCGTCCCATACCGGAGAGATGTGTATATAAACATAAATATTTATACATAAATTACAAATGCATCCTTTACAAGGATAAACATTTCTCGGATGTTAAACCGATATCATAACAGGCCATTGGCCCAATAATATGTCCAAAATAATCACAACGTTATAATCACAGCCTTAGGCCCACATACATATCCGAAACTAATATCAATAATCATGTTTCTACACGTAGCATTTCTATGATCATCTTACATATACGAGGCATATCACATCTAGGAGGCATCTCATATATATATAAGCATCTATCATGACTATGACATATACATCTCTATAGGCCAATTATCATATCTAAGAGGGAATAACATCTCTATAGACCAAATATCGTGTCTAAGAGGAAATAGCATTTCTATGGACCAAATATCATATCTAAGAGGAAATAACATCTCTAAAGAACCAATATCACCTCTATAGGCCCTATAGCATAACTAAGAGGAAATAAAATTTCTAAAGCCCAATATCATATCTAAGAGGAATATTATCTCTATCGGCCAAATATCATAACTAAGAGGAAATAACATCTCCAAAGTCCCAATATCATATCTAAGAGAAATATCGTCGCTATAGGCCAAATATCATATCTAAGAGGATTAGCATCTCTATAGGCCATTAATCATAATTCGAGGAAAGTCCTCACAATTACCAAGCCACGAAGTAAGCTTTGTCAAAAGGCTCAATAGTCTCATCTACGCCTATCATCCGCAACTAAGTCCATAAGGGATAACACAAGTCTTGGCCTAAGTGGGCCGGACGAACCCACTTCTAGACCTTAATTCTCACATTTAGGCAATCTATGCTCCAAAAGAGGATAAGGTATCTATTTCAACTTCTAGATGTCAAGTAAGCCATAACCAACCCCAAGAAAGAAACTTCATCTAAAAACATGGGCGTTCAAGTCAACTCTACTCAAATTACGGTTTCAAGATCACTAGACTAGCCCGACTAAGTTTAATCATACTAACCATGATTCAAACACTTAAACCACAACCCAAACCTAGAATTATATCATATTCATTCTACGAATTAGGTTGACCTAGGGAGAAGGCAATAGAATTCTAAAAGGCCATAAACATTCCACCTTACGGGTTCAAAACCCTCATCTAATCCCCAATGCATCAATAATTAATACTAAGTATTCTAATCATAATCAAGTCTAACATTCATATTCACATGTCATATATAACACACATCATTTTTGAAGAAGAGAAGGCAGAAGCCTACGTCAAAGCCAAACTAACCTCACATCATTCACCAATGTCCATCTTTACTTCACAATCCCAAAATGCCAACATGATATTAAAATCATAATCTACTCATCAATACGAGAATATCAACACTTATATTACACTATTGTGCTTCGAATTCAAAAACAACACCAAAATCCCTAGAGGATCTCACTTACGAAAAACACATTTTTGAGGTCAACCCAATGTTCATACATCATCAAGAAATCATAACACAAAATAAATGGATGAAAATCAAGATAATTTGGGACTAAACTTAAGCCCTCAAGCTGTTGCGATTTTGGGTCAGGAACGAAGAAATTCATCAAGAAATTGATGAAATATTACCTTACATTCAAAGATATTTGTGATAATAGATGATCAAGCTCCCAATTTACCCAAAATAATCAATTCTGAGTTATCATACCCATTTAGGGTTTCTAAACCTCAAGGATGAGTTAAAAATGACCAAAACACGGCCTAAGCAGCTTATTTATAGCCCCATCAGGTACCCAGGTATGGCTATCACACACTCAGGCTTGCTATTGTGATATTTTATGCAAAATCAGGGTATTTTAATCACTATAACCTCTCTTGTGATCACACTATCCCCCTAATGCACCAGATATCAGCAAAGTCAAAAGTTTATTTTTGACCCTCGAAACCCTTTCATACACCGATTTTCACAAATAAACTATGTAACTCCACTAAGTTTAACGTTTTAGACGTATTGGTTAATTCAAATATTTCATCCAAGGTCTTTTAGACCGATTGTGGATCCCACGTCTATACTTTTATATTTACCAAATCTTCGACCAATAGGTTGAAATAAGCTTGGGTGCATTAGGATCCGAATCAAAGGTTTATCTAGCCTAAAATCAATATTTTGACGTTGATGGCATAGTGAGAATTTCCATCTGAGATCATTTTACTGAATTTTCTGCCCGGTGACTATTTAGAACCAACAAAGACTTTCAAATAAGAAATTTGTTCTAAAAATCAAACGAACTGTCCGGTAATCGAAACGTCAGTCCTAATAAGTCATAAATGAATTGGGGTATCTATGGAGAAGAACTAATAGAGAAGACACGCGGAAATATGAGAAATGACCTGAAGGGTTATTACAAGATCCTCGTTTAAAAGATAATTCAAGTGAAATGTTGAAAGCTTCTCATAAGTGCTCCTATTTTTTATCTCTAAAGGACAAAGTCTAGGCATGCGTGAAGCGTGATAGATCAATCAATTCTAAATGAAATAATCCCTGAAAATAAAAAGGAATAAATAATCGTAATAAGAAGGCAATGTGCTTTTGAAGAGCCTTTGACATAACACTTCATGAAACCTTATGAGAGGTTCAGGTACCTGAAAATAATGAAGTGATGAGATCTCAAAATATTATATCACACTATGAATTGATGCAAAATGATATATCATCAATGATATCTTTGATACAATAGTAGTGCGATATTGTGAAAGATTATGAGGATCTGAATTTTACGTTTATTTAAGCATGTTGATGTAGAAACATTTATCAAGTGACATGAAAGGATGAATCTTGGTAAGCGTAAAACTTATTTGATTTGCATTCCAGACACTTGAATATGCCACACATGAAATGAATATTGTCACTTGAAAAAATTTACATGAAAACTTTGTAAGGATTAAAAATGTTTGAAGCATATAAAAGTTTCTGGAAAACTTATTTATAATCCTTATATTGTATAGATTTATAACTTGAAAATCATTGAAACTTTTGCAAAGGTTTCAAAAGCAATAAATTATTTACTGAAATGAGAAATATATCAAATTGAATTGGTTGTATTCTTAGTGCAATTGGTGTATTAATGTATCTTGCAAATACTACAAGGCCTGATATGGCCATTTTAGTTAATTTATTAGCAAGGTATAGTTCTTGTCCTACTAGGACACATTGGAATGGGATCAAACATATATTACGATAGCTAAAAGAAACTATCGATATGGGCTAATTTTATTCCAAATATTGCAGTCCCAATCTTATTGGTCATGCTGATGCTTGGTATTTACCTAACTCGTATAAAGCTCTGTCTCAAACAGGATATGTGTTCATATGTAGGGTACTACCATATCTTGGAGATCTAATAAGCAATCTATCATAGCCACCTTATCAAACCATGCTGAGATAATAATTATTCATGAAGCAAGCCAAGAGTGTTTGTGGTTAAGGTCCATGATACATCTCATTCGAGAAAAATGTGTACCCACAATTTTATGTGAAGATAATGCAGCATGCATAGCACAACTTATGGGAGAATTCATAAAATGAAATAGAACGAAGAACATTTCGTCAAAACTTTACTACACACATGAGCTACAAAAGAATGGTGATATTAATGTGCAACAGATTCGTTCAAGTGACAATGTGGCCGATTTATTCATCAAGTCTCTTTCAACTGCAACTTTCAAGAAGATGGGGCATAAGATTAGGATACAAAGGTTCAAGGATGTTCTCATTAGGGGGAGTTGATACGCGTTGTACTCTTTTTTACTTACGAGGTTTTGTCCCACTGGATTTTCCTTGTAAGATTTTAAATGAGACAGCCTATATGTGTATTATTAGAGATGTGTACTCTTTTTCCTTCACTAGATTTTTTTTCACTGGATTTTTCTTAGTAAAATTTTAATGAGGCACATTATATATCAATTAGACATTCAAGGGGAAGTGTTATACATGTATTTAAATAATAGTGAAGGTCTATCAAGAATATTGATAAGATCGATCAAGATTTAGTTATGTCTATCAAGATATGAAATATCTATCTTTTAGAGAAAAAATAGGAGTAATTTTTTCTATAAATAGAAGGACTTTCTTCCTTGTAAAGAATTCCTCAATGGAAATCCATGGTTGGTAAGATGCAAGCAACGGCAACCTCCACATGCCTCTCGATGTCACATAACATTATATTACCTAAAAAGAGAATGACATCAAGTGCACTGAATAAAGATAGATCATAGATGCTAATATAATTAGATTTCAATTGCTATTGCATATGGTTGTTTAAACTGGAAAGCTGAATTTTTTACTTACTTGTATGTTTCTTTTGTTTTTTTTTTTCATTTCGTATTTGATATTTGTATTAGAACCCGACAGAGGCAAACACTACTAAAAAAATAGGTAAAACCGACCACACGTGGTCGTCTTTTTTTAAAAAAAAAAAAAGTGACCACAAGTGGTCGCTTTTATATTTTAAAAAATCAAAATAATTATTACAATAATTTTAATAATTATTATTATTTATTTTAAAAATAAAATTTTTAAAAAATAACAAAACCGACCACCAGTGGTCGGTTTTTTAAAAAAATATATAATTAAAAAATATTTATAAAAGCCGACCACTTGTGGTCGGTTTTTGAAGTAAAAAAATTAAAAATTAAATAATTTTAAGTAACACCTAATTATATATATAATCAAAAGCTAATATATTAAGCTAATCAAATATAATTAATCGATCCCTAATCTAAGTATGTACAAGAAACACATCGCATTATATTATTGGATAATATACTTGTGTACATATGTGATGTATATAGTATGTATTTTGAACTTGATATAGTCGATAGTATGCATATGTGTGTATGTATATCTATATATATATAATATATACATATTATATAGCGACGGTATATTAATGACATAAGATAATCAACCGATAATTTATTTGATTACATGTGAAATACAATTGGGTAGTAAAATCGGGTATGTGATGTATTTAGTACGTATATGAAATACGTCGCATTATTATTGGATAAGATACTCGTGTACGTATGTGATGTATATAGTATGTATTGATATAGTCGATAATGTGTATATATATATGTGTGTATGTATAGGTATATATATATATATATATAGTATATACATATTATATAGTGAAGGTATATATATTAATGACATAAGATAAACCAACTGATAATTGAACTGAGTTTCTGTGAAATACGCTGTATATTATTATGGGGTAGTAAAATCGGGTATGTGATGTATATAATACGTATTTGAATGTTGATAGCCAATTGAATATATTTATACATACGTATATCTCGTGTAGTGATGAAATAGATATACTATTTTGTGTCAATATAATATAGGCACACGTATATTGTTGAAGTTGTAATAACGTAAAGGAAAGTATTACAAGGTATATGGAGGGGAGGAAGGAAGTAGGGGAGGGAGACAGAAAATTGAATCATGAAACTGGCATATACTTACCATTTGCTTTGAATTTTGAATTTTGAACGACCGTCAAATTTTGGCGGTGAATTTGAGTTTTTTCGCTTAAAAATTTTGTATATGAGTATATGTGAAATACGTTGAATATTATTATGGGGTAGAAAAATCGTGTATGTGATATTTATATTACGTATTTAAAGGGTGATAGACAATTGAATATATTTATATATACATATATCTCGTCTAGTGACATATACAGTAATCGAAAGCTCGATAACTGAATCTATATATCAAAATAGTTTGAATAATACATTGATATCATACTATTGAAGAAATAGATATACTATTTTGTGTCAATGTAGATGCACGTATATTGTTGAAGTTGTAATAACATAAGACGTCGATAATTTATCTGATATATATATATATATATATTTAATATCGTAATTAAAAGCTAATGAATTAAAAATTTATCGTAATTTGCAAAATTCATTGATATTATTATAGGATGGAGGAAATATACTACTCGTGTTAATGTGATGATAAAATAACTAATTATCTGATTTATATATATACACACATTGTATTAAATTAATTGGATATTGTTATAAATATTATAGCATTTATTAAAAAAATTAATTAATTAAAAATTAATTTCAATTTATTAATTTATTTTATTTTATTAATTGTAGTTTATGAAAATTTAATTTATCAAAAAATTTGTAAAAATCGACCACTTTTAAAAAATATTTTTCAAAAACCGACCACATGTGGTCGATTTTAAAAAATCTTTTTAGAAAACCAACCACGTGTGGTCGGTTTTACTGTTAAATAAAAATATAATTTATAACCCAACCCGACCCACCCAAATAATTCACTTTCCCAATTGATATACACAAAAAAATGGGAACAGCATACACACACAAACACTCAACCCGCATACATACACAAACACATATTGATACTCGAAATTAGTCGAACAAGTGGGTTCTCGTAGCAAATCTTGATTTATCCAACTCAAGTAAGTAAGAATGTGAGATTTGTTGATCTTATTTTGAGTTAACTTCACTTTATTTTGAATTTTGAAACCCTAGTTCTTATGTTTTGGTTGAAAATGGCGAAATTAGGGATAAACTTGAATGTAGTATGGATTTTGTGTGTTATGTGGACTGAAATGAGTAATATCTTGCATAGAGTAGATGGGTATTTTGGAGAAAATTGCAGTAGTATATCTTTTAATTTGCTAAGCTCATCATTTTCAATATTGTTGCTTCCCGTGAGAGAATCTATAAACAGATTGAAGCTGCCATTTTGGAATATCAAGAAATTAAGGAAAATATTAAAGGTATGTTGACATAGTGAAGCCGTGTGGGGCCTTGTGCGATTCACTATTGTTGTTATCTTCCTTTCATTGTTCTTATTGAAGTCGTGTGTGGCCTTGTGCGATTCACTAGCATTGTTCTTGATAACTTGTTGATCTTGTTGACATTTTGTTTTGAATGTGGTTTGTTAGGTGACTTAGTTGCTTGAAAATGGTTAAGTGTAGGGACTTTAAAGGGGATTTTTTTGTTTTGAATGTGGTTTGGTAAGTGACTTAGTCACTTGAATATGGTTAAGTTTAGGAACATTAAAGGGAATTTTTTTGTTTTGAATGTGGTTCTGTGTTGATTCTTAGTTGGTTGAAAATGGTTAAGTTTAGGAACTTTAAAGGAGATTTTTTTGTTTTAAATGTAGCTTTGTTTTGATACTTGGTTGAAAATGGTTAAGTGTAGGGACTTTAAAGAGGATTTTTTTGTTTTGAATGTGGTTTATTAGGTGACTTAGTTGCTTGAAAATGGTTAAATTTAGGGACTTTAAAGGGAATTTTTTTATTTTGAATGTGGTTTGGTAGGTGACTTAGTCACTTGAATATGGTTAAAAGTCTAGGAACTTTAAAGAAGATTTTTTAATGTTGAATGTGGTTTGGTAAGTGACTTAGTTGCTTAAAAATGGTTAAGTTTAGGGACTTTAAAGGGAATTTTTTTATTTTGAATGTGGTTTGGTGGGTGGCTTGGTTAGTTGAAAATGGTTATGTCTAGGGACTTGGAAGGGAATTTTGTGTTTTGAATGTGGTTTTGTTTTGATGCTTAGTTGGTTGAAAATGGTTAAGTGTAGGAACTTTAAAGAGGATTTTTTTATTTTGAATGTGGTTTGGTAAGTGACTTGGTTGCATGAAAATGGTTAAGTGTAGGGACTTTAAAGGGAATTTTTTTTGTTTTGAATGTGGTTTTGTTTTGATACTTAGTTGGCTGAAAATGGTTAAGTTTAGGGACTTTAAAGGGGATTTTTTTGTTTTGAATGTGATTTTGTTTTGATACTTAGTTGGTTGAAAATGGTTAAGTGTAGGGACTTTAAAGGGGATATTTTTGTTTTGAATGTGATTTTGTTTTGATACTTAGTTGGTTGAAAATGGTTAAGTGTAGGGACTTTAAAGAGAATTTTTTTGTTTTGAATGTGGTTTGGTTAAGTGACTTAGTTGCTTGAAAATGATTAAGTATAGGGACTTTAAAGGAGATTTTGTGTTTTGAATGTGATTTTGTTTTGATACTTAGTTGGTTGAAAATGGTTAAATGTAGTGACTTTAAAGAGAATTTTTTTGTTATGAATGTGGTTTGATATGTGACTTAGTTGCTTGAAAATGGTTAAGTGTAGGGGTTTTAAAGGGGATTTTTTAATTTTGAATGTGCTTTGGTAAGTGACTTAGTCACTTGAATATGGTTATGTTTAGGAACTTTAAAGGGGATTTTTTTGTTTTGAATGTGGTTTTGTTTTGATACTTAGTTGGTTGAAAATGGTTAAGTTTAGGGGCTTTAAAGGAGATTTTTTTGTTTTGAATGCGGTTTTATTTTGATACTTAGATAGTTAAAAATAGTTAAGTATAGGGACTTTAAAGAGGATTTTTTTCGTTTTGAATGTGGTTTGTTAGGTGACTTAGTTTCTTGAACATGGTTAAGTTTGGGGACTTTAAAGGGGATCTTTTTCTTTTGAATGTTGTTTAGTAGTGACTTAGTCACTTGAATATGGTTAACTCTAGGAACTTTAAAGAGGATTTTTTTGTTTTGAATGTGGTTTGGTAAGTGACTTAGTTGCTTGAAAATGGTTAAGTTTAGGGACTTTAAAGGGGATTTTTTTTTTTTGAATGTGGTTTGGTAAGTGACTTAGTTGCTTGAAAATTGTTAAATTTTTGTGAATTGATCTAATTAGTTGAATCTGATTGATTGCATAGATGGAACCTGATTATAACAGGATATATCAACGGAACAATGATAATAGGATGGGTATTAGGGAAGAATTTGTTGAAGATGTCAAAAGATTTGTTGAACATGCTAAGACACTTGATATGTGGACGCGTTATCAAGTTATTCGTTGTCCTTGTGTTAGATGTGATGGTATAAATCTTGTAAGTGAAGAAGATGTAGAGGAACATCTTTATAGAAAGGGGTTTCACAATGACCTTTTAAGATTGTGTGGTATTCATGGGGAGGGCAAAATAACTTTGTTGTTGGAGAAAGTATTAGGTATGCAGGGCATAATGAATATCAAGATACTAGGATGACAGAAATGGTGCACGATGCTTTTGGGATGCAACACGAGGTTGACTTTAGGGAAAATGTTGAAGATGTTCCTAATAGCGAAGCGGGCAATTTCTACAAAGAATTGCATGCTGCTAGTCATCCTTTGTTTGACGGGTGTTCTCACTCTCGTTAGTCTATTGCTGTTAGATTATTAAGTATTAAATCTGACTGGAATATTGCTGAAGAAGGAATAGACTCAATGATAGACCTTATTAAAGAGTTAGTTGACCCCGGCTTGGAGGTTCCTGATTTTTTCTATAAGGCAAAAAGATTGGTGTCAAATTTAGGTATCTCCTCGGTTAGAATTGATTGTTGTGAAAATGGTTGCATGTTATACTTTAAGGAAGATTCTAATCTAGAGTTCTGCAAGTTTTGTCAGCACTCTCGATATAAGCGTGGTTCTACTGGAAATAAAATTGGTACAAAGGCGATGCATTATTTACCTCTTATACCAAGGTTGAAGAGGTTGTATGCTTCAAACAACTCAGCTCCTCATATGAGATGGCACAGTGATAATAGAAGGCCTACTAGTGTTATGTGTCATCTATCTGATGGAGAGGCTTGAAAGCATTTTGATGCGACTTATCCAGATTTTGCAGCTGAACCACGAAACATTCGATTGGGATTATGTGTGGATGGGTTCTCTCCTTTTTCAGCTGGTGGTACACCATATTCATGTTGGCCTATATTTATCACTCCTTATAATCTTCCTCCTGAACTATTGATGACTAGCCCCTATATATTTTTGAATTGTGTTATTCTTGGCCCGCGTAATCCAAAAAGCGGAATAGATGTCTCCTTACAACCTTTGGTTGATGAACTTCAAATTTTATGGCATGAGGGGGTTGAAACTTGGGACATCTCTCTTAAACAAAATTTCAATCTGTGTGCATATCTAATATGGACTGTTAATGATTTTACTGCTTATAGAATATTGTCTTGGTGGATAACAGCATGAAAGCTGGCTTGTCCATACTGCATAGAAAAAAATAAAATCTTTCACATTGAGACATGGCAAAAAAATTCATGGTTTGATTGTCATCGTTGTTTCTTGCCACCTGATCATGAATTTAGGAGACTCAAGAATGCATTCAGAAGGAATAGAAGGAAACATGATAGTCCACCTCTAAGGTTGTCTGGTGATGACGTCTGAGAAATAGTTCAGGATTTGCCCAAAGCCAATGAGGAACGATTGTACAGGCTTTATGGATATGGTGTTTCGCATAACTGGACTAAGCAAAGTATATTTTGGGAGTTAGAATATTGGCCAAATAATTAACTTAGAAATAATGTTGATGTCATGCATACTGAGAAGAACTATTTTGACAACTTTTTCAACACAGTTATGGATGTCATCGGCAAAACAAAGGATAATCCTAAGGCCAGACTTGACTTACCAGAATATTGGAACCGCAGAGAATTCCACTTACAGCAGGGGCCCAACGAAAATGTTATTAAGCCCAAGGCTATTTTTGCATTCAATTTGGATCAAAATCATCAAATATGTGAATGGGGTCAAAGTTTGAAGATGCCTGATGGATATGCTTCAAATTTGGGAAAGAGGGTTGATATGACACAAGGAATCTTGCATGGAATGAAAATCCATGATTGTCATGTTTTCAGGGAACAATTACTTCCAATTTTTCTTATTGGTTTACATGAAAACATATGAAACCAATAGCAGAGATCAGTTTGTTCTTCAAAGACTTATGTGCCACCACATTAAAAGAAGAAAATCTAGCGTGAATGGAAAGTAATATTGTTATTATCACCAACAAGCTGGAGAAGATTTTCCCGCCAGCGTTCTTCGATGTGATGAAACATCTTCCAATTCACCTTGTGCACGAAGTTCGGCTAGGCAGTCCAATTCAAACTTGGTGGATGTATCCATTTGAACGGTAAGTATTTACAACATATTTAAATTCATACATACCTTTTTAAAATATAGTAGACATCTAACCTTAAGATTGTACAGGGAAACTGGAAAATTAAAAAGGGATCCCAAAAACAAACATAGGGTTGAAGGCTCTGTAGTTGAGGCATATCTTGCAAGAGAAACTTCTCAATTTTGTTCATACTATCAATTTTGTTCATACTACTTTCGTGATGAAGTTGTTTGTTCAAGAAACCAACCGAATCGTCAACAGGACGATGTGAATGAGCCTCATTTGCAATCGATATCAATTTTCAATCAATCTGGTTGTAAAGCTAAAAATACCATACCTCGCTGGCTCACTCCCACGGAGCACAAATCAGTAACTTTGTATATCATGCTGAATTGCCCAGAAATTGAGCCCTTTCTAAATTAAGGAGATTAAAATTTTAACATATCCTATTTGTTTACTCATTCCCTTAAAGAAACTATGTGTTTCCCATGTTGGATGTTCAGTTCATTTAAGACTCAATTCCACGAAAATCAAGTGTATGCATCCTTTGCAACATGGTTTAAAAATGAAGTTCGTAAGAGTATTAATATTTCTACAAAGTTTAAACATTTACACATTCCTCAACTAAAATATATTTATGTCTAATATTTTTAGGTACACCATTCACCAAATGCAGCCCGCATACGATCAGCTCTTGAGAGATATTTCTTTGGATCCAGTTGAAGCTAATGCAATGTTGATACGAGACAAACTTGGGTCGTATAAAAAAGGAAGCCAAAATAGTCCACAAACAAAGGAAAACCTGAGAGCAACACAAACACAATTCTCGGCTCCAACAACAACAAGAAACAAGGTGTAAATGACTAACAACAACAAGGGATAAACAACAATAACGAGAGGAACAACACTACAATAACAACAATCCAATGTTACTAGATTACAAGACACAACAAGAACCAACGGGTTCACTAGACAAAACAAACTAAGACATAAAATGTAAGATAGGAAGTGAGACATACACTACAATAAGATCCAAGAACCCATAGACATATTCCATCTAAGGACCCCTAGAACTTACAATAGCAATAACACACTCTTACGAAGACACGAGAGGGATTCCACCACTCAAGCACCAATGTTTCCAAGCAATACACATTTACAAGTGATTCCACACTTGCTCATGTCCTAGTTTCGGCCTAGGGAGGCTCTCTCTCTCTCTAGAGAGATGTTCTTTGTGTTCTTACATCAACATTCAATAACTAATGAGCTAGAACCCTAACATGTTCTTTATATAGGCTAATACAAATAATAGATAAAATGACAAAAGTGTCCCTTAGTGTTAAATGGACTAAAAAGGCACCCATGGAGTGTAATATAGGGGCGGCTTAGGATCCCTTTTCACACTTCAACTCGTACACTCCGTAGGTTGCATTAAATACACTCAAAAATATCCATCTTCATGATCGTGCCCGTATCAAATGTCCAAATACAAATTAAATGGGTTTAAATTTTCCACCGAACAACACTCCAAAACAAGGAAAACAAACAATTGTGGTGTTTGGGTTAAGGGTGATAATGATGTTGATTACTTTGACATCATACACGAGATCTTAGAACAGGAGTATGCTGGTTTCCTAATAAAAAAAATTGTCCTCTTTTGATGTAAGTGGTTTGATCCAAGCACAAGAGGCACAAGAGTACATAGGAAGCATAACATCATTGAAGTGAAGCACAATAGCTCGTATCCTATTTACGATCCATTTATTCTAGCACAAAATGCTAAACAAGTGTATTATGCTCCTTATCCATTGCGTAATGACAAGTCTGATTGGTGGGCTATAATCAAAACAAAGCCTATAGGCCGGGTGGAAGTTGAGAATGTGTTAGAGACTGTGTATCAAAATGAAATGTAGATTGATCACAAGCTAGTGGACGTTGAATTAGTGGACGGTTTGAATCACCTGGAAAATATATTTGAAGAAGTTATTATTGCAAAAGAAGAGGCTGGGTGGGTAGAAACTGAGGAAACCTCCGAAAAGGGTGAATGGTTTAGTGGAGAGTCTTCAAAAGAGGAGGATTAGTTGTGTAGGTTGTATTTATTATGTATTGATGTATTTATGCTTTGTACTGTATATTTACCTTTATGTTTCTTGTTTAAGATTGATATGTAATATACTGTTTAAGTTTGTAGTTTCCACTTTTCCATGTTTTATATAGTAATAAAAAAAATTGTCTATATCTCATGTTTTGGGAGCAATTTGAAATGTGAATTAGTAACTTGAAATTATTTACTTGAAATGTTACATTCATTTTGTAGGAACTAACTACTTGTTAACTTAACATAATTTAGATGTCAAGCAGAGGTGACAAAGGTAAAGGAAAAGTTGATACTACAAAACCAAAAAAGAATAGACAACCTCCGCCTTATAGACGACCAACAGGTATATTTATATATATGAGGGCAGTTTGCTGATGCGACAGCACGACCCTCATATTCTAGGTCGTCCAAGGATTCGATACCTACTCCTACGTATGTGGGGCTACTACATGGGTCTACACCGACTCATTCTGCTCCTATGACTGTGCCAGCGCTAGCACAGTACTATCGGATGGCCGCTGGCCTCTCCAGACATCTACCATCATTGATACCCTCCTACAGCAGTCATGCAGCTTCGCACAGTGATTTAGCTCGATCTGTTGGGTTTTCAAATCTTCAGCTTGGAGGCACTCCATCTAGTACTTCAGATCCGCCCACGCCAGTGCATCCACCATCACTTACTAGGTAGCCAGGAGACAGAGATGATTCTGGGAGGATTTATCTTATTCCAGTTGCTAGAGGATAAGATTTCTAAATATAATAATGTTACTCATTTTTTCATTACTAGTTTATTATGCTCTATGAAATTACTGTTTGATCTTGTGTTGTAGGTTTAGGCCGGATGCTGGAGTTGGACAAAAGGTGCGAATATGCATTACTCGGCACTTCAGCGGCTACTGGACCAGCTGGCAAAAGGTTCCAGAACTTGACAGGGATGGAATGTTTGAAGAATTTAAGGTAAGGATTTAACTTATCAACTACTTATTAACACTTTGTTAGAACAAAAGATTGAATATTATATTTTTGTTGTAGAAATTTACTAGTGGAATGATGCAAATGCATTTCTTAAAAAGAAGAACTTTTTCATAAGATGTAGAGCTAGATTTAACAATCTCTTGGCTTATGCTCAGAAGAAATTGGTAAAACCTAAGTAGATTCCTGAAGCCGCATGGCAACTGTACCTTCGCCATTGGAGTAGCACAGAATACCAATTGTTGAGTGAAAAAGGAAAGAAAATCTGGGCATCATCCAAGGGTGGCTCCCTACATACTGCGGGTGCCAGAAGTACTTGTTGTGAAGGAAAAAATGGTATGTAGTTTTTACAGTTTTAATTGTTTTGTTATTATTTGAACATTGATAATTTTTTCATATGTAGGAAAAAAAAGCATAGGGAAATACCAACTGATGAGCTATTCAAATAGACTCCTCTGAAAAAAGAAAAAGAACCCGACTGATGAAGATGTCTGGGTTGAAGCTCGTGCAAAAGTTGTCCACGTAAAAAACAAATTTTGAATTTATGAATTTTTTTTCTCAAAATTGATATTATTCAATTATAACTACTTTAATATTTTTTTACTTTTAGTATTAACTTTACTTTGAATATAGGATGAATATACGCGTCTTGTTGGTAAGTATCGTAATAGTCAGCCTCCTGAAAATCAGGGTGACCCAATACCACAGCATGTATAGGAGGAGTTATGGACAAAAGTTGTGGGTCTTGCAAATAGAGGCAATTTCTACGGATACCACGCAAAATTTTTTGGCGATAATATTAGGTGTTCGTCCGGCGCTGCATACTCTAGCTCTTCAGTTAATAGAGAAACCATTGAAAAACTACAAAATACAATTTCTCAAATCACTAAAGAGCTTGCTGAACAGAGAGAGAGGCAGAAGAAGACGGAGAAGGCAACAACATCACAATTCAAGAAGCTGCAGCAGCAGTTGAGCTCTTTCATTCAGACTGCGGGGCTTATTCCTCCTTGTCCTGGTGATGCAGTTCGGACTGCAAAGGGTCTAGGTCCCCTGGATGATTTCAGCACAGATGATGATATGGAAGACGAGGACGAATTCGATGATGATGACTTTTAGTTTTTTTATTTTTGTATGTGTTATACTTTGAATTTAGCCATTTTATTGTTTGAAACTATTGTTGTAGTATTTTCGTACTCACTTTTGTTGGACATTTTGTATATGTTGTACACTTTTGAAAGTATTTACATATGGTTTTTGGTTGTTATTGCTGCTATATTTGATTTGATACTATTGTATTGCATTGTTGTTGTTGCATGCTATATTTAGGTTTTGATTTTTATTTTTTTAAAATTCCCAGAAAAATCGACCACAAGTAGTCAATTTTTGAAATTTTTTTGCAAAAAACCGACCACCAGTGTTCGATTTTTTATTAAAGTGGTCGGTTTATATTAAATTAATTAATTAATTTATTAAAAAATTGACCACTTTTTCGTAAAATTATTTTTTCCAATTTTAATAAAATAATAATGAATTTTAAAAATATATATATAATTTTAAAAAAATCGACCACTTGTGGTCGGTTTTTGGGGAAAACCGACCACATGTGGTCGGTTTTTATGGTCGGTTTTTCCCTATTTTTTAGTAGTGAAATTTATGTGTAAAGAAAAGATCACGGAAATCGTGGTCATCCGATTAAATTTAATATATTATATGTATAATTCTTAAAATATATCTAATATTATCTGAAGAAACCCATGATAAAAAAAGATTAATTGATTCACTTGTTAGAGAATTGGTCCTAAGTCCTCTCAACTCTCAAAGATCACAGGACCAAATCCTTTTGCTGCACATTCGTTTTCTTTTTCCCCATGTCTTAAAAATTCTAAAGCTGCCTTGCCCAATGCGGCAATGCCCATTCGTCTTTTTTAAAACGGAAAAAGGTTATATATATCTTGAATTATTCAAAATGGTATGTAAATACTATCAATTATACTTTTGAGTTATTTGTAACCCTGTCATCTAACTTAGGGTATGTATATATCCTCAAATTATTGAAAATGGTATGTATATACCCTTTAGTTAGACGGCGGGAATCATGTGTCCTCATCCTAAAGGAATTAACCTATTTTTCCTTAGCAATTTCTCCCTGACCTGTCAGTAAAATGGCCGGAGTTGGAAGCGAATTTTGCCCACACCTATTTCTTGACGAACCAAAATCAATGTGGTCAAAGAACATTTTCTTAGGATGAGGACATGTGGACGAAACTTGCTTCCAACTCCTGCTATAGAACATTTCACCGGCAGGCCACGGAGAAATTGCTAAGGAAAATGGGTTATTCATTTAGAATGAGGACACATGGTGTCCTCCGTCTAACTGAAGGGTATATTCATATTATTTTCAATAGTTCGGGGATATATACATACCTAAAGTTAGACGGCAAGGATATAAATATTTTAAAAGTATAACGAGGGTATTTACATACCATTTTCATAGTTAGGGGGTATATATGACCCTTTTTTGTTTTTTAAAAGAAATTTCTAAAGCAAGCTTCCCTTTTTATTTTAATCCCTTATTTCTAATACCCCTCCGTCTCAATTTATGTGACATCTTTTCGATTTCAAGATTCAAATAAGTTTATCTTTTACTATTATTTTTCATATATATTTTGAATTTCAGTTATTGTGTCTTACAAAACTTTTTACATAGTTTTCAACTATATAAGTTCTATTTCACAAAACTTGAAGATTTCATGTCCTAATTCACGGTCAAACTTACATTATTTGACTTTCGAAAAATAAAAAGTGTCACATAACATAGGACAGAGGGAGTAACAATTTTATTTCTCATAACACTAAAGCAGTCAGACTATGCAGTTAATGGTACACCCGTCTTCTCGAAATCCTGAATTCATCTTTGGAAACTGATTTAATCTAGATACTGCTGCATAGGGTCCATTCGAAGGATAGCGTTCCCTGTTAAGAAGTTTTTCATGTCCAAAACTCAAATGAGAGCTCTAATTAGGAAGAGCAACTGTTAGGATTTTTATCCTGATTTTCTTACCAAAATTAAGTTTTACTTTTTCTTGGAAAGAAAATAAAAGTAATACCATAATTACTTTTACTTTTCCTGAAAGAAAAATATAATCTCTTTCTCAGAGGAAAGGTTTTCGAGTTTTATAAATAGAAGACCCTCCTTCCCATACAATAACACAATAGCATCCACAATGTAGTCGTTTAAGAGTTTTGTTTACAGAGATATTTTCTCCCAATAGGTTTTATGTTTTTTTTTTCAATATTAGATTTTAATATGTAGGTCGGTTGATCAACCATATCAATAGTATGTTTTTAGCATTATATTTTTGTTTGTCCTCTGAATTATTATCGTCTTGATTTGCAAACTTTATGCTTCCGCGTGACGCCCTCTTAATTTCGAACCCAACAGCAATCTAATTCACTGCACCACATCCTTTTGATAATAATTTAGATTTTATGTATATAATAGTATTTGTATTGATTCAAGCGCCCAAAGAATTATCGATTATACAATATCAACAACATACCCAATAGGTTCTCACAAGTGGGGTTTGAAAATAGTAGAATGAGCACAAACCTTACCGATATAATTTATCGATTGTATTGGGATAAAAGGCCATAAATTTGAACTTAAAGATAAATCTTTAAGAAAAAATATCATCAAAAAAATCTATTAGATACTCTCATAGAAATGATAAATAATTTTTAATATTTAAATGCAAACATTATCTTGAGATCACTTTAAATATTTTTAGTTTCTTTTAAGTATTTAAAATATAAAGTCTGCACTCAAGAAACAAAAAGTCATATTGAATAAATATCATATTTAACTTGAATTAAAACATGATAATTTATTGAATTTGACAAGAAAGATAATTAATAAAAATGTAACATTTAAATGCATCCCCGATCGTTTGCCGAAAAACTAATTATTATCACCAAGCCGAAAATGCCCTTTCCCTCTGCACTGGCCTAATTTTCTCTTCTTTTTTATACTTTATCATGTCCATAACGTAGCATTAATTTTCACTTGTAAAAAACCATTTTGTACTAAAGAAGATTGGAGTACTATTTGTCATTTTAAGTTTATTAAATATAGAAAACTATACGAAGTATATAGGTCAAAAATTATTTTTTATACATATCTATTAAATCTTGAATTTCTTTAAAGAAACTTCTGATTTCGTCATTGTGTATGATCCTGGACAATTCTATTCTCATTAATTAGTTTTTGAAATTGAGTTAGACTCAAGATTCATCAATGCAGGACTCATCTCAATTACTATTCACCGACATTGGACCCATACTGAAATGCTCACGCACGAAATGTCTAGCCATGAACATGAGGTTGAGTGTTGAAATGTCCTACGCGAATGAAAAATTCATTTGTAGTCTCCTTATATGATCTTGGACAACCTTTTTTCTCGTGAACTGACTTTTGAAATAGAGACAAACTCAAATCGAATTCTTTACGCTATCTACTTCAATTGATTATAATTTTGCCTACACAAGAGCTGAAGTGATAAAGAAGAAATCCGTCTTGATCGGAAGTTTCTTTACTTTCAAATTTGAAGAAGCCATAATAACTGACAATTTAAAATAATTAAAAGACCTATAAAAATAAAAACTGGTCAAAGAAAAATTGTTTTGAATTTCAAAATTTGAAAAGTGACATAAATCGAGACGGCGAGAGTAATATATATTTCCTTGTGCATGTAGAAAAAGGGTTATGGACGACCTATCTTTGCTGCTTCTCTCGGCGATGAGATAAGACTGGCAACGGAATCGAAAAATTTCATTCCGATCCGTCAACTCCGTTTCCGGTTTGGTTCCGGTACCGTTAACACAACAGTACCGGTTGGTGCCAGTATACCAGTACCCAATGGTCCGAAAAATGGTATTGGTGCGAACCCTCAAAAAATTTTGGTATTTCCGGTATCGGTTGACCGGTTCCGGTACCGGTTGCCGGTTTTGATCCGTCGATGCGTTAAAATTTCTGCCCTTTTTTTTTTAATTGGGTTGGTATAAGATCTGGCAACCCCCCCCCCTCCCAATTACCCCACACCACCCCTTAAAATTTTCACTATAAATATCCTTCATTTTAATTCTTTTTTCACAAATATTCTCAATTCTCATACTCTCTCTTAATATTCTCACATTCTCTCTAAATATTTTTAATTATTATATTAGTTGGAGTTGAAGATTTTTTGAAGATATTACAAGCTTCAATTATCATATTTTAATTCCGACATTTGGTATACATCTTCTTTTACGCAGACGTTCGGTATATTCGTTCCAACTTTAATCTCTTTTTATTTACGTTAATATCTATATTTTTATTTTTTTAGTATCTACATTTGTTTACTTACATTAATTTTTTAATTTATAATATTTGTATTGCTTGTTTTAATATTTTAATTTTAATTATGAATTTCGAAAAAAATAGTAATGGTAAAAAATCAATCTTTGGTAAGGTTTTTCGTAGAAATAGAAAAAGTAAGGCTACTACTAGTACTAGTTCATTACCTCCTAGACTTAATGAAACTTCTTTATCAAAGCCTAATGGTTTTGACGTTGGTATTGGTATGGAATTAGATCATAAGACCCTAAGTAGGCGTTATGATAATTTTGAGGAAGACTTACCGGAAAAAGATGATATAGAAGAGCAAGAGTTAGTCGATACCCCTACCCCTACTAGTCCGGTTATGAAATTACCGGAACACGGTGAAGAACTTCCTCCATTATCGGAATTTACTAGGGCCAAAGGTACCGAACATACTAAAAAGTCTTTAGTTTGGAAACTTATGGAGCATGATAGGGTAAAAAGTACTGCAACTTGCAATAAATGCAAGAATGTGTTTAAACATTTGACCATAAAAAAATGGCGGGACAGGGTTGCTAACTTCGCATTTGATGAAATGTAATAAAGAATTTATTCATCTAAAAAGAAGGCTAAGGCAAAAAAAGATGGTACACCATTTGTGCATGAATCTATAGGAGGTAATATGGTTCAAACACGTTTAAACATGTTTAACCCGGTTGCCCCAAGTTCATCATCGACATATAGTGAAGATGTAGATAGAGAAGAACTAGAGAAAATGGTTGTTGTTATGGGTTTGTCTTTTAGTTTTCCTTCCCATCTCTATTTTATTCATTATATTCAACGAGTATATATATAATCTCTCTTTTAAAGGTTTTTCACAAAATACAATTAAAAATGATATTTTTAAATTTCAAGCTGAACATTGCCATTTTCTTTGTTGGTTAATTGATAAAATTGATGGTAGAGTATCTGTTACTTCTGATATGGGTCGTAGTATTGTCGGTAATGATTATTTTACTCTCACGGCTCATTGAATTGATCACGATTGGAACATGCAAAAAAAAATTATTGCTTATAAATATATTGATGAGTCTAAAATCGATATTTATATAGCTAGTACAATAACAGAGAGCATGAAATATTTTAGATTTATTGGTAAACCTATGACATGCACATTAGATAATGCTTCTAATAATTTGAAAGCTATTGACGAGTTAAAAACTAGATTATGTCCTATGGATGAAGATCATTTTCATGTTAGATGTATTGCACATATTTTAAATTTACTAGTACATGATGGTGTTTATTTGTTTGGAAATGGTTGTTGTAAAGTTCGAATTGTTTGTAGTTATATTTTTAAAAATAAAAGAAAGGATGTTATGCATGATTGTAAATATAAATGTAAACAATGTGACCTCCCATATAGAAAAGTTTCAAAAGAAATTCCTACTAGATGGAATTCTTTGTTTCAAATGCTTGAAGTTGCTTTTATGTATCACAAACCTATACAATTAGTTTATAATTCTTATAATGAGGATGTTAATTTAATGCTAGATGAAGATGATTAGACTGAAGTAGAAGAACTTTGAAAATTTTTAAAAACTTCTCATCAAGCTACGAACACAGTATCTGCTCAATATACTTCAACTATTTCTTCTGTTTAGTAACTATTACTGCTATTTCTAAAGTACTTGTTGAATATAAAAAATTATGCCCTTACAAAGAGGCAATTGAAGCTATGTTTGATAAATTTAAAAAATATTATTTTCCTATTACACAATTTTTTTTTGACAATGAATTTATTTAACCCATTTTATAAAGAACATGGTACAGTGATGTTGGTTAAAAAATTATACAACAATTTAGAAATTGGACCTCATGAAAAGCCATCAGTTGACACTTGTTGTACTAGCATAGTACCTAAAGCTAAGAGTTTATATAACCTGTATCAAGTTTTGGAATAAAATATTGGATCGATCGAACCTCCTACTTCTGGACGTAGATATGATGATACTTGGTCTTCAATGTTGTAGGAGTAATGATTTTGATTCGTATCTTTTGAAAGATCGAAAAAGTATTAGACATGAAACTGGAAAACAACAACTTTTATCATGGTGAAAAACTTGTATCAGACAATTTCCAAAACTTTCAAGGATGGTTCGAGATTTGTTATCAACTCAAGCTTCTTCAGTCGCTTCGAAGCAAGGTTTTAGCGCAGTAAGATTTACAATAGGAGATCATTGATATTCGTTAGCAAGGGATAGTTTAGAGATTTCAATATTATTTAGAGATTAGATCAATGTCGAACGAAGAAATTTTGGATTCCCCAAATTACCGCCCCATGTTGAAGACGAAATAGATGAAATTTTTTAGGAAAATAGTGATGATGGAATGGAAGCAATGGCGGAACAAAGAAAAAGACCAATTCCGAAAGATTTATCCACCGAAGGAATAGAAATGTTATGCCAAGAATATTTTAGACAATTTAGATATTAATAAGATTCTACAATAGAGATCTAATTCAAACAGAACCCTTCCTAGAAGGTGGCTGCATAGATTAGGTTTTCTTTTAATATCTTTGTAATAAATGTACAACGTATGACATTTGAATAAATATAACAGCTATTCACCTAATTTTATTGTAAAATTTGTCTTTTGTTTGTCGCAAGTATGGAAAAAAAATTAATACAAAACTTTATAAAGTTAGAAAAAAATTTAACTTTACAACTTAAAATTATATAAATATAATTTATTAATTTAACTTCTTAAACTTATTAAAAATATTATATTAACTTAAACTTAAGGATATATTTTTAAGTTTAAGATATATTAAAACATGTTATATTTATTAACTTAAACTTAAGATATATTTTTTAAGTTAAAATTTTAAACTTTTTAAGATATATTAAAACTTAAACTTATTAAAAAAAAATTAATAAATTATATAAATTATATAAGTTAATATATATATTAAACTTATATAAATTATATAAGCTAAGTTAAGGCCATTAAGTTATATATATATATATATATATATATATATATATATATATATATATATATATATATATATATATATATATAAAAAATTCAAATTAAAATTAAAAAAACAAAATTGTACCAGTACGTTAAGAGAGCTGGCCGGCGTCTCTTCCGGTAATGGTTTCGGTGTCGCTCCGGTCCGATCCAGTTCCACACCGGCAGCCAATGGACCGGTGCGAACAGGGGGAAAATTCTAGTATTCCGATTTCGATAACACCGGTTTCGATGATACAAATCGATAAGAAAGTTTCGGTACCGATTTTGATTCTTTTCAAACCAATCCGGCGGTACCCGTTCTGGTCCGTTGCCAGTCTTACGATGAGAGAACATAGTGACTAGTCATTGTGAAAATTGAGGGTAAAATATTTATCTAAGGTTAATAAATTGCTTACTAAAGTAACTTATGCTCATTTATCCATAATCGATATCTATCTATAATCTATAATCTATAATCTATAATTTATAATCTATAATCTATCTATCTATAATCCATAATCCATATCTATAGTATATTAAAGGTATGAAGATCCTTAAAAAAGTGATTTGAACTTTTTGTCCTTAATTTAAAGGCTCTCCTTTAGACAAAACTATCTTTTCACTATTTTCTTAATTTATTATTTAATTATTTTTTATTATATTAACTAGACTCCAAAAATATATGGGACTCCTAAAGTATATAAAAGGAGAATCAATTAATATTTTCTTTTCTACTGATCAATTAGAAAAATACTTCTAAAATAGGACTTTATTAAGAAAATGCTTCTATAAATATTGAGATGCACGTTAAACTAGAGAAGAAACAGGTTTACTTATTAGGAGAATATGATTGATGCTCATCTAACTTGATTCGGTTGCATGTCTAGATTGGTGGACGCTTAATTTTCTAACCCTCAATTGCTTCACTGTTTTTGTCAATATAATAGAATTCAACGTGTGTGTATATATATATCTTCTTTGTTTTCATTCGACTCATTTTTAGGCTCAAAATCTTCGCTCAGACAAGAATTATTTTTATCAAAATCGAAACTTTGTGATCAATATTATATTATTTTACTATAGTTTACAGGTGGTAGATGAATGTTGGTTGGCTTTGAGGAATTTCTTGTGTAAAGGTTAAGTTTAATTGTATTGTTTTGATATCTTTTTTATTGTATTTATTTTTAATTTTAATTTATAGGTGGTAAATGAATGTCGGTTGGTTTTAAGGAATTTTTTTAGGTAAAGGTTAGGTTTAATTATATTGTCTTAATATCTCTATTAGCTTATTATTTTGTGGTAGTTTACAAGTCGTAGATGAATGTCGGTCAGTTTTGAAAAATTTCTGTGTGTAAAATTTATGTTTAATTGTATTGTTTTCATATCCCTTTATCGTATTGTTTTATTGTAGTTTACAGGTGGTAGATAAAGACCGGTCGACTTTGAAAAAAAAATTAGGTAAAGGTTAGGTTTAATTGTATTGTTTTGATATCTCTGCTTTAAGAATTCTTTTTGTGTAAAGGTTATGTTTAGTTGTATTATTTTGATATTTCAATTATCTTATTTTTTTTGTTATGGTTTACTGGTGGTAGATGAGTGTCGGATGGCTTTGAGAAAATTTTTATAATGATTAGATTTAAATGTATCGTTTTGATGTCTCTATCATCGTATTGTTTTATTACAGTTTACAGGTGGTAGATAAATGTCGATCGGCTTTGAGAATTTTTTTTTGGTAAAGGTTAGGTTTAATTAAATAAATTTTTCATCTTTACATATTCAAAAGATGTTGAATTTAATTATTGTATTCATCTTTATTATTTAAAAAAATATTCTATTTACGATAACGTTTGAACTCATTAAAGTGAGATACACGCGTGAGACGCGTACACCTAAACTAGTATCAATAAAGTCACTTAAGTTAAGATCAAAAAAGCATAGTTTGGTGCATTAAAACTCCCGTTATGTGCAGGATCCGGGGAAGAGCCCCACTACAAGAGTGTATTGTACTCAATCTTTACCTTGCATTTTTGCCAGAGGCTGTTTCCAAACTTAAGTTAAGATCATTTTTAGAAAATAAGTTTGTTTCCAATCTTAAGATAAGATCATTTTAAAAAATATTTTTGGCGAGAAATAATTTGCGTTTGACTTATTAATTTAAAAAGAAAGTACTTTTAAATAACAATTAATGTTTGATCAATTTTTTATAAAATGTTACTAAGTGTATTTTTCTCAAAAGTATTTTTTTAGCTCCTATAACATCCAAAAATACTTATTTCTTTCAAAACACTTGATCAAATACTTAACATTTCTAAAAGGCTTAAATCATCGATAGCCCCCTAAACTTGTATCGATATTTCACTTGAACCCTGAACTCAGACTTGTACCTATCAGATTCCTAACCCACCCAAAATTTGATTCACGTAGGCTTTTTTTGCCCACATGATACATCGCATAATAATTACTCAAAGGGTGCGCGTGAACATGAAGAAATCACCTGATTTGATAAAAAATTAACATTAAATAACGTTAATTTTCTCTCCCCTCACTCCTAAATTCATAATTTCTGTCAGCGTACTCTTATCTTTCTCTTAAATTAAATTTCTCTCATAATTTCTCTCATCTTACTCTCGTCTTTCTCTTAAATCAATTTTTTTTATTTTATTAAAAAATGTCGCAGAATGCAGTCAATCTTGAGGTACTAGATTTGTGTTGTTGTTGCGAATTTTGTTATTGGAGAACTTCAAGGACTTCATCAAATCCAGGTCATACATTTTTTGGATGTAAAGTTGTAAAGGTTTGCAACATTTTTAAAGATTTAAATTTTTATTTTTTTGGTGAAATTTTGATAATGTTACTCTTTTTTCATTTTAGAAAAATGGTGAATATGTTTACTTTAGATGGATTGATTCAAAATCTTCGTTTGTTGCGCATCAAACTCCTGGAGTGGAATCTGGTATAATGAATAGATTCAAAGATGGAGAAAATTCGTGTGATTGAATAATGAAAAAGTTCAAAGAGGTTGAAGAAGAGAGAGACACTTTGTGTGATAAATTGAAAGATAGTGAAGAGAATTTAATTGCATTAAGGCAAAAACTCAGAAAAGTTAAACTTGAGAAAAAATGTTCAAAGCACAAATTTAATAGACTTGTTGTGCTTTTTCTCTGTGTTCAAACTGTAAAATGATTCTTTGGTATGGTGTAAGCTCGTAGTTAAGCTTGGGTATTGAATAAACAATTGAGTATTGTGTAGTTTATCCTAGTTAGTATGTAATGGAGTTGTTTGGGCAGTCTTTATTTTGTATCATTTTGACATGTTTAATGTGAATGAATTGTCTTATTTTATATCACAATCATGTTGTCAATTACTTTGTGTTCAGTTGTGCAATAAAGTATTGCCACCAAACTAGAGATAACCACGTATTTGTAACTGCTAAAAGTATTGCTAAAAATGAACTAAATCACAAATAATAATGCAATCAAATTGAAATAAAGCTAAATACATTAGAAGCACATCATTTGGTAACAACTCAAAGTTGTGCTAAAAACTGCATCACATCACTAAATAAGACGTTCAACATAAAAGTGCATAATAAGGTTCAATGTTGAACATAATAGTACTACTGCAGCATACCACAAAATCCTAATTACTACGTAAGAAAAAGTTGATCAAAAAATAATAGCATAATTTATTCAAATTACAGATCATTCCTAAATGAACTACTTCTTGAAAAATTCAGCTGATGAAGAACACTTGGTTGTATCCACTTTGCTTCTCTTATTTTCTTTCATTTGTTGTAACTGTGTACTAGTGATTGCATCTTTTTCATTTCACTTTAGGCCATGAAATTTAAAATCAATATCTATATTGATTGATAAAGCACTCTTTAAATTTGTACGTCCACAAAGAACCCTCATACTTGATGTACCAGGCTATAAAATCAGACAAAATTGTAAAACATTGAACATTGAAAAGTTGAATGAAAACATAGTTATAGATAAAAAAGAATTGAGACAAAGAAAAATACATTCTACACTTGAGTTTCAGTTGTTGAATCAGAGTAAACACCAAAATCAGTTGTATGCCTTTTGTATCTAGTAGCAGCAACAAATTAGGCAGAATTATATGAGCTCTTATTGGTTGACAAAGGTGGAACTTGACTAGAAGAAGCATTTTTTCACTTTCAAATGGGGTTCCTCTTGCATTGTCTATTTTTCTCCCCAATCATTTACCAGTTCGTACTTGATCGATACCAGTTCCTCCCCTACCAACACCACATTGACCTCTATCAGTTTCTTTCTCATCCTTATCTACCAGAACTACATTGAATTTTATCAACCCCACCTTTATCTCTATCAGCACTACCTCTATCAGCACACCTTGACCTCTACCAACCTCACTTGACACTTTTTTTTAGTTGTTCTTGGCACATCAGCTGTGTTAGCAAAAATAGATCTTCATTGATAGAATTGTATAGTTTTATAGGTTTGAAAGATCTTGACTATGAATTACACCTCATCCGAGACTATATTTTCATGATGTTGAAAAGATCAACAAATGCAACATAATATTTCAGCAGTTTCAATAATAATAATATAAAGTTAGAAGATATATCACTTACTCTGGCCTGACTTTCAGTGTGGGTATCTTTCATATTGCACTGGTATCACCACAAATAGAACTTGATTGTGGTGGTTGTGGTATATTCTATGAGGGCACAGGCTGAGTGTTAGGTTGAGTGTTGCTATTGTTTCCCATCCCATTCTAGCAGACAAATAAAAATATGAAAAGTTTAGAAATATGATAACTTTACAACAAATGTCTTGTATGAAATCGATTTCAAGTTTATTCTTTATGCACACATAGTTTTGTTATGGTCAACTTGATTACATCTTGAACAGGTCATCTTGATTTATTTATTTTGATAGTTTGTCCTTTTTTTGGCTCAATCTTGCTCTTTCTTCTATTTTTTTAGGTATGCTTAGCATCTTTCTTGATTTTAGAGGCTCAATTGATGAGTTTGTGGTTTCAGGACACATTCTCAAATTAAAAATTGATTGAATGGAATGATTATAAAAGTTAAGAAATGCTTCTTTTCTATAATAGTGCTCTACATACTGATCAAGATCTTTATTCAAGTATTAATAAGCACAAATAGCATGGATATAAGAAATACCTCTCAACATCTATAACCTACAGTCACAATACTTCTTGTACAAGTGAACAACAATGTTGTGCACCCATCCCTAATTTCAAAATAATTAACTCCATTTCATTATACTCTACACCTATTTAAATATTCTGTGTTAGCTTATAAAATAATTCTTGCCATAGGTTAAATGTCTGAAATTGATGTTTATTCATCATTTTATGCCTGATATCCTCTAAGTAATTATGGACTTATGTCTAGAACTTAAGATTCAAAAATTGAAAGCCTCATACATGTTATTTTCTATAATAACACATTTTAAATGTGTTTTGAAATATGTCCTACACTAAAAAGAAGGAGGATTAACTAACATGTCCTCAGTTATTTTCTTCTTACCTCATCTTAACATTGTTTTCATCTCCTCTCTAAACTTGACTTCAAATCTTTCTTTTGCACATCTCCAAAATTGCTTTCTTTTTTCTTCTCCTCTTCTGTGCAATGTCAATTACTTCAAATATGCCTAGCATACATTCTTCTCTCGGCATTTAATAATAGCTCCATCAAAACAAGAACAAGACCCTATAATAAGTATTAGTATGGTTAGATTAGAAATTTTAATGAAAATTAAAATTTTAAATAATTGTACCTTTTACTGGTCTGACATTACAATCAAGTCTTCACTAGTTTTCAGATTGGAGCAGCAATCGAATATCTTATGAACCAATTCTAATTATGTTTTGTTTTTGCATCCAAAATTGTCCATACAATAGGATACATTTGATTGTTCTCATTTTTTCCACGGTAACCAACAACTCACCCTTACAAGCTCCTTTGAGAAAGCATTCATCAAAATCAATAATTTTTCTGTACCCATCCTTGCTTGAAGGCATGAAAGCACACATAAAAATAAACAAAGAGATAGTTTCTTGGTTTAGTTTTTTTGTCAATCTTTACCTAGCAAGAGCTTCCAAAATTTATTTTCTTGATCATATCTATATAGTCACATAATATGATAAATTTTAGATACCAATCATTCATATTCTCCCCATAACAATCTATTTAGCCTTATAATAGACAGTTTTATCAGCATAAAGATTCAACACATCTCTTATCAAATCTTGATTTTTCTAAATCATTACTTATGGTTGAAAAATAATTTTGTCCTTAAAATTTTTAGCAATCAACTTTGAATCACACATCTTGTTCTTGTTTAAAGGAATACACTTTTGAATAGGGTGATAGTTTTTAACAATAAAACTACCTGAGTCCCTATTAGTAGAAGCAAATAACAACTATTTACAATTAGCTATAATACACTTCACCCTTATTTTATGTTTCTCATTAGGTTTTAACTTTAACTGTCTCTTATACTCTACAGTATAATCTGCAACAGTTTTTTGTAACTATTTCATACCCTCAAAATTCATTCCAAGCTCAAACACAACAAATTCACAATTCTCATCATACCTAACTTTCTTCCTTCTCCTTCTTCTAAGTAGATCTACTCCTCTAACAACATCTAAATCAAGCTCATCTTCTCTATCTTTACTCTGATAGTCATTGCTATTAAGATATTCCTCATTTTCACCCAACCGTCCAGCATATTTGTTAGCCTTATCTTTTTCAATAACCTCAAAGTTTTTATTTACATAACCAACAACTCCTACAAGTGCTTCAGTTTCAACAACCTTCTTTCTTGCTTTTTGATTTTTTTTTCGTTGTTTTTCCTTTCTTGTCTCAAAGCCCCCAACCCCTTATCAACATCTGAGCCATCTTTTAAAAGAATGTCTCCAAGATCTGAATCATTATTCAAATAATCTGATACATCATCTTCTATATGAATATCTTCTAGGTTAGCATCTTCTACATCTACCTCATCACCTACTATATTAACATCTTCTACATCAGCCTCATCTACTTTGTTAGAAGTGTATCTCTTTGTATCTCCCTCCATCTCTCTTTATGTTAACACTCTCATCCAACACCAATAAATTTTCTCTCTAAGTCAACACCTTCACCAACCTCATCTGCTGACACCCTCTTGCTATCAATAACTTTTGGTCCAGTTAAAAGACCTGCAGGTCCATTAGTGTCAAGTACTGGTTCATCTAAAACATGATTGACATAGAAGTCAATAGAGTCCTCATATTTTAAATCTTTAACTAGTTCTAGAAGATGTTGGTCATTTGTAACCAAGTTGAACTCTTTAGTTACTATATCTTGGTAATAAAATTTTCCAACAGTTTCATATTTTAATTCTCTAGTATAATATAACAATTTCAGTAATGAAAAGTGGTCCTTAGCAATAAACCTTAGTGCTGGCACACAGTTTTCAACATATGTAGGAACAGAAATATCGAATAAGACCCCCCTTGGTAAATATTTTTAAAAATAATCTTTATTTGTTAGGTCACCTGCAATAAAAGGTAAAAAATCAAAGTTATTAAACGGAACACACCCAAAGAACACACCAACAAGCTAAAAGTACAACTTTTTATGCATATGAAGAAAGTGACGGAATATTCTCAAAAACACATCTCCTATAATGACATTTCAAATCCTAAAAATTAAATTATGCTAAAATTTAACAAATATAAATTATAAAAACACTTACATGAGGAAGATGTAAGCAAAATTTCTAAACTTCTTCTTCGATTTGACAAGAATTATGGCTAAATTAGGGCAAAAAATCAAAGAGAGAGAGAGAGAGTAAAGGTCGGGGAGAGAGAAAAAGGGATTGAGCTTCCATTAATTTGCGATTTTTTGCCCTTTTAAATCTAATTTATTTTTACATGGATATATTTAATTCACTTGGATAAATTTGAATGGACTTAATTTTCACATAGGCAGCGGTTGGTTACACGCGCAGGAGATTTCATGGGATATGGGTATAAAAGGTCTACGTGAATCAAATTTCGAGCTAGTTAGAAATCTAAATGGTATAAGTCTGAGTTTAGCAGTCCAAGTGAAATATTGATACAAGTTTAGAGAGTTTAAGAACACTTTTACATAAAACATTTTTAACCTCTCATGCACTGATAAACTTGACCAACCATGCTATATATCTACTTAAATATATAATGTCCCTGATGTGAACTTTCCAATTTTAGGCTGAGGATGTACGAGAATCATATTTTTTATCTGAAAGAATATGTCGCAAGGTCCCTCAACCTGACATCATTTTTAACTTTAAAATCTCAAGTGGACGTTGTTCACTTTAGACACATCAACTAGCGTACGGGTGTGTCATTTTGACACCTTTTGCAGCGTTGACATAACGTGTGTATTTCACTTACCTGAAGGTGCGTGAAAGTCCTTTTTTGACTGATGTGGCGTCCAAGTTGGCTCACAAACAGTATATTAACTCATCTCAATTAATTTATAATTCTTCATCATTTTTATCCACTATTTTTGTCAATCTTAAGCGTATTTAATTATAAAAATTATTGTGATAGATTTAAAATTAAATACACTTTTAGAAATTCGTGAAAATTAAATAACATACACCACGTTTTTTAATTATTTTTTTCTTTTCAAATATTAAAAATGGACATGGCTATTTAATCAAATTATAAACCAAATTTAATCAAAAGACCTCACCATTATTGAAAAAGAAAATCCATCTGTAAAAAAAAAAAAAAACTAAAAATAAATGAATATGGCGAACTTAAGAATCATTATGCCTTTCTTGAATTAATTTTCATTTACAATTTGCTTTGGAAGTTCGACTCAGTTTAACGGCTGACATTCACTAGTAATTTGCATTTAAAATTTACTCAAAAATTACTAAAAAAAAAAAAAAAAAAAAAAAAAAAAAAAAAACTTATATATGAGCTCCACAAGACATTCCTAATCTATTGTTATAATAATTATTTTGAACCAAACTTAAGTTCTATCTGAGTTTAAGTTTGGTGCGTGTAGTTTATTTTTACATCTGCAGGTGACTTTTACCTGTTGTAGCAGGTGATCCATTTTTATATTTTTACCTGAGAAATGGATGACCTACTATAGCAGGTAAAAGTTACCTGATGATATAAAAAAAACTACATCGACGGTGCACCAAACTTGAGTCCTATCTTGAATGGTGTTGGTTTGCGAACATTCAAACTTTAAACTCAAGCTTCAGACTACATTAATGACTATCAGTGGAGTTCTCTTAGCTTGTTTGTTTCTTTAAGTCTTAAGCTCGAATTCAGTAACTAATATCTTACCCTCTGTTTGGATAGTGATTTCCCATGATATGGTATGATATAGTTATTAAGAGAACCATGATTGTTTTGATTGTTTCTTAAAATGTATGTTTTGGACTTATGATATGATTTAATTTCATGGTTTGATAACTATGAAAATTCCTCGTTTTATGTAACCACCGATTTGATGGTATCCCATAATTTGCTTATTTTTTTCAATTATGTTTTTACTTAATATTATATAATCTTATTTTATCGTTCACCTTATATTATTTAACTCCACCTCCTACCCCATCCTCCACCCCACCAGTCGCGCCCCCCGCCCCTACCTTGACCCGACCCCATCCCCACCAAACCCTCCACCACAATTTTTTTAAAAATATTTCAAAAACTTTTTCTTACTTGACCGTCACTCCCAACCCACCACCTACTAACCTTCCCCCCACCAATTTTTTTTTTTTTTTAATTTTCAAGAAAATTTTCTTACACCACCTCCATCCCCCCGCCTCCATACACACAAAAAAAGAAATAATCTTTTAAATTAATATATTTTTAAAAAATTTAAAACCTTTTTTCTTACCCCCACTCCTACCCCTACCCCTTATCCCGACTCCCACTCTACTAGCCCCACCCCTAAAATATTTTTTTAAAAAATTTAATCTTTTTCTCATCCTTCCCCTTTATCATATTTGTTTTTATTATTTTGTGTTAAATATAAACAAATATTTTTACAAAATATTTTTCTACTTGTGTTACGAACACAATAAAATAAGTAAGAAATAATTTATTTTCTTGAAAAAATAATTATTTTTTTTGGATTTCATACTGAACACACCCGGAGCATACATAAAAATGCATTCAAACTTTCTACTTGTCATTGGTGTCACGTTTCAAAACACCAAAAAGAAATAAAATTTGTTACTATAAAAAATAAATTTGATTATATTTATTTGATCTACTATTTCATTGACTTTGTTAGAATTTACATGAATTTAACAACTTAATAATCTACATGACATAATTTATGATAAATTAGTAGGAAGAAAATTATTTTATTAATAATATTGATAAATTTAACATTTATAATAATTAAGAACATTTTAGTAAACTTACCAGTTACAATACAGTACCATATTGTCAAACCAAATAATAAAACTCTCATCAAACAACAGTGAACAATACACTCTATCCAAACATTGTATTGTACTATACCGTACCGTACCGTACCGTACTGTACCATGTCATACAGTACCGTACATTATTAAATCATGACAAATCACCATCCAAACCAGGAGCGGCTCCATGCTTTAGAAAATTAGGCACCCGCCTTTAGGCCCCTAAATTTGAGGGGCCTCATTTTCTTAGCAATAATAAATTACTATAGGATTTATTTAAGAAAATATTTTATACTATTAGTTTCAATTTGTTTTTTGTTTTTTTAAATATGTTTAATCCTATAAGATTAGAGAACATTTTTGGTGTATTTTAAAGAAATAATTTTACATCTTAAAATATTTTGAAAGAGATATATTAGCAACTTTGCATTTTAAAAAGTTAGAAAAATAGACTTTAAATTAAGAAAACATTTTTTTTCTTAAAAAAAAATTAAGACCTCCGATTCATTTTTGACTTTAGGCCACCAACGAACTTGAGCCGTCCCTGATCCAAACAAAGTGTTAAATGCTCTTAAAATAGATTCCAAAGAGACTTACACAAAGAACAACAACTACAAATTTTACAAAATTGAAATTGAGGGATTTAGAGATTTAGGGGAAGGGTTGGAGAAGACACTTTTCGGGGGGGGGGGGGGGGGGGGAGTATTGGAGAAAATGATTGAGGGAGAGGAGAAAGGGGCGTTACAAAGACAATAACTTGGAAGTGAGGTATTAGAAAAGCTGATTTTGGATTTGCGGGGGGGGGGGGGCATTGCATCATAATTTTGTGAGTGGGCTAGTTTTGTGAGTGGGCTAGCTTGGAGAAGATGATCTTGGGGGTAGGGGTCATTTATTAATTGAATTTTTTTTTAAAAAATAAATTAATTATGTAAAATTTATTTTTGGAGAAAAATGATAAATGTCATCGTATTATTTGTTATTTTACATGTTATCGATGCATGTAATACACGCACATTATATATTGTTGTTGATTGTGCAAAAAAAGCATCAAAATGACATACCTTTATGTTAGTTAAGGTGCTTAAAGTGAACTACGTCCATTTAAGGTATCAAAATGAAAAAGAATGCCAAATTGAAAAGTCTAACGATGTATTCCTCCTTTTTATCCTATTTTATTCGTTATCCAGACGTTCAAAACGTGCAAAATACTACTCCGTGATGTCACATAACATTATATTAACCCCCATCTCCCGCCAAAAAAAAAGAATGACATCATGTTCACTGCAAAAGGATAAATGCTAATTTTATTGGATTGCAGTTGCTATCGCATGTGGTTGTTTAAACTGGAAAGCTGAATCTTTTAATTACTTGCATGATTTTTTTTTATTTTTTTTTTATGTTGGGTTTTTATTTAGTGTTTGATATTTGTATTGGAATTTTAATTAATTGATTTTTTCATTGCATATGATCCATTCAGGAGAAAAGTTTTCCATCAAGGATCTTTTCATACCCAAGACTTGAATTTGATACTTTAGATTAAGAGAGGATCAACCACATTCGTTGCATCACATTTTTTTTAATGATTAGTTTGATTTTAGGGAAGAGGGTCAAATTTATCCCTCTACTTTAAAAAATTGGCTAAATATACCTTTCATCATATTTCGGGGTCAAATTTACCCTTATTGCCATACTTTGGGACCAAATATATCCCTCTACTTTGAAAAATTGGCTAAATATATCCTTCGTCATATTTTGGAGTTAAATTTATCCTTGATGTCATACTTTGGGATAAAATTTACCCTCATTGTTAAGAAACTTTTTACATGTACCATTCCTTAAATAGAAAAGCTCAAATCAATGTTAAATGCCCTTTTTAAAAAAAATAAAACAGACTCTAATCTAATTAGTCTGACTCGAGTCGAGCCACAAAAAAGTTACAAATAAATATTCCCTTTTAGTTCTGTTGCTCAAATTTTTTCAACGAGATTAAGCTTCTGAATATTTATCTGTGCATAATTCATGAAAAATAAATCTGCACCAGTACAAATACAAATAACATATATCTCTCTCAGTTCATAGATTTGCATCAGTGCAGAGCTCATAAAAAATGACATTTAGCTATCAAATATAACAGATTAGATCCACTGGATATTTTTCTGAATGATTGAGTTAAAAGGTCTTTCCAATGTTCCAATCGTGATATCTCTTCACTCTTATGTCTTTATATGCAATTTGAATCTACTAAATTTTCATTATGTCATTTGCTCAAACAACTTACGTTGATTCTAGAATCTAGATACACATAAAATTAAATACTAAAATTTTAAAATTTGAACATAACTGAATAAAAGCAAAGTTTATAATAGACATTTTCTCTACTTCCATGCTTCTGCGTTAACCTATTTCATTCTACTTTTTGTTCATTTGTAAACAACCTATCAATGTTATTGGAGGCTGAGAAAGAAGTATATTTTTTCGTTAAGAAAGTTCGACCAATAAAACTGAGAGTAAAGGGATTATATTTGCTTGTGACCTTTTTTGGATCGAGTTGGATCGGACGAATTAGATTAAAGTGTATTTTATTTTTAAAATATGGGTCATTTAATGTTGATTTGAGCTTTTCTATTAAAGGAAGGACACATGTGAAAAATTTCTTAACAACGACAATAAATATGACCCCAAAATATGACATCGAAGATAAATTTGACCCAAAATATGATAAAGAATATATTCAATTTTTAAAAGTAAAAAGATAAATTTGACACCAAAGTATAACAACGAGTATAAATTTAACTTCAAAATATGAAGAAGGATATATTTAGCCTATCAAAGTAGAGAAATAAATTTGACCCTTTTCCCTTGATATTATATGTGTAGTATTTTATAGTATTTGTAGTGATTCAATCACCTAATTCTTAATATTGGGATAAAAAAACATAAATTTGAATTCAAGGATAAATCCTCTTTTAGAAAAATATTACAGTAAAATCTACTAGGGTACTTTGTATAAATGACAAATATTTTAAATTTTAAATGCAAACATTATCTTAAGATCAATTTAAATATTTTTAATTTCTTGACCGACGAACGGAGAATTAGTCTTACGGCTGCCGTCTGTCACACCCTTGTTTTTCACTGCCTCCAACCCTGCTAGGGAATTTGGTTTTAGAGAAAATGAGTTTTTCCAATTAAAGTGACGTTTTGAGTAGGGATTATTTTATTTACAGAGTCGCCACTTGGAATTGAGTTTGGGTGTTCCAAGTCACCTTATTGAATCCCTATTCAAAAGGAAATGACTCTTTATTTTTGGTCCGCGAACTAGAAATCTGGAAAAGGAATTCTGTTGACCGAGGGGAAGGTGTTAGGCACCCCTCAAGTCCCATGGTTTTAGCACGGTCGCTTTAATGACGTACGTCTGACTTAAATTAATCTTTTAGATATATAAAACATTTGTTAGCCTAAAAGTTACTTAAATCCTACTTTAAATTTATTTTAAATTATTTGAAACTGTATTAACGCGTGGCTTACCGATAGTAGTACTTTTTGGCCTTACCACGAGTTTTGGTATATTTCTCGCGTCTTTGTGGCATTTATGGAGCTTCCCATTTTTCAAAGTCTAAATAAGAACCTAACAAGTTTAGAATCTACCCAACCCAATTCAATCGACTTCAAATGATATATTAAATTATATTAAAACGAATGATCGGTAGTAAAACTTTACAACTTCATCGTTAACTAACACTTATATATTAAACTTTAATTATTTTTGAAGTTAAGAACCTAACTTATTATTTATGAATTCACTCCCCTACAAGTAGATTTTCCTCTCTTTTCTTTTATTGATGACAACAAATCTTGAATAAAACCTCAACCCATGTCATTCAAACTCATACTAAATTGATGAAAAGATCTTGGACATCGTTCGAGGAATTGAAATATTTCTACTGAGAGCTTATAAAACAAATATGAGATTAACTCTTTGTCCACCTTTATATCCAATAGGAAATTATACAAGACCAAAACGAGATAAAATAGCAACCATCTTTGATATATACACAGAGCATCTTCAAGGTCCAAATATGAAAAGAAGAGTTAATTCGTAAGAATAATGTTAACAAAACATGAATATGCCATGGAAAAAAGAAACTACACGTTGCCACCTATATACACAATTTCATCACCTCACACACACTTTCATAATATGCATACCACATCTCTATAACAACACAGATACTATATGCCTATACATTGAATAATCTTACTAACACCATTAAATGATAAGAATTATATTTAAAGACAAAAAAAGTCATGAATTTCTTTCTAATTTAACTTTTGCTTCATTTTTCTTTGAATAAAATTCCAAATATATATTTTTTATTTAACTGACCTTAATGGGAATCAAATTACTATGGTGAAACTATCTTCTATGCTTTTCTATTCTAAAAATAAGATAACTTCAGCTCAGTCTAAATTGAATTTTACAAGATGCATGGTTACAGACAAATTTGATTCGACCTCTAAATTAGTAAAAATCAAAACACATATATGTACACTCAGGATTTGCGAATATTAACTTTAAACAAGAAACGAACAATCCTATACATTAATTGCACCCATATTCTTACACCCATATTCTGATACATTAATAACAATCAAAGAAGTGAGTTCACTCAAAAAGAATATGACGTTTTCATTGGTTAGAATAAGCTTGGTCATGTTTTCACATAATCGCCAAATAAAATTTTACAAAGAGAAAAAAAATTGAGGGTACCTCACGAGAAAATAAATTTCTAGCGAAATCTTCTACAATCTTGGAATTTGCAAAGTTAGCAATGGCTAACTTTTGGAGCCACGAACTCAAACCGAAAAACTCAAAATGGAGACTCAACCCTAAACTCTAACTCCTTTCTCTCAACTTTTGCTTTCTTTCTTTGCAACTGTTTCCGTGCATCTCTTCTCAGTCCTCCTTCCTCCCCCCTTTATAGTGTGTTTATATAATTGGTGAATGTATGTGTGTGTTGTGCGCATGGGGAGTTGGGCGTAACATCAGGGAAAAGTTGAAGACATGAGGAGAATTAAGGGGAGTGGGAAGATTGGGTAGTTTTAGGGTTTCTTTTTTCTCTTTTTTTTTAATTACTTTTTAAAAATTAATGTTTTAAATAAAAATACAGAAGAAAAAAAATAAAAAATAAAATAAAATTTAACTTAAACCAATAAAATAAAAGTTAAATAATTAGTTTTAGAATATGATTACGGAGTATTAATATCACTAGATCATTTATTTAAAGTTAAAAGAATAAAACAAATATAGTTTAGCAAATTTCTTTTTCCTAAAAATAAATAATTAAACAATAAAAGAACTTATTTAAAAAAACTGTGACTCTATTTTTTGTAGTTTTTTCAAAAGTTTTAAAACATATTTAGTAAAAATAAGATAAACTTAAAATATCTAATTTAGACCCTAAAAAAAATCGAACACTAAAAAGAAAAAAAAACACTTAGGTTTGGTAAAAAATTAGGTGTTTATAGAATGCCCCTCTTTGCTTGAAAATATGGAGAATTTTCAAGCAAAGAAGTAAACATGACTAATTTTTTGTTCAACCATTTATTCAAAAGTAATACGTAAGTAAGAAAGAAAGAGATGTAATCGAGCCCTGGCTTTGGGCATCCTACATATCTCGGGTTATACGAGAATCAGGTCACGTGTAGTTCAAATGAGTGTAGGAATGAGTGGATGAATTGGGGAGTTGAGTTGAGGTCCCATCGAGTTTCCGGTTCGTTGCTCCTTTTATTACATCAAAAATAAAACTAGAAATAAAAGTACAAGATCCTATCTATTCTATTTGTCTTGATTCTCTTGTTTCAAATCTTCCTCTTGGATCTTCAGTTATCGCCTCACCTTCTTCTGGTGGGTATCTTGATCTCAAGATTTGATCTTGAAGTTAGGATTTGAGATTTGAACTTGCAACTTGGATTGAGTCATTGACACTCTACCAAAGAACAGTTTATAGAATACTTTGGATGCTTGTTCTCCTTATCAGAAGCTAAAAAGATGTCTATTGAGATGTTGGGCCGCTACAGATACAGAGCCGACTCTAACTATCTTCAACCTAATCATTCTTCTATATTCTGATCGAAGATGAAATTCCATTCTCGGCATCAAACCTGTGCTTTGCAGAAAAACCTGCTAGCCATCAAAGAAAACAAAATGGAACGAACAAAATTTTCTGCCCCAGTTTGCACTAGGAAAATTTTGTGATTTATTAAAAAAATTATAGGAATCTAGGCTAGGTACGCAATAAAATAAGAACCCTCTTATTAATAATGCAACCAAAGGAAGTTATGCCTAATGAATGCATGAAAAAAAATTAGGATTTTTGCTTCTAAAAATGTGACTAGGGATTGTCATATCCTATGAAGACATAAAGAAGAAAAATAGGAAGGTTTATTTCCTAAAATTTCAACTAGGCGCCCTATAAAGACGAGATAAAATTTCAACTAGGGGATGACACCCTATAAAGACGAGATAAGATATCAACTAGGGGATGGCACCCTATGAAGATGAGATAAGATGTCAACTAGGGGATGACGCCCTATGAAGACGAGATAAGATGTCAACTAGGGGATGGCACCTTATGAAGACAAATAAGATGTCAACTAGGGGATGACGCCCTATGAAGATGAGATAAGATGTCAACTAGGGGATGGCGCCCTATGTAGACGAGATAAGATGGCAACTAGGGGATAGTGCCCTATGAAGATGAGATAAGATATCAACTAGGGGATGGCGCCCTATGAAGAAGAAAAAGATGTCAACTAGGGGATGGCGCCCTATGAAGACGAAAAAGATGTCAACTAAGGGATGGTGCCCTATGAAGACGAATAAGATGTCAACTAGGGGATAGCGCCCTATGAAGATGAGATAAGATGTCAACTAGGGGATGGCGCCCTATGAAGATGAAAAAGATGTCAACTAGGAGATGGCGTCCTATGAAGACGAGATAAGATGTCAACTAGGGGATAGCACCCTATGAAGATGAGATAAGATATCAACTAGGGATGGCACCCTATGAAGAAGAAAAAGATGTCAACTAGGGGATGGCGCCCTATGAAGACTAGATAAGGTGTCAACTAGGGGATGGTGCCCTATGAAGACGAATAAGATGTCAACTAGGGGATGGTGCCCTATGAAGAAGAAAAAGATGTCAACTAGGGGATGGCGCCCTATGAAGACTAGATAAGGTGTCAACTAGGGGATGGCGCCCTATGAAGACGAATAAGATTTCAACTAGGGGATGGTGCCCTATGAAGACGAATAAGATGTCAACTAGGGGATAACACCCTATGAAGATGAGATAAGATATCAACTAGGGGATGACGCCCTATGAAGACGAAAAAGATGTCAACTAGGGGATGGCGCCCTATGAAGACAAAAAAGATGTCAACTAGGGGATGGCGCCCTATGAAGACAAATAAGATGCCAACTAGAGGATGGCGCCCTATGTAGACGAGATAAGATGTCAGCTAGGGGATGGCGACCTATGTAGACGAGATAAGATGTCAACTAGGGGATAGCACCCTATGAAGACGAGATAAGATATCAACTAGGGGATGACGCCCTATGAAGACGAATAAGATGTCAACTAGGGGATGGCGCCCTATGAAGATGAAATAAGATGTCCACTAGGGTATGGCTCCCTATGAAGATGAATAAAGATTAGGATTTTTTTTTGTTAGAAAAAAAATGCCCCAGTCTTGAATATGAGGGGTTTTATTATTATTATTGTAATTATATTAATATGTACTTAGAATTATAGGAGTATAACAAAAAGAGAAAATTTAAGAAATCTTAACTTTGCTATACTTGTTTTTTTTTCACTAAACTTCACAAGATTGCTTTGCCCCTGTTCAAGCAAAGAAAAAAAATTGTGAGTTTTGAACTTGGCAGTTGGTTTGTGGCCTTGAATCCCTTGGAGGTTTGCTTTATCCTTGCCCCAACTTGATACGGTTGATTAAACTAATTTGTTGGCGAGCTTGAATCTTCGTCTTTCAAATTCTGTTGTATTTTTGTTCGTTTCAGTACGATTCTGTTCTTCATTTTCAAATGCTTCACTCGTAACACTTATCTTAACTGGCTCCCTATCCTTGTCAAGGTGGTGAACGCCCAATAATCTCTGCTCAATTTCACTGGGAGCCATGGTCAATTTTGGGCGTTTTTCTTTCTTTTGCATTTGGTGCAAGACTTACGCATAAAAAAACAGAGCGTGTAAAAATGAAATAAGGAAAAATTAAAAGAAGGAATAAAAGAATTATGTTTGAATAGAAGGTATTTCTAACAGTAAAGTAAGAAATCTTATTTAGAGGTGTATATTGACTTCAATAACGCATGACACACAATTTGGAGTCGATATTTGACCCTTCAAAACTGTCTAATCTCGAATTAGGCTGCACCTTTCAATCAAATCAAATCATCCTTCTTGATCTTTGTCCTGTCATGATAAAATTTGTTTGACTAAAGTTATCCTTCTAGGATTTTCTCAATTGACCTCTCTAATTTCGATTGTCTCGTTCATCATTGTCTTATGGCGTCCCTGAGGGTTTTCACCAATAAGATTTTTATTTTTTGATATCTTGTGGTGCCTCCATGAGTTTTTCACCTACAAGCCTTTATATATATATATATATGTATATATAGCACACAAGGCTTGACATTCTCAAAAATTGATCGGAAGGTCTTTAATGGACAAAGGTAAAAGGATCTTTCGGATAAATTACAACTTGAGAGCCATATAAAAGTGACAATAGGATATATATCTCATCTTTTTTAAATACTAAGCTTTTTTTCTTTTGTCGGACCGAACCCTAAGATAGGGCTGCCTACGTATCCATTTAGGAATCAGGTCGAACGTAGTTCAATGCTAACGCATTATCTTCTTCTTCTTTTTTTACTCCAAGGAGGGTAAGCAAGGAAAGATAAATAAGGCTCGAAGGGCTGACAAGAGATTAATGACATTTAGTTAAGTAGAATGATGGTCTTTCATCATCTCAACTTGAGAATGTTAAGCACAAGTGTGTCAAATATAATATCTTTTGACTGAATCGGCATTGATAGCTTTTTCTGTCATTTTTCCGTCCAGATCTGCAAGTTGCAAAGCTCCATTTGATAATACTTGTTTAACTATGTATGGACCTTGCCAGTTTGGAGCAAACTTTCCTTTAGCCTCTTCTTGGTGTGAAAGGATGCATTTTACAACAAGTTGGCCGACCTCGAATTTTCTAGGACGTACCTTCTTATTGTAAGCTTGCGCCATCCTCTGCTGGTATAATTGACCAAAGCAAACTGCCATCAACCTTTTTTCATCTATTAACAATAATTGTTCTAGTCTAGACTTGACCCATTCAGTATCGTCAATTTCGGCTTCACCGATGATTCGAAGCGAGGGAATTTCGACTTCTGTGGGTATCACCGCTACAGTCCCATAGACTAGTAAATAAGGAGTTGCGCCAGTCGATGTACGGATAGTTGTACGATATCCTAAAAGAGTAAATGGTAATTTCTCATGACACTGTCGAGATCCTTAGACCATTTTCCTAAGAATCTTTTTAATATTCTTGTTTGCTGCTTCAACGGATCCATTCACTTTAGGACGGTAAGGGGTAGAATGATGATGCACGATCTTGAATTGCTCACAAACCTCCTTCATTAGGTGACTATTGAGATTGGTTGCATTGTCTGTGATAATGGACTTTGGTATACCAAAACTACATATGATGTTCGAATGAACAAAATCCACTACTATTTTCTTCGTGACTGATTTGAAAGTAGCAGTTTCTACCCATTTGGTGAAATAGTCAATAGCGACCAGTATGATTCGATTCCCATTAGAAGCTTTTGGTTCTATTGGACCGATTACATCCATTCCCCAAGCAACGAATGGCCAAGGAGCAGACATAGGATGCAGCTCTGAAGGTGGCGAGTAAATCAAATCACCATGAATTTGACACTAATGACACTTGCGAACAAAGCGAAAGCAATCTCGCTCCATAGTTAACCAATAATATCCTGCCCGCATAATCTTCTTCGCTAAAACATAGCCATTCATATGTGAGACACATACCCCCAAATGTACCTCATTCATGATTTTTTCAGCTTCCTGAATATTAACACATCTTAACAAGTTCAAGTCTGGGGTTCGTTTGTACAGAATCTCCCCATTTAAGAAGAAACCATTAGTAAGTCGCCTAATAGTCCTTTTTTTATCTGCATTGGCGTGTATTGGATATTTTTTTGACTTTAGGAAGCGTTTGATATCATAGTACCAGGGTTCATTATCTGGCTTTGCATCAATTATATTGCAATAACCATGTTGATCTCGTATCTGTATCTCTAATAGGTCGATATGCGTATTTCCTGGGTATGGGAGCATAGAAGCTAGGGTAGCCAGGGCATCAGCCAGCTCATTATGGGATCTGGGAATATATCTAAACTCGATAGACTTGAACCTTTTGCTAAGGTCCTCTAAGAACTGATTGTATGGAATGAGCTTGATATCTCTCATTTCCCATTCACCTTGAATTTGTCGAATGAGTAATTAGGAATCTCCCAACACCACTAGCTTGTGTACATCCAGATTTATTGCCATATTTAACAACATGATGCAAGCTTCATATTCTGCTGTGTTATTAGTACAAAAGAAATGGAGTCGTGCTGTGGCGGGATGATGATGCCCGGTCGGTGAGACAAGAACCGCCCCAATTCCTACACCTTTGACATTGACTGCCCCATCAAAATATAATTTCCACGCATACATATCATCTTGAACTTCTTCCTCAATTGAATTTATCTCTTCATTAGGAAAGTAAGTTCACAAAGGCTCATAATCATTTTCAACTGGGTTCTCTGCCAAATGATCGGCCAATGCTTGCGCTTTCATAGCGGTACGAGTAACATACACAATGTCGAATTCTGTAAGTAAAATCTGCCATTTCGCCAATCTGCCTGTGGGCATAGGTTTTTGAAAAATATACTTTAAAGGATCCATTCGAGATATGAGGTAGGTTATGTAGGACGAAAGATAGTGCTTCAACTTCTGAGAAATCCAAGTTAGGGCGCAACATGTCTTTTCTAAAAGAGTATATTTACCTCGTAACTTGTGAACTTTTTACTCAAATAATAGATTGCTTGTTCCTTTTTGCCTGTGATATCATGCTGTCCTAAAACACAACCAAAATAATTGCCCATCACTAACAAATATAGAAATAAAGGCCTACCAGGTTCCGGTGGGACCAGTACTAGAGGATTTGCCAAATATTTTTAATCTTATCAAACGATTCTTGACGTTCGTCTGTCCATTGGATAGCAGCATCCTTTTTTAGCAACTTAAATATTGGTTCACATGTAGTGTTGAGCTGAGCGATGAATCTGCTTATATAATTCAGCCTTCCAAGAAAACTCATGACCTCAGTTTTATTCTTCGGAGGCGGCAATTCTCGAATGGATTTTACCTTGGAGGGGTCCAATTCAATGCCTCTGCGGCTAATTATGAAACCCAAAAGTTTTTCGGATGGAACTCCAAATGCACACTTGGCTGGATTGAGCTTAAGATTATACTTTCGCAATCTTTCAAAGAATTTCCTCAAGTCATATACATGATCGACTCGTGTCTTGGACTTGATAATGACATCATCAACATATACTTGTACTTCCTTGTGCATTATGTCATGAAAAATAGTAGTCATAGCTCTCATGTACGTAGCTCCCGCATTCTTTAAACCAAACGGCATGACCCTGTAGCAATAAGTACCCCACGGGGTGGTGAAAACAGTCTTTTCTGCATCTGTTTCATCCATCAAGATCTGGTGATATCCGGCATAACAATCCATGAAAGATTGGATCTCATGTTTAGCACAATTATCAATAAGGATATGAATATTGGGTAGCGGAAAGTTATCTTTAGGGCTTGCTTTGTTCAAATCCCTATAATCAACACAAACTCTGATTTTGCCATCTTTCTTTGGTACGGGCACCACATTAGCCAATCATGTGGTGTACTGAGCGACCTTGATCACGTTTGCATTCAATTGCTTCATGATTTCCTCTTTGATTTTATCGCTCACGTCAGTTTTAAACTTTCTTTGCTTTTGCTGGACCGGTGAAAAATCAGGGTATGTAGGCAGTTTGTGGACTACCAAATCCGTGCTTAGACCCAGCATATCATCATAAGACCAAGAATAAATATCCTTATACTCGATCAAAATCTGGATTATATCATTCCTGATATTCTAATCCGCATGAATACTTATTTTTATTTCTCTAACCTCCTCACCAGTTCCCAAATTTATTATCTCAGTGTCATTTAAATTGGGTTTGGGCTTATCCTCAAATTGATCCAATCCTTTTTTGACTTCCTTATCAGTTTCACCTTCATCGTATTCATCTATCGTTTGGTTTGCTGATTCGAGATTAGGCAACTTTTTAGGATCTAAATGTGAACTCCACGTACATGCCATGTTATTGAAGCCAGTATTAACATAACTGAAATAAGATAAAAAAAATAAAAATTAAAAGAGAAAAGAAAAGATAAATTTACTAGAAAACTTAAATTTCATTTAGTTGAATCGGAAAGGATAGGAGGGTTAACATGAAAGTAGAGAAACTAAACTATGTGGACTACAACCCTGAGAATAGTCTAAAATACAAAAGAAAGAAAAACAAAACAACAAAATAAACTACCAAGACTCCTTCCTTGTGGGGAGAGGAGTGGCTTCCCAGTTAGTGAGCTTGATATTTGGCCCGACGAACTGCACATCTGCATGGCTAGGGCCTTCACCCATCTGAACCTGTTTATTTCATAAAACATTTCCTTGAGACCTTGACATATTTTATCCAAATCCTTGTTAGCATATGGGTATTGATTTTCTTCCTTTTGAGCTTTCGTGAAAGATTGACTAATGTGTGGAACCGGACTTGTCAATTTTCAAGCCTTCTTCTTCTGCTCTTTTGCCCATTTTCTATCTGTTGTGGTAGGCTTAAAGCCTACACCAAAGGAGTTGTGGCTACCACATGGATCTACAGGGTTTATAATTCCTTGCAGCGAAACCCCTAATCCTTTTCCCGGTTCATAACCATTTTGCAGCATTTGGCTAGACACCATGATTGAAGTAGAAGAGAGATGAGGCCCTAGAATCAGCGTGCCTTCCACGACTTGATCAGCCGTCACAATTTCAAAGGCTTGATAAATGGAAGATTCTCAACCCCCTTTTGTTTCGATATAGGGTACAGAAGGATCTCGATGTATGGGAAGGTCATCCTCTCCATGTACAATGATTTCCTGATTGTCGTGTTCAAACTTAACTACTTGATGCAAAGTAGAAGGTATGGCTCTGGCCGTGTGGATCCATGGTCTTCCTAAAAGTAGGTTGTAGGAAGTATCCATGTCTATTACTTGAAAGGTGATCGTAAACTCAACTTGTCCAATAACCAAAGCAAAATCTACCTCACCAATTGTGTCTCGCTTTGCACCATCAAAAGCCCGAACACATACATTATTGGACCGAATCCTATCTGGGTTGATTTTTAATTTTTGCAAAGTAAAGAGAGGACAGATATCTACTCCTGAACCTCCATAGATCATTACCCCTTTTATGTAATATCCTACATATTTGATAGTCAGATGCAAAGCCTTTTTGTGACCAGAACCTTCTGTGGGTAACTCATCATCAGTGAAAGTGATTCTATTTGCTTCAAATATTATACAAACCATCCTTTCTATTTCACATACCGTAGTTTCCTTCGGGACGTATGCTTCATTCAATAACTTAATCAATGCCTGACAATGTTCTTTAGAATGTAGCAGCAGGGATAATAATGAGATTTGAGCCGGAGTTTTCCTCAATTGATCGACAATGGAATAGTCTTGGGTTTTCATTTTCTTCAGAAATTCCTCAGCTTCTTCGTTTGTGACAAGTTTTTTCATTGGCCTTTGACTATCTTTAAACTGTATTGGTCTCCTTAATTCTTCTGGAACATAGCATCTTCCTGATCGAGTCAAACCCCCTGTTTCGTTTGTTTCTTTCATGACCTCTTTTCCTTTGTACATCACTGTGGTTTTATTGTAGTTCCATGGGATGGTTTTCAAGCTTGTCACTGGGAGCTGTGCTGTGTGTCTTATGATAATTGGCTCTGTTATCTTTCTCATGTTGTTGCGTTGTTGGTTGAACCATGCGGGACCACTCAAAACATATAGTTTTGGCCCATCTTGTGCTATTCCCTATAGCTTTGCAGGAACATACAATACCGTCTTTTCTGAATCTCGGGGTCTTATAATGGAACTCGCTCCTTTCACGATCAATGTTTCTCTTTGCATATACTTCAGTGCTTCACCCGGGTTCTCCTTCAAGGTGCCTATTTCTATCATTGCTTGGCTTGTTGGCCTGTAGTCTCTATCGTTAAAAATCATCCCCACGATGTGTGTATTACTGTGATTAGGAAGTGGATTGTTGGTGAAATTCGGTGCTTCTTCTTTTTGTATTACAATTGACTTGCTTTCGATTAACTTTTCAATGGCTCTCTTCAGGTTCCAACAATTTTTGGTACTGTGACCTTAGACGTTTGAATGGTACTCACACCTTACATTAGAATCAAACCAACTTGCATTCGGATCCACTTTGAAAGGAAAAAAAGGTTCAATCCATCCTAATTTGACCAATCTCCGCAACAGGCTCGTATATGATTCTCCAATTGGGGTGAAGTTTTCCCTTTGCCTCTGTTCTCTAGCATAGTCTGCCTGAACATACGGATTACGAGGGGCTTGTAAATTTGGCTGCCACGGACGAAAACCTTGTGGCGCAGGTGCCCGCCATTGTGGACGCTGAGGAGGTCGGGCATACGCTTGAGCATTAAGAACAACAGGTTGAGGTGTATAATAATGTTGAGAAGGGCTGGGTTGTCCCTTTTGGACATGAACGTAAGGGGAGTTCCGTCCCCTTTGGGCATTGCCCGGTCCTGATGCCATCATGGATCTTTCCTCCTTCTTTTTCCGATTTTTGAAACTACCTGATCCACTCTGAATGGCTTGTGTAGTGGCCCTTAGGGCGGTTTGGCTCATGATTTTTCCTGATTTGATGCCATTCTCCACCATTTCCCCAATTTTTATTGCTTCGGCGAAAGGTTTACCAACCGCGGCTAGTAAATTATGAAAATAATCAGACTCTTGAGTTTGGAGAAAAACGTCAATCAATTCCTGGTCCTTCAGTGGCGGTTTGACTCTAGATGCCTGTTCTCTCCATTTTATGGCAAACTCTCAAAAACTTTCAGATGGTTTTTTCTTCATATTAGCGAGAGAAGTGCGGTCAGGGATAATATCGAGATTGTATTAAAATTGTTGTACAAAATCTTGAGCCATATCATCCCAAACGTGCCAATGGGAGATGTCTTGATCGATAAACCATTCGGAGGCTATTCCCGTTAGACTTTCTATGAAATAGGCCATAAGCAACTCCTCTTTCCCTCCTGCTCCTCTGAGTTGATTGCAATACCTTTTTAAGTGGGCCCACTGGGTCACCATGACCACTATATTTGTCGAATTTTGGGGTCTTGAACCCTATTGGCAAATGAACATTAGGGAACATACACAGGTCTTTGAAAGAGACTCTTTTGTGTCCTTCCAATCCTTGTATGTTTCTCATACTCTGCTCCAGACTCCTCACTTTTCTAGCTATATCTTCTCGTTCTTCATTCATAATAGCCTTCTCAATCACGATATGAGACTCAGGCTGATGAGCGGGCTGATATGAATTTACGGGTTTGAATGCCAATTCAGGAGGATAGACTTGATCATGATTTAGCTCGTTGATAGGCTTCTGTATCATTGATGGAGGATTTATATTAGTTGTCACAGCTGGAATAAAAAGCGGGTTGTTCATGAATGATGGATTTGGAGGACGCATGGTGGATGTGCCAGCAGCGCTAGACACATTAGCGTATGGACCAAATCCAGGCGGATAAAGTGGATCGTCGACTTGGGCTTGAGTAGAACTGGGATGATTTGCATCTGCAAGGCCAGGAATCGAGGAAGGCGGGGCTTGTCCATTCGCCCAGGCCTGATACATTTCTGCAATTTGTTGCTTCAATAACCTATTCTCCTCCAAATATGCGAACTCTCGTGGAACTAACTGATCTCGACCTTCTTCATTATCAGATTCTGTTCCATCTTTTCGAGTCATCTTCTTTTTTCCTTTATACCTTGTGTTGTACGGGTGAAAGGCCATCTTAACCACAACCAACCACCTTATTCTCTCTCTCTTTGAGACAGAAACAAATATGTTAGGATTTAGAGCTTTTAAAAATATTGATATATTCATAACTAACTCAAATGTCATGAACCTAAGTAATTTTCTTCCTGAAATGGACTTAGGAAAACCCTCTTGTTTCATCCCGACTTTGGTGAATTAATTTTTACCCTCATTATTTAACGCCAACATCTTAAAATTTTTACTTGAAACTTGAAAAAATATTTGATCGCACCCGCCGAGGGTTGCCTACGTATCATGTTTTACATGAATCAGATCATCACGTAGTTCATGGATATAGTAAACATATGTATATATTCAGAAATAAAGAGAATAAAAACTTGAAACAAATGCGAAATTTTCAATACATTTCCAACTGTTCTTAAAACAAAGCTTTAATGAAAGGAAACTAAAATTATCTAAAACTAGAACAGACTCGAAATACTGGAGAAATACTAAAAACCTATAAAGAAACTAGCTCTAAGAAAATAAGGTCTTTAATAATTATCATCAAGATGCCCTCCAAAGATGTCTTGCAACTTAATCCTCCCTCAGACTTGAGTAGATCCTGGATAATGCTTTTAGCAGATGTGGAGCGAGAGCACGTGCCTAACGGCCCAGATTTTCATCACCTCGGTGAAGATACGTAGCATAAACATAAATCAAGGTTTCACTGAGCTGAAGTACTTCTCCCCTGGCCTCGATCATACTCTTATGGCAGTTTCGCACCCAATGCTGCGTAGTGCGGACGGTATGTTTTAAGTCTCCTTCTCGTTCATGAAGGTCATCAATCTGATAGTGAAGCGCCTGTCGTTCGGTCATCCACTGTTTTTTCTCAACTTCAAATTCCCTCTGAAAAGTCGTGAAGCGTCTCGCTATTTCTTTTTCTCGTTCCATGGAAGCTTTTAGCAGAGCCCGAAGCTTCGACTGTGTACTTGTCAGCAAGGCCTTCTCTTTCTCAAAAAATCATTATTTAAGACGTGCAGAGTAGACCGATAGTTCTCTTCTACCTCTCGTCGAGCCTGCTTAATTCTGAATTCGATCTCTGCTTCTCGATCCACTGGCTCTCTGGCTGACCTTTCTGGCATAGCTTTAGGAGGAGGCTGGTCACAAAACCATGGCAGATACCATAGTCTACCTCGCCCTTGTCTCGGTCTTCCACCATGTGATTAAAACCTGAAAGTACACATCCTCTCCAAATCTTAAGTATCTCAGTCTTCCTTAGAGGGATGTCAGGGAGGAATTCGTACATGAACTCTTTCATATCCTCGACTGACGGTATATGTTGACGTCGACTGAATTGTCGCATGACTCTTAGTGGCACGTAGGGCTGAACACCTCGGAGACCCATTAAGATGATGAAGGGTCGGAAAGTAGATATATATATCACCTCTTTTGAGGGGAACCAATGATAATTCCACACTATCTTGTCCGCTGTCAACCCCTCCAAGTACTGCTTCCAAGCTCCTATTCCTTCGGAAAAGTTTTGGTCCTCCATCCTCTTCTCATGGCCATTGATATAATCATTCCATTCGACTTAAAAATCCACAACAAATGGATGATAACGAACATGCTCGAGCATCCATAACTGCAATAGAACATTACATCCTTCAAAATAGTCCGCCCCATTTTTGCACATCGTCAGGGCCCGATAAATGTCTGCCAAAATCATGGGCACGAGGGTGACCTTAGGATTCTTCTCAAAAGCAGTAATAAACGTAGCCAGATTGGTGCTGATGTTTCCTCCTTTCTTTGGAAATACCATGATTTCCAAAAAAGCCACTATGAATGCTTCAGAACTGTGCTTTTTCCAGGTTCGGTAGCACCCCCCGTTGTTAAGTTCTGATCTAAACAACTCGAATCCCCTTTCCTGACCATATCTTTCGTACAAAAATTCTAGACGAACCCATCCATTTTCTAGGCAGCCTCCTATGTTCTTCTCTTTTATGTACAATAGCTCAAAAAATCTTTCAAAAGTGACATGCTTCGGTATCATGAGTTCTCCTCGGTGAAGGTTCTTTCCCTTTCCAATAAATGCTCCTATTTCCTCCAGTATGGGAGTGAGCTCAAAGTCGGACAATCAGAATACGTTGTTTGAAGGATTCCAAAACTGTACCAAAGATTCTATCACATCTCTTCGTGGTTCAACACTCAACAGACTCTTTAAAAATCCCAAGTGTTTATATACTTCTCCCTGTCCATAGTCAGTCATATTGTTATACCATATCCACAATAGCTTTGGAACTTTATCAAACACCATGAAATGGGGTACTTCATCATCCCTCGGCCTCTTGTGACTCCTTCCGAATGAGTTCATATTGCCCTATAGTATAATGATAACAAATAAGAATTCTATTTTAAGCATCCTAAAACAAGACAAAAATAATTTTTGAAAGAAGTTGACGGAATGGCACGGAATAAGATTTCAAAATGAGCATGAGAAAGTAACAACCAACACAATAGGAAGTATCTTCTAAAACATCCTAGAGTGGAGACAATAATTTGATGATGTTTGGACCAGACACGTTGAAATAATTAAATTATTAAAACAAAATAGTGAACTAAATTATTTGACAAAATTTTAACTGTGTTTGACAAAAATGGGCTCTATGGTATTCCTAAGAGAGAATTTAAAATCAAAGAAAATGTACATAACGAGACCATGACGTTAAAACGACTTAATCTTTACAAAAAAGTTCTATGTAAAATATTATATATTTTCTAAAATAAACCCTTAAATTTTTTTATTTAACTCCTTTTTTTTCAGATCAATTAATTCACTTAAAAGACGGTCAACATTCGATATGGCATTTCCTATAATGCAACAAATAGCACATAAAATGTACATGATGATCTCAAAAGGTGACACTTGTCCTAGACGGACCCGAACCCCGTGTCAAGCCCCACTAAGTAAAAAATGCACGTGATACCAATAAAATACAGTCTATTAGGGATAGCCATGTCTAAGTTCCAGTTATGATAGGTTCAAACTGGTGGAGTTAGGTATCTAGACTGGCTGTAAAACGAGCGGACAACTCGAGTCGGCAAGAGACAGCTTTACCGGTAGCAGGGCTTTCCGGCCTCACTGTTGGTCCCTTTCCTTCCTAAATCATGGGTGACTACAAAATCCTTCCCAGGAGAGTTGCTGCATCTCTGGTATCTCAAGCTCGGGAGCGTATACCGCATCTTCGAATATACAGTATCTCAGAAGACTCAGATGGGTGCGCGAGAGAAGACAGTTTATATTGCAATTCAAATAATATCAAAGCGATAAACATGTAGGCAAAGAACACATTTAGGCCAACAATATACAATATCAAAATTAAATAAAGCCAAACAAGTCAATATAAAAGCTCGAATTCTGGTTATTTTCCCAGCAGAGTCGCCATCTGTCACACCCCTGTTTTTCACCGCCTCCAACCCCGCTAGGGAATTTGGTTTTAGAGAAAATGAGTTTTTTCAATTAAAGTGACGTTTTGAGTAGGGATTATTTTATTTACAGAGTCGCCACTTGGAATTGAGTTTGGGTGTTCCAAGTCACCTTATTAAATCTCTATTCAAAAGGAAATGACTCTTTATTTTTGATCTGCGAACTAGAAACCCAGAGAAGGAATTCTGTTGACTGAGGGGAGGTGTTAGGCACCCCTCAAGTCCCGTGGTTCTAGAACGGTCGCTTTAATAACGTACGTCTGACTTAAATTAATCTTTTAGATATATAAAACATTTGTTAGCCTAAAAGTTACTTACATCCTACTTTAAATTTATTTTAAATTATTTGAAACTGAATTAACGCGTGGCTTATCGATAGTAGTACTTTTTGGCCTTACCACGAGTTTTGGTATATTTCTCGCGTCTTTGTGGCATTTATGGAGCGTCCCATTTTTCAAAGTCTAAATAAGCTCCTAACAAGTTTAGAATCTACCCAACCCAATTCAATCGACTTCAAATGGTATATTAAATTATATTATAACGAATGATCGGTAGCAGAGCTTTCCAACTTCATCGTTAACTAACACTTATATATTAAACTTTAATTATTTTTGAAGTTAAGAACCTAACTTATTAATTATGAATTCACTCCCCTACAAGTAGATTTTCCTCTCTTTTCTTTTATTGATGACAACAAATCTTGAATAAAACCTCAACCCATGTCATTCAAACTCATACTAAATTGATGAAAAGATCTTGGACATCATTCGAGGAATTGAAATATTTCTACTAAGATCTTATAAAATAAATATGAGATTCACTCTTTGTCCACCTTTATATCCAATAGGAAATTATACAAGACCAAAATGAGATAAAATAGCAACCATCTTTGATATATACACAGAGCATCTTAAAGATCCAAATATGAAAGAAGAGTTAATTCGTAAGAATAATGTTAACAAAACATGAATATGCCATGGAAAAAAGAAACTACACGTTGCCACCTATATACACAATTTCATCACCTCACACACACTTTCATAATATGCATACCACATCTCTATAACGACACAGATACTATATGCCTATACATTGAATAATCTTACTAACACCATTAAATGATAAGAATTATATTTAAAGACAAGAAAATTCATGAATTTCTTTCTAATTTAACTTTTGCTACATTTTTCTTTGAATAAAATTCCAAATATATATTTTTTATTTAACTGACCTTAATGGGAATCAAATTACTATGGTCAAACTATCTTCTATGCTTTTCTATTCTAAAAATAAGATAACTTCAGCTCAGTCTAAATTGAATTTTACAAGATGCATGGTTACAAACAAATTTGATTCGATCTCTAAATTAGTAAAAATCAAAACACATATATGTACACTCAGGATTTGCGAATATTAACTTTAAACAAGGAACAAACAATCCTATACATTAATTGCACCCATATTCTTACACCCATATTCCAATACATTAATAACAATCAAAGAAGTGAGTTCACTCAAAAAGAAATATGACGTTTTCATTGGTTAGAATAAGCTTGGTCATGTTTTCACATAATCGCCAAATAAAATTTTACAAAGAGAAAAAAAATTGAGGGTACCTCACGAGAAAATAAATTTCTAGCGAAATCTTCTACAATCTTGGAATTTGCAAAGTCAGCAATGGCTAACTTTTGGAGCCACGAACTCAAACCGAAAAACTCGAAACGGAGACTCAACCCTAAACTCTAACTCCTTTCTCTCAACTTTTGATTTCTTTCTTTGCAACTGTTTCCGTGCTTCTCTTCTCAGTCCTCCTTCCTCCCCCCTCTATAGTGTGTTTATATAATTGGGGAGTGTATGTGTGTGTTGTGCGCATGGGGAGTTGGGCGTAACATCAGGGAAAATTTGAAGACATGGGGAGAATTAAGGGGAGTGGGAAGATTGGGTAGTTTTAGGGTTTCTTTTTTCTCTTTTTTTTTTAATTACTTTTTAAAAATTAATGTTTTAAATAAAAATACAGAAGAAAAAAACTAAAAACTAAAATAAAATTTAACTAAAACCAGTAAAATACAAGTTAAATAATTAGTCTTAGAATATGATTACGGAGTATTAATATCACTAGATTATTTATTTAAAGTTAAAAGAATAAAACAAATATAGTTTAGCAAATTTCTTTTTCCTAAAAATAAATAAATAAATAATAAAAGAACTTATTTAAAAAAACTGTGACTCTATTTTTTGTAGTTTTTTTAAAAATTTTAAAACATATTTAGTAAAAATAAGATAAACTTAAAATATCTAATTTAGACCCTAAAAAAAATCGAACACTAAAGAGAAAAAAAAAACACTTAGATTTGATAAAAAATTAGGTGTTTATACCGTCTATGGGAATATCTTGGGAAATCAGAAAGAAAAAAATATTTTTAATTTCATTATGTATTTAAAATATAAAGTCTTAACTCAATAAATGAATAAATATAATATTTAACTTGAATTATAATATGACATTTATTGAATTTGACAAGAAAGATAATTAATAAAAATGTCACATTTAAATGCATCCCCATCCTTTGCCGAAAAACTAATTATTATCACCAAGCCATAAATGCCCTTCCACTCTACGCTGGCCTAATTTTATCTTCTTTTTTACACTTTACCACTATGTACATAACGTACCATTAATCTTTACCGGGAAAAATCATTTAGTAGTAAAGAAGATGAGGGTTTTATTTTGTCATTTTTGGTTTATTTATGTAACGAAGAGTCACATATTGGATGAAAAAAGAATTGAGTAGTTTCTTTTATGATTTTGGATAAATCTCTCTTCATGAATTAATTTTTTAAGTTAATTTCAGCTTACTTAGATTTATTTATTTAGATGACATCAAAACAAGACTCATCTGAATTATTATTTATCGATGCTAGACCTCATATAAGTTGTGAATTAATTTTTGGAGTTAATTTCGGCTTATTTGGATTTATTTCTTTAGATAATATCAGAGCAGGACTCGTCCTAATTATTATTTACCAATGTTAGACCCTCATATGAATTGTCAGTGCATAAATGCCTAGCCATGAGTATGAGGTCGGGTGTTAAAGTGTCTCACGCCGAATGAAAATTCATGTGCTGTGATCTTCTTGGCTCATGAACTAACTTTTGAACTAGAAAAAAACTCAAAATCCAATTCTTTACGCCATGCAATTCAATTAATTATAATTTTGCCTACATAAGATTTGAAGTGATAAAGAAAAAATCCTCCACGATGGAAAGTTTCTTCATTTTTAAATTTGAACTTAAAAAGGGCATAAAACATAAGCATGTACGTTAATATAGTCTCCACCGACACTTAAACGTCTTTCAATTTTAAATATGCATAAATTTTATAAAATTAAATAAACAAATACATGTATCCTACATAATATAGACAATCTCACACAAACTTAAAAACTCTAATTAAAAATAAAATCTTACTATATCTATTCAAATCACACTATTTAGTGACTACATTAAATAAGATATTTGTGTTTCCCAGCTAACAAAGCAAGAAAACAAATACATACAAACGTGTAACTGTCCAAATCCCACCATCCCCCACTCCACTCCGCTCCCCACAGGTGCTCTATAAAATTCAGCTTCACGAGACCACATTACTGTCTTTGATACCCCCCACCCCCCAACCCAAACAACATCACACTCACAATGTCATCCACAACTTCATTAGTTTTTCTAATTCTAATAGTGAACCACCACCATAATTGGGTTGCTGCTGACTCCAACAATCCAATAAAGACGGTGGTGGTTCTAGTAATGGAGAACAGGTCATTCGACCACATGTTAGGATGGATGAAGAAGTTGAACCCGAAAATCAATGGTGTAGACGGATCAGAATCCAACCCGATTTCAACGAGTGACCCGAATTCCCGAAGGATTTTCTTCAGGGACGGGTCACATTATGTTGATCCAGATCCGGGACATTCATTTCAAGCAATAAGAGAGCAAATATTTGGGTCAAATGATAGTACAAGAAAACCAGCAATGAATGGATTTGTTCAACAAGCTCTTTCTATGGATTCTAATATGCCTGATCAGGTCATGAATGGTTTCCAACCCGATATGGTAAGTTTCTGTTCGGACTTCGGTATTTGGTATCTGTTTAAAATTTTTACTTTGAAGGTAAAAAATAATTTCTGTAATAAACGACTTCATATTCTGGGCTCAAATCTACTCGTATACCACTATCCGCTACTATCACTCTTCTGTTCTTAATCCCATAATCTTTAAAATATCTGCTATTTATTCGTAATTCATCAGTTAATTTTTTATATGACCACTCAATTAATAATTTTTATTTCTAAAACTTATTCAATTTTATTTTGTAATATAATAGTCACTCAATTAATCGTACTTATCTCAGAACACACTTGAAGAATCAATTCAAAGTGATATTTACGGGAGATATGACTGACATGAAAAAAATTTTAAGCCAATTTTTTTTTAGAAAAATAAAAACATATTTATTTTAATCAACCACTAAAAGTGATCCACTTTTTTGTTTAACCGATACGAATAGCTTTTTAATTATTTCTTAATAATTTGGCATAAATATTTTTAGAATTTCATAAATAAATCAGTATAATCCGGAGAATAATGTTAGATATGTGAAAACATTCTTTAGGATTATGACGTTTGTGTTTCTCTCTATTGAGTTTGAATAATATGCTTGTGTGTGATACTCTAGAATGAGTAGCTGCCAAATATGTACTAGACAGTTGTGTTTGTTACAGTTAACCTTTTATTATTGAGTTTTTTATTGAGTTAATAATTAATAATAAAAGATGACAGTTGTTTAGTGAATTTTATCTTTTTCTTTCACTAATAATGTACTAGACATTTTCGCATAACAATATTTGTTTTGATTGTTATGTAAATTCGTGATGAATTTATAATGATAAAAAAATATTTTATATAATGATCAATTTGGGTGTATGAAACGATGGAAAATAATATAATCTATCCAACTATATAGTTCATCTAAATAATAGTAGTACAATATAAGACAATATAACTCGATACTACAATAAATTATATATGAAATAATATGTGACAACCAATTAGACAAAGTGTAATAGTGAAGTTAACTTAATAGAGCGTAATAGGTTAATTACCATTTAATATAATCAATTATTATTGTACTTAATATTTGTAAAAAATTTACATATAATTATCTATTTAGTTATTTATTGCATGCATTTTTTTTTCTTTCAGGTCGCTGTATACAAAACACTAGTATCGGAATTTGCGGTATTCGACCGATGGTTTGCGTCGGTGCCAGCATCGACTCAACCCAATCGTCTCTACGTTCACTCAGCCACATCTCACGGTGCTACATCAAACATCGCATCGCTATTAGCAAAAGGTTATCCACAGAGAACGATCTTTGAGAACTTAGATGATGCCGGAATAGATTTTGGAATATACTATCAGAATATTCCTGCGACTCTGTTTTACTTGAATTTGAGAAAGCTCAAGTATGTAGGAAAGTTTCATCCTTATGATATCACATTCAAAAATGATGCCAGATCAGGAAAGTTACCAGGTATGCATGTCAAATTTGTCAATTTTTTATTTTTTGAGAATCAACTTAATTAATATTTTGAATTTAAAATACTTATATTCAAACATTACACACGAAAAAATATTATAAAATATGTGTAATAAAAAAATTATACGAAAAAAAATTATAATTATAAGATATAAAAAGACACATAATTTGATTATCAAAAATTGGAAAATATGTTCACGACGCCACCTCAAACATCACATCGCTATTAGCCAAAGGTTATTTACAGAGAACGATCTTTAAGAACTGCCCGATGTTGGAATAAATTTTAGAATATTCCGGCGATTCGGTTTTAATTTGAATTTATTAAGAAAGCGCAAGTATGTAGGAAAGTTTCGTCCTTATGACCTCACTTTCAAAAGTAATAATGCTAAGAGCTTGTTTGAATATAAATATTTTTTTTAGTTTATGTGCTTGAAGGCTGAAATAAGTATTTATAAATTAAATAGATAAGTGTTAGAATAAAAGTATTGAAATTGAAAAAAATTATTGATATATTTAGTAAATTAGTGTTGAGAAGTATTTTTTTTTTTTGGTTAAAATGACTTAAATGTCCTTAAAGATGTTAATAAATTAAATTATATATAATTTTTAATTGTAATAATTCAAAAACAACGGAGAAAGATGACGAGGAAACTTGAAGGAAGAGACGGAGAAAAATGATAAAGAGAAAAAGAAAGAAAAACAATATGTTTAAGGGCAGTAAATTTGGAGTATTATTAGAATTAAAGAAAAATATAAAGAATAAAAAATAAATATCTTGATCAAATTTAAAAAAAAAATTAATTCAAAAAGTTAAAAAACTGGAGGTGTCAGCTTCTCCCTTTTTGTTTTCTTTAATCGATTTTTAACTTTTTGTAAAAGAAATTTTATTTTATCAAAATATCTCAACTCCTCCAACTCCGCCTCCCCCCTCTTTGTGACACTTACTGTTTGTTGGGACTTAATATTAATATTTTATAATTAAATTTTATATTTAAAAATTATATGATGTGCAATTTTTCTCATATATTTTTTTTGTGACAATTAGTAATTTTATTAACTACTAAGTAAACATTACAAAAGGACGGTAGATCCATAGCAGACTATCCCATCCCGTTGCTAATCCCAGAGTAGAGCCATACCAGACACAATTGAAAATTTTAAAATTTGATAGTAAATTTATAAATAAAATTTATATATTTAAAAATTACAGAAAAAGAATGACAAATCATAACAATTAACTTTAAGGGGTCGTTTGGCGTGAGTATAAGGATAAATAACTATGAAATAATAATAAAAGACTATTTTATTCTATATTTGATGTGAGGTATTAGTTAGTATCAGAATTATTTATCCTGTCACCATAGTGATGAGATAAGTTATTCCATATATATTGTGAAATAACTATTTTTGGAATAACTAATTTTGAGATTGTAGAAAAATTAGAACCAACTTTGGGAAATTTTCTTGATGATCTTTATTATGTGTGAACCAATGTATATATATACATGTATCTTATGCAAGAAACTAAATAATAAAAACACATGTATCTTGTGCAAGAAGCTAAATAATAAAAACACAAAGCTAATTAATAAAACAACAAAAGAAATATCTAAACACTTGTATCTTGTCTTGATATTTTTTCTTTATTCTCAACATCCCCTCTCAAGATGGAGGGGATCGAAGTGAATCCCATCTTGGCAAGAAAGCGGTGGTACGATGGTCCAGAAAAGAATTTTGTGAATATGTCGGCAAGTTGATCCTTTGAAGGGAGATAGTGAAGAGAAATGAGTCCGAAAAAAAATTGTTGCCGGACGAAATGACAATCTAGCTCCACATGTTTTGTGCGTTCGTGGAATACGGGATTTCTAGCGATATGAATCGCTGCTTGACTGTCAGAACGAATGGGTATTGGCAAAGCCGGTGGAACTAATAGATCAGACAGTAAGCGAGTTAACCAAGCGAGCTCCGCAACTAATCATCTCATCGATCGATATTCCGCTTCAGCGGATGAAAGAGACAGATTCTTGCTTCTTGGATTTCCAAGAGATGGGAGAACCTTCCATGAAGATGAAAAACCTACTGATCGATCGATGAGAATCTGGGCAAGACGCTCAATCCGCATCACAAAATGCATTGAGGGAGAAAGATGGAGAGACAGATAAGAAAATCCCTCGACAAGAATGTCCTTTCAGGTAACGCAGAACCCTTAAAGTTGTTGTGAAATGTATATCGCAGGGAGTTTGCATATACTGACTTAATGTTAATACTGCATAGCATATATCTAGCCTGGTATGAGTTAAATAACTTAGTTTGCCAATCAAATGCCTGTAAACAGAAGAATCTGACATAGGTGTTCCTGATGATTCAGAAAGTTTACAAGAAGGATCCATCGGAGATGATACAGGATGTAAATGAGAAATGTCAAACTCTTGAAGCAAATCAAAGGTATATTTCCTTTGACTGATGATAATTCCATGGTCTTCCCTTAAAATTTTCATTCCCAGAAAGTAATGTAGAAGTCCTAGGTCTTTGATTTTGAATTCAGAATGAAGAAACTGTTTTAGACACTCGATCTCTTTGGTGTCACTACCTGTAATGAGGATATCATCGACGTATACATCCACAATAGATATCAAAGAACTAGTCTTTTTTGAAAAATAGGGAGTAGTCGTTGAGAGAAACATTGTAACCTTTGAAATTAAGAGTGCAAGTTTGGCATACTATTACCTAGAAGCTTGTCTCAGACCATAAAGCGACTTGTTGAGTTTGACACTAAATTAGGATCAGGAGAAGACAAACCGGGTGGAAAATTCATATACATTTCTTCTTGCAAATCTCCTTGCAAGAAAGCATTTTTAACATCAAATTAAGAAATATCCCAATGCCTTTTAGCAGCCACAGACAAAATGCATCGAATTGTAGTCATTTTGATTACGGGGGAGAAGGTTTCATTGAAATCTACCCCTTCCTTTTGGATGTCCCCCCTTATGACCAGCCTAGCTTTTAGCCCCTTAAGTGATCCATCTGCATGATGCTTTACCTTGTAAACCCATTTGCAAGGTAAAGCCTTCCTTCCCGGTAGAAGTGGAGCCACATCCCAAGTGTGGTTGGACTGTAGAGATGCTAGTTCATCATCCATAGCACTGCACCAATCTAGATTAGTAGATGCCTGGTGATAACTAGTTGGTTCTTTGATTGTAGACACTGATTCAAGAATGAGTTGATTTGATAAAGATAGTCCAGCAAAAGAAATAAAATTAGGTGCAACAGAAGATGCAAAACAAGACTCAGTAACTGGGCTAAAAAATATATTGTTACAGAAATAATCTTGTAAGTGGACTGGACGTACACCTTTATTAGTTCTGTCCGATCTTCTAACAAGTGGTGTACTAGTTGTAGGTAGATTTTCTAGTGGAAAAGATAGGGTTGATTGTGAATGTGAAGAATTTGAAGCTGGTAGTGTATCTGAAAGTGGAAAAGTGTGGTTTGTAGAATTTGTGTTAAAAAGGAGTGTGTCATCAGTGAAAGAAACAGATTCATGGTCTGGTACAGAAAAAGTAGGTGGAGGTGATATGGGATTCTTTGTAAAAGGAAAAATGTTCGCATAGAACTGGAAATCTCTAGTGACAATTATTTTCTGTGTATTCAACTCTAAGAGTTTAAAACCCTTTTGATTAATGGGATAACCTAGAAAGACACAATCTTGTGCTCTTGGTTCAAACTTTCCTCTCCCATGTGACAAAGTGCTAGCATAGCACAAGTATCCAAAATACCTTAATGAACTATAATTAGGTGTCTTACCAAACAATCTATGATAGGGAGTTTTTCCATGAAGGACTCTTGAAGGCATCCTGTTAATAAGAAAAGTAGCAGTGAGGATACACTCTCCCCAATATCTTAAGGGAACCTGAGATTGAAATAAAAGGGCCCTTGCCGTTTCAAGCAAGTGCCTGTGCTTCTTCTCAACAACTCCATTTTGTTGAGGGGTAGCCACACAGGATGTTTGATGTACAATCCCTTGAGAGTTGAAATAATTAGTTACAATCAAGCTCTTTCCTAACTCCAGGGCATTATCTGACCTTATTTTCTTCACCTTAACATCAAATTATCTCTCAACCATATCAGAAAATATTGCAATACAGGAAAGGCATTACTTTTGGTTCTCAACAGATAAGTCCAAGTCCCTCTACTGTAATCATCCACTATAGTAAGAAAGTATCTATATCCATTGTAAGTATCTACCTTGTAGGGTCCCCAAGTATCAATGTGAATAAGGTCAAATATAGAAGTTGTTGAAATTTGACTAATGCGGAAAGAAAGTCTAGATTGTCTAGATTTAGGACAAATATCACAAAAACACTCAGAAGTAGATGGAAAAGATAGAAACTGACATTCTTCATTGATGAAAAAGGCAAATGCCCCAATCTAATATGCCAAAGTCTTACATTAGAAGCTACATTAGTACAAATGGGAGAGGAAACAATACTATCTTTATTAGAAACAGAAACTGAAGAACTACTAGGATTAGTAACAATCTTTCTACAAGTATTCTTGTTGAAACTAGAGAATGACTCCTTGGCATTAGGCTTGAGTAGATAAAAACCTTCTTGTGCTTCACCAAAATCTTGAGGCCTTCTCATGGAAGGTCCCTGCATCACACAGTTTGTCAGAGTGAAATACAAGGTGCAAAAAAACTGTTTACGCAACTTGTGGATAGACATAATGTCACGCCTCAAATCTTATTGGGACGGACTGGCACCCGTAACCGAGGAGGCCCGAGAGAACCAGCTCATAACCTTATACTTCCCATGCATACCTCTATGACAACCCGAAATTCGGACAACATCATGTTGCATATAAAAGGAAATAATCACCTGTATAAGCTCGAGCACACATATATATGTATATACAATACTTGGCCGTTTAAGCCATCATGTCTATTAACAAAACACCACCTTGACTGTACATTAGGTCTACAAAGTCTCTAGACAATACATAGAGTTTAACTAAGGCCGGGACACACCCCGCCATATAACTAACTTCTATACAATACCAAAAGTGACTGGATATGACACGGAAAGCCCCGAAGCAAACTGGAGCTCACCAAAAGAAACTGGATATCCTGGCTCCTACTTGTGCGGTGTATGAGCTGAGGTACCTGTGTCTGCAGCATGAAATGCAGGTCCCTCGTGGGGGACGTCAGTACGAAATATGTACTGAGTATGTAAAGCTGTAGATAATCACATATGATATAGGAGCTTAATAGAAATCAGAAACAGGTGAATAAATTGTAATAGGAGTGGACTACACTTACTAGAACTTGTGACAACCTGTACATTGTATTTATTCAATCACTTTACCTTCGTTTTTATCATCTTTGTAATCATTATTGTACTGTACTGTGACCATTAGGCTGCCTCCAGTACATATCAACTGGGATCGACCCATGATAGGCTTATGCTCCTGGGATACCACCCATAAACATATAAATAGGGATCGACCCATGATAGACTTATGCCCCTGGGATACCACCCGATAAGAGAGAACTTCCATCACTTAGTTCAATTAATCTTTGAGATTGTTATTTCGGTCGCCACCGCATTTTTGATACTTTGAAACAATGATACATCAATAAGAGACATATAAATAGACCATCAATGCAATAACAATGAAGTAAGAACTCATTGGCACATCAATGAAGTATTTTGGAGTCATCAATGTCATAACAATGAAGTAGGAACTTATTGGTATATCAATGAAACGTTTTGGAGTCATTAATAGCACATGGATATTGTTTGAGTAACCGGATACCTTCTGACATTCATTAGTGCAATAAACATGTAAGATTTGGAAAACAAGTAAGTATTGGAATGTCTTGACATCTTGTAGGGTGGAAACAAGTTCATTGGTAACATAGGACATCATACAAAACCATTATGGATCACATGTCACTGAATAACTTTGAAAACTTTCTTAATAGAACAATTGTTCACTTTCATGCCAAAGATATGGTATAGAGTATGCTTTACATACCTGACTGTCAACCTTCAATACTAGTCCCAAATGGACTTTCTGTCTTTTCGGATTACTTATTTACAATGAACATATATAGCAATCTAGTATTAGCAACCAAACGTCACAATTCAATTATTTGAATTCCCCAAACTAGTGGTTAAGTAGTAAGCCTTAATTACACCATAAAGGGTGTTACTTTAACCCTTTTATACTCCAATTACATTCACATGCCATACATATTCATACAATATCCTCCAATATCAAGTTTGGATTCATTTATCCTTCCAACCAAGCCATTAAACCAAATTGAGCCATAGACATAAATAATCATCAATTCAATAGTATATCACCATATCCACCTTCCATAACTCAATTATCATATCCACCTTCCACAATTCAATACAACCAAACTATGCAAAATAGTCCATAACCCTATTTCCATCACCTTTCAATAACAACCAATATATATAATCCTCTATCACACATATACATATGGAAAAGAACAAAGACAAATAATATTCATACTTTAGAATTCACCTCTTGATTATGCAATCCTGTTTGCACAAATAATAAGTGTCGTTCGAAGCTCGTGAGATGACAAACGTAGTTATCGGACTTTGGAATTTCTACGGTTGAATCAAAAGTAATTTAAAGGTCAAATTTGGCTAGGGTTTGTTCTTCCTCAATGATTGATGATGAAAATGAGTTTTTGAACTCATATACATGTATATATACACATATTCCTGTCCATAATATAATAGGAAATGACCAAAATGCCTTTAAAATTTAAATGATGTCAAATCTGTCCTTTGGTGGACTGTTTTGATAAGCTAAAGTAGATCGACCATAACTCTTTGCTCCGATATCGGATTTGGGTGAAATTGGTATTGTTGGAAGGATAATTCAAAGGGCTTTCATTTCATATAAAGTAGGCCACCCAGTTCGTCCTGTACAAGGAGTTATGGTCGTTTGAAGTTGACCCTAAAAATCTGTTTTGATAGGCTGAAGTAAAACAGTATAACTCCTTACTCAGACATTGGATTTAGATGAAACCAATTGCATTGGAAAGAAGACTCAAAGATCTTTCTTTTCATAAGTCGCAGTTCTCCCAGTTCATTATATTAAGGGAATTATGATCGTTCGAAGTTGACCCAAAAATTCAGCTGGCCTCAGTAGTTTGTGTGCAGGAAATTTTTCTGCACATTTACTATTCCCAAATATCCCGGCCACCGTTTTATAGTTTCGAACGTGCTCAATTATATCCAAAACCTATTCGTTTTTGGAAATCTTTATATCGTTGGAAAGCTTATTCAATAACCTTCGCATAGAATCATCGACGGGTAAATTCTAGTATAAATAAAATAAAAAAATTAATTCCATATAAATAAGACCAATACACGTACTTGAATACGCCAATACACGTACTTAAATACGGGGTGTTACACATAAAATTATACTTGAAACTAGGAACACATAACACATTTTCTAGAATCAAATCAGAAAATATGGCTACTGTACCTATATGAGTAACTGAAATGGTTTGACAATTAGGAAGATTGATAGTTAAAGGAATTGAAGATAAGTTATGGAAGCAAAGGAAGATGAATTGAAACATATGTGTTCTGATGCACCTGAATCTATGATCCAGGTGCTAGAGTTTAGGACAAAAAAACATGAACCAAGATCCTTAGAAATTGTACCAACTACAGAATTAGCATTAATGTCAATCCGTAAATTAGAACCTCCCTCCATCTTCATCTGTTTGAACATCTGAACAAATTGAGATTATTGTTCCTTGCCGAAAGATATCTCAGATTCAATAGCTTGTTTTTGCATTGCATCTTTCATCATAGCATTATTCTCCCTTATCTGATTTTGAGAACCCCTATTATTTATGAACTGAAAATTCTCAGGAAAGCCTATCAATATGTAACAATCTACTTCTAGATGTCCTTGCTTTCCACAATAATCACAAAAGACATTTGGGTTGTATTTTCCCTTTTTTTCTTTGAGATTTGAAAGCTGTTTGGTGAACCTATGCTGCTGAACCTGAGGAGGTCCAGATTTGGGATAAAAACTCCTAGATCTGTGGGGAGCTGATGGTATAAACTTTTGTGTCTATTTCCCTGCCTTCTGATTGTTAATATTTCTTGTCATGAAGGTTGATAAATCTGCAGAACTCATAAGGTTGAAGTAAGATTCCCTTTGGTTCTCATCTTGCAGAATCAAAGAATAAGCAAGATTGATGTTAGGTAATGGGTTGATCATGAGAATGTTGCTTCTAGCTTGAGAATAGGTATCATTAAAACCCATGATAAACTGTATCAACCTCTTATCCTCTAAGGATTTCTTTAGTTTGAGCTTACCTTCACACATACATACGCAACTACACTGAATATTAAAATTAAGAGAATCTAGTTCATTCCATAATTTTTTGAGTTTAGTGAAGTATCCTGCTATGCTATTTGTTCCTTGATTTAAGCTATTGAGCTCCTTTTGTAGATGATAAAGCTTAGCACCATTGGACTGACCAAACCTGTGCTCAAAGCTGGTCCAAAGCTCTTGTACAGTTTTGAAATAAATTACACTGTCAACTATGTCCTTAGAGAGTGAATTCAAGATGACCATATCATTACACCTATTCCATACTTGAAAATCTGCTAAATCTGATGCTGGGCATGGGTGGGAACCCGTGCTGAATCCAAATTTGTTCTTTGCTGACAGAGCAATTAGGACTGACCTCTTCCAACCCAGATATCCCTTGCCATCAAAGGTGTATTTACTAGTATCATACCAGGGTTATCAGAAGCATGAAGATGGTTAGTGTTTTGCAAAAATTTTGACTTTTTGAAGAGACTCGCCACTTAATTTTGAAAAGGAATTAAGAAATCTTTAGAGAGTTACTTCAAACGATCCAAAAAAGAAAATCGTTCAAGTTTTGAAGATTCTGAGTAAGCGGTTCCTATTAACGTTTTAGAAAGGTGTTAGGCACCTAAAATATCCGCTAACTTGCGGTTATTCGGACTGTTTGAAAATCATCTTTGACTAACTTTAAAAGGAGTTTATTTTTGAAAAGAAAGCAATTTTAGAAATATTTTGGTGTTTATACAAAATCAATTTTTTAGCGACTTGACTAAGGAATTAACTAGGTTCGCAAATCACATAATATAAACAAGCATAAAGAAGATGGGGAAGGGGAGGAAGTAAGGGATTTAGGCTTGGGCCCAAGTCAATAAGACTTGTCTTAGTCTAATTGGGTTTTCGACCCATTTCACCTGTCCTAGTTTAGTTTTCGAGCCTTTGGCTTGTATTAAGTACAACTTTGGCTTCGAGGCCCAAATGAATGAATAAATAAATAACTAAATAAATAAATAAATAATAAAGACAATGGATAAATAAACAAAACAATGAGACTTTCAAGTCCCCTTCGCTGCTTTAAAGATGGGGCTTTCACCCCATTTTCTTCTTCTTTCGACTCCTCGAATCTGTATGCCATGAAATCATTTTTGGATTTTCCTTTGGGCTGACTCAATGAGATGGGCCACAATGGCCCATTATGAAATGCAAAGGGAAAGAGTCCATTTGGACTCCCAAGCGGGTTCATGCAAAGAAAACGATGCAAAGGATTAATATATATATATATATATACAAAGTCATGATAATTATATGATTCTACAAGATATATCCACACACAAAAAGAAAGGGAATGGCGACTCACGAAATCAGAGATAGCAGACACATCAAATTCTTGTTATATCAAGCTACATTATCTTAAAGTTACATCAAAATTTGGTATAGTAAGGATAGGAATTAGACACCTAAAATGTTAGCAAATAAGCAGAGGAGATGAAGTAATTGAAATGTGATAACACGTTCAGATTAGCTTATGCCAGCTGCCATATGGAGACAATTAAATAAATAGATAAAAATATCCAATTTCTTCCCAATGAGACCATTTTGAGTACTTTCAAAGTTGCAAGCAATTGTTATGTAAACACAATTATAGATTATATGTACTATTACATCATTCATAACTTTCCTATTTCAATACCAAGGAGAACACGCAATAGAGAATGAACTAAACAATCCCAAAGGTAATGTTTGTCAAAGAAGGCATTCATACTAATGTTTTTCATAACTAGGGAGGTGAATTTATACGAGCAAAGATACTTGTAACAATTACACCTTTGGAAGCAGTCAAGAAAGAATGCGTCCTTACTTATACGTTCTAGAAACTAGATGCATTCACACATAGGTAGATGGTCGAAAACTTTGAATCTGGAAGCTTATGATCAAACCAAATTGTCGCTCATTTTTTAAAGATTCATTCATCAATACGTATGTCCTAGGATAAAAGAGAACAAGAAAAAAGTCAAAGTCGGATCCTATCTTATTATCCATTATCAATTTGAGCAAATCTGCAGTCAATGATGGAAAACAGGGGAACATATTTGTTTTAAATTTAGCATTATAAATACATAACCGTAAAAAAAAGATAGGATGAGCATGGAACCAGTCAGAAAAAAAAGAAAATAAAACAACAACGATAACAACAATATTTTGTACAATGTACGAACAGGAGATGGACGATCGACCTCTCACCTAATCATATGAGAACACTAGCAGGCAATGTTTCACTGTAAAAGGAAAAAAAGACTCTTGATGCAGGTAGGTGCAGAGAAAATGAAACGACATCATAGCGGATTTTAATAGAGACAAAAACCAAATAAAAAATCAACAAGCTTTCATCACAGCCTATGGCTTTCAATGCCTCTACAACAGCTAATCCCAGCACGTAAGAAAGAGTTAAATCACCATTTGCTACTTCAAAAGTGAAGACGAGACAGAATCAAGATAGAGACGACAAACAAAACAACGTCAAATACTAACCATGAACAAGATGCCATCAGTCCTAAGCTACTAGACAAAGTCAAAGCACGAAACTTTACTATAAAACCAGCTATTCAAGATATTAGCAGCCCGAAACGAAATTGAAGCATGAAACTTTACTATAAAGTCAGCTATAACAACATCCAAGCAACCCGAAACTACCCAACAAAATCAAAGTATGAGACTTTATCCTCGATATTAGAATTCAAGACATAGGCAGTAGCTAACAATATTAAGATTAAATGACAAAATTAATGTCGAGGCAGAAATAACAGAAATCACCGATCAAACGACTCAAAACAAGCATTAATCCAACGTAACAATAATCCAACACTTGCTTCATTCAGAGAAACCTATAGCCTTTAAGGCCTCTACAGCAAACAACCCAGCACATCATATCACTAAAAGAAACCTACAACTTCAGAAGGTTGAGATGAAGCATAAATTATAAAAAACTCAAACGAAAAAGGATACTACCTGTTCGGGAGCATCAAAACAGGGCTACGAGCTGGCATTGGAATCCACCACCACCGAAAAGTTCAACGCCTCGCCTCTGAAAAGCTCCGAGCTATCGTCGACCCAAGAACTAATACTAAAATATGCTATGTTTCTTTTCTTCCGAAACTTTTTCCCTAGTTTTCGAACTTAGCTTTTCTCAAGAAGATTTTTTTTTTCACATTAAAATTTCTAAACCAAGAATTTCCAACCTAAAGAGATTTTTCCCTCTTCTCTCTTCTGACCCAAGAGAAAAATTCCTTGCCCTAGCTTTCTCGACCAATTTTTCAACCCCCAAAATTTTGAATCCCAGAGAAAAAAAAAGCAATCCCTTAGCTTTTTCTGAATCCCCTATTTCCAACCCCTTGATTTTTCGAATCCAAAATCCTCTTTTCCAGACCCCAAAATTTCGAACTTATACTAAATCAGGTTTTGTCGGGTCGGAGCTGGTTGGAATCAGGTTGTGGACGTTGATGTTGAATTTGGATTGAGAGTTGCTGATGTTTTTTGTACGCTGATTTTTGTGTTCTTGTGCGCATATTGTTGTTGTTTGTTGAAGCAGAGAAATTGGGCCGGGTTGGATTAATTAATTGGTGGGCTGGTGTGGTTAAGAATGGACTGCTGATAGTTTTATGTGGCCCAATGTACAATAAATAGGGGTAGAAATTTGATAATTTAAAAAATGGCCTAATAAAATTAATGTTTTAGCCAATTGTACTTAAATCTTAACCAAATTGGATATCAATTTCATTACAATTTTGATCAATTTGATTTCAATTATGGTCATATTTAATAAATTGACTAAATTTAATCGAGATTCGATACGAATTAATACCTTGTTTAATCTTGATCTTCTTGATTTGATAAAATTAAATAAATTTTATCCAAATAAATTATTTTCTAGAGCAAATTATATTTAAATCTAGATTTTTTGAATTTATTTTCAAGATAAGCCTTGACTAAAATTCGATATTTTGTAAAATAAATTTTTAAGTAACAAAATTATAAAATTTTGTATAATTGAACACGATAATATATAATCGCTACTTAAAATGAGCAATTTACTTAATAAATACTTTGAAAATTCTTTATTCAGATAAAATAAATGTTGTAATTTTATTTGAAAATCGAAAAAACTCCCAATTAAACTTAGTTATGGAGGGCAAAAATTAGGTGTTAACAATTAGGATGATTTGGATCTATGGTGAGGGTGCTAGCAGTATTAGTCATTGAAGCAGTAGCTATTTGCTCCGCCATGTTTGAGATTGAGAAAGGAGAAAATTGGTGTTGAATCTGATCTGATCTGAAAATTATTGCTTTGATAACATGTAGAAAAGTTAGAACCAACTTTGGGAAATTTTCTTGATGATCTTTATTATGTGTGAAGCAATGTATGTATATATATATATATATATATATATATATATCTTATGCAAGAAGCTAAATAATAAAAATACATGTATCTTGTGCAAAAGCTAAATAATAAAAATAGAAAGCTAATTAATAAAACAACAAAAGAAATATCTACACTCTTGTATCTTGTCTTGACACTTTTTCTTTATTCTCAACAGAGATTAATTATCTCGAATTAACACTTTCTCAAATAAAGAACCCGTAAAATATTTTTAAAATATATAAAAAAAATTATTGATGCTTGAAATTTTAACTATATCACATAAATTGATAGGATATATATATATTTTTTTGACACCGATAGGATAATAGTTAAATGAGCTAATTAACATGACTCCCATATTATTTTACCAGGATATGTTGTGGTGGAGCAGCGATACATGGACTCAAAGTTACAACCGGCTAACGATGATCACCCATCACACGATGTGTATCAAGGCCAGATGTTTGTAAAGGAGGTGTACGAAACTCTTAGGGCTAGCCCACAGTGGAACCAAACCCTTTTTGTGATTACGTATGATGAGCATGGTGGCTTCTTTGATCATGTCCCTACACCTGTCAGTGGGGTCCCTAGCCCTGATGGAATTGTTGGACCTGAACCGTTCGATTTCAAGTTTGATAGATTGGGTGTTAGAGTTCCTACCATTATGATCTCTCCTTGGATTGAAAAAGGCACAGGTACATTTACTTTTGACTCCATATATTTATCTGTTGCATTTTTAGTTATAATTGCGGTGTTTGGGCTCATGTTTTTTACCTTAGATTAATTTCACGAGGTGTATATGTCATTTCTAGCCAACATAGATATCATATAATTTTATCCACTAAATATTCATACATGGGAAGAAATCACCTTTTTAGCTATAATATGATGTCTGGACTAATTTTCGTGCATCTCAATTAGTTTCAAGAAATGTCTGCCATCTTCGACCAACAAAAGATGCAGTTGTTTTAGTTATAATAGTGATGTTCAGGTCAATTTTCATGTATCACGACTATTTTATGTATGTCACCTTCATCTAACAATATATATCAGATAATTTTATCTTGTAAAATTATGATAGATGATAAGAATTTACCTTACTTTTTTGTTTATGCTGAAATTTGAATTTGAAATCTCGTGATTCTTAACCTACTTTATTGACCATTAAGCCACATTCATAAATACTAATTTGTTGCTTTTTAATTACTAGTTTAGTTATAATAGAATATCCCAATCAGTTTTATACATCTCCACTAGGTTAAGGGGATATCTGCAATCTCTAACAGGGGACCTGCATTTTAAAACACTGATTGAGAGTGCTTTCTTTCAAAATTCTAATAATACACATGAAAAAAAATAATAATAATAATACACATGAAGACTTCTGATAATTTTGAACTTTTTAGATCAGATTGCATCAGGATAAATTTTAGCACTAAACTACACAACCACTAGATTGAATTAATTTCCACTAAAAGAAGAGATAATTGGTCAAAAAGTGCACAACCGCCGTACTTTTATGATCTTTGAAGTCACTTGTTCCCATTTACATCTATCCAACATCTAAATACTTCTAATAATTGAAAATTTTAACTTAAGTAAATAACCTTTTTCATATTATTAATCTATCTCACTTATAGTTATCTTTTACACGATTTAATATGTAATTTTTTTTTATAGTGTTGGATTATAGAATCCCTCAAATAGATAGATGTAGAATTGTTTGTGGAATTGAGGATAGAGAACATAGCGTTTCCACATATAGGCACAGAGAGTCGGTCAATTTTTTTTTTTTAAGTTAATCATGTCATATCTAAAGTTTAAGAATTAATATAAAAAAATATTTATTAAAAATTTCTATAGTTCTATATTTAAATTTAAAATCTCTAAGAATAAAATAATCTTATTCATCTCACAACACCTCTAATTTATGGAGTTATATACTCAATGGAACTATTTTTTGTCAACAAATGAATGCTTTATCTATGTGTCAACAAGTCATTCATCACTTGTTGGATGCTCACTTCACAACTTTAATTAACGGGGTTTAAACCCCAAAAAGATAAACTTTAATTAATGGTGTGTGAAATGCTTTTAAATTCAAAGTTAATGTGCCCCTACATCCCACCTCTCATGCGATGTTAACATGTGAAGACACAGAGATGAGTTAACTTTTTAGAAAAAGATGCGTACAAAAATGATCCCTTTTAACACAAGGGAGAGGTCAACAGTGTTACTTTTGCCTTGAATTATTTTATTTTTCATCTCCAATCAAACTTTTTAATGTCCTTTTCTTCCCTTTTTTACGTATATCTTAATGGAGATATGAATCAATACAATCAACTTTATTTATGAAAATATCATTCGTCCTAACGGTTGTTATAACAAAATGTTGTTAGAAAATATATACTATAATATGAAATATTGATTGCACAAAAAAATACACCTTAACTATTGTTGTAAGAAAATTTGATTGTGCTTTATAATTGTCATTGATATGTGAAAGAGCACTTCATTCGCTGTTAACATACGTACATCAACCATCAATATATACAACGATCAAACACGTAGAATCCTACAAGAACTAGGCGTCAAAGGTTGAGGAGAATTAGTCTCCTAATACATCACTACTTACACAATCTTTACATAGTTTAGATCTAATAGGAATCTAATCTATCTAAGAAGCCTATCCGTTACACTCCCTTGCAAGTTGAACGGGGGAAGCAAACACTGTCAACTTGTCCCTGAAATGCTGAAATCGTACTTTTGGGAGACCTTTCGTGAGGACATCTACAACTTGATCGTGAGTGTCGAGATGGCGAACAACCAAAGACTTATCCTTCACCTTTTCACGGAGGAAATGAAAGTCAATCTCCATATATTTGGTTCGAGAATGGAAAATAGGATTAGCCGTTAAATAAGTTGCACTTAAGTTATCACACCAAAGTATAGGAGTTGTAGTGTCAACGCACCCAATCTCATGAAGTAAGAATTCCAACCAAGTTAGCCCCGACGCAGCAGTAGCAAGTGCACGATACTCTGCCTCAGTACTAGAACGTGCAACGGCTGGCTGCTTTTTGGAAGCCCAAGATATTAAATGAGAACCAAGAAAGATTGCAAAATTAGTAGTCGACTTACGGCCATATCCATTGAACCACCCCAGTCCGTATCACTATAACCATGTAGAAGTTTGGTATTTTGGCGAGCAAAGAACAAACAATGGGAGGAAGTGGACTGTATATATCGCAAAATGCGTTTTACAGCAACCCAGTGGGACTTTTTCAGACTATGCATAAATTGGAAAACCTTATTCACCGCAAATGCTATATCAGGGCGAGTGAAGGTTAAATATTGAAGGTCTCCTACAGTGCTGCGATACAAAGTTTCATCATGGAATGGAGATCCTTCAAAACTTGAAAGTTTAGAGGAAGGTGCTACAGGTGTAGAAATATGATTGCAGCCATCCATTTGTGCTTTCCGCAACAAATTAGTAGCATATCGATGTTACGACAGATGCAAACCAGTAGGAGTCCATGATGCTTCAATCCCCCAAAAATAAGAGAGGCGACCAAGGTCTCTCACTGAGAATTATGATTTTAAGCGAGTAATAAGAGAACCAACAAGAGACGAACTAGATCCCAAAATAAGAAGGTCATTGACATACACCAGGCAAAATAATTTATCACTGTTGGAGGACAAATAAAATAACGAATAATCAGTTTTTGAGCCAGTAAAGCCATAAGAAATCAAGGCATCCGTTAGGCATTTATTCCACATACGCGAAGCTTGTTTAAGCCCATAAAGAGAACGCTTGAGCAGACTAACATGTTTCGAACGATCAGGATCAACAAACCTAAGAGGTTGAGACATGTACACTACTTCATCAAGAGTACCGTGAAGAAAGGCATTAGAGATATCCAATTGAGTAATATACCAGTTGTTTGAGATAGCTAAGGAAAGAAGAAGGCGAATGGTGACAGGTTTCACTACAGGACTAAAAGCATCAACATAGTCCACACCTGGTCTTTGATGATACCCTTTAGCGACGAGCCGAGCCTTGTAACGATCAATGGACCCATCAGGCTTAACCTTTGTTTTAAAGACCCATTTTTTCCCAATAATATTTTGACACGGAGAAGGTGGAACTAACCGCCAAGTTCCATTTTGAAGGAGAGCATTGTACTCCTCTTGCATCGCCCTATGTCAATGTTCATACTTTGTCGCTTGAGAGTAATAAGAAGGCTCAATAACATGAGAGAAAATAACTAAGTAAGACGTGGGATGCTTTGGTTTCAGTGAACCTGTTTTTTATCTAGTAGTTTTTGGATGTGACTTATAAAGGCATGACAATCCATTAGGATGACGCACATCGCTTGAAGGAGCAGATTGTTCAAAATCAGCCACTTGGTTTCCACCTTCAGTAGGCAATGTATTTGAGGGGATCTCCAAAGATAGAGAAGATGTATTGGTAGGCATAGCAGTCAGTTATACAGGGGATTGATCAGATGTTGCTGCTAGACACTGTTTAGAGCATTGCATTGCAGAGGTGGAGGATGAATTATCCCGTAGGGCGGTACTGGCTATTGCAGGAGATGGACCAGGTGAGTTTAATAAGAAAGAAATAGGCACAACTGGCTGCGAAAGTAACGATGGTAGCTGGACAGTAAGCGGTGCAGCATTGGTGGATGTAGCAGGCATCATAGCATCGTCTTGAGCAGCAAAAGGGAAAACTGTTTTGTAAGAAACAACATGACGTGAGACAAAAAATTTAGAGAAAATAGGATCAAAGTACTTATAACCTTTGTGAATTTTGCTATACCCCAGAAACACACACCTCTTAGAACGAGGAGATAATTTATCTTTCATATAAGGGTGAAGCCACGGAAAGCAAAGACAACCAAATATACGCAACAAGAGTAATTAGGATTAAAATTAAATAGGACACAAAAGGGGGACTGATTATTCAGACGGGGAGTCGGTAATCTATTAATGATATAAACAGCTGTATCAAAAGCATTTGTCCAAAATTTTGAAGGGATACTAGCATGTGTTAATAAGGCACGACCCGTCTCAACAATATACGGATGTTTGCGTTCAACACGATCATTTTTGTTTCGGAGTATAAGGACAAGAAGAACGTTGTATGATACCATTGTCTCATAGATATGAAGTTAATGCCTGATACTCACCCCCCAATCTGCTTGAAAGCTCTTAATTGGATGTCCAAAGTATTTTTCCAAAATTTTTTGAAATTGAATAAAGCAGAAAGAACTTCAGACTTGAATTTAAGAAAATAAATCCAGGTATATTTGCTATAATAATCAAAGAAAATGACGTAATATTTATATCCATCATTTGAAATAACAAGTGTTGGACCCTAGACATTTGAACAAATTAAATCTAAAGGGCTTGTGGCCTGAAAACTAGACTCAACAAAAGGAATTTTATGACTCTTGCTAACGGCACAAGTTGGACATAAACTAGAAGAACCACTACTAGAAGGAAAAGTCCGACGAACTGTATGATAGGACACATGAGCCAAACGCACATGTCAAACACCAAGTGAAGCAGCATATGAAGCTGGTGAAGGAATTGACTTCATTATTGGAAGGGAATATAAACCTCCATCATTCGGGCCTTTGTGAAGAACTTCCCTTGTTGCCAAGTCCTTAATCAAAAAGTAGTTAGGAAAAAATTCAATTGAAACTTGGTTAGAATTAGTAAAAGAACTGATAGATAATACATTTTGGGTAGCAGTGGAAACATGAAGAAGATTGTCAAGGGCATACGACTTATCGGAAATAAAGAGAGATCCTTTACCAATATGTGAGATGGGCAATTTAGAGCCATTACCTAGGGTAACTTCTTCAGGACCATGATATTCCGAGTGAATTGCAAGGTTGTCAAGAACAGATGTTAGATGATGCGTGGTGCCACTATCTATCAACCAATGCGGTGCCGATTTGGAAGTCGTACTTGCTAGATTTGAAGAGGGGCGTCCAAATACCCGATTTCCATTCGTAGGTCTAGGTGATGGACAAACACGTGCAATGTGACCTTTTTCTTCACAATTATGACAGACAATTACAAAGAAATCAGTGGAAGGTGGTGGAGTCCCAGAATGATTTGTAGTGGCATAATTACGACTCTGAGGTTGCTGAAAATTTTCCTACCTCGATTAGTACGCCCTCTACCGCGCCCACAAGGTGTAGAGATTGAACTTTGTGTGTACCGTGCTGTTGGGGCAATAACAGTAGTAGCATCCTCACATTTTAATTGTCTTTCTTCATTCAATAACATATCATAAAGTGCATCAAAAGTGTCGTCCTCAAGACGTGATTCAAGCGACCTGGTGAAGGGGCGATAGGCAGGGCCTAATCCGGCAAGAACAAACTCCACCAAGTTATCGTCAGTAACTGGGTGCTGCAAGGCAGCCAACTTATCAGCAATCACTTTCGCCCCTTGAACATAACTTTCAATAGTAGCATTATCACGACGCAAGTTGTGTAATTGTGCCTTAAGTTCTCGAATCAATGGTTCGGACCCAATAGCATAACTGCCACAAGTTTATTCCAAGTACCACGAGCCATTTCTGCTCCAACCAATTGAGGGAGAATAGTTACTGAAACTGAAGCGACTATCCAACTCAACACGAGTTGATCTTGACGAACCCAAACCTGATATGCAGGATTTGGTGCATGACCATCCAAAACGCGCGGTGGTACAGATTCGCTACCATCAATATAATGGCTAAGGCCACATCCGCAGATCATCGGAAGAAATTGTTTCTTCCAAAGCAAAATTTTTTTTTGATGTGAGTTTCACAGGCAACTGGTGAGCAAGTTTAGGCGGAAGATAATAATTTCCCATGGCATCAGTTGAAACAATTGAAGTTGCCAAGGAAGAAGAGCTCTCTGGTTTTATCTCCCATTTAGTTTCGATTTCTCAAAGTTTTTTTTTGTTTCTTTTAAATAGAAAGGAAGAAGGTTGTTAAACCACAAAAGACTTTGATACCATGAAAGAGCTCTTCATTTGTTGTTAACATACGTACATCAACCATCAATATATACAACGACCAAACACGTAGAATCCTATTAGAACTAGGCGTCAAAGGTTGAGGAGAATTAGTCTCCTAATACATCACTACTTACACAATTTTTACATAACTTAGATCTAATAAGAATCTAATCTATCTAAGAAGCCTATCCATTACATATCAATTACTAGTTGCTTTGTACTGATTTTTATCATTGTTTGTAGAAAAAATAGGCACACATAAAATATCTCTGACATATATGACATAAAAACCAACACAAACTATTTCTTTGACTTACGTCACACATAAAACCAACCCAAATAATTAATAAGACTTTTTGTCACACCTTTAAACCAACACAAATAAGTTTTCTTCGGTGTCACCCTTGTCTAGATTCAAATAATATAAGATATTTTGTGCATCAAATTATCTTGCTATGTCACACCTAAAAACTAATTTAAAAATATAAAAACTTTTTTTTTTCTTTTTGCAGTTGTTCATGGCCCTAATGGCTCTCCATTTCCGACGTCGGAATATGAACATTCATCTATTCCGGCAACGGTGAAGAAGATCTTTGATTTGCCATCACCTTTTCTTACTAAAAGGGATGCATGGGCCGGCACTTTTGAACACATTTTACTAATTAGGAAGGAGCCCAGAACTGACTCTCCTGGTTAGTCATTTCCAACTTTAAATGCTTGAACGTTTCTTTGACATTTAATTTCAAAATAATAATAACAATAATATTGATATATTATTGTTTTTGTACAATTTAAATGTTTTGTTTAATAGTGTTGTTTAAGATCATGTTAGAGATTCGAACCTTATCGAATTATATTGAATCTACGACTTATTGTGAAGTTGTACAAGCGCAAGATGGTACTTTACGCTTATAAATTTAAAATACTGAATTTACCTCTTATGATAATTTATTTATGAGTAATATTGTACCTATTTGCTACGGGTTTATCAAGGCTTAGTATGTGAATGAAAATACAAGTTTAAGAGATTTACATGCTGCTTCTTAGCAAAAGCAAATCTGCAGCAACCATGACTTATATTACATTGATTACCGAAGATTCTCCAAAATTGAATAGATTCCATTTGTCCATAATCTGAATATCTTCTAGAAGATGCAAAACGTTTTGTTGTGAACTCTTTAACACACATATTTTTCAACACCCAATAAGGGTGCATTTATATGTTACAGATAGGGTTTAGGATGTCAAGGTAATGAGTATTATGGGTGGAACTGACGAATAGCTATTTCCAACAAAAACAAATAAACCATGTACATATGTTTCATTCGAGCCACGTCTTATCAACTACCTCTTGCATTTTAATTTATGTTACAAAACTTTTTTTTTAGTCTGATTCAAAAAGAATAATATTTTTATATTTAAATTTACTCTTCTCATCTTTAGTGATTATACGTTTCAAAAATTTTAAAGCCTTCAATAACATATTTATGATGACATAAATTGAAACAGAAAGAGTACTATAGTACTAATGAGTGCCTATGTTCTTTTCTCTCTTCTTTGTTCCTCAAACATTATGTAACCTAACTTCGTGTACTCTCTTTGAAATTTTCCACAGAAAAACTTCCAAGTCCAACAAAGATCAGAAAAAGAGAAGCAAATGAAGATGCAAACATAAGCGAATTCCAGCAAGAACTAGTTCAACTCGCCGCGGTTCTAAAAGGAGATCATCTCTTAACAAGCTATCCAGAAAAAATAGGCAAAGGCATGACTGTAAGAAAAGGGAAAGCTTATATGGAAGACGCTGTAAAACGCTTCTTTGAAGCTGGAGTTGCTGCCAAGAAAATTGGTGTTGATGAAGAACAGATTGTGCAAATGAGACCTTCTCTTACTACAAGATCATCGACTAATTTGCACCCTTAATAAATATATACGGAATCAAAGAAAATGTACAAATATATCAATACTCAAATATGGTGATGTTGATAACATGTTATGATATAATTATATGTCACAAAAGTTGCACTATGTCACTCTTGTTACAATTACAAGTGTTCAAAGTATCCGATGGAAAATATTTTATTCATAAACTCAAATGATATTTTAGATTCTCTACTACTTTTCACAATATGAAAATAACTCGGCAATAATTCTTAATCATAACTCTACACAACCTAATTTAGCTAGGAACTAGAACGCCTATTCATATATTAATTTGACTACAAATTCTAGTTAAATATAAATTTAATAACTATCAAATCCTGAATAAGTTTAATTTTTCTATTTCAACTATGAATTATTCTTCTAATAGTATCTACTTAATTCAACAGAATAAAATATTATCAAGTGAAGCAGTAGGACTTTCTGAATGAAAATTGACGGTCCTTTCAATGTAAAGTCATTAATATTAGTGAAATTTATCTTACAACTAGGGTCCTTTCAATGTAAAATCATTAATATTAATGAAATTTATCTTACAATTAGGATTCTTCTATAACACAATTAATTAAAAATTGTAAAAGGAATTGAAGAAACTCCCAAAAGATCATTTATTGCTTGTATGATCAATATACGGTGACGGATTAAAAAAAATAAAAAATGAGAGGTATAGAGTTTCTCAATGTTGGCTTTTATCAATGACATTATATCTTGACTCGTTTTCGATAGATTCTTCAAAGGACAAGTCGAGCAAACGTTATAGATGAAACTCGATATCGAAAAGTTGCATAGCTTTCGTTTCCCAATTTCTTAATCCATCAAAGACTGACCAATTAGCAAGTGATAAGTCATCTCGAAGTTTCCTCATTTCTTTAACAATTTTATAACTAGTTGTGTTAAAGAAGAATCTTTGTTATGAGATGAATTTTGTTACTTTTCACGGCTAGATTTTGTGAAACATTGACATAGAATTTGAGCTAACATCTTTCATAGGACAACTCAAGGATACAACGATGTTAATAGAGATTTCTTGAAGTTCTTGCACTTCTTTGCTCATGAGCTATGAAGAGTTCGATTTATATCGTGAAATAGACGATTTACGATTAGGATAAATTTATTTTTGATCAGATTAATTTAATTAAGGTATCGTCCAATCATGTTGTATTCTAGGGATGACAATGGGGTGGTGCGGGTGGGGTGCGATGCGGATTTTAAGCTATGCAGGGAAATGTGGATTTTAGACTGTGTGGGTGCGGAATGGATGCGGGGTGGGTTGGAGTAAGTTGTTTTAAAATGATGCAGTGCGGGCCTGTCACACCCCTTTTTTGCCCAAAGGGATCGAGTCGAGGGGTTTTTCAATTAAAGTGACGGTTTTGAATAGGGATTATTTTTATCATTTTCAGAGTCACCACTTGGAATTGAGTTACGGTGTTCCAAGTCACCTTTTTGAATCCCTAGTCAAAAGGAAATGACTCTTTATTATGGTCTGCGAAAATAGAAGACCGAGTAGGGAATTCTGTTGACCGAGGGGAAGGTGTGTGGCACTACTTGAGTCCCGTGGTTCTAGCACGGTTGCTTTTATTGGCTTATCTCGACTTAAACTATTTTGATAAATTATGTTAAGGCCTAAAATCACTCATTTTTACTATACCAAAAATGTCTGTCTGCACCTTTGATATTAAATAAATCGGTGAAAGTTAATTTTAGAAAATATTATCAAGGTGCATTATTGCATCCTTGAAATTTTAAAATATCTCAGAAAGATGCGTATATCGCATTCTTAAATAAAACAAGATTTAATTATTTACACTTGCCTAATATTTGAAAATTTTGATATTTATTTATTCGAAGCGTTATCTAACTTAAAATAATAAACTATAGTAAAATTCATTTAAGACAATTTAATTAATTTAGTCAAAACTAACTATCAAAAATAACAAAAATAAATAAATAAAGAATAAAAATTCCTCATAAAGTGAAAAGTGTTGATAACGCTCAATCTACAACTCTCGTAGGAGTGTAAAGCGGTCGTTAGCAAATATAGAACCCAACCTGGGTTGGGTGTCGATCCCACAGGGAATAGCTTGGCCAACAAGTAAGCAAAATTACTAAACTTTTGGTGCAAGTCTCGTAAAAGGGGGGATTGTAATGTGTAACGAAACCAATAAAGTAAAGGCTGAAAATAGCAAAGTAAAGAGAGAAAGATTGTTACGTAAGTTGTAAACAATGAGAATTGAAGCGTTGGGGTTATGTCCACCTTCTGAGGTATACGTCTCTATTGGCTATGAGTGTGTAGAGTCTTGACATGCAATTGCTTATAGAGAATTGTAGTCGATGGTAAATCCAAGCGTCTCTCGACCTGAACAAGGACTATTTCACTTTAACTCTCTCGAGCTTAAAGCGTGTCTAACGGTACGAATTCTCCAAGAGGTTAGTCCAGTTACGGCACTAGCTTTTTAATAGGAAAGGGTGTCCTACTACCTTGACATTATCTCTTTTCCAGACAAATAACCTTTCTCTCGAACAAGTTAAATGTTAGACTGGCGTTATTCTATGCGTCTGCAGCCACAAGAATTTGCATTAAGATGAAGAGAATAATGATATAAGCAATATACGTGTCTCGAACTCACAAACTCACAGCAATAGGTAGTATCTCATTCGGCTTCCATAACCCCAACAGAGAAGTTTAGTTACCCATGAGTGCGAAGGAGATCACGATTCACATTGTTATTGTTGAGTAATGGCGTGTGGATTTGGTGATAGGCGTGTGGCGTGATTCCTTAGCAAGTAACGATTCTCTTGTTGTGAAATTTAAGAATAGAATTAATGGAAAGATTAGAAGAGTTGTACTTGAGAAGTAGAATGTGTCTCTCCACTAAGGGAGGACTTGCCTCTCCACTAAGGGAGGACTTAATTAAAAATCTCTAGCATGATAGGGTATTTATAATACTCCTATCCTACTCCTACTATGCTAATGAAATAAATAAACAAATCCTACTAAACTAAGGAAATACTTAACCCATTTGTACTAGGTTAATGTAACATTCTCCTAATCCAAATAAACTAATGAAATACATAAACCAATTGTACTAGGTTAATGTATCATTGTCAAAATTCAGCTTTGTATCTGTAAGTCCCCAAAGTCTTCAGAAATGTTGTTTTAGCCCGGGACAGATTTTCCATGCAACAGTTTTGGTCCTTAGGCGTGTAGACTTCCTTCCCTTCCTTTGTGAGCTTTCTTTTGCGTCAAGTAAGCCATAAAATGCTGTATTTTGCATCATTTATACCTGAAACTTTACTAATCATGTTTGTTAACTCATTTACAGGAAAAAGGACTAAAAGTGCATGAAATATATAATTTGTTCTCAAAACTAGGCTAAAATATGGGCAAAATATATTGATATAGGCGTGTAAATTCGCCTATCATCAACACCCCACACTTGCAGCTTTGTTCGTCCTCGAACAAAATATCATGTCCTTCTAAGCATCAACTTAGGGTTTTTACAGCAACAACACAAAACATTCTTCAAGACAAGCACAAAAATTATCAACAAAGAGTAGCTTCCCGATTATAAGTAGAAACAGTTTAACCTCTAGCGTAGACTAGTGATGGTGATCAACTCGCATGCAAACGTTAAGGTACATAGAATCATATACAACTATCCAAAGCTGATCAACCATGTGTGTCTCACAATATAGTACCCATAATTACTCACAAATATAGCATATTTTTCAAACATGGGTATCAAAATGTCCTTGCTCTCACTCTCACAAAGAATTCATATGTAGCAACTGATGACCATAGGCTTGCCCTTAATGTAGTACTCTACTAAATGTCAGAATGCTAAGCTTAGGATCAAGTAGGTCTTTTGATGGTTGTAATGTAGGCTAAGGGACGGGTAGGATCAGCTATTTTGGCCAGAAATAGTGACTAAGTTCCTAAGCACTTTAATACATCACATTGTATCATTGACACTTTTTTCTTTCAACCTTTCTTTATTTTATTCTTCCACCCTTGTTCTCATCTTTTGTTTTTCAATTTTAAGCACAACTCACTTTTCAGCTTTCTTTTCCTTTTTCTTTCCACAACATACCTCTTATGATAGCACTTTTTTTTTCATAACACATTCAAGCACCATTACAATTTAAAGCATCATACTCACCCAATTTTCTCTTATGTTGTCACATGACTTTTTCACTTTAAAGCACTTAGGAATTTGGATCAAATTACGGTCTTGAAAAGAAAATGGATTAGGCTTACATACAAGGTTGTCAAAGAAATAGGCTAAAGGCTCAAAAGGGTTTAACTAGGATGATGTCCATGGGTAGGTAAAACAAAGGTAAACATGTATAGGTTGCCAAAGAAATGCCTAAATCATCTCCTAAACTTACACTCCTTATTTTCGCTTTGCATACATACCAGGCAAGTTCTAGCATCAGCCACAAACATAGAATATACTGTTACCTCACACACACAAGGCACATGGTTGACTTGATTGGAAGTAATATAGACTCTCGACCCAACAAGTGAAAGAATTGAACCACTCAATATCACATAATGAGTCACAACTAGAGCCTAAACGTCTCAATAGTCATAATTCTAGCACATACTCTTGTTATAATCTCATGCTACCTATTAGAATTATTTCATGCGAAGCTAAAAAAAATTTACTACTAAAAAAACTAAGCAAACAAACATGAATAAATGCAAATGCGGATCGAGAAGTATAGCATGCAAATACCATCACCCCACACTTAGACGGGGCACACTGTCCTCAGTGGAAAATAAATAAGAAGAACCTGGTTAGTCGGACTCATTCTCTATGTCTGGGGTCATACCCCTTGCATTGGAATCATCATCAGAGTCATCATCCTTAGAAGTTCCTCATAAGTATCCCACTTAATTCCAAGAGTGAGTTGAGGTGTTTGCATCAAGGAGGGTTCTCCTTGCTCTCTTTGGCCTCTTTTCTTGCCTTTTTGTGAAGTGGTAGCCTTTTCTTTGCCTTGTCTTGCTTTGGGTGCCATTGTACCTGAGACTAGAAATAGTGTTAATGGTAGCACAATCTCAATGGTTACAGTCTATACACAAGCAGTAGGGGTACCACCCCACACTTAGTTTTGTTGATACAAATCAGTGAAGTGAAAGTGGTCGATTACTTAGACTTCATCGACATACGTTTTAGGATTATATTCTGACAAGAAACTCAGCAATGCATCACTTACTTGCAGCCATTGGACTACTTTCATGGTAGATATAACAACACTACTACATAGGGGTAACCACATGGTATAGTTTCTATCAATAAACTCAACCTCCTATGTCGGTAGGTAGTTATAAGTCTTATTCCGATGAACGGGATATTCTAACATGTAAGTATTCAAGTGACAAGATTATGCAATGTTCATTACTATAGCAATTCCGCAAGTAGTATAACAATGCATCAAAATCAAATTCAAGTCGGAAATAAGTTAAGAGCATCCTAACGTCATGTTCACTCACTTGGTTTTGTATCAACAATTCAAACACGTTCACATCACCAATACTTTTTCAAGATTTAGCAATTCATAATAGGTGTATTAAAGTAGTACTTACAAAATTTAAATGAAGAACAAAGTAGTACTTACTTGGTTGAAGCCTTTGGATGATGTTCTTGTGAAGAAAAAGAGCAAAAGGAAACTTTTTGATAGGATTTGGAGACTATAGGTGGTGCATGAGCTAGGTTTCCAATGTGTTTTTGGTTCAAGATTAAGTCTCATATTTGTAAGAAAAGGTTGGGTTGAGTTTTTACCCATTAAAATCGGATTTGGAGACCAAAAGTGACCATAGGCGGTGCCTAATGCTTTGCATAGTTGAGCAGAATGCCATAGCATATGCCATGCATTTATTTAAGAATGCCATACACTATGCGGCGCATTGTCTATGGCATTTAGAGACATATGCGCCGCATAGTCTATGGCATATGAGATCCTGAGACCTAATGCTATAGCATAGGCGGCGCATAGTCAAAAGCACACTTAGGAATGGGCGGCGCATAGTGTATAGCACACTAGATTCCGAGACCTTAGGCTATAGGATAGGTTTTGCATTGTTCGTGGCCTAGTTTTACCTAGTCCTAGCCTTCCTCGATGCCTATTTAAGCATGAGTAATGCTCAATCCATACCCTTATGCATCCTTATACATAACTTACCACCTTTACCATTCAATACATCCAAATCGTCATTTGAAACCAATCTCCTCATTGAATACCTCTTGCACCTATATTTGCTCAAAACAATAAAAACGATTAGTATGATGGGTTTCCTCCCACCAAGCGCCTTAGTTTTGGTCGTGGCACGACTCTTATTTTTGGATTTTCATTAATTAAAAACAAGACAAGTACTAGAATGAAAGAAAACGATAAACGATAAATGAAAAACGATAAACAATGGGTTGCCTCCCATCTAGCGCCTTATTTATTGTCGTGGCACGGCATGGTTACCTCAAGTACTCAGACTTCGTCGAGGTAAATGGTGGATTGTTTTCTAAAAGGATTTAGACGGCAATGAGGCTTACCTGTGGGCATGCGATCTTCTTCGAGATGGCTCCTACGTTTCTCCGGAGAGTCACCAATTATATCATCAATAGTCCAACCCATAGCTCTCTTGTACCTCATCAGAGCAGAGATGAGAGCCTCCACGTGCTGTTCACTTAAATCATCCACCACACTTATCGGAAGTATACTTCCACTTTCCAAGAACACATACCTTAGATAATCGGGAAGCTCTTGTGATTCTAGCATTGGTGGCTCGTCAATGGGAGTCTTCGCTGTTGGTTTATTCTTGAGATCACAATCTGGTTGCTTAGGAGTATAAGACTCTATTTCTGTTAGATCACCCATAAGTTCTTCATAATCTTCATTATCCTCATGCTCAACATTCAGTGGCTCAGCAGACAATGGCTCAACAGTAGGCTGTTTCTCTATAGATAATGCTTTCATATCCTCTTGATGAACATCAGCTATAGATAACTCATTCATATCGCTGGGCTGCTTCATGGCTTTGCATATATCAAACCGTACTACTTCGTCATTAATTTGAAACAAAAGCTCATTATCTTTCATGTCAATAAGCACACTTCCGGTTGCAAGGAAGGGACGTCCCAAAATGATGGGAACTTCAGAATCCTCCTTACAATCCAGAATAACAAAGTCTGCAGGAAAGATGAATGAAGAAACTTTCACCAACACATCATTCAAGATACCCACAGGTCGTTTTACCGACCTGTCAGCCATCACGAGCCTCATATTGGTTGGTGTAGGGTCTCCCAACCCCAACTTTCTGTAGATAGATAGTGGCATCAAATTGATGCTAGCTCCCAAATCGCACAATGCCTTAGCAAAATCCAACGATTCAATTGTGCAAGGAATAGTGAAAGCTCCAGGATCTGCCTTCTTTTGAACTGGCGATCTTGTAGCGATTGCACTACAATGATGAACATTATCCACCAAGTCATAACTTGCTGCCCGCTTCTTTGTCAAGAGATCCTTCATAAATTTCGCATACCCAGACATTTGTTCAAGTGCCTCCACCAATGGAACATTAATGGTGAGCTGCTTTAACATATTCATGAATTTGCTGAACTTTGTGTCATCCGCCACTTTCTTCAATCTTTGGGGAAAAGGTGGTGGTGGGTATGGAAGTGTTCTCTCCACGGTTTTTTTCTCCTCTTGCTTTTGTTTTTCCACTTTTTCAGGCTGCACGTCACTAGGTGAAACGTCCCTGACGTTGGGAGTAGTTGTTGCGGCTTCTTCTCCTTTTGTAATGTCACTAGGTGTAATGTCCATGTCCGCAACTTCGTCAACCACTTGCTTGCCTTTTGCTGAAGTTTCCAGCACCTTACCACTTCTGGTAGTGATGTCCATGCATGACCCATCATTCTTTGGGTTTTGCACAGTATCACTTGGTAAGGTGCCAGCTTTTCTTTGATTGAATGCTGCTGAAAGTTGGCTCAATTGCTGCTCTATTTGCCTGATAGAAGTGGAATGAGAATCAACTAGTTGCTTCATGGAGGACAAATCATCAATCACCTCCTTAACTCCTGCGCTCGTTGCTTCCACTCCTTTCAATAACTTAGCCATCATGTCTTCCATACTCCCAGAATTAGATGTGGTGGTATCACGTCTACCAGGGAGAACGTACAAACCACTCTTTTCATTATTTTTCTTCCAACTACCTTGGTCTTTGCTTCCAGATTTATCATAATAGTTCCAACCTTGGTTTCCTTGGGCATTCCCACGGAAACCCCCCTGATTGTTCAAGTAGTTGGCCTCCTCTGCAGAATCAGATTCGTCTCTTCCTTTTAGCGCTACAGCTTTCACTTTTTTGGTCTTCCCTGATAATAAGTGCTTTGTCAGAAGATCCAATTGTGTTTTCATGTGCGCCATGTCTTGCTCACGTTCTTCTTCTCTTCTTCTTTGGTCTGCAGACATGCCAATAGATAAAGTGGGGCTTACTACCTCAGAATCCCTGGTATGCCAAGCTCTACTTTGCTTTGTCATGCGATCTAGCATATTGCTTGCTTGACCAAAGGTGAGTTCCATAAATGATCCTCCAGCCGCATTATCAACCACTGGCTTAGTCCCAGAATTCAAAGCTCTGTATAATATCTCCATCAAGTGGACATTGGTCATATGATGGTTTGGGCACTGCATTAGCTTCGTCTTGAACCTCTCCCATGTAACGTGGAGAGCTTCAGTTGGAAGCTGTCGAAAATTGGTGATCTCATCTCTCAACTGTGCTCTTTTGGATGGCGGAAAGAATCTTTCTAGGAAAACGTCTTTCAATTGCCTCCAATTAGTAATTGAATCAGGAGTCAGCCCATTCAACCATAGAGTTGCCTCCCCAGACAGAGACAATGGAAATAGATGTAATCGAATTGCATTCTGACCAACACCAGGATTGTCAAACGACTTGCATGTAGAAATAAAGTTGATGAGATGCATATTCGGATCGTCTCCTGCTAGTCCACCAAATAATCCCTTGAGTTGCAAAAGCTGAATCATGGTGCTAGTGATGTTGAACTTTGCTCCAGGCGCTAATGGTGGAATAATAATGGCTCCTGTGGCACCAGATCCATCAAGATCATCATCATCATCATCAAACGGTATATGCACAGCTCGGCGTTCGGGCCTAAATCGCGCTTGACGATCTCTCCTTTTCATGGGTGCCGCCATTTCAGCAGTATGCCATAGGTTTAGTAGCTCTTCATCGCCCAGATCCTCATCGTCAGGATTTGTTGCTCGCCTACGGTTATCAATATTCTGTTGATGCACTTGAGCAGTCATCCTATCAATTTCACGTTGTGCATCCATTCTGTCAATAGAACCTGAATAAAACAAAAACAACAACTAAAAGTAAAAGTACGAGAATCTTTGACCAAAGGGTCTAGCAACTATCACAAACTTAATTGACACTCGTATTCCCCGGCAATGGCGCCAATTTTTGATAACGCTCAATCTACAGCTCTCATAGGAGTGTAAAGCGGTCGTTAGCAAATATAGAACCCAACCTGGGTTGGGTGTCGATCCCACAGGGAATAGCTTGGCCAACAAGTAAGCAAAATTACTAAACTTTTGGTGCAAGTCTCGTAAAAGGGGGGATTGTAATGTGTAACGAAACCAATAAAGTAAAGGCTGAAAATAGCAAAGTAAAGAGAGAAAGATTGTTACGTAAGTTGTAAACAATGAGAATTGAAGCGTTGGGGTTATGTCCACCTTCTGAGGTATACGTCTCTATTGGCTATGAGTGTGTAGAGTCTTGACATGCAATTGCTTATAGAGAATTATAGTCGATGGTAAATCCAAGCGTCTCTCGACCTGAACAAGGACTATTTCACTTTAACTCTCTCGAGCTTAAAGCGTGTCTAACGGTACGACACTAGCTTTTTAATAGGAAAGGGTGTCCTACTACCTTGACATTATCTCTTTTCCAGACAAATAACCTTTCTCTCGAACAAGTTAAATGTTAGACTGGCGTTATTCTATGCGTCTGCAGCCACAAGAATTTGCATTAAGATGAAGAGAATAATGATATAAGCAATATACGTGTCTCGAACTCACAAACTCACAGCAATAGATAGTATCTCATTCGGCTTCCATAACCCCAACAGAGAAGTTTAGTTACCTATGAGTGCGAAGGAGATCACGATTCGCATTGTTATTGTTGAGTAATGGCGTGTGGATTAGGTGATAGGCGTGTGGCGTGATTCCTTAGCAAGTAACGATTCTCTTGTTGTGGAATTTAAGAATAGAATTAATGGAAAGATTAGAAGAGTTGTACTTGAGAAGTAGAATGTGTCTCTCCACTAAGGGAGGACTTGCCTCTCCACTAAGGGAGGACTTAATTAAAAATCTCTAGCATGATAGGGTATTTATAATACTCCTATCCTACTCCTACTATGCTAATGAAATAAATAACCAAATCCTACTAAACTAAGGAAATACTTAACCCATTTGTACTAGGTTAATGTAACATTCTCCTAATCCAAATAAACTAATGAAATACATAACCCAATTGTACTAGGTTAATGTATCATTGTCAAAATTCAGCTTTGTATCTGTAAGTCCCCAAAGTCTTCAGAAATGTTGTTTTAGCCCGGGACAGATTTTCCATGCAACAGTTTTGGTCCTTAGGCGTGTAGACTTCCTTCCCTTCCTTTGTGAGCTTTCTTTTGCGTCAAGTAAGCCATAAAATGCTGTATTTTGCATAATTTATACCTGAAACTTTCCTAATCATGTTTGTTAGCTCATTTACAGGAAAAAGGACTAAAAGTGCATGAAATATATAATTTGTTCTCAAAACTAGGCTAAAATATGGGCAAAATATATTGATATAGGCGTGTAAATTCGCCTATCATCAAGTGTGTCCCATATTAATGGGTCAGAAAAGAAAATAATGTGACAAGAAAGAAATGTATATTTCCCACCTACTTTATATTATTCCCTGTTTATTCTATTTCAAATATACTTTACACGTGAACATATCAAATTTTAACAAAAATATTACTCATGGATCTGGACACGTACAGTGACCCAAATATTATCTTCATATTTTGTCACATGTATAACAATAAAATAATATAAAAAATGGCTACCTCATATTTTTCAGTGAACCAAAATCACATAAAACACAGATATAATCATGTTGCTGGAAAAATAAGAAAAACGGCCAGATCTGTCGGTTTTTAAGCAGACAGTGATGGAAAAGAAGAAAGGGTGGTGGCGCCGGCGAGGGCTCGCCAACGGCGGCTAGATCTGAGGAGCTAATTTCGGAGAGTTGGTTCGCCGATGGGACGCCGAGAAAAGGGATTTTGGAGGCTGGTTCAGCGTTAGAAAAAAGGGCGAGGGAAGATGTCGGTAGTGCGGATGACATTCCGGTGGCGTTGGTTGGTTCCGACGGCTGGAAACCGCTGTTCATGGTTGGTTGTTGTCAGATTTGGACTTTTCTGATGGGTTTCCCACATTTTCTGATGAAGTTTATCAGTTTTTGAAAATATTTCGGTGGCAGTGAGTGGATTGAAGCGATGTTGAATTTTTTGATGAATTTTCGGCGAGAAACTCGCCGGAAAACTCAAAGAAAGACTAACGATTTTCTTTCCGTTCTCAAATGTTTTCTCTCTCACTGACTTTTCTACTCGATTCTATCTATCTATCTATCTATCTATCTATCTATCTATCTATATATATTTACTGATTTTTCTTTTTTCTTTTCTGGTTTGCACTGATTTTTTATGAGATAGTATGTGAATAATGATGTCTACAGATGTGGGTGTGTGCAGTATCATGTTTTTAATGCTAGATGAAAGTGTGCATATGAATATAACGCTTTTCTATGTACAAATATATTCAGTAACCTAATATATAATACAAAATGACACATAGATTCATATAGTAACAATTCATCAAATCACTAAAAAAGAAAAATCATATTAAGATTCACTTTATAACAAAACTTAGAAAATAAAATATTAATATTAAAACTATTAATTTATTTATTAAAATTTATAAAAGAAATGATATATTTTTAATTTTTATATTATTTTTTTAAAATTAGAATAAAAATAAAAATAATATATGATTAAATATAAATATAAATATTTAATATTGATAGACAAGTTAAAATTTAGGGAGGATCAAAAATCACGTGTCTACATTTTTGTCCCTCTTTGTGTGAAATCTTGAAGAGTTTTCATACAAAGAAGTAGACGAGATATAATTTTTGACTCTTCATATACCTTTTATCTCTCAACGACCCAAAAATTGTCAAATCACGATCATTCTGAGTACTTTATTATACTTTAAGTGTTGTCTTTGTACGTCGATCCTTTGTCTTGCTTTTTACCATTGAAGAACTTGGTAGTAAGTTGGGAGTTCTTTCTCACTTGACCTATCGTGAATTTGACTCAAAAACACACAAAAGACAACAAAAATTTTTGTTTGATGATAAGGACACAAAAAATTAAAATAAAAAGAAAAAGAAAAAGACAATAGACATCTTTTTTTCAAAACAAAAAGAAAAACTTATCTGGATGTAAAAACCGATTCGGGTGATTATGACATGCATTTTGAATCAAACAACCAGATCTACCTACACTAATCATTACAACTTTTATCCACTTATTGAACTTTAAATTAGGTCAATCTTGAACTTGTTCTTTCTGGATAACAAACCTCCTTCGGCTAGTGGCACCTCAATGGATTTTTGCCAACGAGCTTATCTTATTTTCATTTTTTTTTCTCAGCTCGCAGTCGCCTTATGGTGCCCAAAAGGGTTTTCACCAATAAGACTCTCTCATTTTCATTCACTTTTTCTTTTAAGTAAACACCCAAATTATAAATATCATGCACCCATAACATGTTTAGCATTGACATTCTCAAAGATTGATCTGAAGGTCTTTCTTTGGTTGTAACTTGGCTTTTAGACTGGGTTAGAAAGAAAGGTCGGCGTGAAGCTCAAAATTTACACAACATTGGGTAAAGCATACAACTTTTGAAATCGACTCTTTTAAGGAAATAAACTTTTGCCCCAGTTTTATTTTATTATGGGTAATTTGAATTTTCTTTTGGTTGGACCGAACCCTAGAGTAGGCTGCCTATGTATCTTGTCATAGAAAGAATCAGGTCATACGTAGTTTAGGAAAATTATTCATTTGCCTTTTTGTTTAATCGACCTTTGGCTCTCTTGTTTTTCTTTTCTTTGATTCTTTCTTTTTTTCTCAACTCTTTTTTTTAACTCTTTTTTTTTCAACTATTATTATTATTATTATTATTATTATTTTTAACTTTTTTAAATTTCTGACTGTTATTTGATTCCAAAAGAGGGGTACGAAGAAAGATAAAAGCTCAAAAGGGGTAAGCAAAGGTTGATATATTATTCGGATAGTAGAACAAAATGCCTTCATCATTTCAATCTTTTAAAATGTAAGTACAAAACATACATAACATAATTGTATATGAATATCATACATAATATCTTTTAACTGCATTAGCATTGACCGACATTTCATCCATTTTGCCTTCTACATTAGTCAGATATAATGCGCCATTAGGTAACACTTTCTCCACCATGAATTGTCCATGCCAATTAGGAGAAAATTTGCCTTTGGCTTCAATTTGATGGGGTAGGATACGTCTTAGTACTAACTGACCAACTTTAAAATATCTGTGATGCACCTTTTTATTATATGCTTGTGCCATTCTTTTCTGGTATAGTTTTCCATGACATACTAACGTTAATTTTTTTCATCAATCAAGCTTAATTTCTCTAAACGAGTCTTGACCCATTGGTCGTCATCAATTTCAGCTTCCACAACTACTCGAAGAGATGAAATCTCAATCTCTGCAGGTATAACTGCTTCAGTTTCATACACTAACAAGTAAGGAGTTGCACCACTTAAAGTCCAAACTGTAGTACGATAACCTAACAAAGCAAAAGGTAACTTTTCATGCCATTGTCGGGAACCCTGTACCATCTTGCGGAGTATTTTATTTAAGTTCTTGTTGGCAACTTCTACAGCCCCGTTTGCCTTTGGGCGATAAGGAGTTGAATTTCGGTGCATAATGTTAAATTGTTGACACACTTCTTGCATAAATGATTCTTGAGATTTGCAGCATTATCTGTGATAATTATCTTTGGAATGTCAAACCGATAAATGATGTTGGAATGAATAAAATCAACTACCGCTTTCTTAGTCACTGACTTGAAAGTCACTGCTTCCACCCACTTCGTAAAATAATCATTGGCTACCAAGATGAACCTATGTCCATTCGAGGCCTTCAATTCAGTTAGTCCAATTACGTCCATTCCCCAAGCAACAAAAGGCCATGGAGCAGTCATTGTATGCAACTCAAATGTAGGGGAATGTATCAAGTCCTCGTGTACTTGACATTCATGACATTTACGAACGAAACTGATGGAATATCGCTCCATGGTGAGCTAATAATTACCTGCTCAGAGTATTTTCTTTGCCGAAATATACCCACTCATGTGTGGTCCACAAATTCTATAATGTACTTCAATCATGATTTTTTAATCTTCTTTAGTAACTACACACCTCAAAAGTCCCAAATCAGGAGTCCTCTTATACATGATTCCTTCACTTATCAAAAATCCACTAGATAAACATCGAATTGTTATCTTTTGGATACCATCGACATGTATAGGATATTTTCTAGTTTGAATATACTATTTGATATCATGGAACCACGGATTCCCATCAAGTTCTTCCTCAACCACATTGCAATATGCATGTTGATCATGAATATGTATATGCAAAAGGTCAATATAAGTTTTGTCGAGATGTTGAAGCATCGAAGATAAGGTCGCCAAAGCATCAACAATCTCATTATGAGCTCTGGGAATGTGTTTGAACTTTACTGATACAAATCATTGACATAGATCTTGAAAACAACCTCGATATGGTAGGAGCTTTGAATCTTGAGTCTCCCAATATCCTTGGATTTGATGGACTAACAAATCTGAGTCTCCTAACACTAACAGTTCTTGGATTCCCATGTCAATAGCTAATCTTAAACCCAAAATGCAAGCTTCGTATTCTGCCATATTATTGGTACAATAGAATCGAAGTTGGGCTGTTATAGGATAATATTGTCCTGATTCAAAAATAAGAACTGCTCCTATCCCCATTCCATTTACATTAGCAGCTCCATTAATGAACAACTTCCAGCCTGAATGGCAATCGTCAGAAACAAACTCATCAATATACAATACCTCTTCATCTGGAAATAAGTCTTCAATAGTTCATACTCCTCATCAATAGGATTTTCAGCCAAATGATCCGCTAAAGCTTGAGCTTTTATTACAGTTTATGTCATATAGACAATATCAAATTTTATGAGAAACATCTGCCATTTCGCGAGTCTGCCTGTGGGTATAGGCTTCTGAAAAATATACTTTAAAGGATCCATACGAGAGATGAGATAAGTAGCATAAGATGACAAGTAATGTTTCACCTTTGGGCTACCCAAGTTAAGGCGCGACACGTCTTCTCAAGAAGAGTGTACTTAGCCTCATAAGTGGTAAACTTTTTGCTAAGGTAGTAGATAGCCTGTTCTTTTCTGCTAGTGACATCATATTGACCCAATGCACAACCAAAAGAATGTTTAACATAGACATGTACAATATCAAGGGTCTACCTGGCTCTGGAGGAACTAAAATAGGCGGATTCGATAAGTACCTCTTAATTTTGTCAAATGCCTCTTGACATTCTTTAGTCCATTCAACTTTAGCATTTTTCTTCAACAACTTGAATATTGGCTCGCGGGTTGTTGTAAGCTGAGGAATGAATCTACTGATATATTTCAACCTTTCAAGTAAGCTCATCACCTCTATTTTATTCTTTAGTGGAGGCAAATCTTGAATAGCTTTTATTTTTAAAGAATATAACTCAATTCCACGCCGACTGACTATAAACCCCAAAAGCTTTTCTAACGGGACTCCAAATACACATTCGCTGGGTTAAGTTTGAGATCATACCTTCGAAGCCTTTCAAAGAATTTTCTAAGATATTTGACATGGTCAGACTATTCTCTGAATTTAATGATCACTTCGTCAACATAAAATTCAATCTCCTTATGCATCATGCCATGAAACATTGTAGCCATTGCCTTCATCTAAGTTTCCCCAACATTCGATAGTTCGAACGGCATTACTCGATAACAATATGTCCCCCATGAAGTGATAAATAATGTCTTTTCTGCATCTTTTGGATCCATAATGATCTAGTGATACCCCGCATAACAATCCACAAAAGACGCAAGATCATATTTGGCATAACGGTCCAACAAAATATGAATATTAGGAAGTGGAAAATTATATTTTGGACTCACTTTATTTAGATCACGATAATCAACACACATCCGAACTTTACCATCCTTGTTTGGAACAGGGATAATATTTACCAACCAAGTAGGATATTGAGCCACTCGAATAACTTTATCTTTAAGTTGCTTCGTGATCTCCTCTTTGATTTTTTTATGCATGCCAATTTTGAAGCTTTCTTAACTTTTGCTTGATAAGTGGGAAAGCAGGATCAATTGGCAACTTGTGAACTACCAAATCGGTGCTCAAACTGGGCATATCATTATATGACCACACAAAGATGTCTTTATACTCAAGAAAATCTTCAATTATAGCTTTCTTTTGTTGTGGTTGAGCATGTACACTTATCTTAGTCTCCCTAATATTTTCATGATCTCCTAAATTGATCGCTTCAGTTTCCTCTAAATTGGGGTTTGACTTGTTCTCAAACTGTTTGAAATCTTTGCTTATATCTTCGAATACTTCTTCTTCATCATATTCAACTTCTTTATTCATTATTTCATAATTAGATTGGGTTTTTAAATCTGTTTGACAATTCTTCATGCATGTCATATCATTAGAATCAGCATAAAAAGAACTGTATGATAGAAAATAAATAAATAAATAAATATCAAACTCAGAATAAAATAAAAGGAGACTGCACTTTATGAAAAACATATCTAGAAAGAGTTTTAACCTAAAATACCAAGGTAAAGATCTGAATTACAATCCTAAAATTATTCAAATTACAGAAAAAACAAGCTACCAAGACTGAAAGAAAACAAACAAACTACCAAGACTCCTTCATAGTAGGGAGATGAGTGACCTTCCAATTGTTAAGCTGGACATCAGGGCCGATATATCTCACTTCTGCATTGCTAGTACATTCCCTAATTTCAACCATATCAGCTTCAATGAACATATTCTAGAAAAGGCCAATCAACTTTGTATCATCATCATTCATTGACTCTACAGCAGGTAACCTAGATGACCTAACAATGTTGACTTTGATGAAGGATTCATGAAGTGGCGTTATCAGTTTGATAAGTGTCCATGACATATTCTTATGGTTTTTAGCCTTCTTTATATCTTCAGCATTAGGCACGTATCCCAAACCAAAAGTACCTATGTTCTCATGAAGGTTTACTGGATGAACTCTTTCTTGCAAAATTAATCCTAGACCTTTCTCTGGTTCGATACCATGCTTCAACATTTCATTTATTACCATAACAGATGCAGAGAATAATTATGGTCTTGCGATGAGATTTTCCTCGACGATATGCTCAACAGCCACTACCTTAGAAATTTGATGAATTAATACTCTGTTTGTAGTATCTGCTTTGATAGAGGAAATGGAGTAGTCTTTATACATGGATAAGTCTCCTTCACCATCAACAACTATCTCTTATCTGTCATGTTCAAATTTGACAATTTGGTGCAACGTTGATGTGACTGCTTTAGCCCTATGAATCCATGGCCTTCCCAATAACATATTATATGAAGCGTCAATGTTCAGCACTTGGAAAACCATAGCAAAATCCACAAGTCCGATTGTCAATATGAGTTCTATTTCACCATTGGCATCAATTTTTGATCCGTCAAAACCTTTGATGCATACATTGTTAGGTCAAATTCTTGCTACATTAACATTCAACTTTTGCAAAGTTGACATAGGACAAATGTTAGCACCTGATCCTCCATTAATTAACACTCGAGTGACGATGGAATGCTCACATTTCACAGTAATGTAAAGACCTTTATTATGTCCAGTACCTTCTAGAGGCAATTCGTCGTCTAAGAATGAATCTTATTTACCTCCAGGATCCTTCCAATAACTTTTTTCAGTTGATTCACTTTAATTTCACTGGGAACACATGCTTCGTTAAGAATCTTCATTATATCCTTGCGGTATTCTTCTGAATGTATTAATAAAGACAACAAAGAAATTTGTGCTGGTGTCTTCTTCAACTTCTCTACAACAGAATATTCTGGCAATTTCATTTTCTTTAAGAATTCTTCAGCTTCTTCATCAGTAACAGGCTTCTTGAATGTCATTCGTTCTTCATTGCCTTGTTTATTCTTTCTTAACTCTACTGGGGCATAACATCTTCCAGATTGAGTTAATCATCCTACTTCATCCACATCTTCAATCACTTCCTTCCCCTTGTGCATCACCACAACGCGATCATAGTTCCAAGAAACTACCTTAGTATTAACCATAGGCAACTGTGACACTGGTTTAATAACAATAGGAGCAATGAGGGCTCCTTTTATGATTATGAGAGGCTTAGGGGATCTTCCAGGAACAATGAGTTTTGGCTTTACTTGACTCGACCCATTATTTTATGAAATCTCTTTCTGCATCACCAAAGGAATATTCGATGATTTGGGTTTTGTTATCACCACCTCTGCTTCTACAGGTTTTTATTTTGTCAAATCGACAACATTTATTGATTTTTATGAACCAGCTTTAATTTTAACCCTTGAATAGCTCTTTTTAGATACCAACATTTCTCTGTGTCGTGCCCTGGGGCATCAGAACAGTATTCACATCTTCTAGAATAGTCCAAGTTCTTTGGAGGAGGATGCGAGATTCTTCTCTTAATTGGGTTTAGAACATTCATTTTCCTCAGCCTATGAAATAAATTGGTGTAAGATATTCCAATAGGAGTGAAATTATCTTTGCCTATGTCATCCCTTTTGTAGTCTGCTCTAGGTCGAAAATTAGACCTAGGAGGGCCTCTTTGAATTTACGAGATCGATGGATGATTTTGGATGGCTGGTGCATGCCATTGCGGGTAAGAAGGAGTCCGAGCGTATGGTTGTGAATTGTAAATAGGATATTGGGGGGATAGAACGAAATATAATGGATTTTGTGTATATGGTTGACGTGCACCTCTCTAATTTTGTCGTGGACCTGGTACCACAGTTGCTACGTCCTCTTTTTTTTCTTTCCCCCAAAACTTCTTGCACTAATTTAAATTGCATGTGTTGTTTCTTTTAAAGCGGCCTGGCTGGTAGTCTTTTCCAATTTTATTCCATTCTCTACCATCTCTCCAACTTTAATAACTTCGACAAATGTGCTTCCAATAGTAGAAAGTAAGTAATGGAAATAATCGGGTTCTTGAGCTTGCAAAAAGATATCGATCATTTCAGATTCCTTTTTCGATGGTCTAACTCTTGAAGCCTACTCTCTCCATCTGATAGCATATTCTCGAAAACTTTCTTTCATCTTTTTTCTTATGTTAGCAAGCGTAGTGCGATCTGGCACTATCTCAATGTTATATTGAAATTGCTGAATGAAATCTCGAGCCATGTCATACCACACGTGCCAACGAGAAATGTTTTGGTTAATAAACCATTCAAAAGCTATTCCTGTCAGGCTTTATCCAAAGTAGTCCATCAATATTTCTTCTTTTCCTCCTGTTCCCCTTAATTGGTTGCAGAACTTTTTCAAGTGAGCAACAAGATTGCCATGACCTTCGTATTTGTCAAACTTAGGTATTTTGAACCGTAGTGGCAAATTAACGTTAGGAAACATACATAAATCTTTGTATGAAATGCTTTTTGGTCCACCTAATCCTTGCATATTTCTCATACTCTGCTCCAAGCTTCTTACTTTCCTAGCCATCTCCTCTTGTTCTTCATTATTAACAATCTTCTCAATTACGATAGTGGAATCGTGTTAGTGAGCATGATAATGTGGATTTTGGGATTTGAAAGTCATTTCAGGCGGATACAATAGATCATGACTTGGTTTCCCCATATTCTTTGGTATTGTGGGTTGAGTGCCCGTAGTAGCTGGTGCTACAAAAGTAAAAAGAGGGTTATTTGTAGCAAACAGATTTGGTGGGTGCATGGTGGAAGTACAACCAATGCCATACATAAATGGGATGAATCCTGGTGGGTAAAATGGATCACTAGTTTGAGCTGGGTCAAAATTTGGATCATTCGAAGTCGAAAGTCCAGGGATTGAAGAAGGCGGGGCTTGTCCATTGAACCAAGCTTGGTGCATCTCCGCCATCTGTTATTTCAATGATTTTATTTCTTCTATTGATGCTACTTCCTGCGAGATCAACTGATTTTTTACTTCTTCACTGTCAGACCCTATACCTTCTCTGCGGGTCATTTTTATTTTACCCTTGTATTTGGTGTTATACGGATGTGATGCCAGTTTAAACCACAAACCAACCACCAATTACTTTATCTTTCTATGACCAAATAGCAAATGGGTGAGTGTTATATATTTAACACATTATAATGCCACGTTATATGTCATGCTTCTATATGCATTTTCCAACCTATCATGAAAGGTTTTGTGTTTCATCTCGGCTTTTCTAGGCGTATTTTTCAAAAGTTATGATCGAACCCTTTATAGGGTTGCCTACGTATCATGCCAGGACATGAATCAGATCTTGCGTAGTTTGGGAGAAATTTAACAAAATGATTGTTTTGTCTTTTTTTTACTGAAGAAAATAAAGTAAGTAAAGTAAAACATATGTAATATATAAAGGAATAAACAATCAACTTTATTATATTCTATAATATAAATACGACAAAATAATTGACCCAACTCCTAAGATAAAACCTACTAACTGATATCTGAAAACTAAAAGACATAACGTCTAAATAAGAAGTTTTAAAAATGAAAATGAAAAACTATGACCAACAAAATAACTATCTATTCAAGGATACTTTGGCTTGATATGTCCTCCCAAACCCAAGTATATGTCGTCCAATGAAGTAGTGAGACGTTATGCGAAAGCTGGTACTTGCGCCAAAAAGTCTTCACGATCCAACTACTGATAATCCAAACCCATTCTGGCAGTATCCTGTGCTATACGATGGACCTTCCCTCGAAGGAAACTGAAGTCTTGATCCCATTCTTAGGTCTGTCGATCTCGAAAATCAACCATCTCTCTTCCACCCTGTTCACGAGCAGAAGCAACCTCCAACTGTTCTCGCAATATTCCTTTCATAGATACACTGAGATCTCTCTCGATCAAATTCTTCTTGCATGTTCTTTTCAACTTCTTGCAGTTGCTGTTGGCAAGATGTGGCAAGTTCTGCAACATGTGAGCCCCTAGTGGTAGCCAGATTGATTTGTCCCCGAAGTGCAACCTCAATATCTGATGATTTAGCTTTGTCTTCAGCAAATTCTCTTTGTTGTTCATCTATTTTTACCCTGGAATGCTCTAATTCTGTTCTCAAAGCTTGGTTGGCCTCATGATGTTCTCGTATGGCTCTCTCAATCCCTATCCTGATTGCAGCTTCCTGATCTATAGGTCCCGTAACCTATCTTTCTGGTATGACTGGCGTACTTGACTGTTCTTCAAACCATTCATGGTAATCTGGGTGTACTTCTCCTTTCTCACGCTCTGTGACCATTGTTTCAATCCCCATGATACGACAACTCTATCAAATCTGCTGGGCCAATTCCTCCGAAAGTGGGATCTCTGGTCTGACCTCAAATATAAACTCAGTCATATTTTCTGTTATGGGAATTATTTGACGTCTTCCTAGCTGACGTAGAACTCTCAATGGAACATACGGTTAACACCCCTAATATCTATTAATAATAACAACGAACAAATGACAGTACTATGTATGACTTGCCTCCAAGAGAACCAAGAGAGATTCCAAGTAATTTTATCTACAGTCAGAGAACGGAAAAGGTTATCCCAATCTCTAACTCCTTCTGGGCATTTATATTTCTCTAACCTCTTTTCGTAATCTTTGATGCGATTAAATCATTCAGGATTATTGCCATTGTAGGACGTCGATAAAGATGTTGCACAATCCATATCTGTAACAAGATATTTTATCCCTCGAAAAAACTCTTTACTTTCTAACAAACGATCAAATCACGGAAGATATCTACCAGAATCATTGGTAGCATAGTGTAATCTTTCTTAATCAATATCTGTACCACCCTTGCTAAACGAATATTAATTTTTTCTTTTCTCTTCGGAAAAATCATAGTGCCTAAAAAGTTTACCATGAATGCAAATAGTCTGTGAACTTTCCAAGCCTCAAAACTTCCCTTATTACAAAACTGTTTACCGTACTTTTCAAACCCCTCTTGTCTTCCATATCTGTCATACAAAATTTGCAAAGAAACCCAACCTTTTTTCATTGATTTGAATTTCGTATGTTCATGAGCTTGCAGAATCTGTTTATCAAAATGAATTTTGGGGCTATAAGTTTCTTTCGATGCATATCCCCATATCCAACATAGGCCACTATCTCCTCTAAAGTCGGAGTCAACTCAAAATCCGAAAAGCGAAACACATTGTTCTTCGAGTCCCAAAAGGTTAGTAATGCATCAATCACCTCCCTATTAGGCTTGATTGACATAATACGCATCAAAAAACCCAAATACTTATGTATCTCATCATAATCGAATGTATCCATTTCATTCCACCACAACCAAAGCTGCAAAGAAGTACAATCCGCAACCTAAAGCGGTACACTCCCATCCCTCTTTCTCTTTGGTCGTTTTCCACGAACAGGAGGAGACCTTTTATACCTATTGACAAGGACATGAGATTAATAAATGTCCAGACTTATGCAGGACTTAATTCATTAATTTTTGAAAAGAATTTTTAACTTGACTCGTGAGAACTAGTGTGACCATTAAATTAGGGTCTGGATGTAAAGAATGATTTTATTAAAAATCAAAGTGAGAGAAACATGACTGATAGTATTTTTAGGAGGAACACTTATTTAAATTGACTCTATAAATTTTTTTGCAATAACAGACCTTTAGACGATTTCAACTATATGTTTGGAGACAACACCCCCTAAATTCACTTAAAAGAACAAAAGGAAATTAAAATAAAATGATTTAGAAAAATAAGAAAAGAAAAATGATTGTTTTATTTATATAGTTGTAAAAATTTTCAGCCTCACGATCTCTAAAGGTTCAGGATTGTTATGATATACGCCTACATATTTTATTACTTTATAAAAATTCAGCTCATGACCCCGAAAGGTTAAGGCTATTAAGATTTGTGTCACACCCCTTTTTAACACCAAAAAAGATTAATGATTTAAGTTTTGAAAGGGTTTTTATTATTGAAGTGACAAAAGGTGAAAAGTTATTTTGAAAAAGGATTATTTACATGAAAACTCAAAGTCACCACTTGACATAATCGGGTGTGTCAAGTCACCTTTGAAAATCCTTTTCAAAACATTTTTGACTCTTTAAAACTAATCCGCGAACAAAGATTCCGACTAAGGAATTCTGTTAACTGAGGGGAAGGTATTAGGCACTCCTCGATCCGTGGTTTGACCACGGTCGCTTGGTAGAGCGTATTGTCTAATTTGACACTACGAATGTATAAACCACACAAATCACGCAAAACAATCAATCAAGCAAAACAAAACAAAACAATCCAAAATTTAGCGCCCAGTCCAATTATACAGTCCAAAATAAAAATGTAAAAATATATACCTACGCTAACCTACACTAATCCTAACTATGCTCCAATGCTCTACCCGATGCCTCGGGCCTTCATCACGAATGTCTTCCACCAACATAATACTATAGGGCATTCCCCGGTGAATAAATACATGAAACCTCGGGGCATTCCTCGGCTAAATGAATACACTTGAATCCAATGCAATAAACTAGAATACATTCCACAAACGCGCAACCAAACATTCAACGGAAACACCCTTCCTAAATTTTTGCCTACCCGAACCTACATTTTCCTATTCGTTTTGATTTATCACAATTCCAACTCGTCTCATATCAACAATAAATCAAATTTAATCTGAATCTATCCTTTTTGTCAATTTTCAACACCGCTCTAAATTCATTTTCAACCAATAATTAACGCATGCTTCGATTATCAATTCACTTTTCAAAGACCAAAACCAACATCAACCAACACACAACAAAGATTCAAACATACCAAATACACAAATCATTCACAATTACGCAAAAAAATAAAGAGACAAGATAGAATTGGACCTCAATACATCTTTCAAAATTGATGTATTATTTTGATTAAATCGGGTAGGATCCGCGTTCGAAAACTTCAATTCGAACCTCAACAATGGACTTAAACTCCAAACTCAGTATCAATTTCACCCAGACAGGTTAAAACTAGCCGAAACAATTTCAGTACAGACCCCGAATCCCAAATTTCTACCATCTTCCGATAGACGTCGCCAAAAGCGAACAGAAACAAGTCAAACTCGATTGTTTCTAGTCATATTCGGTTCGGAACGGAGATTTTTGGACCATTCTTACCTTGCTGGAATTCTGGCGACCCTAGTGGTGACGAAAAACCTATCACAACCTGACGTCGGTACTGTTTCCGGTGAGAACCCACCGAGATGTCACATCCTTTTTCCGCTCGAAGGGATCGAGTCGAGTGGTTTTTTCAGTTAAAGTGACAGTTTTGAATAGGGATTATTTTTATCATTTTCAGAGTCGCCACTTGAAATTGAGTTACGGTGTTCCAAGTTACCTTTTTGAATCCCTAGTCAAAAAGAAATGGCTCTTTATTATGGTTTCCGAAAACAGAAGACTGAGTAAGGAATTCTGTTGACCGAGGGGAAGGTGTGAGGCACCCCTCGAGTCCCGTGGTTCTAGTACGGTTGCTTTTATTGACTTATCTCGACTTAAACTATTTTGATAAATTATGTTAAGGCCTAAAATCGCTCATTTTTACTATACCGAAAATGTCTGTCTACACCTTTGATATTAAATAAATCGGTGAAAGTTAATTTTAGAAAGTATTTTCAAGGTGCATTATTGCATCCTTGAACTTTTGAAATGTCTCGGAAAGATGCGTATATCGCATTCTTAAATAAAACAAGATTTAATTATTTACACTTGCCTAAAATTTGAAAATTTTGATATTTATTTATTCGAAGCGTTATCTAACTTAAAATAATAAACTATAGTAAAATTCATTTAAAACTATTTAATTAATTTAGTCAAAACTAACTATCAAAAATAACAAAAATAAATAAATAAAGAATAAAAATTCCTCATAAAGTGAAAAGTGTGTCCCATATTAATGGGTCACATAAAACACAGATATAATCATGCTGCTGGAAAAATAAGAAAAACGGCCAGATCTGTCGGTTTTCAAGCAGACAGTGATGGAAAAGAAGAAAGGGTGGTGGCGCCGGCGAGGGCTCGCCAACGGCGGCTAGATCTGAGGGGCTAATTCCGGAGAGTTGGTTCGCCGATGGGACGCCGAGAAAAGGGATTTTAGACGCTGGTTCAGCGTTAGAAAAAAGGGAGAGGGAAGACGTCGGCAGCGCGGATGACATTCCGGTGGCGTTGGTTGGTTCCGACGGCTGGAAACCGCCTTTCATGGTTGGTTGTTGTCAGATTTGGACTTTTCTGATGGGTTTCCCACATTTTCTGACGAAGTTTATCAATTTTTGAAAATATTTCGGCGGCAGTGAGTGGATTGAAGCGATGTTGAATTTTTTGATGAATTTTCGGCGAGAAACTCGCCGGAAAACTCAAAGAAAGACTAACGATTTTCCTTCCGTTCTCAACTGTTTTCTCTCTCACTGACTTTTCTACTCGATTCTATCTATCTATCTCTCTCTCTCTCTCTCTATATATATATATATATATATATATATATATTTTTACTGATTTTTCTTTTTTCTTTTCTGGTTTGCACTGATTTTTTATGAGATAGTATGTGAATAATGATGTCTACAGATGTGGGTGTGTGCAGTATCATGTTTTTAATGCTAGATGAAAGTGTGCATATGAATATAAAGCTTTTTTTTGTACAAATATGTTTAGTAACTTAATATATAATACAAAATGACTGATAGATTCATGTAGTAACAATTCATCAAATCACTAAAAAAGAAAAATCATCTTATGATTCAATTTATAACAAAACTTACAAAATAAAATATTAATATTAAAACTATTAATTTATTTATTAAAATTTATAAAAGAAATGATATATTTTTAATTTTTATATTATTTTTTTAAAATTTGAATAAAAATAAAAATAATATATGATTAAATATAAATATAAATATTTAATATTGATAGACAAGTTAAAATTTAGGGAGGATCAAAAATCACGTGTCTACATTTTTGTCCCTCTTTGTGTGAAATTTCGAAGAGTTTTCATACAAAGAAGTAGACGAGATATGATTTTTGACTCTTCAATTATTTGAAAGTTAAGAATAAAAATAAAAATAAAAATATGACCGAGTCCTATTTTTTGAACATCCTACCTATCCCGAGTTATAAGGGAATCAGGTCACGAGTAGTTCAAAGGTAATTTGGTGAGAGAAAAAGTTAAAGTAGAGTAAAATTTCCGCCAAGTTTCCGGTTAACAACTTTTGCCTTTTACATTCAAATGACTAATAAAAAATGAAAAACTACAAATGAAAATTGTAATCTTAGAATCTTGATTCTAATCTTCGCGACATGAATTTGGAAATTCACCCTATTCTTTAAGCGGGCTCCTGGACTTCCTTTTTTCTTCACCCTGTTCTTCAGGAGGGCTCCTAGACTTTCTTTTTTCTTCACCCTGTTCTTCAGGTGGGCTCCTGGACTTGTAATTTCTTCACCCTGTTCTTCAGGCGGGCTCCTGGACTTCCTTTTTCTTCACCCTGTTCTTCTGGCGGGCTCCGAGATTTTCTTTTTCTTCATGCTGTTCTTCAGGCGGGCTCCTGTACTTTCTTTTTCATCACCCTGTTCTTCAGGTGGGCTCCTCGACTAACAAATTTCTTCACCATGTTCTTCAGGCGGGCTCCTGGACTTCTTTTTTCTTCATCCTGTTCTTTAGGCGGGCTTCTGGACTTACAAATTTCTTCACCTTGTTCTTCAGGCGGGCTCCTGGACTTTCTTTTTCTTCACCCTGTTCTTCAGGCGGGCTCCTGAACTTACAAATTTCTTCACCCTGTTCTTCAGGCGGGCTCCTGAACTTACAAATTTCTGATTTTTCAAATATGTTCCATAATTGAGATCCAGCATCGTATGCTGTAATCATGACTCTTGCATTGACAGAAGTATGAAATTGCATCCTTTATTTGAAAAGTTTCTATTTTTATTTCAAACAAAACAAAGACAACTTGTGAGTTTTAAAAACAGGTGGTGGTTGGTTTATGGTATTTGGCTCTTGAACTGACTGTTCTTGCACTTTTCATGCTCAACTCCTTTTCATTCCTTGATTGATATCCATTGACTTTTCATACTTCTGACCCAAAATTCTGACTACTGATACTCTCAACTCAAAATATATTTCTCTTGTATTATATCTCAAGATTTAACTTTTCATATATCTTTTATCTCTCAACGACCCAAAAATTGTCAAATCACGATCATTCTGAGTACTTTATTATACTTTAAGTGTTGTCTTTGTACGTCGATCCTTTGTCTTGCTTTTTACCATTGAAGAAGTTTGTAGTAAGTTTGGAGTTCTTTCTCACTTGACCTATCGTGAATTTGACTGAAAAACACACAAAAGACAACAAAAAATTTTGGTTGATGATAAGGACACAAAAAAATTAAAATAAATAAATAAAAAAGACGATAGACATCTCTTTTTCAAAACAAAAAGAAAAACTTATCTGGATGTAGAAATCGATTCGGGTGATTATAACATGCATTTTGAATCAAACAACCAGATCTACCTACACTAATCATTACAACTTTTATCCACTTATTGAACTTTAAATTAGGTCAATCTTGAACTTGTTCCTTTTAGATAACAAACCTCCTTCGGCTAGTGGCACCTCAATGGATTTTTGCCAACGAGCCTATCTTATTTTCATTTTCTTTCCTCAGCTCGCAGTCGCCTTATGGTGCCCAAAAGGGTATTCACCAATAAGACTCTCTCATTTTCATTCACTTTTTCTTTTAAGTAAACACCCAAATTATAAATATCATGCACCCATAACATGTTTAGCCTTGACATTCTCAAAGATTGATCTAAAGGTCTTTCTTTGGTTGTAACTTGGCTTTTAGACTGGGTTAGAAAGAAAGGTCGGCGTGAAGCTCAAAATTTACACAACATTGGGTAAAGCATACAACTTTTGGAATCGACTCTTTTTAAGGAAATAAACTTTTGCCCCAGTTTTATTTTATTCTGGGTAATTTGAATTTTTCTTTTGGTTGGATAGAACCCTAGAGTGGGGCTGCCTATGTATCTTGTCATAGCAATAATCAGGTCAAACGTAGTTCAGACAAATTATTCTTTTGCCTTTTTTTTAATCGACCTTTGGCTCTCTTGTTTTTCTTTTCTTTGATTCTTTCTTTTTTTTTCAACTCTTTTTTTAACTCATTTTTTTTCAACTATTATTATTATTATTATTTTTAACTTTTTTAAATTTCTGACTGTCATTTGATTCCAAAAGAGGGGTACGAAGAAAGATAAAAGCTCAAAAGGGGTAAGCAAAGGTTGATATATTATTCGGATAGTAGAACAAAATGCCTTCATCATTTCAATCTTTTAAAATGTAAGTACAAAACGTACATAACATAATTGTATATGAATATCATACATAATATCTTTTAACTGCATCAGCATTGACCGACATTCCTTCCATTTTGCCTTCTACATTAGTCAGATATAACGCGCCATTAGGTAACACTTTATCCACCATGAATTGTCCATGCCAATTAGGAGAAAATTTGCCTTTGGCTTCAATTTGATGGGGTAGGATGCGTCTTAGTACTAACTGACCAACTTTAAAATATCTGTGACGCACCTTTTTATTATATGCTCGTGCCATTCTCTTCTGGTATAGTTGTCCATGACATACTAACGTTAATTTTTTTTCATCAATCAAGCTTAATTGCTCTTTACAAGTCTTGACCCATTAGTCATCATCGATTTCAGCTTACACAACTACTCGAAGAGATGAAATCTCAATCTCTGCAGGTATAACTGCTTCAGTTTTGTTCACTAACAAGTAAGAAGTTGTACCAATTGAAGTCCGAACTATAGTACGATAACCCAACAAACCAAAAGGTAACTTTTCATGCCATTTTCGGGTACCTTGCACCATCCTGCGGAGTATTTTATTTAAGTTCTTGTTGGCAGCTTCTACAGCCCCATTTGCCTTTGGCCGATAAAGAGTTGAATTTCGATGCATAATCTTAAATTGTTGACACACTTCCTGCATAAATGATTATTGAGATTTGCAGCATTATCTGTGATAATTATGTTTGGAATGCCAAACCGATAAATGATGTTGGAATGAATAAAATCAACTACCGCTTTCTTGTTCACTGACTTAAAAGTCACTGCTTCCACTCACATCATAAAATAATCATTGGCTACCAAGATGAACCTATGTCCATTCGAGGCCTTCGATTCAGTTAGTCTAATTATGTCCATTCCCCAAGCTACAAAAGGCCATAGAGCAGCCATTGTATACAACTCAAATGGAGGGGAATGTATCAAGTCCCCGTGTACTTGACATTCATGACATTTACGAACAAAACTGATGGAATCTCGCTTCATGGTGAGCCAATAATTACCTGCTCGGAGTATTTTCTTTGCCAAAACATACCCACTCATGTGTGGTCCACAAATTCCATGATATACTTCAATCATGATTTTTTAAGCTTCTTTAGTATCTACACACCTCAAAAGTCCCAAATCAGGAGTCCTCTTGTACAAGATTCCTTCAGTTATCAAAAATCCACTAGATAAAGGTCGAATGGTTATCTTTTGGTTACCATCGACATGCATAGGATATTTTCCAGTCTGAATATACTATTTGATATCATGGAACCATGGCTCCCCATCAAGTTCTTCCTCAACCACATTGCAATATGCATGTTGATCATGAATCTGTATATGCAAAGGGTCAATATAAGTTTTGTCAGGATGTTGAAGCATTGAAGATATGGTTGCCAAAGCATCAACAATCTCATTATGAGCTCTGGGAATGTGTTTGAACTTTACTTATACAAATCAATCACATAGATCTTGAAAACAACCTCTATATGGTAGGAGCTTTGAAATTCGAGTCTCCCAATTTCCTTGGATTTGATGGACTAACAAATCTGAGTCTCCTAACACTAACAGTTCTTGGATTCCCATGTCAATAGCTAATCTTAAAACCAGAATGCAAGCTTCGTATTCTGCCATATTATTGGTATAATAGAATCAAAGTTGGGCTGTTATAGGATAATATTGTCCTGATTCAGAAATAAGAACTGCTTCTATCCCCATTCCTTTTACATTAGCAACTCCATCAATGAACAACTTCCAGCCTGAATGGCAATCGTCAGAAACAAACTCATCAACATACAATACCTTTTCATCTGGAAAATAAGTCTTCAATAGTTCATACATCTCATCAATAGGATTTTCAGCCAAATGATCCGCTAAAGCTTGAGCTTTCATTACAGTTCGTGTCACATAGACAATATCAAATTTTGTGAGCAACATCTGCCATTTCGCGAGTCTGCCTGTGGGTATAGGCTTCTGAAAAATATACTTTAAAGGATCCATACGAGAGATGAGGTAAGTAGTATAAGATGACAAGTAATGTTTCAGCTTTGGGCTACCCAAGTTAAGACGCAACACGTCTTCTCAAGAAGAGTGTACTTAGCCTCATAAGTGGTAAACTTTTTGCTAAGGTAGTAGATAGCCTGTTCTTTTCTGCCAGTGACATCATGTTGACCTAATGCATAGCCAAAAGAATTGTTTAACATAGACATGTAAAATATTAAGGGTCTGTCTGACTCTGGAGGAACTAAAATAGGCAAATTCGATAAGTACCTCTTAATTTTGTCAAATGCCTCTTGACATTCTTCAGTCCATTCAACTTTAGCATTTTTCTTCAACAACTTGAATATTGGCTCACAGGTTGTCGTAAGCTGAGCAATGAATGTTCTGATATAATTCAACCTTACAAGTAAGCTCATCACCTCTGTTTTACCAACCAAGTAGGATATTGAGCCACTCGACTAACTTTATCTTCAAGTTGCTTCGTGATCTCCTCTTTGATTTTTTTATGCATGCTGATTTTAAGCTTTCTTAACTTTTGCTTGACAGGTGAGAAAGCAGGATCAATTAGCAACTTGTGAACTATCAAATCGGTGCTCAAACTGGGCATATCATTATATGACCACGTAAAGATGTCTTTATACTTTAGAAAATCTTCAATTATAGCTTTCTTTTGTTGTGGTTTAGCATGTAGTTGAGCATGTGCACTTATCTTAGTCTCCCTAATATTTTCATGATCTCCTGAATTGATCGCTTCAGTATCCTCCAAATTGGGGTTTGACTTGTTCTCAAACTGTTTGAAATCTTTGCTTATATCTTCGAATACTTCTTCTTCATCATATTTAATTTCTTTATTCATTATTTCATAATTAGATTGGGTTTATAAATCTGGTTGACAATTCTTCATGCATGTCATATCATTAGAATCAACATAGAAAGAACTGTATGATAGAAAATAAATAAATAAATAAATATCAGACTCAAAATAAAATAAAAGGAGACTGCACTTTATTAAAAACAATGCTAGAAAGAGTTTTAACCTAAAATACCAAGGTAAAGATCTGAATTACAATCCTAAAATTATTTAAATTACAGAAAAAATAAGATACCAAGCCTGAAAGAAAACAAACAAACTACCAAGACTCCATCATAGTAGGGAGAGGAGTGACCTTCCAATTGTTAAGCTGGACATCAGGGCCGATAAATCAGACATCTGTATTGCTGGTACCTTCCCCAATTTCAACCATATCATCTTCAATAAACATATTCTAGAAAAGGCCAATCAACTTTGTATCATCATCATTCATTGACTCTGCAACAGGTAACATAGAGGACCTAACAATGTTGACTTTGATGAAGGATTCGTGAAGTGGCGTTATCGGTTTGATAAGTGTCCATGGCACTTTCTTATGTTTTTTAGCCTTCTTTATATCTTCAGCATTAGGCACGTATCCCAAACCAAAAGTACCTACGTTCTCATGGAGGTTTACTAGATGAACTCTTTCTTGCAAAAACAATCCTAGACCTTTCTCTGGTTTGAAACCATGCTTCAACATTTCATTTATTACCATAATAGATGCAGAGGATAATTATGATCTTGCGATGAGATTTTCCTTGATGATATGCTCAACAGCCACTACCTCAGAAATTTGATGAATTAATACTCTGTTTGTAGTATCTGCTTCGATGGAGGAAACAGAGTAGTCTTTAAACATGGATAAGTCTTCTTCACCATCAACAACTATCTCTTATCTGTTATGTTCAAATTTGACAATTTGGTGCAACGTTGATGCGACTGCTTTAGCCCTATGAATCCATGGCCTTCCCAATAACATATTTTATGAAGCATCAATGTTCAGCACTTGGAAATCCATAGCAAAATCCACAAGTCTGATTGTCAATATAAGTTCTATTTCACCAATGGCATCAATTTTTGATCCGTCAAACACTTTGATGCATACATTGTAAGGTCAAATTCTTTCTACATTAACATTTAACTTTTGCAAAGTTGACATAGGACAAATATTAGCGCCTGATCCTCAATTAATTAACAATCGAGTGACGATGGAATGCTTACATTTCACAGTAGTGTAAAGACCTTTATTATGTCCAGTACCTTCTACAGGCAATTCGTAGTCTGAGAATGCAATCTTATTTACCTCCAGGATCCCTCCAATAACTCTTTCTAGCTGATTCACCTTAATTTCACTGGGAACACATGCTTCGTTAAGAATCTTCATTATAGCCTTGCAGTATTCTTCTGAATGTATTAATAAAGACAACAAAGAAATTTGTGTTGGTGTCTTCGTCAACTGCTCTACAACAGAATATTCTGGCAATTTTATTTTCTTTAAGAATTCTTCAGCTTCTTCATCAGTAACAGGCTTCTTGAACGTTATTCGTTCTTCATTGCCTTGTTTATTCTTTCTTAACTCTACTGGGGCATAACATCTTCCAGATCGAGTTAATCCTCCTACTCCTTCCCCTTGTGCATCACTAAAACTCGATCATAGTTCCAAGAAACTACCTTAGTATTAACCATAGGCAACTGTGATACTGGTTTAATAACAATGGGAGCAATGAGAGCTCCTTTTATGAATATGAGAGGCTTAGGGGATCTTCCAGGAACAATGAGTTTTGGCTTTACTTGACTCGACCCATTATTTTATGAAATCTCTTTCTGCATCACCAAGGGAATATTCGATGATTCAGGTTTTGTTATCACCACCTCTGCTTCTACAGGTGATGTTGGGCGTATTTATACGTCTAAGAACCATAATTTACCCATGTTTTAGCTAAGTTTTGAGGATAAAATATATAATTCCTGCACTTTTAGTCCGTTTTCCTTTAAGTGAGCTAACCAATGTGATTAGCATATTTTCAGGTACTAATGATGAAGATTTCAGCACTTTGTGGACCTGTATGTAGCAAAGGAAAACTTCACATTAGAGGGAAGGCAACTTTTGGACTGAAAGTGATGCATGGGAACTTTTTCCCGGGCAAACCCAGTATTTTTAAATACTTAAGGACGCAGTAGCAACTTAGTGGAAAAGGATATTATTAAAAACCCTATTTGCTGAATTTTCAGCAGCATTCGAAATTATTCATTATTTAGTTTTCAGATTCTGTAATAGCTTTGAGACAGAGAAACACGGCTAAGGCTACACCAACGGAGAGAGAGAAAACTCGCTCTTCTCTTATTGTCGCTAATCACTTCCATCGCCAAGCTTGTTCTAGGTTTTGGTATTATGATTATGTCTACTTTGATTTCCGTTGTATCCATGAGTAGTTAAACTTCTCTGCTAGGGTTATGAAAACCTTGTAAGATACTATCTATTAACTATGAATTTGTGAATTCTTGATGTGTATGCTACTTATATCATTACTCTCTTCATTTTCATTGAATTCTCATGGTTAAAAAAAATAGAGAACACGCCATTATAGCATTAACTTGTTCGAGGGAAAAGTTACATATTTGGAAAAGTGAGTGTGACAAGGAAATAGGGCTTCCAACCTCTATTTACACGTTAATGCCTTAAACGGATTAACTTCTTGGAGAATTTGTACCATTTGTTATACACTTTAGGCTCGAGAGAGTTAAAGTGAAATAAATCCTTGATGGTTGAGAAATACTTGGATTTAGCATTAGAATACGATTCTCTATAAGTGCATGCATGTCTAAATTCCGCGTTACTCATAGTTAATAGAGAAGTAGAAACTAAAAGGTGGACATAACCCTAACTTATTATTCTCTGTGATTAAATCTTACTACACATTTTATTCCATCGTTACTTTGTCAATATTAGTTCACGCCTAAACCAAAACCCCCCTTTTTCTTGGAATTTTTGACCAAAAGTCTACTGATAATTGCAACACTTAGTGACCAGAGTATTCCCTGTGGGATTCGACACCAACCCAGTTGGGTTCTATATTTGACAGCGACCGCTTACACTTTCTAACGAGAGCTGTAATTTGGGCGTATCAAATTTTGGCGCCGTTACCGGGGAATACAGTTGTTAACTAAGTTTGTGATAGTTAATAGACCCTTTGGTCAAAGATTCTATAATTTTACTTTTTGTTTGTTGTTTTTGTTTTGTTCAGGTTTAGTGGAGTGCATGCCAAATACAGAAAGTTCTGTTCAGCCATTATTACCTATAAATCCTGAACCATATCTTATTGGCAAAATGGATGCACAACGAGACATTCAAAGAAGGGCTGCTCAACTGGAGCAGGCTAGATTAGCTGCATTGGCAGCTGCACAAGTAAATCAACAGAATGCTGATAACCCAAGTCGGGCAATAAATCTTGATGAAGAGGACCTGGGTGATGATGAGTTATTAAATCCCAGGCGTGCAGATGATGTGGCTGCACCAGTGAATAGGAATGCCAACAGAGATCGTCAAGCTAGATGGAGACCTGAACGCCGAGCAGTGCAGGTTGCTTTTGATGATGATGACGATGATTTGGATGGGGCTGGTGGCACAGGGGATATTATTCCTCCGCCCTTGGCACCTGGAGCCAAGTTCAATATCACTAGCACCATGATCCAGTTATTGCAACTCAAAGGGTTATTTGGTGGACTTGCAGGCGACGATCCGAATATGCTTTTGATCAACTTTATCTCAACATGCAAGTCGTTTGACAATCCAGGAGTTGGACAGAATGCAATTCGGCTGCGTTTATTTCCATTGTCTCTATCTGGAGAGGCAACTCTATGGTTGAACGGGCTAACTCTGACTCTATTACTAATTGGAGGCAATTGAAAGACGCTTTCCTAGAAAGATTCTTTCTGCCATCCAAGAGAGCACAATTACGAGATGAGATCAGCAATTTTCGACAGCTTCCAACTGAAGCACTCCACAAAACATGGGAGAGGTTCAAGAAGAAGCTTATGCGGTGCCCAAACCATCAGATGACCAATATCCACTTGATGGAAATATTATATAGGGCTTTGAACTCGGTGACTAAGCCAATAGTCGATAATGCTGCGGGTGGGTCATTCATGGACCTTACTTTTAATGAGGCAAGTGATATGCTAGATCGTATGACAAAGTAGAGTAGAGCTTGGCATACCACGGATTCTGAGGTAGCAAGCTCTACTTTATCTATTGGCATGACTGCAGAACAGAGACGAAGACAAGAGGAACTTGACCAGGATATGGCCCACATGAAAACGCAGATGGATCTTCTTACCAAGAATTTATTATTAGGGAAGACAAAAAAGGTTAAGGCTGTTGTATCATAGGGAAGAGATGAATCCGATTCTGAGGAGGAAGCGAATTACTTGAATAATCAGGGGGGTTTCTGAGGCAATGCCCAAGGAAACCAAGGTCGAAACTACTATGATAAATTCGAATACAAGGACCGAGACCAAGAGAGTTGGAAGAATAAGACTGACAGGAGTGGTTTGTATGTTCCTCCTGGAAATCGTAAAGCTGCTGCGTCTGGTTCTGGGAAGATGTCCATGGAGGACATGATTGCTAAGCTGTTGAAAGGAGTGGAGGCAACAGAAACGGGAGTAGCTGAGGTAAAAAATGATTTGTCCTCAATGAAGCAATTGGTTGACTCGCATTCCACTTCAATAAAATAGCTGGAACAACAACTAAGTCAACTTTCGGCGGCATTCAATCAGAGAAAACTGGCACTTTACCTAGTGACACTGTGCAAAATCCAAGGAATAATGGATCATGTATGGCTATTACTACCAGGAGTGGTAAAGTGTTGGAAAATCCATCCAAAGGCAAGCAGGTGGTTGATAATACAGAAGAAAATGTTATTGAAGCAGATTATGATGATTCGGTAGAAGCTGAAAATCAGAATGAGAACGTTCATGACTCTACACCTAGATGTCACCAGCCTGAAAAGATTGATAATCGGAAGCAAGATAAAAAGTAAGTGGTGGAGAAAACTCTTCCCCTTCCACCACCACCTTTTCCTCAGAGACTAAAGAAGAAAGCCGAGGACACCAGGTTCAGTAAATTCATGACCATGTTGAAGCAGTTGACTATTAATGTGCCTTTGGTGGAGGCACTGGAGTAGATGCCACGGTACGCCAAATTCATGAAGGACCTTTTGACAAAGAAAAGGGCAACAAGTTATGAACTGGCAGATGATGTTCATCATTGCAGTGCGATTGCCATGAGATCTTTAGTACAGAAGAAGGCAGATCATGGTGCTTTCACTATTCCTTGCACAGTTGGATCCTTGGATGTTGCTAAGGCATTGTGCGATTTAGGGGCTAGCATCAATTTGATGCCGCTGTCCATTTACAGAAAGTTGGGGTTGGGTGATCCTACACCAACCAACATGCGGCTCGTGATGGCAGATAGGTCGGTAAAATGACCTGTTGGTATCTTATATGATGTATTGGTGAAGGTTTCTTCCTTCATTTTTCCTGCAGACTTTGTTATTTTGGACTGCGAGGTGGATTCTGAAGTTACCATAATCTTGGGACGCCCTTTCCTCGCAACAGGAAGTGTGCTTATTGATTTAAGAGCTAATGAGCTTTTATTTCGGTTGAATGACGAAGTGGTCCGTTTTGATGTATGTAAATCAATGAAGCAGCCTAAAGATATGAATGTGTTCTTTGTAGCTGATGTTTATTATGAGGATGAGAAAGAATTATCTGTAGAGAAGCAGCTTACTGTTGAGCCATTGTCTGCTGTGCTTTTGAATTTTGAGCGTGAGGATATTGAAGAATATGAAGAAACTATTTGTGCTCTAATAGGAATAGGGTCCTATTCTCATGCCCCTATGAAACTAGACTTGGACCTTAAGAATCGACCTTCACTACCAGCGAAACCATCCATTGAAGAGCCACCAGTGCTAGAATTGAAAGAACTCCCCAGTCATCTAAAGTATGCGTTCTTGGGAAGTGGAAATACACTTTCAGTTATTGTGGCGGCTGATTTAGGTGAACAGCAAGTAGCGACTCTTATCTCTGTTCTGAAGAGGTATAAGAGAGCCATTGGTTGGACTATTGTTGATATAATTGGTATCCCTCCTGGGATATGTATGCACAAGATTCAGCTAAAGGAAGATTTTGTACCTACTATTAAGCATCAGCGTCGTCTGAATCCATTCAGAAAACGATGGTCCATATATCTGATGAAGTCTGAGTAATCGAGATAACCATGTCGTGCCGCGACAATAAATCAAGCACTACATGGGAGGCAACCAATCATTTTTAATCATTTTGTTTTACTAGGATTTTGTTTTTGTTAAATAAAAATCCAAAAAGAAGAGTCGAGCCACGACCAAAACTAAGGCGCTTGGTGGGAGGTAACCCATCCTTCTAATCGTTTTTGTTGTTTTTGATTAAGTGTAGGTGCAAGACGTACAAAGGAGGGGATTAGTCCCAAAATTTTGATTTGAAAGTGAGTCATGCTAAAGGTGGTAAGCTAAGAATGAAGGAGCAAAGGCTATCGGCTAGGCATTGCCTATGCTAATCTAGGCAATGGACAAGGCAATGCCTATGCTAATCTAGGCAATGGACAAGGCAATGCCTATTCCAATCTAGGCAATGGACAAGACAAGGCCTATACCAACGCCTATGCTCACTGCCTCACATAGGCAACGGACAAGGCATTGCCTATGCAAATCTAGGCAATACCATAGGCGCCGCCTATGCCAATCTAGGCAATACCATAGGTGCCGCCTATGCCATTGCCTATGCTCATTGTTTCAACTAGGTATTGACAAAGGCGCCGCCTATGCCCAACTAGGCATTGACAAAGGCGCCGCCTATGCTAAGCATAGGCAAAGCATTAGGCGCCGCCTACTTATACCCTTTTTTGTCTCCTAACCCGATTGTACATGGATCAAACCCGACCCATGGCTTAGTTTATAAATAGATCCTCAATCTTAGAACACAATTCCATTATTTGCTCAAGATAGGCGCTGCCCAAGCTCCCCGATTCTCTCAAAATTTTTCTTTTTGCTCATATAATCTTGCAAGTTCATCTTCCCGAACCATCACCAAGTAAGTTATTCTTTTATATTCTGTAGTTGTTGAAATGCTACATTTATAATGATTTATTAGATTTTGAAGTGGTGTTTGGTGATAAGAATGTTGTTGGTTTGTTATGATACATCTAGTTGAGTGAAAGAATACGTGTGGGTGTTCTTGACTTTGTTCCGACTTGTACTTGATTGTTATACACTGTCATATTTTTATGGAGTCGAAATTGTGAAGTTAATGCGTAATCTTGAAAGTTGAAAGCTTAAATGTTTGAATGACTCATTCATTGAGATAACGATCATGATTGACCACAAGAATAAGATGTTGTGATTATTTCTATGCAATAACTTAATACGATCTCTATGTGGTAGTCTTGTCTAAAAAGTGCATTAATCCAAACATGAAATAAAGTTGGAAAGGATATTCAAGATTACATGAAAGTATGACTGTGCTAAACATGTTGTTGGAACATATCGCCTAAATGTATGTCGATGAAGTCTGAATAATCGACATCACTCACTGAATTAGTATGTGCCAACAAATTAAGTATGGGGTGGTGCCATGACTGTTTGTTTTTAGATTGAATCTTCCGAGATAAAGCTAACATGACTCTATTGTGATCTCAGGTAGAATGGCCACAAAAGGACGACAAGGAAAACAAAAAGTGTCCACCTCACAAAAAGGTCAAAAAAGGGCAAGAAAAGATCAGGCTGAGTCCTCCTCTTTGCAAGTGCCTCGACGCACTTTCGGGATAAAGTGGGTCCTAGAGGAGGAAGGAAAGGAGTGGTACAAGAACAACAAAGTAAAAAAATATGTTCACGTGGATTTGATGCAGAAGGAGAGTCGAGCAAAGAGAGAGCCCCGCATTTTGGCTAAAATCATGGCACTAAATCTTGATTTCATTTTCCGAGATATGGGTGAATGCAATCTTGATCTAACGCGAGAGTTTTATGCCAATTGGTCCCCAAAGACTACCGGAAGTGAAGTAAAGATTCGGGGCCAAGTCTTACAACTGAATACGGAGTTCTTCAACTCTTTTCTGGGCCTTCCATCTGTGGATCCATCACCGCTCAAGGAGCTTTATCACAGACCTCCCTACAGGAAAATCAGAAATACACTGTGCGGAACAAGGTCAATGGCCCGGTGGATTCGTCACAAGGATAACAGTCGGCACAATACCTTCCCGTATGCTTCCTTGAATAGAGAAGCTCGTATATGATTGAGGATAGTCAACTCTTGCTTGATTCCTGGGACACAGTACACAAATATCACACATGATCGAGTATGCTTGGTGTACACTCTGATGACGAATATTCCCATCAACATTGGTGTGGTTATACGATCGTCAATGCGTAAAGCAAGGCTGCACAAAAGGTCTCATTTCAGCTTTGGCAATTTATTGACTGCTATCTTAAGGAAGGAGCACATTGAAGAGCAACCTGCAGATCATAAGCTTCCACACAACCCGAAGAGGTTGATCTCACGAAAGTTAAAGAGCCTGAAACTGGTCGTGGCATCAACCTTACCACTGCAGAAAGATATGCTCGAGATGAAAGTTTCTTTCGCCATCTATATGGCATGACTATGTTTACCATGATGAGTGGGGGTCGTATTCCGACTGATGCAGAGCTTCAGCAGTTGGACTATGACTACCCGCTGAATGAGCATGCGTGGGCGATGTGTGGAGTGGGGGTACATTTTGAGGAACCTCTCGATGATGACGTACCGACTGACGATGATCGCCGACTTCCAGACTCATACGTGGAGGACAACTCTGATGACGACGACTCTGATGATGATTTCGATGCAGGGGGTATGACCCCAGACATAGAAGAAGAGTCCGACTAATCAGGTTTTCCTTATTTATTTCCACTGAGGGCAGTGTGTCCCGTCTAAGTGTGGGGTGAGGGTATTTGTATGCTGTAGTGTACTTCTTTGCCTACATTTATTCTTGTTTTTTTAGTTCATCGTAATTAGTTAGTTAGATTTTAGATTTTCCATAAAATTGTTCGGATAGATGGCATGGTGTTATAACAAGAGTTTGTGCTAACTCATTGCTATTGAGACACTTAGGCTCTAAGTTGTGACTCACTGTGTGATGTTGTTGTGGTTTAATTCATTCATCTGTTGGGTCAAGAATCTATAATGCTCCCAATGAAGTTGACCATGTGCCTTGTGTGGGTGAGGTTATAGTATATTCTGTGTTGTGACTGATGCTAGAACTTTCCTGGTGTGTGTGTAAAGCGAAATAAAGCATGTGAGTTTAGGAGATGATTTAGGCATTTCTTTGGCAGCCCTGAATTTGTCTATCTTCTTTTTACCTACCCTTGTACATTGTCCTAGTAAACCCCCTTTGAGCCTTTAGCTATTTTCTTTGACAACCTCATATGTAGCCTAATCCATTTTTTTCAAGACCATAATTTGATCCAAATTTCTAAGCGCTTTAAATTGTAGAGTCATGTGACAGAATAAGAGGAAAATGGTGAGAGTGATGCTTCAGAGTGTATTGATACTTGAAATTGTTGTGAAAAAGAGTGGCTATCATAGAGGTGCTTTATATATAAAAAAAGAAAATAAATAAATAAATAAATAAAATGTAAAACAAAAAAGAAAAAGAAGAAGAGAGAAATCGAAAAATAAAAAGATATTTGTGTTTAAGATTGAATAACAAAATAGGTGAAAAGGGGTTGGTAGATGAAAGAAAGGTAGAAGGGTTGTTAAAAGAAAGTGTAAAAGGCATAACGTAGTGTATTAAAGCGCTTAGGGAACATAGTTACTATTTCTGGCCAAAATAGTCCTACCTGTCCCTTAGCCTACATTACAACCTGTAAAGACCTATTTGATCCTAAGCTTAGCATTCTGATATTAGTGGAGCATTACACTAAGGGCAAGCTTATGGTCATCAGTTGTAACATAAGAATTCTTTGTGAGAGTGAGAGCAAGGAGAGTCTTATACCCATGTTTCGAAAAATGCAAAACTGTGAGTGATTATGGGTGATATCTTGTGTGACACACACATGGTTGATGATTTTTGGGTGGTTTTATATGATTCTTTGTGGCTTAACTTACGGATACGAATTAACCATCCTAATGAGTCTATGTTGGAGGTTGAGTTGTTTCTAGTAGTGATCAAGAAACCTACTCTTTGTTAATAATTGTCGTGCATGTCTTGAGGATAAATTTTGTGTTGCTATTGTGAAATTCTAGTTAGGTGTTGCTATTGTGAAATTCTAGTTAGGTGTTTGCATGGATGTTATATTTTGTTCGAGGACAAACAAAGCTTTAAGTGTGGGGTGGTGATGTTGAGCATATTTATACGTCTAAGAACCATAATTTACCCATGTTTTAGCTAAGTTTTGAGGATAAAATATATAATTCCTGCACTTTTAGTCCGTTTTCCTTTAAGTGAACTAACCAATGTGAATAGCATGTTTTCAGGTACTAATGATGAAGATTTCAGCACTTTGTGGACCTGTACGCAGTAAAGGAAAACTTCACATTAGAGGGAAGGCAACTTTTGGACTGAAAGTGATGCATGGGAACTTTTTCCCGGGCAAACCCAGTATTTTTAAATACTTAAGGATGCAGTAACAACTTAGTGGAAAAGGATATTATTAAAAACCCTATTTGCTAAATTTTCAGCAGCATTCGAAATTATTCATTCTTCAGTTTTCAGATTCTGTAATAGCTTTGAGACAGAGAAATACGGCTAAGGCTACACCAACGGAGAGAGAGAAAACTCGCTTTTCTCTTATTGTCGCTAATCACTTCCATCGCCAAGCTTGTTCTAGATTTTGGTATGATGATTATGTCTACTTTGATTTCCGTTGTATCCATGAGTAGCTAAACTTCTCTGCTAGGGTTATGAAAACCTTGTAAGATACTATCTATTAACTATGAGTTTGTGAATTCTTGATGTGTATGCTACTTATATCATTACTCTCTTCGTTTTAATTGAATTCTCATAGTTACAAACATAGAGAACACGCCATTATAGCATTAACTTGTTCGAGAGAAAAGTTACATGTTTGGAAAAGAGAGTGTGACAAGGAAATAGGGCTTCCAATCTCTATTTACACGTTAATGCCTTAACCGGATTAACTTCTTGGAGAATTTGTACCATTTGTTATACACTTTAAGCTCGAGAGAGTTAAAGTGAAATAAATCCTTGATGGTTGAGAAACACTTGGATTTAGCATTAGAATACGATTCTCTATAAGTGCATGCATGTCTAAATTCCGCGTTACTCATAGTTAATAGAGAAGTAGAAACTACAAGGTGGACATAACCCTAACTTATTATTCTCTGTGATTAAATCTTACTACACATTTTATTCCATCGTTACTTTGTCAATATTAGTTCACGCCTAAACCAAAACCCCCTTTTTCTTGGAATTTTCGACCAAAAGTCTACTGATAATTGCAACACTTAGTGACCAGAGTATTCCCTGTGGGATTCGACACCCAACCCAGTTGGGTTCTATATTTGACAGCGACCGCTTACACTTTCTAACGAGAGCTGTAATTTGGGCGTATCAACAGGTTTTTATTTTGTCAAATCTATAACATTTGTTGATTTTTATGAACCAGCTTTAATTTTAATGATCGTTTTGAAGAATATTACAACATCTTTACCATTGGGTATCACTTCAAGCATATTTGCTTCATTATGATCTGACAGCAGATTTTGATTGACATTTGGAGCATCTGGACTTCGGTAAAGATGTTGCACAATCCAAATTTGTAACAAGATAGTACATCCCTCGAAAAAACTCTTTCCTTTCTAACAAACAGTCAAATCACGGAAGATATCTACTAGAATCATTGGTACCATAGTGTAATCTATCTTAATCAGTATCTGTACCACCATCGCTAAACGAATATTAATTTTTTCTTTTCTCCTCGAGAAAACCATAGTGCCTAAATGGTTTACCATGAATGCAAATCGTCTGTGAACTTTCCAAGCCTCAAAACTTCCCTTATTACAAAGCTGTTTACCGTATTTTTCAAATCCCTTTTGTCTTCCATATCTGTCATACAAAATTTGCAAAGAAACCCAATCTTTTTTCATTGATTTGAATTTCGTATGTTCATGAGCTTACAGAATCTATTTATCAAAATGAGTCTTGGGGCTATAAGTTTCTTTCGATGCATATCCCCACATCCAACATAGGCTACTATTTCCTCTAAAGTCGGAGTCAACTCAAAATCCAAAAAGCGAAACACATTGTTCTTCGGGTCCCAAAAGGTTAGTAATGCATCAATCACCTCCTTATTAGGCTTGATTGACATAATACTCGTCAAAAAACCCAAATACTTATGTATCTCGTCATAATCGAATGTATCCATTTCATTCCACCACAACCAAAGCTGCAAAGAAGTACAATCCGCAACCTAAAGCGGTACACTCCCATCTCTCTTTCTCTTTGGTCGTTTTTCACGAACAGGAGGAGACATTTTATACCTATTGACAAGGACATGAGATTAATAAATGTCCAGACTTATGCAGGACTTAATTCATTAATTTTTGAAAAGAATTTTTAACTTGACTCGTGAGAACTAGTGTGACCATTAAATTAGGGTCTAGATGTAAAGAACAATTTTATTAAAAATCAAAGTGAGAGAAACATGACTGATAATATTTTTAGGAGGAACACTTATTTAAATTGACTCTAAAAAATTTTTGGCAATAACAGACCTCTAGACGATTTCAACTATATGTTTGGAGACAACACCCCCTAAATTCACTTAAAAGAACAAAAGGAAATTAAAATAAGATGATTTAGAAAAATAAGAAAAGAAAAATGATTGTTTTATGTATAAAGTTGTAAAAATTTTCAGCCTCATGACCTCTAAAGGTTCAGGACTGTTAAGATATACGCCTACATATTTTATTACTTTATAAAAATTCAGCTCATGAACCCGAAAGGTTAAGGCTATTAAGATTTGTGTCACACCCCTTTTTAACTCCAAAAAAGATTAATGATTTAAGTTTTGAAAGGGTTTTTATTCTTGAAGTGACAAAAGGTGAAAAGTTATTTCGAAAAAGGATTATTTACATGAAAACTCAAAGTCGCCACTTGACATAATCGGGTGTGTCAAGTCACCTTTGAAAATCCTTTTCAAAACAGTTTTGACTCTTTAAAACTGATCCACGAACAAAGATTCCGGCTAAGGAATTCTGTTGACTAAGGGGAAGATATTAGGCACCCCTCGGTCCGTGGTTTGACCACGGTCGCTTGGTAGAGCGTATTGTCTAATTTGACACTACGAATGTATAAACCACACAAAACACGCAAAATAATCAATCAAGCAAAACAAAAAAAAAATAATCCAAAATTTAGCGCCCAGTCCAATTATACAGTCCAAAATAAAAATGTAAAAATATATACCTAAGCTAACCTACACTAATCCTAACTATGCTCCAATGCTCTACCCGATGCCTCGGGCCTTCATCACGAATGTCTTCCGCCAACATAATACTATAGGGCATTCCCCAGCTAATTGAATACACTTGAATCCAATGCGATAAACTAGAAGACATTCCACAAACGCGCAACCAAACATTCAACGGAAACACCATATCTAATTTTTTGCCTACCCGAACCTACATCTTCCTATCCGTTTCGATTTATCACAATTCCAACTCGTCTCATATCAACAATAAATCAAATTTAATCTGAATCTACCCTTTTTGTCAATTTTCAACTCCGCTCTAAATTCATTTTCAACCAATAATTAACACATGCTTCAATTATCAATTCACTTTTCAAAGTCCAAAACCAACATCAACCAACACACAACAAAGATTCAAACATACCAAATACATAAATCATTCATAATTACGCAAAAAATTAAAGAGAAAAGATAGAATTGGACCTCAATACACTTTCAAAATTGATGTATTATTTCGATTAAATCGGGTAGGATCCGCGTTTGAAAACTTTGATTCGAACCTCAACAATGGACTTAAACTCCAAACTCAGTATCAATTTCACCCAGAAAGGTTAAAACAAGCCGAAACAACGTCAGTACAAACCCTGAATCCCAAATTTCTACCATCCTCCAATAGATGTCGCCGAAAGCCAGAAACAAGTCAGACTCGACTGTTTCTAGTCGTATTCGGGTCGGATTGGAGATTTTCGAACCATTCTTACCTTGATGGAATTTTGGAGACCCTAGTGGTGACGAAAAACCTAGCACAACCTGACGTCGGTACTGTTTCCGGTGAGAACCCACCGAAAAAATGGTTACTCGCTGGATTTTACTCCTTTTCTCTCTCAATCTCTCCAAATCTTCTCAACCCCCGTAGATCTCTCTCTCTCTCAAACCCAATCTCTCTTCTTTTCTCTCTTGGTTCCCTCTCTTTCCGATCTGTATGTATGAATCATGTGCGTGTATGTGGTCTTCAATGAAAATTGTGTGTGCGTGCCTATTCGGTGAACGAGTGTGTGTTTTTGGTGAGATTTTTTCTGTGAGTGTATGCCTATGAGAGAGTATGTGTATGCCTGTCTATTCTGTGTGTGTAATGGATGAGAGAGGCCTCTATTTCTCTGAAGAGAGTATGTTTATATCCTCGTGTGAGTATTGTGGTGAGAAAGATGATGGTATCAATTTTGTTGGTGGTGGGTCCCTCCAGAAGATGCTCTCCTTTTTTCTTTTCAGTATGTGTAGTGTATTGTTCTATATATGGAGATGGCCCAAAAAAACATGTAAACAAAAAAGGTAGGTAGGGGGAGGTGGGTCACGTGGAGGGTAGGATAGGTGAGGGTAGGTTCTTAGGATGAGGTGTAAAGTTGGTTAGGATAGGATTAAAACAAGATAGAATTTGTTAGGGATTATGTTAAAGGTTGTTATTTTTTGTATTTTTGTGAGGTATAATCACATGGATGAGGGTGCGTGGTAAGGTGAGCTAAAAATGGATAAAATCGAACTTCGGGAGGGACAAAATTAGGTGTCTACAATTTGTATTAAAATTAATTTTTGAGAATAAAAAAATAAAAAATAAAATAAAGATAATAATATTCATGAAAATGATTATTTTTTATTTTATTATTTTTATTTTTTTTCAAAAATATCCTTCAATAAATTTTTGAATATATATATATATATATATATATATATATATATATATTTTAAAATACAGGGTCAAATCTCGAGCAGGATTTCCTACGTATCTCACTAAAAAGTGAGAATCAGACTCTCGTAGTTCATTAAGATTGTAAAACTATGTTACTAAAATATTTCCTTTCTTTTAAAAATAAAATTTTCTTTGAAAATTGATTCACTAAATGTGAGAATAATTTAATCTCTTAAATTTAAAGTTGCCTAAAACCTGTCAACAAACAAATAACCTTCCAAGCAAACGTTAAAGAGCACGTAGGATGTACATGTTGGTCTTTATAATGTTGGTCACTTGTCCTAGACAGACTCGACCTCTGTACCGAGTCCCGCTAAGCCAAATGCATATGATGCAAATAAAGCGGCACATATAGGGATAACCAGATTCTGAGTTTTCAGTTCTTCTAAGTTTAAACCTAATAGGGATAAGTGTCTAGACTGGCTTACCCGAGCGGACGCTCAAGCCCAGGAGGGACAACTTGGTCGGTAGCAGGATAACACCACCTTCGTTGCCGATCCGAACCCCGCCTAACATATGTGACTATATCCTTCACCAGGTACCTTGACACTCCGGCTATCTCAAAAAGAAAGTAGAATGCATACGCTGCATTCCTTCTATCCTATTTCAGAGACTCAGATGGGATACACAAGAGAAAACAGTTTATAAATACAGTTCAATCAATATCAAAGAAGTAAATGAGCAACAAGTAGCACATAAGGCCAACAAACACAATATCAACAATAATTAAAGCAAGTATAAGTCAATATAAAATGCTAAAATTCTTATAAATCCCCAGCAGAGTCGCCAGAGATGTCACATACCTTTTCCGCCCGAAGGGATCAAGTCGAGGGGTTTTTTCAATTAAAGTGACAATTTTGAATAGGGATTATTTTTATCATTTTCAGAGTCGCCACTTGAAATTGAGTTACAGTGTTCCAAGTCACCTTTTTGAATCCCTAGTCAAAAGAAAATGATTCTTTATTATGGTCTGCGAAAATAGAAAACCGAGTAAGGAATTCTATTGGCCGAAGGGAAGGTGTGAGGCACCCCTCGAGTCCCGTGGTTCTAGCACGATTACTTTTATTGACTTATCTCGACTTAAACTATTTTGATAAATTATGTTAAGGCCTAAAATCACTCATTTTTATTATATCAAAAGTGTCTGTCTGCACCTTTGATATTAAATAAATCGGTGAAAGTTAATTTTAGAAAATATTATCAAGGTGCATAATTGTATCCTTGAAATTTTAAAATGTCTCGAAAAGATGCGTATATCACATTTTTAAATAAAACAAGATTTAATTATTTACACTTGTCTAATATTTAAAAATTTTGATATTTATTTATTCGAAGCGTTATCTAACTTAAAATAATAAACTATAGTAAAATTCATTTAAGACTATTTAATTAATTTAGTCAAAACTAACTATCAAAAATAACAAAAATAAATAAATAAAGAATAAAAATTCCTCATAAAGTGAAAAGTGTGTCCCATATTAATGGGTCAGAAAAGAAAATAATGTGACAAGAAAGAAATGTATATTTCCCACCTACTTTATATTATTCACTGTTTATTCTATTTCAAATATACTTTACACATAAACATATCAAATTTTAACAAAAATATTACTCATGGATCTGGACACGTACAGTGACCTAAATATTATCTTCATATTTTGTCACATGTATAACAATAAAATAATACAAAAAATGGCTACTTCATATTTTTTAGTGAACCAAAATTACATAAAACACAGATATAATCATGCTGCCGGAAAAATAAGAAAAACGGCCAGATCTGTTGATTTTCAAGCAGACAGTGATGGAAAAGAATAAAGGGTGGTGGCGCCGGCGAGGGCTCGCCAACGGCGGCTAGATCTGAGGGGCTAATTCCGGAGAGTTGGTTCGCCGATGGGACGCCGACAAAAGGGATTTTGGAGGCTGGTTCAGTGTCAGAAAAAAGGGCGAGGGAAGACGTCGGTAGCGCGGATGACATTCCGATGGCGTTGGTTGGTTCCGGTGGCTGGAAACCGCCGTTCATGATTGGTTGTTGTCAGATTTGGACTTTTCTGATGGGTTTCCCACATTTTCTGACGAAGTTTATCAGTTTTTGAAAATATTTCGGCGGCAGTGAGTGGATTGAAGCGATGTTGATTTTTTTGATGAATTTTCGACGAGAAACTCGCCGGAAAACTCAAAGAAAGACTAACGATTTTCCTTCCGTTCTCAACTGTTTTCTCTCTCACTAACTTTTCTACTCGATTCTATATATATATATATATATATATATATATATATATTTTTTTTTACTGATTTTTCTTTTTTCTTTTTTGGTTTGCACTGATTTTTTATGAGATAGTATGTGAATAATGATGTCTACAGATATGGGTGTGTGCAGTGTCATGTTTTTAATGCTAGATGAATGTGTGCATATGAATCATATGAATATAAAGCTTTTCTATGTACAAATATATTCAGTAACTTAATATATAATACAAAATGACAGATAGATTCACATAATAACATTTCATCAAATCACTAAAAAAAAAATTATATTATGATTCAATTTATAACAAAACTTACAACCTAAAATACAGAGTTGAACAAGATCCTGAAAAACTTAGATTGAACAACGAGATTCGTCACCAAAAATTTTGAACGGAATTTCAACTTCAACTTTCTTCTTATCTTTTTTTTTTCTTGATGTTTTTCTCTCTTCTTCTCAATAATTTTTCTTAGATTTTTTTTTTTGATTTTTGTTGTAGTATTTGACAATGATAGTGTCTGTATAGTGTAGAATGTACGTAGAATTTTTTCTTGCTTGAACAGTGTAAATATCCTTAAATAGAGAAATTTGAAAAAATGGGGGAACAGTCATCTTTTAAAGGAGGAGTAGTTTTAACAACAGATAAGGGAGGGTTATTTACAATTCAATCTTTTTTTATTGTTAATTATTTTTTATTTTATATAGAAAATAATAGTAATAATAATAAATAAAGATAATAAGAATAAATGAAATAATAACAATAATAAATATAATAATATTTAATTAATTTTATATTTAATAAAATATAATAACAATTTATAAATAGACAAATATAAATATAATAAAATAATATTAAAACTATTAATTTATTTATTAAAATTTATAAAGGAAAACATATATTTTTAATTTTTATATTTTTTTAAATTAGAATAAAAATAAAAATAATATATGATTAAATATAAATATAAGTATTTAATATTGATAGACAATATAAGGAGGATTAAAAATCACGTGTCTACAAGGTCGAGTTGCGGGTATATACGAGTTTAAATCAAAAAAGCTAAAATTTAGTATTATTCTTGTGAATCTGTCTAAAATTATACGTATTCTTTACTTGAAATTTTATCATACTTAAAACGACATGTGTAACATTACAAATAAATAATTTCATAATTTTCCCTTTGAAATCAATAAAACAATTTTATAACACAAAATATCAAATAAAAGTTTAAAGGTTCTTCCTTATTAAATTATTTTGCGGGGCATAGCTTATTTAATTTATATATAGCAAGGGCTTAAATAATCAAATAAACTGATTGATCTCTAATTTTAATTTCTTGATTTATCTTATAAATGAAAATTTGGTATTTGATCATTGTTTGTACACCTGATACTTCTCTGACAATTTTTTTGTGAAAAATGATATAATAGAAATTAGTTGTTCGTACTTCCTAATTGTAGATTTGGAAATATTATTATTTCCAATGGAGTTACAATTTTTTAAAAAAATAAAAAAATAAAAACATGGGGCAATGCGGTGCGGATATGTGCAGGTATAAATGTGTGGTGGGTTTATGCGGGTTTAAAGGTGAGGCGGGGCGATTTTTAAATTCGAGGATTTAGAAAAAACCCGCACCACACCGCACCGCTCCATTGCCATCCCTATGCATTCGTGATAAATCATATTTGATTGGTCATAACAAGTCATTGAGACACCTGGCATATTTTTTTATAACTAAATAGTTTTAGTACCATAGTAAGATGAGTGCAGTTCAAAACAAAAGAAAATTCCTACTTAGATCCTACTCTTGGACATAGCCCCAAGTTTCAGGCCAAGCAACGCAAGTACATAACTTTACTACTGTTGGTTAAAACATTAAGGAAAAAAAATTAAGATCTAGAAGTCTAAGTGCTAGCTGCATCTTCAGTGATCCTCGAAGGTGCCTTTTGGATGATCAACCTTGTAAGGATAACAGGTGTCCTTTGTTTTCTTTGGAAGATCCTTAAGTTCCTTTCTTACCATAGATGATAAACACCAGCTGCTACTATTGCTCTATACCCCTCTGCGACTTCTCAGTGCCTCCTGCCATATGAACTATCTACGCACAACTTTAATAGCCTTAATCACTATCTTAAGGTAAAAAAATTTGAGACCAAAAGGTTTGAATGCCAAACAAGACAGATTTCACAAGTTGTAACCTCCCATTATAAGATAAGAGCATGGAGGTCCAATTGGTAACTTTACCTATCATTTTCTCTATTAAAGGCTTGCATTGAGAAATAAAGATCTTTTTAAAGCAGAGGGGAAACCCTAGATATCTTAAGGGTGAATCCCCTTAAGCGAATCCTAGGTTGTTCTGTATCCTTTGTTGAGTGTCTGGGGATATCCCCCCAAAGTATGCTGAGCTATTTGCCATATTTGCAACTAATACTGACGCTTTTGAGAAACTTATAAAGCAACTACCGAGTTTTTGAAAAGATATCTCATCATCTCTACAGAATAGTAGGAGGTCATCCGCAAATTCTAGTTAGGGGTGGGCGTTCGGTATTCGGTTCGGTATTTTGCTAGTTTGGATTCGGTAATTCGGTAAATAAAAAGAGATACCAAATACCATACCAATTAACTTCGCTTTGGTTTGGTAATTCGGTAATCGGTAGATTAAACTTGGGTTCGGTACGGAATTCGGTAATACCGTATTAAAGTTGGAGTTGGCAGATTCTACTCTTCATCACGAGGTACCAAAAAATCTGTGTTGCATTAAAAACATGAACAAACATGAGCAAACTGCAGATTCTCCTTCTCATACCCACTTTTTACATCAAAACACACTAAATATTATGGTCTTACTTCATAATCATTCACTCTTTAATAGAAAATTAAGTTAATACTTACAACCATGCTAATATTAATAGTTTAAAACAATCTAGTCATTTCACTCTTGTTCTTGTGTGAGTTCTCTATTCCTCCAAATATAAAAGCTTATTGCTCACCAAAATCCATCAAGATTTAGCCATAGTCACAACATTGAACAGAACCTGAAAATGAAAATCTCATTAGCAAGCTTCAAACCACGTTCTAATATATAAAATAAGACAATATACCTCTTTCAAGTTTAAAGGCACGCGTAATTGTCTCACGTTAACACTCCATCTTAAATATTAACAAATCATTAAACATTAAAGTTATAGATATCACCAAGTAGCAAAAACTATCATAAACCACCTTGACAGAGCCAAATCGTTAACAAAAAGTAAACTAAACCGATCAAGAAGTCAAAACTTACTTGAGGATTGAGGCAACTTGAGACTAGAAATCATGTAAGGACGAGATTTGTCAAGCTATCTGTCATGTCTAGAGAGATTTAAGGTGTCATATAATTAGACTAAGTAAAAAATATTTTAAATAGAAAAAACACAAAAATATACCATGCTCAAGTTTTATAAGATCATCAATATTTTCTTCAACGTCTATAGGAAGAGGCTCACTTCGATACCAATCTTGAAGACAGATAAGAGCTTGCACAAGTTTCAGAGTCAATGAACTCCTAAATGAATCAATAATACGACCTCCAGTGCTAAATGCAGATTTCGATGCTACACTAGAAATCGGTATTGCCAATACATCACGAGCCATCTTGGCAAGAACTTTATATCTAGGAGCAGTAATTTTCCACCATGATAAGATATCAAAATCTTCATCATTAGGCTCTTGTTCTTCACTAAAATATTTTTCTAACTCTGACTAACCACCCAAACTTGTAGTATCTTCTTTTTTCTTTTCATCTCAATCCTATTTCTCACTTTTGCTGATTTTGTGCTAATGTTAGAGCTTGATATGTTTGGTATCTCACCCAATGAATTAGAGAGCGAAGATGTATTTCAAGATGCATTAGAGAATGTTTTGCATACTCCTGAAATAGAGATTTCATATAAGTCTCCACTTCATCTCTTATTTTACTCCCCCTTTTCTCTCCATACATATCCACAAGTGCGTCTCCCACATACGCACGATTGTTACGAGGATCTAAGATAGAGGCAATAAAGAATAGCTTATTCATTTTTTCAGGAGCACCCTAATACTTGAAAAACTTTTCTTTCATCTTTTCTGCCATTTTTCTCAAAGCAAGATCATAATCTTTCATATATTCTTTTAAATAGTTGTAAAGCTCAACTATGTCTTCAAAATGAACATTAGAAGTAACATAGAGTGCGCCTGAAACTTTCACAGTTAGATCATAAAATCTTTTAAGAAATATTACCACATTTTTCACATTTTGCCAGTCATCATTTTTAAGCACACCTGCAACACTTCCATATTCACAAACATTAGTAGCAAAATGAGTTGACAATCCACTATATTCAAGATCATACCTATTAAATGCAGTCTCAAAATGTTGTGCAGTATCCAACATCAAATAGGTAGAATTCCACCTTGTAGGAACATCCAAACACAATGACTTCTTACATTCTATATTTTCAAATTCATAACATTCGTTAAATTTTCTAATCCTTGCAGGAGATACTTTAATATACTTCACCATTTGTCTAACACGTTTGACAGATGCACCAATTTCCTTCAAGTTATCTTGTACTATTAGATTGAGAATGTGAGCCATACATCTGACATGAAGATGCTCACCAAATTTCATGTTAGTTCCCCAATTCACCAATTGTTTGTGTAATCCTTTTATCATGACATCATTTGAAGAAGCATTGTTTACTGTTATAGTGAATATTTTGTCCAATTTCTAATCAAGAAAACACTTGCTAACACAACAAGCCATTTCGTTACCCTTATGACTAGAGACAACTTGAAAGTTTAAAATCCGTTTATGCAAGACCCAATTACTATCAATAAAATGCACTGTCAGACACCTATAATTTATTCTTTGTAAAGAAGTCCATGTGTCTGTAGTTAAACAAAATCTAGGTGATGTTTCTTTAAAATACTTTATCAAATTTTGTTTTTCTTCACCAAAAATTACATAACAATCCCTAGTCAATGTCCTGTGGGAGGGAATTCGAAATAAAGGTTGAGTTTTTCTCATAAGCTTCTTAAAACCTTCCTTCTCCACAAAACAAAAAGGAAGCTCATCAATAATTAACATCTCAACTAAACTCCTCCTAGATACCGCTTGATCAAAACTCCAAGATGCCTCATCACCTTTCTCACCTTGTAGTGGAAAGTTTATATATTTTTGCTTCAAAGTGTTCACTCTATTTGGATTTTTAGGACAAATTTTTAAATGATTATTCAGCCCGGTTATTTCATTTGTAGAAGCAGCTTTAAGAACTTTACCACATACTTACACTTTGCTTTGGTAACCCCATGTTCTACAAACTTCTCATAATGCAGCCAAGCAAAAGATCTAGGTTGCATAGATTTTCTCTTTGTTGATAGTTGATCATCTTCTGGTGCTGAATTGATAGACTCAATCATAGACGCGCTTTCACTCGTAATCACACCGAGTGCTTGACTTGATCCATCTATTCAACATTTTAAGACAAAGAGAAAATATATGAACATATGAAATCATCAAAATCAGCTTAAAAATCAATCAGATTAAAACACAATTCATTGATGAAATAATAGAAAAAAATCAAACAGTGCCCAATAGAATAACCTGAAAATAGCATCACATCAATATTCTAATAGATCAGAACAAAAATCAAACAAAAATATTAAAATGAACGGTAATTAAAAGATGAAATTGAAAGACAACTTCGGCAAAACAAGAGTAACAACTTCTGCAAAAGAAGATGAAAATTTTGCAGGAGAAGTTCAATTTTTTACGGATTAAAAAGGTATTGTCGTTTCGAGCAAGTGAAGGTTTTCTTATTTTATAAGGAAAGTGTTAGGGTTTTGAAACATTTAAAATTAGTAGTATAGTATTACTTTTTATGTTGTGGGCTTTCTTTTGGATCTTTTGTACAGAAGTTAAGAGTATTAGTTTGGACTTGTGGGCTGTGGCCTATAGGCTATGGTTATGCACTATGTTTAGGTAATTATAATTTGGTATTCGGTAAATACCAAATATCAAATAGTAGTAATATTATTTACCAATTCCGAACCCAAATACCATAATTTTAAAATTTTACTCCCAATTACCATACCAAATACCGAATATCAAATTCTTCAATTCGGTTCGGTAATTCAGTTTTTGGGAATTTATGCCCAGCCCTAATTCTAGTTAGATAATATTAAGTCTTTCACACTTGGGATGAAAATCAAAATCTGAATTTGTCCCATCTTTTTAATGATCTTGTGAAATACTCCATAATCAACATAAAAAGAAATGGTGAGATGGGTTCAGCTTGTCTTAAACCTCTCTTTGCAGGAAAAGACTTAGTGGTATGTCCATTTATAGCTATTGAGTAAGACATAGTAGTCAGACATATCATGATCCATTGCACAAGTAGCTCAGGATACTTTAAACCATTAAGTACTTGTTCAAGAAAAGCCTATTCCACTAAATCGAATGCTTTTTGCATATCAATTTTGAGCATACACTTGGGAGAGAGACCCTTTCTTCCATACCCTTTACTAGCTCATGATTAACTATAATGTTGTCGGTGATAATCCTCCCGAGCACAAAGGTTGATTGGGTTTTGTCCACTGAAACATTCATGACATGTTGTATTCTACTAGTGAGCATCCTAGAGATGATTTTATACATGACAATGCAACAATATATGGGTTTAAAATCTTTCACAGTATTTGATTGCTTCACTTTGGGAATAAATGTTACGTTAGTGCATTTGAGTTGTTTGTACATATGTTTGTTGTTGAAAAAATCCAGAATCACATTTGTTATATCATTACCAATGGTGGGTCAAGCTTTTATGAAGAAATATGTCCTAAGTCCATCATTCCTAGGAGATTTCATGTCATTGATGACCCATAGTGCAAACTTGATATCTTTTTTTATGAAAGGAGTGATTAGTTGGAGTTGTTGATTTTTTTTCTAAAACCTGCCCCTCCTTTAGTACATCAGGCCTAATTGAAGGTAGACAAGCAACAACAGAGCCCAACAAGCTCTGATAGTACTGAATGATCTGTTGTTCAATGACTTTGAGAGTATATAGCCTTACTGCCGATAAGAGGGATGTGAGGGAGTTAAAGAAATTATTTGCTAGCCTATTCTTCATATTAGCATGGAAATATGAGGTGTTACCATCCCCCAACTTTAACCACTGAACTTTTGATTTTTGCATAACTTTACTTTCCTCAATGATGGCCCATTTCTTCAATTGTTGTCTAAGTTCTTTCTCAGTGTGAAATAGATTAGTGTGTCCCCCATTCATTATTTGTCTTCGAACATCCAATAATTGGTTTCTAATTCCTGTAATTTTGTTGCTCACTCTTAGGAAATTTGATTTGTTAAGATGTTTTAAGTTTTGCTTGACGACCTTAATCTTGTGCCAGATAGATGCTATGTTTCCATTTGTTGAGTTCCTCCATAGAATAGTGACAACAGGTAGAAACTCATGTGGTCAACCAAGCAATTAAAAAACCTAAAATTTTTTGGCTATCTGTAAGGATATCCTTCAAACATAATACAAAGTGGTGAATGGTATGAAAATGAGGTTCAAGGATTGCTACTTTCCAATGAGAAAATTGCATCAACCATTCTCTATTTGCCAGCGCCCAATCTAGTTTGCTTTGAATTTGCCCATTAGACCACGTGTACCTCCTTCCTATAGTAGGGGCCTATATCATGCCAGTGTTCAATAGGTAATTATTGAAATCTTTTACTTCATTTTCATGTACAGGTGCCCCATTTATCTTGTCATCCCCTTCTATGATAGCATTGTAGTCCTATAGCCAATCAAGGATCTTGAATAGTATTTTCTAAGTATGCCGGTTGATCCCATAGCGCTCTTCTATTTTATCCTCTACAGTATGAAGGCCATATATCTAAAGTTAATTTACATAGCAACTACATGTACAAAGCCATGAATATATTGAGAGCTAGTATTTAGCATAGTAAAGTCAATGATGTTGGAATTCCATAATAGACAAATTCTTCCTCGACTATTTGCATCATAATTAAGACAATAATTTCAACCAATTCCAAGTTTTTTTAGAATGCATGTAGCCTTTGAAAATGCTACCCTGTGTTCAATTATGGATAATATTACTATATTCTTCTTCTTAACAAATGTCGTAAGATTCTGTTGTTTATACCACTTATTTAAACCCCTCACATTCCATATGCATAGCTTCATATGGATACAGGGTGGTGGTGCGAATTAGGTATTATTCCTACTTGACTACACTGCCCATCTTCATAACTGCTCAATAAAACTTGATTAGATATCCCATTATGCTTAACATTCAATACTAGTGGATTGGAATTATTGTTGGTTTGTACATCATTTCCCAGAGGTTTTAATTTGAAGTATTTTTAGTAGTAGATTTCCCCGTGACCTCTTGCCAAGGTTCTTCGTTACTAGCCTTAGTATTAGAAGCTATAGGTATTACTGTGTCACCATCGGTCAAATTAGGGCTATTTCTATTATCTTAATTGTTACAGGTACAACTTGCTAATTCTTCCACTGTTGTTGAGGTTTATAATTCTTCTTTCTATTATGAACAACACTTGCTACCATTGGTTTAGCATTTTGAGATGAGGCATCTGAAGGATTGGCTTGTGCTTTGACTTGATAATTATTCCCCATCTCAAACATACACCACAACATTGCGATTTCCAATCGTACACAACCTCTTGAGTATGATACGACCCTGTATATTCTTGAATTTTTACTGACATAGGAAGACATCTTGTTACATCTATTTCAATAAGTAAGCGTGCATAGAAAATCCTATCAACACGGGTAGTGCGTTCATCCACAAACAAAGGGTTTCTAAAGATACTCCAACAACGCGTAAATTTCAGCCATGGTCACTTGACTTTGTATCTATTACCCAAAAGTCATTTTTATTTCATTCATTTTATCCATGGTCACTTAACTTTGTATCTATTACGCAAAAGTCACTTTTCTTTCATTCATTTCATCCATGTTCATTTAACTTTACTCCGACCATCACAAAAAATACTATGATCAGATTTTACAATAATTCCATTGAAAAAATGATGTGTCAATGTTAATTAGTTCTTAATTTTAATTTAAGTGAATATATAACATATTACTCATATCTTGACCGTTTTTATATGTGCACAACCCAATTTTCCTTACGGATTATTTAATTAAAGAATACCAATTTCTTAATAGATTAGATTACTTAATGAAGACTATTTACATAAAAAAAATGATTGATATTTTTATGAAATATTTCATAATATTGCATTCATCTACCAAAAAGGTGCATCGAAAAAGAGTGATAAACAAGATAAATTCTTCAAAACACATAGAATAGAAATACATGTATGATATTATTTTTTTATAAAAAAAATTATTTTAATTCTTTGAAGATAAATCAACATGCTAAAAATAGTTTTAAAATAAAATCTTTTTAATTGCGTCATTGAATAAGTATTGTCAAAATTTGTATAAATAATATTATATTAACATACAATTTTATTAATAAAAGTTATAAAATATAAGTACTTTAATAGATAAATAAATTATACGATATCTAATTTTTATATTTATCAATTAAATTAATTAAACAAGATATAATTTATCAGAAATTGAATATTATAAGAAAAACGTTTAATAGAATTAATCAATTAGTCAAACAATTAAAAATACAAAGACAAACTCAATAAATAGAGTAGTTTATCATATTATTATGATATACTGAATGCAAAGATTCAAGTGGCAAGAAAAAGAATATGTGAAAAAAATAATTTTATCAACTACATGTCACATTTTAGAGGGAGAAAAATAATTTTATCAACTACATGCCATAATATATTAGTGAAAAATAATAATTTACCAACATATGTCTCAACTTTAGAGGATTTTAAGAATATATAATTAAATTTTATTTCATAAAAATATCTACCAAATTTTTTTTATGAAAATAATCTTCTTTAGATAATCTAATCTATTAAGAAATTGGTATTCTTTCATTAAATAATCCATAAGGAAAATTGTGTTATGCATATATAAAAAGGATCAAGATATGAGTAATATATTGTATATTTACTTAAATTAAAAATTAAGAACTAATTAAGGTTGCCATATCATTTTTTCGATGGAATTATTGTAAAATCCGATCATAGTAACTTTTGTGATCGTCGGAGTAAAGTTAAATGACCATGGATGAAATGAATGAAAGAAAAATGACTTTTGGATAATAGATATAAAGTTAAGTGACCATGAATGAAATTTACCCTCCAACAACTTGACATATTTTTATTAGTTGTTTGATTTGATTTGATGTATCACATCATTAAATACGTGATGAAATTTTATTGAATTCCTTGTTTGACTTGAAGCAACACGAGGCATGAATTTGAAGACTCGATGACGTGAATAGACTTTGTCTCAATAGAATGGAACCATAAATGAGGAACTATTAGACCCACAACTAATGTAGAGTTGTTCTTATTAATATGGGTTGGCTCGGACCTACTGAACCACTTGAGTTTTGAAATTTCATGGGTCAGATCAAACTAATCCATCATTTAGATGCACTTTAAAATAGTCATTCCATCTATTATACATGGGCTACACCAAATCAATCCACTTTCCAGAAAAATATATTTGCTTATAATTTTAAATATTTAATTGCAATTTAAAATAGTAAATTTATACAAAATAATATTACATGGTATTATTATATGCTAATCAACATTACACACAAAATAATCTTAACAATACTTTTTAAATTCCGTTATATGACTTCAATCAATCTTAGGAGAGGAACCTAATTAGTGTTAAATCTATTTCGTAAAAGCATACGGCAAGGCTAAACATCCCTCATAGTCATCTGGTACCTTCAATGACAAGTTTAAGACGAAATAAATTGAAACAAAAAGAGTATTATAGTACTATTTATTGCCTATGTTCTTTTCTCTCTTCTTTGATCCTCAAACATTAGGTAACCTAACTTCGTGTACTCTCTTTGGAATTTTTCACAGAGAAACTTCCAACTCCAATCAGAAAGGGAGAAGCAAATGAAGATGCAAACATAACCGAATTCCAGCAAGAACTAGTTCAACTAGGTGTGGTTCTAAAAGGAGATCATCTCCTAACAAGCTACCCAGAAAAGATAGGTAAGGGCATGACTGCTAAGGCAAGGAAAATCTTATATGAAAGACGCGTAAAATGCTTTTTTGAAGCTGAATTTGCTGCCAAGAAAATTGGTGTTGATGAAGAACAAATTCTGCAAATAAGACCTTCTCTTATTACAAGATCATCTACTAATTTGCACCCTTAATAAAGATAAAAGGAATCAAAGAAAATGTACAATTACGAATATATGAATACTCAAATATATATGGCATTATTGATAACATGTTATGATGTAATTATATGGTTCAAAGTTGCATTATATCACCCTTGTTACAATTACAAGTGTTTCGAAGAATCTGAAGGAAAATATTTTATCCATAAATTCAAATGATATTATTCTGAGTTCTCCGCTATTTTTCACAATATGAAAATAACTCACAATATTCCTTAATTATAATCTATACAACCTAATTTAGCTAGGAATTAGAACACTTATTCATATATTAATTTGACTACAAATCCTAGCTAGATATGAATTTAATAATTATCAAAAATTTTCTACTTCAATTTTGAATTATTCTTCCAACAGTGTCTACTTAATACAATAGGAAAAAAAAATTATAAAGTGAAGCAGTAGAACTTTCTGAATAAAAATTGGAGGTCCTTCCAATGTAAAGTCATTAATATTAATGAAATTTATCTTATAACTAGGGTTCTTCGAGAACACAATTAATTAGAAATTTGCAAAAGGAACTGGAGAAACTCCCAGGAGATTTATCGCTTGTATGATCTATATACTGTGATGGATTAAAATATAAAAAAATGAGAGCTATGGAGTTTCTCGGGCCTTTATGCCAAAAAGACTCTTTATCCAAACTATTTTATCAAATACCCACAAGTTTTAAATCCTTTGTCAAATATCCACTTAATTCTACCTCACAATCAACTTTTCCAACTTAACAATTTCAGCCTCAATCTTTATAATAATTACCCAATACTTCCAACTTAATAAATTCACCCATAAGTTTCTAATAATACACTTCAACCCACTCCATCATCCACCACTATATCTATAAAAATAATATCTAGGTTTCCAAAAATATTAAAAAAAATAATTCCAAAAGCTAAAAATAGAAAGTGGTTATTTTTCCCATCAAAAAGCTTCGATTCCGGCCACTTTTTCGGCGTTATTTTTCGGTGATCAGCTGTAAATTAGTCCACAAACATCATAAGCTTGTCCATTGCATCCATTGTTACCCCATTTGTTTCCTATCTTCTCAATCACACTTTCCACCATTGTTAAAAGGCTTTAAATCACTCACATTACTCAAAACCACTTTCGAAAGTGCATTACAGTAGCTCAGGCGACTCCAAGTTCATTTTGTTATTCCATAAACCCAACAATCATTTATTACAAGCAATATTTATAGTTTTAAGTATTTGTACGGAAATCTGCGCAGTCATCGATCCGTTCTCGTCAGTCATCGACAGTGCATACAACACGACATATACCATAAGCATAATCTACCATCGACCGAAACTTATTTCTAGGATGTCTATTGCAGAATTTGTTCTGGTTTCTGGTGATTTCATGAAAGAATGGGTGGAGACTTTGAAATATTAGAAATTGAGATCATTTACCAAGGTGACAATTCCCATTCCTGTTCACCATAATAGTTCGTACGACGAATTTATTGCAAGCATAATGTAGAGCGGGGATCTAGATTGCGCGCCGAGCGACGTGGTGATTAGTTATGTAATGCATTCGAGGGAAAAGGTGAATCCTATGATCATAAATAGCGATGTACGTGTGCTGACGTACATAATAGATGCTGATGCAGATGGCCTTAGGCCAATTTTGAGGATAAATGTGGTTGAGAGGTCCTTTGAAGGACCGCTGAATTTATCAGCACCCCTACCGCGGTGCCCGACAGTTGATGATGATTTGATCGATGATGATTTGAATGATCACGAGAACGATGTCGATGATATAATTAATATAGAAGATTATTCTATGCATATGAAAGACTTTTCATCAAACTCATAAGATGATGAAGAAGACCGTGAAATGGAATCACATGCAGGACACTCGTACACCAACGAAACCAATTTCTGTTGTTGTCAAACATTTCTCGATAAAAAAGAGCTGAAAATACAACTAGACGCAGCAGCGGCGAGGTAGTATTTTGATTATTATATGGAGAAGAGCTGAACGAAATTGATGAAGGCGTAATGCTTATCTCGTGGTTGTGGCTGGCTATTGCGGGCAAAAAAGTACGACACCTCAGACAGATTTCGCATATACAAGTATGTCGGGATGCACACGTGCGGCGTTGAAAATGCCACCCGCAGGCACAAAAAAGTCTTATCCGAATTGATTGCTTCAGTGTGCATAAATTATTTTCGAGATGGTAAGGGTCCAAGCATAAGAAAAATTCAAAGAGTTGTATTTAAGGAGTTGCGTTGCAACGCAAGATATTGGATGTGTTGGAAAGGAAGTGTAATTGCGAAGAACATCATTCACGGGACACCGGAGCACGGATATGCTTGATTGCCTACTTTTTCCCACATGGTGAAGTTATTGAATCCCGGGTCTTCTTACTCTATCATGGTAAACCGGATGGATGGATCGTTCATTTACTACTTCTTAGCATTTGGAGCTTGCATACGAGGATATGCCCACATGAGAAAGGTAATTTCCGTTGATGGCACACATTTGTATGTCAAGTACGGGGGCGTTCTACTGAGAGCCGTTGCACAGGTACTGAAAATCATATATTTCCGATTGCCTTTTGTGTCGTCGATAAAGAGCACGATGCTTCTTGGACCTTCTTCTTCCAGAAGCTGAAGTCTATCATAGAAGATGAACCACATCTATGCGTCATCTCCGACAGGCATATTAGCATCGCCAATGCCTTCTCCCGTGTATACAGCCGTGCACATCATGGACTTTGCATGAGGCACCTCGCTGAAAATCTTTGTGTAAATCAACACTGTAGAGAACATATTTATCTATTCTACGCTGCGGCAAAGGGTTATTCCTTTGATGAGTTTAGCGATAATTTTATGGAATTGAAGAGTAAATGCACCGAGGCAGCTCATGTCCTTGAAAATGTGCTTGGTTTTAGAAAATGGAGTAGAGCATACTTTCCGGGCAATAGGTACGACGTGATGACCACAAAAATCGTCGAGTCGCTTAACTCGATTTTGATGGATGTTTAATTGCTAAATATTTTGGTAAAAAGTTTAGGGAGCGGCATGCATTTGTCGGTGGTAAAGAGAACATATTTGTGCCTTATGCGAAAAAGATCCTAAGGGATAATAAGAGTGCGAGCGATTCCTTGTATGTGGGTAATCCAAATGGGGTTCTTGACGAGTATACGGTGTTCGGGAACGGCATTACTGCCAAGGTCAATCTCTTGAAGAGGAGCTGTTCTTGTCGGAAATTTGACTTTGTGAAAATGTTGTGTGAACACGCGTTGGCATCTTTACGAGCAAAGTATGGTAACTCCATCTACGACTACTCTTCGCTAATTTATAAAGCAGAAAGTTACCTCCTCGCATACTCGGAAGCAATTAACGTGGTCCCTCCGGAGGCTGAATGGACTGTGCCATAGGAATTGGTAGACACCAAAATTTCTCCACCCCCGTATGATTCCAAACTCGAAATGAAGAAAGTCAAACGCACTAAGGGCGTCGGTGAGACATTCAAGTCCAAAAGGAGGAATAGGTGTACAATATGCAAAAAATTCGGACACAAAAGAACCACGTGTAGAATGAGCATCAAATCATAAATAGGCTTTTTTTTAGCTTCAGTTGTAAAACTACTATTTTGGGGGATGAATGTGCATTTCTGTAGATTTTAACGTTCATTTATTATCGATCTAAGGCTTTGTCTACGATAGACTATCTATAGTCTACGGTATATATAAGATATGGTCTATAAAATATTATGTATTGATTATATTATTGCTGATCTAACACGTTATGTTGGTCATTTTTTCGGCTTATCTCTCCAGCCGATGCAATGAATCATTATTTCCCTTGTTTCCCATTCCCATTTATTAAAAAGCTGCACAAAACATCTTTTCATGAGGAAAAACAGCTAGTATACGCATACGAAACATTTTCTCTTGTCAGACACGTCGACCTACCATTGGGTGGATATATGAATGGATGCAATCTACAGGTATATAAGTGCAGGTCCTCTTTCTACGCAACCCTTCAGTTTTTCCTAAACCAAAAATATCAGAAATCGTCTCTTCTTCTTCTTCTTCTTCTTCTTTTTCTTCTTCACCCAAATAGAAAAAATGCCTCCAAGAAGGATACCCCTGAGCCCCATCAGACGTGTTTCTCCAAGGCACTACGACCTCCTAAGGAATGATTTGGACCAGCTTTTCTACGAGCTGGGTCATGACCGCATTTACCTGGAGCGGGAGCTCCGTCGAATTGCTCGTTTCTTGAGGGCAATTCTGGAAAGGCTCAGAATGGAAGGCCCTGACTACACTACCCCCCACCATCCCCATAATTTAGTTTAAATGTTTTATTTTAGTATATGTTTTTAAATTTTTTTGATTTGTTCATTGTTGAAGAAGCTTTCTTTGTAGGATCTTGTTAGAAGAATGCTTCTTCCATTTTCCCCTTTTTGATGTAAATTTTATTATGTAATGCAATGAACAATTTTAATACAACTATGTTTTAGTTTCTTTTAACATTGTGTGTTTGCCATCTTTGTTCTGATCCCTTATTTGAAAACTCAAATCAAATATGTCTGCCTTTTCAAGTTACAGTATTGTGGCTTGACTAATTTCTTGAAGAGTAAAATCTAATGTTTAGATTTTATACAATGTATTTCATCGACTGTATATATTAGTCGATCGTAGACTACATGAATTAGGAAATGGATAGCCTCAAATGGAGCCATCCGGATACTGGAATAATAACTGTTATTATACGAGAACTCAATCAAAGGTAAGTGGTTATCCCAACTGCCCTTAAAGTCAACAACACACACTTTCAACATATCTTCTAAAGTCTGAATGGTCCTTTCTTCTTGAACATCTATTTGAGGGTGAAAGACTTGACTGAGGTGGGCTTGGGTACCAAGATCCTTTTGGAAGGCTTTCCAAAAGTGAGAGGTGAACTACGTATCTCTATCTAAACTAATGGACAAGAGGACACCGTGTAACCTAACCAACTCTCTGATATAGAGCCTAACATAGACCTCGGCTGAATAAGAAGTATGAACTGGCAAGAAGTGGGCTGATTTGCTCATCCTGTCCACAATGACCCAAATTGAATCATGCTGTTGATGAGTACGAGGCAAACCTGTCATGAAATCCATGTTCACTTCCTCCCACTTCCAAGTGTGAATACTGAACTCCTACATAGACCCACTAGGCTTCTGATGTTCAATCTTAACCTACTGATACATGGAGCACTTAGCTACAAACTCTATAATATCCCTCTTTGTCCCACTCCACCAATAGATTTCCCACAGATCGTGATACATCTTTGTGTCCCCAGGATGAATAGAGTAATGTGCACCATGAACTTTAGCAAGAATTCACTATCTCATGTCATGTACACATGGAACACATAGCCTACGCTGGCAACGCAACACACCATCTCCCCCTTAGGAGAACACTTCTACTTTTTGGTATCTGACTGACTCTTTTAGCTTAACTAAACTAGGATCTCTGTCTTGTTTTTCCTTCACCTCAGAAACTAAAGAAGACTCTAAACTATTCTGCACCCAAACACTTTTCTCAGCAGAATCAACCAAACGGAAACCTAGCATAGCAAGCTAATGAACTTCCTGAACTAACTTCTTCTTACCATTCTCTACGTGAGCAACACTACCCATGGACAACCTACTAAGGGTATCTGCCACTACATTAGCCTTACTGGGATGATACAGAATACTCATGTCATAGTTTTTCAACAACTCTAACCATCTTTTTTGACCCAAGTCCAGGTCTTTTTATGAAAATACATACTGCAGGCTTTTGCAGTTTGTAAATACAACAACATGCACCCCATAAAAATAGTGCCTCAAAATCTTTAAGGCAAATACAACAGTTGCTAATTCAAGATCATGGGTGGGATAATTCTTTTCATGGGGCTTAAGTTGTCTAGAGGCATAGGCCACAACCTTACCCCTTTGCATCAAAATACAACCCAAGCCAACTTTGGAAGCATCATAATACACAACAAATCCATTTTAACCATCGGGTAAAGTTAAAACTGGGGCTATAGTGAGTCAAGTCTTCAACTTCTAAATACTCTTCAAACAGGAGTCTGACTACTGAAATTTAACTTTATTCTAAGTCAATTTGGACATGTGGGATGCAATAGATGAAAACCTTTCAAAAAACCATTGGTAATAGCTAGCCAAACCCAAGAAACTCTTGATATCTAACGAAGAGATGGGTCTGGGCCAGTTCCTAACTGATTTGATCTTTTGAGGATCAACTCTAATGCCATCACCAATAATAATATGACCAAGTAAAGCTACTGACCTTAGCCAGAATCTTCATTTACTTAATTTGGCGAATAACTGATGGGCTCTGAGAGTCTACAATACTATTCTGAGATAGTCTGCATGGTCATTTTTACTGCGGGAGTAGACAAGGATAACGTCGATGACGACTATGATGAACATGTCCAAGTACTACTTGAACATGCGGTTCATCAAGTCTATGAAAGCTGCTGGGGCATTGGTAAGACCAAATGACATGACTAGAAACTCAAAGTGACCATATCAGATTTTGAAAGTTGTTTTTGGAATACTACATGCTCTGACTCTGAGTTGATGATAGCCGGATCTGAGGTCTATCTTAGAAAAGTAACTGGCACCTTGAAGTTGGTCAAATAAGTCATTGATTCTAAGAAGTGGGTACTTATTCTTGATGGTGACTTTGTTCAACTGACGGTAGTCTATGCATATTCTAAGAGAACCGTCTTTCTTTCGCATGAATAGAACTAGTGCATCCCAAAGAGATACGCTGGTCTTGATGAACCCTTTGTCTAAGAGGTTCTTCAACTGTTCTTTCAACTCTTTAAGTTCAGCTAGAGCCATTCTGTATGGCGGAATAGAGATGGGATGAGTATCAAGAAGAAGGTTTATTCCGAAGTCAATTTCCCTTTCGGGAGGAACTCTGGGGAGATCTTCGAGAAACATATCTGGAAATTCACTTGCCACTGGAACTGACTCAAGATTAGGAGTCTCAGAACTAGAGTCTTTGACTCACACTAAACAATAGACACATCCTTTGGATATTATTTTTCTCGCTCTAAGGTATAAAACTAGTTGGCCCTTAACTGCTGTAGTACTACTCCTTCATTCTAGGACAGGTTCATTTGGGAACTGAAAATAGACAACTCTGTTTCTATAATCAATTAAAGTATAGCAAGAATGGATCTAATCCATGCTGAGAATGACATCAAAATTCGTCATCTCTAACTTCACTAAGTTTGCTGAAGTAACTTTCCGAGACACCATAACCAGACAGTTCCTGTACACCCGTCGGGCTATGATAGACTTATCCACTGGGGTAGAGACTGAGAAAAGCTCTGTTAGGATTTTGGGATACTCCAAAGTTGACAACTATATAAGGAGTTACCAAATACAGAGAATCTCCAAGATCTAACAAAGCATAAACATGTAAATGGTAAACTTGTAACTTACCAGTGACCACATCAGGAGAACTTTCCTAATCCTGTTGGGACTGGAGTGCATAGAGCCTGTTTGGGCGCTGCCCACTGATGGCACTGGAAGTGGTACCCTGCTGAGGTAGGTGACTGGACTGAACTGGGGGACGGTTATGCTGACTCTGTAAACCCACTTGAGGACATTCTCTAATTTTATGACCTGGGTTACCAAACCCGAAACACAAGTCGCTGCCATCCTTGAAAATACCCTGATGATTTTTGTCACACTTTTGACAAAGAGGATTTGTTCGGGAATTATTCACACTACCGTGAGATTTAGAGTCTGGCATCCTTATTACTATTTCTAAATTTAGGCATTAGAGAACTGGCTGAGGACGGAGCTAGGATTAAAGATTTTGGATGAAACTAAGAATGATTACCAACCTCTGACTTAGTCTAAGAAAAACTAAAGCTACCTGTCCTAGTCCTCTTGCTTTCTCTCTCTTTCTTCTTAGTTTTTTATTTCTCAATCTGTTGAGCATAGACCATCAACCTAGCCAAGTACATCACATTAATCAACATTGCAATCCTACACTCTTTGGCTACACTATCAAATACACCAAACATGAACTTGCTTATCTTAGACCTTCTATCAGCTACCACATGAGGAGCATACCTAGCCAACTAAGTAAATTTGAGGGAATACTATTTTACACTTATGTTTCCCTGCTTCAGGTTGATGAACTCTAACACCTTAGCCTCCTTCAACTCCAATAGAAATAACCTTTCTAGAGAGAAAGTAACAAACTCCTCCCATTCTATAAGCCCTACATCTGTGCCCCTATCTACCTTTTACTGCTTAAACCATGTATGCACCACATCTTATAACTGATAGGCACCTAACTCGTCACTCTAACTAGCGGTTACCCCCATAATGTCTTTTACCTTCTGCACCATGTTAAGGAATTTCTGTGGGTCCTCTTCAAACTTAGACCCTGAAATTGTATGAGGGTTCATTCGGGTGAAGTCCCGAATTCTAGCTGCAGTAGTACTGTCCACTGGGTTAGCCTAAATAGCAGTTGGTCATACATTTTGAGTAGCCACATAATGGTCTAGAGTAGTGAAAGCTACTTTGAATTCTGCATGAGAAACATGCTCATTCAAGGGATCTTCCTGAATGGGCAGACTTGCTGGCTGGTTCCATTTCTTTTTTCGTTGGTCTTTTTAGGAGACATGTTCTATAAACGGAAGAAAAAGTTGGATTAGATAGAGAGTTTAACTTGAGCTCATGCTCACTCGCATGATATGAACACTGAAAGAAGGGAACTTTTCCTAAAAATGCCTCATAGACTCTTGTCCATAAGTGTGGCGCGCTACACACCCATGCATAAAACTCTATTTCACGTGGCTTTCAGAATCCCTAGGACTCTTTAGAACCTTAGGCTCTGATACCAAGTTTGTAACATCCCAAGAATACACCCTGGGGGTCACACGAAGCTTATGATCCCAAAAGACCATAAGCTAACCCATGAATGGTACATGCTCTGAGAACTGAATATAATACTGGTGTATATGTGGAAGAAATCTAAAAATGACATAAGGTTCTCAATGTACTAAAATAACAATTGAGTATAACTGATAATAAAATCTAAAAACTGAATAACTGACTATGCTAGTATGAGATCCTCTGACTGTCTGAATAGGGAGTTGCTGGGGACAAACCCCCACTAACTCCGACTGAAATAACTACTGAACTACTAAAATAGATGAACCTTTTCCTCAAAATATGAGGACTTGCCACTATAACTGCTGTTGATCGCCCAAGCTTTTAAGTATGGTCAGGAACCTGAGTGTCCAAACCTATGATATGAGACATCATAGTACAAAAAAAGTATGTGATCAGTACGTGGAATATACTGGTATACTAAGTGAGGTAAGGATGATATATATGTGTTCATATGTATGAGATGATAACTGACTGAATGAACATCATGAGGTAACTGGATGAAAGTACATAAAAAACTTAACTACTGAACATACTGAATAACTGAGTAACTTATAACTGATAGCCATGTTTCTATAGAATTGATTGAGTTCTTTACTGAATACTGAGACTGATACTGTAACTATGTGAGTGTTAATCTCACTGACATACCCCGATGTAGACTTATTTGGGGTCCAACCTATGACCCCAGTTGGAAGGGTGTTAGCACCTTGCCACGGGATACAAACAAGGTTATATCAACCCTAATATAGCAGGAAGAATCATAATATATATATATATATATATATATATATATATATATATATATATATATATATATATATATATATATATATATATATAATTATGTCAACCTTAGTCTGGAAGGAGGACGACTTACCCTATGCTGGCTACGTAGTTTTGTAACTCAGGGATTGCTACTAAGGGTCAAACCCTAACTGACAGGAATGCCCCCATCCCTAGGTTTATTTAGTGCTAAATCCTACACCTAACCAAAAGAAACTGATCACTAGACTATACTAATCTTGATTGAACTGACACTGATCGTGTTGACTGACTGAACTGGACTGAGTTCACTGAGTTCTATTAACTGACTGAGTACTAAGGTCCTTGACCTTTACTGGGACTATTGTATAACTAGTACAACTAAGTAAACAGCTAGATTTTGGGTTATAATTAACCCAGGACTCAATAGCATAATTGATAAACTCATATCACAACTTTAGAAACACAACAATAAGTTACCATGCATAATTTACTCATATGGACATTTTATTAAACACTTGTGGAGCATGATTGCTATACATGAGAACTAACCACATAGGGCATTATAACTACAACATGCAGCTTTCAAATTCAAGAGTTTTGACATGAGAGATTCATAATTCAACACACATGCTAACTAAATTTCATAGAATTAATTAAATATGTTAACTTTAAACCCATACAACAACACAAGCATGAACAAAATTCAATTCATAGCATGGGAATCATAATTTAAGTTTTATAAAGGGTTCTTGAACTCCTAGGGTAAAAAGAGACCCAAGGATGAACACCTAACATACCTGATCATTGAATTCATGGAAATTGTTGGTGAATTCTTGAGACTTGGACTTGAATTTGATGAACCTAAGGTTTTTTTCTTGAGAGGTTTTGTGAAGAATAAATGCATTTTGCCCTTTTAGAAGCTTAATTTCATGTTTTGGCTAAATTTGGTGAGGGAAAAAGGACCTAAATGCTCTTGGAAAGTCGTAATTAAATGAGCAAAATATGCCTAGTGATGCGGCAGGCGACGTGCCACATCAATGGTGTCTATGCGATTACTGATGCATCGCGTCGATGGTGTCAATGAGATAGTCAACACGATGCATCGAGATCGCATTGCCTTGCTATTTTGGTCATTCAAACATGACTCAAACGACATTCAAAAATTCTAAAACTCAACCAACTTGACCTATTGACATCCCTGATCAAGAATCAACTTAAAAATTGACATTCTAATTTCGTAAGGATACAAAATAAGATCATCCAATTATGAAGGCTAGTAAAATGATTCTAAGTCTTAACACTTTGCTAAATTTTTCTAAGTCTGGGACCCCTTATTACAAGCTATATCAGACTGAATTGAACTAGAACTTTTACGGGGTCTTACACACTTGCACTAGATTACTCTAAATAGTAAACTATAATATAATAGTTTTTGGAATAAGTCTTTGGGGGATTGATGTTTGGCTTTCTTTAAGGCTACTATATTACTTTGGTAGATCATGTACACTTGTATGTGTGCTTGGAAACCGTCAAGTTTTTGGTGCCGTTGTTGGGGACTTGTAATTTGGCAACTTTTTTTGTTTTAGTTTTAACTTTTAGATTTCTTTGGTGCTTTACGCTTGGTCTTGGTTTTCTATTTGCAGAAAATAGGTTTACAAGTTTGTAAGCTAGCATGAGATAGGGAATTAGTTGAACCAAGCCCTGAACATGAGCAACGATTCCATCAATGAAGGAGAGAAGAAATCCTTATCCTCTATATTCTGTAAATAGAAGAAAAGCAAGACAATCCTACTTTTATGGCTGAAGTAAAAGCAGCCCACAGGACAATTCGTGAAGTGGAAATCCTACTTTCGATAAATTTGACCTCCACTTTTCAGAAACCGTCTGTTAGAGGTAATTTTGAGCTCAAATAGAATATGGTGCAGCTTTTGATTAGCAGTGGATAATTTGTTGGACTTTCACATAAAGATATACAAGTCCACCTTTGAAACTTTCTTGAGATCAGTGACACATTCATCCCTATAGGTGTGTCAACAAATTATGTGAGGCTAACACTATTCCCCTTTTCACTATTAGGGGAAGCGAAGAAGTGGTTTAATACTGAGCCAACAAATTCAATCACAACATGGGATGACTTAGCCCAGAAATTCCTCATCCGATTTTTTTCATCTAGCAAGACTACGAGACTTTGCAGTGAGATTGTGTGCTTCAAACATAAGCCAGATGAGAATTTATATCATGCTTGGGAGCGGTTCAAAGCTTTTCTTTAGGACTTTCCACATCATTAATAGTCCAATGTGGTATAGCTAATACTTTTCTAGAGGCACTTGACCATAACACAAAAATTTTGCTAGATTCAGCTGCAGGTGGTTAAGATTTAGAGCTAACGTATGATGAGTTGTATACTTATTGAACCGCATTACTCAAGGAAATTCCAAGTGGTATTTAGACTCAAGGAATGCTACAAAAAAAATTGCAGGTGTTATATCTACCCAAATATGGGCACTGCAAAATCAAATAAGCAACATAAAGTTGGGGTTTACAAAGCCTGAAGCCACAGTTAATGCAATTCAACAAGCATAAGGTTGGTGTAAAGTTTATGATAACAGTGGCCATTTGGCAGTTATGTGTGCTGTAAATCCTGAGTCAGTGATGTATGTGGGCAATGCTCAAAGGCAGAATTATGAAAATGCATACAATTTAAAGTGTCGGACTCAGCCACTAAATCAGCCATAGAACCCCCAACAATAGCAGCTTCAGTAACTACAGGTTCAAAGGAATCAGGCCACAAATAGCAATATGGAAGAGATGCTAAAACAAGTGTTATCTTATCAAACATAATTGGCAGCAGATATAAAGAGTCAACAAGAAGACATGAAGACTCAGCAGAAGACTACAAGGAACTTAGAGTTGAAGTTGGAACAACTATAATAGACACTAAATTCCAGGCCTTAAGGTAGTTTTCCAAGTGATACTGAGCCTCCTTATTAAGTCATGGCAATTAATTTAAGGAGTGGTAATGAGATTAATTAAAAACTTCTTATGGAAACTAAAGAGGTAGATGTAGAGAAATCTCCTAAATAGGTAAACGACAAAGTTACTAAAAATTTGAGGAAGTCTGAGTACTAAAAATAATAGTTGCTGAAAAGGTGAAGGAGATTCCACCACTACCTTTCCCACAAGTACTGAGAAAAAAGAAGGCGGATGCATGCTTTAAGAAGTTCTTTGACATGTTTAGAGAGCTTCACATTAATTAACTCTTTTAGATGTTTTGCAGGAAATGCCCAAGTATGCTAAGTACTTGAGGGACGTTCTTGCTAATAAAGTTAAGTTGCAGGATATTGAGACAGTAGAACTCACTGAGGAGTATAGCTTTGTGGTGAGTCAAAAGATGCCCAAAAGTCTTAAGGACCTTGGAAAGTTCACTCTCCCCATTCAAATTGGAAACAACGAGGTGGTCCACACACTCAGTGACTTAGGGGAAAGTATAAACTTGATGCCTCTCTCTTTTTTTAATACTTAGGCTTGGGAAAGCCTATACCGAGCTCTGTGCTACTACAACTGGCAAACGGGACCTAGCCCATCCTGAAGGATTCATAGAGGATGTTCTCATAAAAGTTGTTACATTTATTATTCCTACTGACTTTAATGTTTTAGATTCTTAGGCAGATGAACAGGTGTCGATCATTTTTGTACGTCCATTCTTAGCAATGGAGAAGCTTTGATAGATGTGAGAGAGCACACGCTCACAATGAGGTTGGAGGATGAAGAGACAGTTTTTAAAGTATACAACCCGCTTAACACACTATCTTATTATAAAGACTTGCATGATTACTGTAATAGTATGGGATAAGTGTGGGGCAGTGGAAATGGTTTCACAAAAGACCTCTTCGGGCTTCCTTATTGAGCAGCCTAAGCCATAACTACCTAAGCCCGACATGATGCAAATTGATGATCCTGAAAAGACTATTTATGAAAAATATGTTGTCCTTGATAGTTCACACTCAAGAGGTTAGAAACAAATAAGAAGATGGCCTTTAAGTGTGAGAAAAAGAATGATGGAATGTGGATGAGCCATCGTTGGTTTGTGCCGTGATACTAAATTAGCCACTACTTAGGAGGCAACCCAAGTTGAGTAGGTATGTTTTATTTTTAGTATTTTAGTTTTTAGTTCATGTAGTTTTTGGTTTTGTAGAGTCACAAGTTGATGGGAAGTCTGAGTATCAGAAAACCTGAGCTAAGGAGCATGGTGAAGGCTAAGTGTGGGGTTCCTGAACCCCTTTTATGTAAGAAGATTCTACTAGTTAGGCCTAAAGGCCTCAAGAAGTACTTCTACATGTACTTTTAAGTCTACTTTAGGGACAAAGTAGATTTTTATGTGTGGAGTAGGGAATTTCTAGGTTTTAGGGTGATTTTAATTTTTTTTTGTGTTAGGAATAAGTAAGATGTCTTGTTGGTGCTATAGTTGATGGCATGATGCAAGTGTTTGGTTGTAAGATCATGTTGATTATGTAAATTACTAATTAAACTCCTAGGCTCATGTTTGTGACTTGTACTTGTTGGCTTAATGTTGAATTCATGTGATTGTTTAGTTTAGAGTCTATGATGATCCTACTTGAGTTGAACATATGCCATGTGCGTGTGGGGTATTTGTATATTTCTTATTACATGTGATTTCTAGAACTTTCCTAGTGTGTGTGCAAAGCAAAATAACGAGTGTGGGTTTAGGAGATGATATAGGCATTTCTTTGATAGCCTTGTTTCATACTTTCTTTTTACCTCTCCTTGTGCATAATCCTAGTTAAACCTCCGTTGAGCCTTTAGCTTTTTCTTTGGCAGCCTTTTATGTAGCCTAATCTATTTTTTTGATAGACCCTAATTTGATCCAAATCTCCTAAGCGCTTTAGTATAAAATTGTTAAGTTAAGAAATTTGAAATTCAAGTAGGATAAAGGTTAAATTGAAGCCCCTAAGTGTTAGCTATTGTTGTTGTTGTTTTTTTTAAAAAAGTGATATGTGTTGTGGTAGGAAGTTGAGTAATGAAAAGAATTAAAATTTGTTCAAACTGAATGAGTTGTGCATAGAATATTCCCACCATAGTGTTGAGAATAAGTTTAATAACATGGGGTGAAAACAAAAGAATGGGGTAGACAAAAGTGATGTAATTTGTTGTTGAAGGTGAATTGAATTGAAAAAATGTAATGTAATAAAGCTCTTATGATGCTTAGAGTAAATATTTGTTCAAGGATGAACAAGGCTTTAAGTGTGGGGTGGTGATGTTTGGTGTATTTATGAACTCTAGTGTTGTTATCCTCGCTCATTTAGCCTTATTTTAAGGATTTCTTGAGTGATTTATGTGTTGATGTTGATATAAATAAGCATATAAGTGTTCAAGTATTTAATTACAATGTTCAAAGATGTTTTCAGACAAGTGTGGGCTCAAATTGATCATTAGAGTTCAACCGAGAAACTAGTTTTACTAGCTTGAGCTAGGTGTTGTTCTAGTCTATCGTGGTGGATTCTAATATGTTGAATGAGGTCCTAACGATTTGAATGTGTAATTATATATGGAACAACTTGCTTATAGTGTGCAAATTTCAATTGGATCAAGAAAAGAATCGAAATCATAAGTTAAAGATCCATGAGGACAAGTCTAGTCTTAGCTCATGTTTTTAGTTAATCGTTGTGAAAGTTGTGTTGTTTTGAGCTCTAATATTTGGTGTGTGATTATGTATGATTATTGGTGAGTTGATTATGGTGATATATTGATGAAATAAAAGTTGTAAATATAGTGGAAACAACACCACAAGGCAAGGGACGGAAGGAGAAACACTTAGACGAAATTAGGCGTCAAGAGGAACATTTCAGTGAGCCGACGTGAATTGGACGCATTGCGGAGCTCTCCTCACTCAATTTTCAAAGATCCGTGCCCTTTATTCCAGGAGATATCCACCGTGATTCTCCACTCTTCCCACGAGATATCCAATGCGTCGCGGACCTCTCCCCGTACACGGCTTAAGTCCTCAATTATAAATAGAACACTTTGTAACTTATTCTAACCACTTTTGGACATCTTCGGGATCTTGGGGAGGCTGCTCAACATGAATTCTCTCTTTTAGTTAGTTCATTCATTAATTTTATTATGTGTTCAAGTATTTGGACCATGATTATGTCGATTGATTAGTGGCTAAATGCCCCCTTTTTGGGGTTAAAGCCAAGAACATGACTACTATCATTTTGAATTGGTTTTATTTGAATTGATTATCATATTTGGTTGTTTTTTTAATACTTGTTTGAACTATTTTAAAGAGTAAATAACCTTTGAATATTTATAGTGTCAACGTTGTGATCTCGGGAGGGGGAATATGAAGATAGAACATGGGGATAAACAAAGTAAGGTTCTTATTCCTTTATGAAATAATGAATTTGAATTAGCATTTAGACTGGGATGTACCTAGAAGCCTTGTTTGGTTCACATGTAGGATGATAGATTTAAGTGCTTAATTGGATTATTACATCCCCACTGAATGATGTAGTTGTAATGTCCAAGTTAGGTAGATGAGTAGAGGTCGGGAGACCATGATCATGCAATAAACCCTATGAATGAACAATCAAGATAAGCGATGTAATGAATGAAGTTCAATAGCATAGTATGATTGTTCATAGTGCCTTAACCCTGGGCTTTACTCTATTGATTGTCTCAAGTCTTTTATTTTACGCATTGTTTATGTTACTTTAGTTTACAAATATTCAAAACTCCTTTGGATATGCTTGCACTAGATTACTATAAATAGTGAACTAGAATATAATAGTTGTTGGTATAAGTCTTTGTGGGATCAATATTCGGCTTTCTTTAAGGCTGCTATATTACTTGGTAGACCACGTACACTTGCGTGTGCACTGTCAAGTTTTTGGTATCTTGACTTTGTCCTAGAAGGGTGTGGGTTTATAATGTTTTATGATATTTCTAGTGTTAGTTTGGGTGTAGTATTGATATAGGAGGGTAAGGTAATTTCTTATGCCTCTCGTCAGTGAAAGCTTCATGAGAAAAACTACCTTACTCATGATTAGGAGTTAACAATCATAGTGTTTGTGTTGAAATTATGGAATCATTACTTGTATAGAGTTCCTTACATGAAAATTTTTAGACCATCAATGTTGGATTGAGTTGCTTAAGAACTATGACCTCACCATTTTGTATCATCAGTGCAAGGCTAATGTGGTTGCGAATGCCTTGAGCTGAAAATTTACTAGTATGGAGAGTTTACCTCATCTCTTGACTCAAGAGTGGACTTTAGCTTTGTAGGTTTAGTCCTTAGATAAATAGATGGTTAGGCTTTATATTTAGACACTCGGGTATGTTTTAGCCTTTATATATGCTAGATCTTTATTAAAAAGTAAATTTGAGATCCCCAGTTAGATGATGAGATTTTGAGGGTGATTCAGGATAAGGTGATAAGTGGAGAGACTAGAGAGACATCTCTTGATTCTAATGAATTTTTGAGGATTGGAGGTAGAGTTTATGTATTGAGGGTTGATGGATGGGTGATATTGATTTTGAAGGAGGCATATTATTCCAAATATTCTATCTATCCATGCATGACTAAGATATATCTTGACTTGAAGCAGCTTTACTGGTGGTGTGGTTTGAATAAGGATGTGGCAGATTATATAGAAGGTGAAGTTTGAGTAACAGAGAGTGGGCGATTTTCTTCACAGATTACGCATACATAAGTGAAAGTGAGAGCGGATCACTATGAACTTTGTGATTGGGTTGCCTTGTACTTCTCGTGGTTCTGACAATATTAGGTTATCGTGGATTGGTTGACCAAATCAACCCATTTTGTACCTATTCAAAATTTTTTTAGTGTCAAGAGGTTGACCTGTATCTATGTCCATGATATAGTTTGTCTTCATGGAGTACCTGTGTTTATTATTTTAGACAAAGGCTAGTGTTCCCTCTACCTTTTGACAAATATTTTAGGAGGAGTTGGATAATCAGGTTAACCTTAGCACAAATTTCCTCCCCAAACTGATGGTTAGTCAGAGTGAACAATTAAAGTTTTAGAGGATATGCTCCATGCATGTGTTGTGGACTTTAGAGGTCAACATTTGGCTATGCAGAAGTTCATTTATAAATAGCTACGATTCGAGTATTGAGATGACCCCTTTCAAGGCATTTTATGGTAGGCATTGTCGATCTCTTATTGGTTGATTTGAGATATCATAGGTGAGACCCCATTAATCCGACTTGCTTCATGAGTATTTGGATAGGGTTTGGGTGATTTAGGATAGGCTTTGAGCAACCTAGAATAGGCAAAAAAAGTTATGCAAATTGTAGGCTTTTTTCCTTAAAGTTTGAGATTGGTTATCAAGTCTTCCTTCGTGTGTCACTCATAAAGTGCATGATGAGGTTTGGAAAGAGGGGCACACTCAAACCAATGTACATTGGACCATCTGAGATACTTCAAACTTTTGGGGAGGTTGCTTTGCTTATGAGTTGGCCTTACCAGCAAACTTTTCAGTCATTCATTGATTTTTCATATATCTATGCTTTGACGCTATATTTAAAATAAGTCTCATGTGCTTTTTTAGGATTCTGTTTAGTTGGATGAGAAGATGACCTTCATTGTGGAGCTAGTCTCTATTTTAGCTGGAGATGTTGGACGATTGCATTCTAGAGATATTCCTGTAGTTAAAGTTTAGTGAAGACATCGCTTTATTGAGAAGGCTATTTGGGAGGTCGATTTTTACATGTATAGTAGTTACCCTCAAATTTTTACTAATTCAAGTATTTCTTTGCCTTTTAGTTCGCGGAAGAACTAGAGTTTTAGTGGTAGATGTTGTAATGACATGAATTTATGAATTTTCCATTTCAATAAGTTTTGAACATTTTTCCATTTCCTTTAGTTTCTATATGTTGATTTTGGAATGTGGGGATGGTTGGCACAGTTCCTGATGTGATCAGAGCTATTTGTGTGAGTTTGTAGCTTCTAGAGGCTTGAGAAGCCATACAGTTAACTTCGGTCAATTTCTTTATTCTGAGTGTTGGACGATAATTTGGACTGTTTTAGCAAATCCAAAATATTGAATTTGGGTTAGTAGTGTGGTTGGTTCGACTTGGGACCTTTATACCTCATTTGGACCTTTCATTTTAAAAATAACGAAAAGGGGTCCTTAGGGTTAATTTTTTGAAACCATTTTTTTTAAAAAATCCAATGTTGCTATTGAGTCTAGAACATCAAAATTATCCTAGTAGTATATATTGAAGCTTAGATAATTAATAGGCTAGCCGTCTCTAAACCTTAACCCTAGTTTGCCTACGAGTTGGCCATCATGGCCACCACATCCGGTGGGGTTAACTCCCACCGAAACATAATCAGAAGTTAAAGGATCATAAAGAAAGTAGGGAAGTAGAAGCCCCCAATAAGATTACGTATGCTAATATATTGAAACACAATGATTGTACAATAGGCAAAATTCTACCAAAACCTGTTGTGATGCTGCATGGTGAGCCAAGTATAACATGGAATTCATCTGAAATAAGAAGTTTGATTATACAAGAAAATCTAAAATATTATGTTATTGGTAAATTTTCTTATGGAAAACCAGACATAATGGTGTTGCGGAAACATATTCCTGTTTAATATGATATCAAAGGAGACTATAGTATTTGTGTTTTAGATTCAAGACATATTGTCATTCGATTGAATATACTGGAGCATTATGTCAATCTTTTGTCAACAGTTGCCTATTATATAAAAGCCAAAGATATGTATTGGTAGATGAGAACTTTAAAATGGGATCCATGGTTCGAGTCAGATGTGGAAACGACGATTGGAATAAGATAGATTTCAATGTCGGATCTTCCACCAAATTTTTGTGCTAAGGAAGCTATTTTTTCAATAGGTTCAACAGTGGGAAAGCCTTTGACAGTTGATATGGAAACTAAGAATCACACTCGACCAAACTGTGCAAGATTTAAGGTTGAGGTGGACTTGGTTTCTAATCTACCAAAAAGAGTCAGAATAAATGAAGAGGATGATATCATTAGAAAAATCAAATATAAGTGAATACAAATCCATTATGACTATAAGTATAAATATTGCAAAAAGTGTTGTCTACAAGGGCATGATGAAAGATCTTGCAGGAATGTTCATCCAAAGCTTATGGACAAGAAGGAAGAAGAGAAAGAAGAGGATTCAAATGCTCAAATAGAAGCAGAGAAGGATAATGATACAACATTGGTTCATAATAATCAAAGAAGGAGTAGAAATTATAAGCAACAATGGCTAACAAGGAGAAATAAGTATAAAGAGATAAGTCTGGTCACATATTGGGAGAGGTAGAAGATGAAGAATCCAAGGATATATCGGTTTCCAATACTTTTGATATACTTATAAAAGAGAAGAAAGATGAAGAGAAAAACAATAACGTTAATAGTGACAATGAAAAGAAACAACAATTCAGTAAAGAGAGTACAAAAGAATGGGTCACCAACAAATTTGGCAAAACTAGAGAAGAAAAAAGTATAAGAAAGAGAGAAGAAGAAGGGTACAAACAAACTGACTTAGTAGAGAAGGAAGTTGATATTTAGCCTAGAACATGAGAAACTATTCAGCATAGTTCAGATGGGAAATAGGAGGTCAATATGCAGTTAGCCATTTTGAACTCTGAGGATAGTAATGATAATATAAAAGTAATTGAAGACATCCTACCTTTAGCTATTCAAGATGAAAGTCAGATTGCCTTTAGTAATGAAGATAAAACAGTCCTTGATGAAGATGATCTGGAGAAAAATATTGAAAAAGTTGGAGTTAAGGGTAACCTATCTCCTAAGTAGATAGATAGATTGAAAGCAGCTCAGGGTATCCATAAAAAGAAAGACAAAGAAGCTAAAGCAAGTTCAATACTGACTAGGAGTTCTTTGAAGAATAAGTCTTGATGAATGCTTTAACTTGGAATATTAGATCAGTCAACACTCAGAAAGCTTTTACTGGACTGATCATATTATGAAAAAGATATCACTTCACTTTATAGGGTTAATGGAACCATTTCAGGATATAAATAATATTAAAGATTATAGGAGAAGGCTAGGAGTGCAACATTCAACAGCTAATTAATCTGGCAAAATATGGGCTTTTATGGATTCTTCTATTGGCTTTACTATGATAGGAGATGAAGAACAATAACTAACATTAAGATTGGAAAAATAAGAAGCAGGAGTAGCTGTCATAGTAACACTGATTTATGCAAAATGTACCTAAGGGGAGAGGTTAATGTTATAGGAGTCACTTGAAGAAATGACTCAAAGAATTCAAGAACCATGGTTAATAGGGGACTTTAGTCATCATCAGTCAAGAAGAGAAATTAGGTGTTTTACCAGTTACTGTAGCAGAAACTGAGGACTTCAAGCATTGAATAAATATGTGTAATCTAGAAGATCCTTGTTTTAAGGGGAATAAGTATATATTGTGGAATGAAAGAACAAATGAAGAGTGTATTTTAAAAGGCTGGATAGAGTTTTGCTTAACGATAAATTACATGAATTGTTTCCAGTATTGGAAGTCAAACATTTATTCAGAAGTGGATAAGATCACACTCTATTAAAAATCAACTTTAGTACTGTATAGGAGAATATATCAAAACCTTTTAGGTTTCTTAACATGTGGATAAAGGAGAAGTCTTGTCTGGGGGTTATAAAACAAAATTGGGAGACTGATGTGATGGAAAATCCATTAATAATGTTTTATCATAAACTGAAAAGAGTAAAGGCTTCTCTAATAGTATGGAGCTAGGAATTCTTTGGTAACATCTTTCAAGAGCTTGCTACTATGGAAGAAGTTATTAAGGTGAGGGGGAAGCAGTTTGAGGAGTTTCCTTCAGGCTTAAATAAAGAGCTTTTATTTAAAGAACAGGACGAATTAAATGTTTAGCTTAGTAGGGAAGAAGAATTTTGGAAGTAGAAAGCAGGGCTAAGTGGTTTTAGTATGGTGAGATAAATACCAAATTCTTTCACACTATGGTTAATGGCAGAAGAAATAAACTTAAAGTGAAAAGAATTCAAAATGATGAGGGTGAATGGATGGAAGATCATAATCAGATTGTAGAATCAGCTATTCAGTTTTTTTTAGAAACAATTCTCTAAAGGAGAAGAGAATGCTAATTTTTATAAGTTGGATGAACTACCAACAATATTGAATGCCAATCAAAATGAAGAGCTTAATAAAGTTCTAGATTTACAAGAAGCGAAGGATGTTGTATTAGGGATGAATAGGAACAGTACAACAGGGCCCGATGGTATGTCATGAGCTTTCTTTCAGGATGCTTGGGATATGATAAAGGAAGATGTCAATAAGATGGTGGTTGCTTTCTTTTGTGGGTATGAATTAGAAAAATTTGTAACTCTTACAAATTTGGTACTTCTGCCCAAAAAGTTAGTGATCAATTATTTCTCAGATATGAGTCCTATTTCTTTGAGTAATTTTATTAACAAAATCTTTTCTATAATCATTCATGAAAAGATCAAGAAAGTGTTGCCTGGCATTATATTTGAAGAACAAGATGGGTTTGTGTAGGCGAGGAGCATTGCAGAGAATATACTGGTGGTTTAAGAGATCATAACAGACATTAGAAAAAGAGGTAAGATTCCTAACATGGTTATTAAGCTTGACATGATGAAAGCTTATGATAGGGTGGATTAGTTGTTTCTTACTAAAGTGTTGAGAAAAGTTGAGTTTAGTGAACTATTCATTGATATGGTATATCGATTGGTGGGAAACAATTGGTACTTTATTTTATTAAATGGACAGCCTAAGGGGTTTTTCAGATCATATGGGGGGTTGAAACAAGGTGATCCCTTATCACCTACTCTTTTTATATTATCTGCAGAAGTGATATCCAGATCCTTAAAATTATTGATTCTTAATAAAGATTTTAAGCTTTTTAGGATGCTAAGAGAAAGTCCAAAGGTGATTCATTTTTCTTTTACTAATGACATGATCATATTGTGCAAACCTGAACTAACTACTTTGCAAGAAGTTACATCCACTTTGGAAAGATATGAAAAAGTATAAGGACAAAAGATCAATAAAAAGAAGAGTGCAATCTATCTGTATAAAGGAGTGTCTCAAGGGGTAATGGTGATGGCTAAAGTTGTTACAAGGCTCATAAGTAAAGATTTTCCTTTCATGTATCTTGGATGCCCTATATTTCATATGACAGAAGAAACACTTCTATCAACCTATAATGAACAAGAATAGCAGTAAGTTACAAGGTTGGAAAGGGAAGTTATTGTTCTATGAGCGAAGAGTAGTACTTATCAAACATGTCCTACAAACTATTTCCATTCATTACCTTTCAATCATAAACCCTCCAGCTAATGTATTGAGCTCAATTCAGAAGATGTTTGCTTAATTTTTCTGGAGCAATCATATAAGTGGAAGAAGTAGGCACTGGGTGAGGTGAAATTCTTTATGTTTACCAAAAGATGAAGGGGGTATGGGATTAAGAAGGGTTCAGGATGTGTCTACGGCTTTGTTTTGCAAACTTTGGTGAAACTTTAGAACTAAAGAGTCTATTTGGAGTAGGTTTATGTAATACAAATACTGTAGAAAACATCAGCCCAATAAGATTATATGGAAAATAGGAGCTGGATCTCAGGTCTAGAAAAAATATCACAGGCTAGAGATTTAGTGGAGCACTAAATTCTATGGAAAATCAGAGGAGGAGATTCTAATATTTGGTTTGATAATTGGATTGCTATTGGTGATTCATATAATATTATGCAGAATAATATAGAATGGGATGTCAAGGTTCAATTGGTGAAGGATTTAGTCAAAGAAGGATAGTGGGATGGGCATATGATTTTGCAACTACTGCCTCAAGAAGTTGATAATCACATCATGATTAAAATCTGTCCACCAATAATTATAAGGGGAAGAGATATTCCTATCTAGATTCTAGAAACTACTGGGAAATTCACAGTCAAGTCAGCATGGTAGTATATTAGACAAAGAGAAGAAAAGAATAGGATTTACAAAGAAATTTGGGTTGAAAGATTACCTTTTAAAATGGCTTTTCTAATGTTGAGAATATGGAGGGAAAAGGTTCCGGTGGAGGCTAATATGAGAAGATGGGGATTTGAAGGACTAACTAGATGCTAGTGTTGCATTAATCTTGATAAAAAAAAATCATAGCTCATGTGTTTCTGAGATCACCTTTTGCTAACAGGACTTAGTCCTACTTTGCTTCTTTTGGAGGTATTTTAATTGATGGATTAACATTCAGGAAACTATACTAGCATGGTGGAATGCAGAAGTAAGGAGTAGCATCAGACCTTATTTCCATTATATTCCCAACATGATCATATGGAAAATATGGAGAATGATAAATAGTTTGAAGCATGATGGGAAGAACTTGTCTATACACAGAGTAATATTTAATATTATAAAAAATGTTGGATTATTACTCAAGGTAAAAAATCCAAGACAAGTGTTTCCTAATAACTGGATAGATATATTAAAGGAACTGGAAGGGAGAAAAACAAAGATGAAGATCATCAAAGTAATGTGGAAGATTCCAGAAGAAGGGTGGTCTATATACAATACAGATGGAGCATCAAGAGGCAAACCTGGTATTATCTCATACACATTTTGTTTAAGAAATGAGGAGGGTGACCTAATATATGCACAAGGAGCTAAAATAGAAGATACTTCTAATTTGGAGGCTGAGGCATATGCTATTCTACAAGAAACAATACATGCAAATCAAACACATTAGAGAAAGGTAATAATTCAAACTGATTCTTTGCTTATGCATAAAATATTAGCTAGAGAATGAAATTGTCCATGGAATGTACTAGACTATGTTGAGAAGATATAGAAAATAATGAATAGAAAGCAAGTGTAGTACCAACATATTATGAGTGAGGGAATCAATTGGCTGATTATTTGACTAATCTAGCCATTGATAAAGGGGATTTCACAATTTCAAGTTTTCAGCAGTTAAAGGTAATAGGTAGAAAGATTCTTAATAGTGACAAGCTACAATATCCATACATAAGATTAAGAGAAACAAGAGAATAAACAAGTTGAGTAGGCTACAACTTACAGAGTTAATCATTCACAAGAAGATATTTACAATTAGAAGAGCAACAAAAAATATAAACAAGCTTGGTAGCATAATCTATTTCAGCCATTAAAAAGGATTCGCAGCAAAAGGGAAGGGTCATATGAGATACTCGTAGCCGAAACATCTGAAAAGAGCATTACAGTCCAATTATTTATGGGTCCGAACATCCTATTATCTATATCCCAACCGTAACTACAACAAATGTCAGCATAATGAAAGTACATCTGCATGGAAGCTGAAAATGAGTAAGAAGTAGAAGAAGCAAAGCTTACTTAGATCTGGAATACCGTCCAGGGACCTGGAACCCTCAACACAGCACAAAAACATAAAAATTATCCCATCCACTGGAGAACACACTTGAGAGCAACAACACATTATGTTAAATGAGAAGAAGTTAAAAAAGAGAGCACGACAAAAGAGGAATAACTTACTTTTGAGAGATTATATGAGCAACAAAAACATAACTCCATGGCACACCATTGATAATTCACAGCAGATACAGGAAGAAGAATGAATTAAACATAGTGAAGGCCAACGTTTTTTCAGCTGGAGTAGGGTTTTTCGACGGAAAATAAGGGAAATGATATTAGAAAACCCTTGGAGTGACTTATATGTAATAACAATGGAAAGTGGACCGAGTATTTTGTTTCGATTGGGTTAGGATTTTTTTATTTTCGTTCTTTTAATTTTTGGATGGGTTGGTCCATCAAGTGTAAAGACCTTTTTTGTGTTTTTGATCTTTATTAATAAAACTCCCTAAATTAAATTAAAAAAAATCACAAAGGTTCGTTTGGAGATTTTAAAAACTGTGCAAATTAGTTGATTGTTGATATCTGGTGCAAACTAGATATTCAGTCACGAATTTAGGACTCTAGATATGAATGCAAACTAGATATTCAGTCACGAATTTAGGACTCTAGATATGAATATGAAAGAGAATGTTGTTTCTCATTTAGATTGCGCGATGTGTTAAGGGTTCGGGTCTGGCCGAGTTTTGCTTCATGAATCCGACAAGGCTGTTGTGAACTCGAAGGTCCAAAATTGTAGACCTTCACTAACGTAAATCCTTGGCCATAAATATAAAGGCCAATAATTTGGACAGTCAAACTTTGATCCTCATGATCGCAAGGTGGGGTTCACGATTGCGAGGTACTATTTATTGAGCAATATATAAGGTCCATTTTCATATTTTCCTCCATTTTTAGATCTTTGAGCTCCGAGTTTGAGCAATTTTTGAGAATTTCTTCACCATATGAACTTGAGTAAGCTCAAAAACCTTATTTCCATTATTTTTTCATTAATATATCATCAAAAATAACTTTAACTCATGATTTCAAAATAAAAATTTGGGGTTTTTATCAGTAAAGTTTAAAAAGATTTTCTTCAATTTGAACTTCGTTTTTAGCCTATTTTCGCTTTTGTTTTCTCGTGTAGATTCTTAAACCTTGGGGACTAAGTTTTTAAAATAATATTTTCGTACCTCTTTTGTTTGCAAACTTGTTTTTCAAACTCATTTTCGGTCCAACCTAAATATGGCCAATATAGATATCGTTAGCCTTCTATTATCGTGTAGATGTTATATTTGAATGTTATAGTGGATTTTGAGGCTGTTCCTGAGGGAAATGTTCAGGGTTGAAGTACTTTAGGCTAAGATTTCATCTTTTTGAGGTAGGTTATGGCTTAACTTTAGATTGAGCTAGGTAGTCAACAAATAAGTAAAGCATGATATGGGTTGGAAAAAAATATTTATGCGATTATATTTTGAGATTTTTTTTGTGTGTTCGTGTGGGGCTTATATTCTGTTGTGGTTGATTTTTAATATCTAATATTGTGTGTTGCCTGTGGGGGGGCTTTATGTGACATCATTGGCCTTATATGTGCATTTAAATGCCTTTGCTCGTACAGGGGTTTATTTTTCTAATATAGGCCTTATTTGAGTATTTATTGTCTTTATTGTAATAAAAATACTCGATTTAGGAATTGATATGACATTAATGATTTCTTACATACATATTTATCCTGATGGCGTCTAATTGGAGTTGATGATTATAAATTGTAGATATATTGAGTTGATTTTTGAGCTCACTTATATATGTTTGTGTTGGATTGATAAATATCATCATATTGAGTTGATTGTAAGAATTACATCTTTGTTCCATACATATACATTCATGAGATACTGATACCAGTGAGAAATACTGTTTTGAAAGAAAATGAGACACTTTTATTAAAACTCTCTTCGTGAACATGAGTAGGTGAGGTGAGGTGAGATTGATATTGAGATTGAGATATAGTATATGGGTTGCGAATCGCCCATGGATCCTACCTAGTAGCTCCGATTTTGGTGAGTGTATACAAAAAGTCATGTGATGATACTTTTTTGTTAGTGGACACGGTGTGAGCTACCATTCGAGGCTTTTCTTCTTGTAGGTGACTACTCATAGTATAGTTTACTTATCTTGTTCTCTATTCTGCTCAATTGGCCTATGATACTTATTAAGTACAAGTGAACTGTACTCACCCCTATTGTGTGCTTTTGGTGAAGATCCTAATACGAGCATCTCCCGTGATAGTTGATTTCATGTGGAGGCTTCCAAACTTTGAGGTACTAATTCACTCCAGAGTTTGGGATTGATTCGTACCTCATCTATCCTTATTTATCTTTATTTTAGTTATCAAAGACAAATGCGTATTTTCAGTTTTTCAAATATTGTATTAGATGCCCTTACACCATATTTTAGGATTGGATGTATGAATTTCTTTCATGTTTCACTTTATTTATATTTCGTGTTTGGCTTGACTTCGTTCTAGAAGTCTTCCCTTAGTGTATATTATTGTCAATATCATGTTTCCTTTATCAGTTTTGGTGATTGACTTACTCATCAAGGCTGAGCTATGATAAGTGTTATCATAACCCATTTTTGAATCGTAACATTTAATGAAGGACATAAAATTCAAATCACTTTTTAAGGATCTTTACACTTTTAATATATTATAAAAGCAGATAATACTGCACAATCTAATTTAAGTAAGAATTAAAAAGCTTATTCATATATTAATTTGACTACAAATCCTAAATAGGTATGAATTTAATAATTATCAAATATTGAATAGAAATTTAATTTTCATTTTTTCAACTTTGAATTATTCTTCCCAACAGTATATACATAATTCAACATAAAGAAAAACTACAAAATGACGATAGAACTTTCAGAATGAAAATTGGAGGTCCTCCATTGTAAAGTCATATATTAATGAATTCATCTTATAAATAGGATTCTCCTAAGAACATAATTAACTAAAAATTTGTAAAAGGAAACGGTGATACTCCAAGAGGATTTTTCGTTTGTATGATCTGTGGGTTTCTTCGTGTCGGTTTTTAGCAACGACATTATATTCTTGACTTGCCTAGAGCAGATGTTATAGATGAAACTCGTTATCGAAAAGCTGCATAGCTCTCGTTTCCCAATTTGTTAATCCATCAAAGACTGACCAGGCAAGCTATAAGTCATCTTGGAGTTCCCCATTTCTTTACACAATTTCTAATAAATTGTGTTCGAGAAGAATTCTAATTATGAGATGAATTTTGTTACTATTCACGACTAGATTTTGTCAAATACTGACATAATTTTGAGCTGATATCTTTTATGGGATAATTCAAGGATACAACGATGTTAATAGAGATTTCTTGAGCTGCAGAGGACTTATCTATAATTATGGAATAGATAAGTTCCGAGGATAAATTTACTTTTGATTAGAGTAATTTAATTAAATTATCAATCAATCACATTGTACTCATGATAAAATCATATTTAATTGGTCGTAACATCTTATTGATGCATTTCTTATATCTTTATTAATTGTTTGATTTAATTTGACGTGTTACATTATTAAAAACGTGATAAAATTTTATTAAACCTCTTATTTGACTTAGGGCAACACGTGACATAAATTTGATGACAAAATGACGTGAATAGACTGTGTCAATAAAGTGGGAACATAAATGTAAAGTAGGTCTAAATAGACGGAATTACCCAATAAAACTAGTTTTAATTTATGTGATCAATTCAATTATATTACCCCACTAGGTGGGAATACATTGGGTTTGTTGTTGTTGTTGTTGTTGTTGATCAATTCAATTATATTGGATCGTCATATTTAATTGGTTTAATATATACCAGGTTGGTCCTTTATTCAAATTACTTATGATTTCAAACCAAACAAAATTAAAATGTCTACAAAGCACCCTCTAAACCACATATTAAAAAACAAATTGAAAATTAGAGAATGCAAATAATGACAACTTTTTGAATATACTACTAATGTAAGAATAAATCAAGGCCAGCTAAAGCAAATAACGGAGAAATAGAATTTGTCAAAGTTTCCTCTTTGGAGACTTAGGAACAAGGATCTCTAAGACACACAGCAACATATTTAGAAATATTTATCATTTATAGAAATATAATTTTTATATAAACATAATATTTTTTTAATATATAGTGTAGATTTTTTACCAAAATAAGCATAATACAGTTTAAAAGTTCTAATACATCTATATTGCATGAATAATTCACTCATAGTGTAATACATCTATATTGCATGCATAATTTATTTTTGATATATAACACATTTTTTTAATCAAAACAAGTATAATACATTTCTAATACATTTATATTGCATACATAATTCATTTCTAATACACAATATATTTGCTATAAATGGTAAATATTTTCTAAATATGATGTATTTAGATACTAAATAAAAAGTATATTTTAAAACGGTATATATATATATATACACACACACACATACCCATTTCATCAGACTTAAGAAAACAGAAGGGCGAGAGAAAAACTCGAAGAGTGAGAAATATATTGTATTTAGAAGTTTATTATTTCTTAAAGTTAAAAAAAAAAGAGTTTGTGAGTAAGAGTATAAATAGTGTTTACGTTCTTTCATCGGTAGCCGCTAAGCTTTTATAGGGGCTCCTGAAAGAGAAACCTCACTTCACCCTAAGACATTAAGTAGTTGTTATTTAAGGTCGTTGTATTTTTTCTCCCTACTATGTAAATTATGTTTACTATATGAATTTTTATGAATTTCTGTAAACTGCTTGTTGAATATAAGATCCTCTAAGGCTAGATCATTTAAACACTATAATTTCTAGATTAGAATATAAATTGATAGGACATCTTAAATCCAGAAACAATAATAGAGAAAAAACATCCATTTGCTAGAAGAATACAAATAAAGTATTGGTACTTAAATAGAGAAATAGGACAAAGAGTAGAAGCCATAGTTGAAGAGAAAGTTTTAAGTAATTATTTAGCAATACTAGAGGCAACAGAAAACCGCTACAATTTACTTTTAGAGAGTCTATAGATGCAATAAGGTGGAAATTAGAAGGTATTAAAAGTGATATAGAACATCATAACAGAATAATAAAACATCAGAGAGAACAGTGTAAAGTAACCATTCCGTTAGGATAAACAATAGATACCTTAAAGAAACTAGATTATTTAGATGTAAAAATACAGATAGAAAAAAAATATAGACGTCTAAAAGATAATTCAACTCTTAGGTGTAATTTTAACAATGCAAAACACGTATTACATGGAGAAAATCCATAACTAAATACTATTATAGACTTTATAATAAATCTAGGAGAAACTATTCAAAAAGATAATACTAGAATAATAAAGACGTTAGAATCTTCAAAGACATGCAAAACAAACAGAAGAAACTTTTAGACAAAACAGAATAAAATTTTGATTTTTTAAGAAACCAGCAATCAGAATTGGATAAGAAGATTCAAAATCGAACTAATAAAGATAAAAGTACGATAGAATATAAAATTTTTGAGAAGGAGATAGAAGAAATAAGAAAAGATCTTAATCAAATAAAGAATATAGCAGGCTCTTGAATTATCAACTAAATGACCAACTCTATAGAACAATCTTAAAAAGGGTAGAACGAATTCAATCAAATCCCAAAGGGTTATCAAATTATCAACCACAAGGAAAAACAGACTCTATCGTTATAAAACAAAATAATACAATAATATTACTACTATCGGAACTTAATAAAAACATAAAAAAGTTAATTAAAGAAAAAACTCAGTTCGAAAAACAAGTTAGTCAAGCCAAAAATAAAGAAGAGTTAATTGAGCAATTAAAGCGGGTAGAGTTAAGCCCTAAGAAAGAAAAAGTAAACACAACTAAACCACAAACATGAACCTTTTTTCAACATCCAATAGCAAGCCTAGATCAAGCTTTACCCAAGATAGATTAACAAATAATATGTTATCTAAAATAATAAATAGACCGAAAATGACTTCAAGACAACAACTGGAAGAGGTAATAGACGTAGATAAAGATTTATAATTTTTTCAACAAAATAAAGTAAAATTATTAAGTGCTAAGACATTATATAAAGAAGAAATGTTTTCATAGGCACAATTATATAAGCATTATAAAGAAGAACAGATGTGCATTATCGGTGAAAACAATGCCAGTATAAATTTAATAAGTTCAAAATCTTGAAAATAAATTACAAAATCAAACATGAATCTTATGCACATGGGATTCAGTAGTAGGTCTAAAAGGATTAAATAGAAAGAACTTAGGAACTAAAGTATTTATTTCTATATATGATAATATGTGGTCGGACTCAAAAAGATCTATAATAGGAATAACAGAAGAAGACATGTCAAGTAACGGAGAAATTTTTTTATTGTAGTTCAGATTTTATGATAAATTCCTTAGAGTTTGGAAAATACATAAAAATAGGTATCCAGACTAAAGGATATGAAGAAATGAATAATGGAAATAATCTATATCTATAATCTATATATATAATCTATATCTATAATATATTAAAAGTGTGAAGACCCTTAAAAAAGTGATTTGAACTTTTTACCCTTTATTAAAACTCTCCGCAATAGATAAAATTGTCTTTTCGCTTATTTTCTTCAATTATTATATTATTATATTATAATATTTAAAATTATAAAGTCGTAAAATATATGATAAAAGAAAACACTATTTTGAAAAATTGAAATAATTGTTACTTAATTGTTCTTGTAAAATTATTTAGGACACCGAAACCAACAAAATATATTATTAAATTATAAAAGTGCTCCGTAGGAACTATGATTGTAGGGATCCCTTTTTTCTCTCACGTGTTTCCTTTCGTAATTAATTTTAATACTACTCAATTAGATTTGATTATTTAATTTAGATAAGAAATCATAATATTTAATACTTCTAAATCAATTAGAACTTCACCTTATATAAAAAAATAAATTTTATAATTCTATTTAAATAATATTTTAAAACAAAATTTATATTTTAAAACTTATAAGGAACATACAGGTGTTTCCTTTCATAATTAATTCGAATAGTAACCCAATTAGATTTGGTTATTTAATCTAGGTAAGAAATTACCATATTTAATACTTCTCAATCAATTAAAATATTTCTTTATATCTAAAAAATAAATTTTATAATTTTATTTAAATAATATTTTGAACAAAATTTATAAGGAACAAACGTTCTTTTACTTTTCTAGTGGTGCATTCATTGTCATGTCTTTTTTTGGTCTTCCTTTATTCTTTTAGTTCATAACTTTTCAGATTATATATGAATTATAATAATCAACAATTTACAATGCATTCTTTTTTTTTTTTTCTAATTTCTCATGTATTTTTTTCAGGTGAAAATTTATGATAGAAAAATTAGACGAAATAAGCATGTTTCCCACAAATAAAGTAGCCAACAAATCAAAGGTTAATTTTGATTATGTTATTTAACTATTTCTCGATACATTATTCATTAGTATATCGTAATTTGCATGTGTTATAAGTTGTATGAATTTGAATCGGAACTTAATAATTTAATGTTGAAGAAATATCACTTTATAAGGATATCGTATGTTGCCAAGCCTCACTTTGTGGGAATACACTAGGTCTGTTGTTTGTAAGGATATCGTATATTGGTCAGTTTCTTTAATTTTTATACAAAAATAGAAACAAGTTTTTTGCTTTCTTTTGACGTTGTTGTAAAGATAGTAAGAGTTTATCCAAGATCCGAAACTTTGAATTCAATAAAAATTAATTGATTTTTATGTTTCAAAAACAAAGCTATTGTCAGGGACTTCTCCTAACATATAGGAATTTGAAGTTAATTAATTTTTGAACAATAACAACATATCCGGTCAATTAATTTTTGAATTTAACAAAAAACATCAACATTTACATATATTAATCATGGCACAAATATAATAAGGACTCATATAATAAATAGTTTGTAAAAATGATTTTTTCGTCAAAGAGGTAACGTAATTTAGCGTATGTAAATTAAATTGATCAACTTTAGACTTATTAAAGATAACACAAATAAATCCTTCCTCCAATTTTAGTTCTGCTAGGAGATATCACAGTAGTAGATTTTATTAAAGAAATACTAAGAGGTAGACAAGAACAAGCAAGTGAACTAGCTAAAGTAAACCAACTGTGTGGAGGAACGAGGAAGTACAACTTTTATAGAAAACCTAACTTTTGAAAAGATATAGATTGGATTAGAGCTAAAATTGGTTGATTTATGAATTAAGATTAATATCACATGACAATGTTGCAATGGATTGAGTCTAATTTCTTTTTTCGATAGTGTTTATTGGTGAATGAGACACGCTTTGAAAATGCGTTAAAAAGTCCGTACGAAAGTGATTTAAGCTTTTTGCTTTTCATTATAAAAGTCTCCGCAATAGATAAAATTGTCTTTTATTATTTTCTTCGAATATTTTTTAGTTATTTTATAATATTTAAAAACTGATAAAATATATGAAAAGAAATTCACGTGCATTACAGACTCCTAAACTATATGATTAGGGTTTCTTTAAAATCCGAAATTTTTAGATGCAAAATCTAAGAGGAGCCATGCTACTTTTATTTTCTTTCTAAATAAAAATTGAACTTTATGCATAATCAAATTAAAAGGTTATTTTCTAAAAGGAAAGATACGACAAAGTTAATTTAATTTTTTTCATTTGTATGAAAGGCAAGAGAAAGATAAAACTTTGAAAGTATTTTGAAAAGTATTTTTTTTAGTCTAACATAATTTACTTTGATAGGAAGAAAAATAAAGTTCTAATTAAATACTAACTCAATTTTTTGGTGCATAAATAAGATTAATTATTAATTCTTCGTGCTCAAAATTGTAATTTGATGTTTCTTTTTAAATAAATAATAATTTTAATAGTATTTACGTTATAGTTATAATGGCTCGAAAGAACCTTAGGATGAATTGAATAATCTGATGTTAATTACATTATTGAAATTTTTTTAATTATTTTTTCATGCAGTTTTTCATTCTCGTGAAAGGTCCATGGAATCTACAATTAAATGATAGTTGATTAAACTTCATGAAGGAGATCATAGATAATATTATTTGTTGGACTTTAGGTTGACGAAAATGAAAACATGAAACTCAAATATTTGATAAATCATTTCCTTATTTGAACTATTTCACATCTACTTTACATAAATTAAAATGTCTACTATCTCATAAATTATGCTTTTGTATGAACGATGTAACATAATTTGATAACTAAAAATTTAAATATCATTTAAATAAATGTATATAATTTTTTTCTTTGACTTTTAATGCACATGCAACGCACGTATACGAAACTAGTTTACTAATATGTGTATGATTTATAGAAAAATTAGCCACTAACAGTAATACCAAATTTAAGTTAGAAATAGATGATGTAGTAGGTTTAATGGGAAATAAAGGAATAAGACTAATGAAACCCCTAAAAATAAATTCAGAAGAATATACAGGATTAAAATGGAATCTAGAAACATTTAGTAAAAATGAAATACTGAAGCCAACAGACCATTTAATGTATACGAATAATAAGGGACAAACCTCAGTTAGATTTACAGATTATAAATATACAAATGAAAGAGAGACAGATGAAGAAAATGAGGAAAGTGAAAATAATGATTACATGAATATAGAAGTAATAGGAGAAGATTGTTTTGAAGTAAATAAGGCTATAATAAGGTCAGAAGCCATATACAAGACAAATAATAATTGAAAGTTTAAATGCAAAGACTGTAAAAAGGGAAATCTAAATCTTACAGAAATGAAAGAACTTTTTATTAACTGTGAATTAAGAACAGATAACTATGGGTATACACGTAAAAAGAAACAAAAAGAAGAAGACCTAGAAACAGTTTACAGTATAGACAAAATAGAAAGTATAAAAGAATTTATGGAAAGCGCATCCAGTACATCAAGCCCTTTTCAAAGGACAACTGGTATGCAACGAATAGAAATAACTACATAAAATTTACCAAGACATAGAGTATATAGAATAAATCCTGAAGAACAGTCAAAACAAAATATAAAACTCAGAGGAAGAAGAATGACAATAGAAGAGCTGATTAGATTACAAGAAGGTGGTAATAAAGGAAAGATCTTAACTATGGCAGCTCATGACCCTCAGAAGTGGAACTTTGTAATAGATATATGAAAAAATATGGTTGTAGCAGATTATATACAAACTAATCAAGAACCAGATGGAGAAAATATGTATCGATATTTAGAAACATTCCTAAGAGAAACTACTAAAGCTTTATGGGAAGCATATAAGACAGAATTCTCCAAAGGTTTTCAAGGATTAGTAAATATAGGAGCAAACCCATATAACTTTGTAAATAAAGTACATAGTTTATTAACATGTGAAGATCCCAATAGTGGATTAATAGTATTATAAAAGAAGGGCCTTAATAGAGTTAGAACAATTAAGTATAAATAATTGGACAAAAATTAAGGAATTCTTAAACGATTATTTCTACTATTGTATAATTAGTAGAAACTCGTTTGATCAGACTCTAGGTAAGGGACTATTTAATAAATTACCAGGAGCTTTAGGAAGAGAAATAGAAGAAAAGTGATCTAAAAAAGAAGAAGTAATACAAATTTCAGACACAAAATGGTCAATAGGACAGAGAATACAACATGTGATGGAAATAATTCAAGAAAAGTGTACAAATATATAAATACAAAAATAATTTTAAAAAATGATACAGAATTTTGTAAAAATATATACACTACACAACACTATGATCAAGATTATATAAAAAGTCATATAAAAGAGATTATTGCCCTAAGAAAAAATATTATTTAAGAAAATCAGAGGAAAGAAAATCATATTTAAACAGACAAAAACATGTATAAAAAATTAATACCAATAGAACTTATAAAAATAGACTAGAATATTTTACTTGCGGAAGTATAGATCATTTAGCGAATACTTGTCTAAAAAGAAATAATAGTAGATCCAGAAATGCGCAGTTAATAGAAGATGTAAACGAAAATCTAATAAGTGTAGATGAATATATGTCAAACAAGGAAAATATATATTCTATAAAGAGTATGAAAGCATTTGAAGAAGAAAAAGATTCTTTAAATTCCTCAGATTCTGAATGAGAAGAGTTTATAAATGAAATAGGATTAGAAAAGATAAACCCAAAATATTATGGTTTAGTCAAATTATAGAAGACTGTGAACATAAATTTGAAAGAAGTAAAGGACTAATAGTAATCGGTGTTTTAAATGTAAATGGTTTCCAAGTAAAAATAAAAGAGCAAAATGTAAGATATGTTACATAGAAAGATGCATAGCTTGTATAGAAAAAATCTCAGAAGTTCAAATACCAGAAAATGATTTAAGAAATTTTAATAGACATTAGCCAAGGACTAGAATGACAGAAGAAAGAATATTATGACTAGAAGAAAGATTAAGAAAGTTTAAAATAAGGATAGATAACATCGAGAAGCATAAAGAAGCAGTTAAAGAAGAAGAAGTACTAGAAGTAGAACTAATGAATACATTAGTTAAAAGAAGGATGGATAATAAAGACCAACGAAAAATATTAATGAATATATCATTTGAAGGAATGATATGTAATGAAGATAAAAAGATTAGTACACTTAAAGTTTTAACGAGAATAAAAATCCAAAACTACGAAGTAAAAACACTAGCTATAGTAGATTCAGGATGTACAAAAAGTATATTAAATAGCAAAATTTTACCACCAAGATTGATTAAAAAATTGCCAAAGCCACAGGAATCCATGCAAATGGATGGAACCTTCAACACTTATACAAAATATATACCTAGAGCAAGAATAAGTTTTGTTAACACTTGCGAAAAATTCTATCAACCATCATATAAACTTGATGGAATATTAGTAAAAGACTTAAATATAAGAGAAAACTTTGTATTAGAATTAGATTTTATGGTACAAAACAACAAAGGTTGTCTTGTTACTAGATATTGGATAATCTTTGCAAGTAATATCATTCAGTCACCGATAATAACAAAACCTACATTAACTAAATACTGATATCTTAAAGATGGATCAGAAGAAGATAACCCGAGTAACTCGAATAAATCAAATAAAATAAAAACCGATAAATCACTAGAATGTGATAAAGGAAAAAACTGCACATGCGAAGACAATAAAAAGGTAAAAATGTATGAAGAATTACAAGATTTGTTACACATAGATGAGTTAGAAAAAGAATACACTCTAATAGAAATAAACACAGAATTATACAATTTTAAGAAAGGAATAGAACAGATAGGAGTAATAAAAGATCAGAAGGACCTAGAAAAAATAGTACATATTCTAGACAAACTAGAAATAATTAGAGAAAAACTCTTGCAACACTGGGACTCCTATAAAATTACCTATAAATTAGAAATAATTAATCCGGAATATACTATAAAAACAGCATCTCTAGAAGCCACAAATAAAAACCTGAGTGATTTTGAAATACAGATAAAAGAACTATTAGAATTAGTAATAATTAAAAAATCTAATTCAAGACATAGATCAGCAGCCTTTATGGTAAGGAACCATAGTGAAATTACACTAGGGAAGGCTAGGGTGGTAATAAATTATAAAAGATTCAATGATAATACTATTATGGATGGATATAAAATATCAGACAAGACATAATTAATAAATAGAATACAAGAAAGGAAAATATTCAGCAAGTTCGACTGTAAATTTGGATATTGACAAATAAAGATGCATGAAGACAATATATAATGGACAACTTTTACATGTCCTGAAGAACATTTTGAATGGTTAGTTATGCTATTCGGGCTAAAGACAACACCCCTAATTTTCCAACTAAAAATGAATAGTATTTTTGAAAATTATAAAAACTTTGTATTAGTCTATGTAGATGATATTTTAGTTTTCAATAATAATATGAAAGAACATCTTGGCCATTTACAACAAGTTTTTAGATTATCTGTAGACAATGGAATCATAATAATTAAAAAGAAGATGAAATTATGTAAAAATAGTATTAATTTCTTAGGAGTGGTTATTGGAGACGGAAAAATAAATCTCCAACCACATATAGTGAAAAAAGTTTTAGACATGCCAGACAAACTAGACAAAACTAGAGATTTGTAGAGTTTTTTAGGATTGTTAAACTACGCTAGAAATTTTACTAAAGATCTAGGGAAATTAGCTAGGCCTTTATATTCCAAAACTGGAATAACAGGCCAAAAGACTTTTAATACTGAAGATATAAAATTAGTTCAAACACTTAAACGCATGATACAAGACATTTTAGATTTGTCTATGCCCTTAAAAACATACTAAGTAATTATAGAAATAAATGAAAGTCTCTAAGGATGGGGAGAAATATTAAAGTCAAAACCCAATAAATACAGCGGTAAAAAGAACGAACAAATTTGCACTTACCAAAGTGGTAAGTTGTAATACCCCGAGACTCTAACCAATAGTGTAACCATGAATCAAGCTAATGAGAAATAAATTATAATATTTTGGATTGTTTTTTGATCAAAGATGGTGTGTATTAAGGCCTTAAAGATGTCCTAACAATTGGGTGAATAAAAACATTCCTTACCGATTAAATTCTTGGGAAGGATATTGGTATAGTCAACTTCAAACGAGCATATCTCTCATTATACTTGGAATTTTTGAGATCATGACCTATCAACAGATGTATAATTGAATTATCTTTCCAACGATACCAATTTTGCCAAAAAAGAGTTATACCCATTTTACTCCAACATATCAATCTAGAAAAGGCTGACGACGTTTCTGACGGGCTGTCACGTTTTTGACACCATTTCTGACGACGTCGTCACTTTCTGACAACATTTATGATGATGTCATCATCCTTAGGCAGAAAATAAAAAATTTGACCCTTTTGTGACGATATTTCGTGATGGCCTATCACGGGTCTGACGGCCTGTCACGGATGTCGTCAGCCATTTTTTCAGCAATTAAGGAGTATTTTTAGAAGGGTATTTTTGTCTTTTCCACTTATTTTGACCCTATATATACATCCAAGTAAAGAACAAAACTTCATTCTTCTTCCATTTCATCAAGAATACTAGGGTTTCTCTCTCAAGATCCAATCCAAATCTTCCAAGAACATCAAGAATCCAACCATAAATTTCACAAATTGTTTCAAGATTCAAGGTACCCAAGTCAAAAACATCAAGAAACCTAACTCAAGAAGTGGAAAAAGAGTCGATAACAAGTTTCTTTATTCAAATTCATAATCAAGGTATGTGGGGTTTGAACAAGAACACTCCTTTTGTTCTTGTGCCTAAAGATTTAAATTCTATTATTGATTTACATGAATTTGCAAAGTGGGATTACACCCAAAATTCTCTATTAATGATTTATGAGATTTGAGTTGATTAATTTTGATATTATGATATATTTACCATCATATTTATTGAATTGAGGATTTCTGCTATGAGTTGAATATTCTTATTATGAATTGATGATTTTGGAATGAGTTGAGATAAGTGTCATGATTTAAGCCTTCCATGAGAAGTTGATTATTGAATAAATATTGATATTGAACTTGATATTCAAGAATGATTCCTATGATGTTTCCTTAAAACTTTTGATATTTGCAATGATTTGATAAGAAAATGTACTTGATGTTGAAAAAGATTGTGTTGTGCCGAGTCGAGTTAGGAATCCACAAGATGTTTATGATTTATAGATGAGATATATATTTATCTTTTGGTCTTTATAATAGACCCTGGATTTCCTAACGCATTCTGAGCTGAGTCTGGGAGGAGTATTTAGCACCGAGCAGAAAATGTGGTATTTCTTAAAACTACGTACCACGGTAGGATTGATATTAATGATTTTGGGTCAAAGGCCGAGTATGGAATTGTGATTAAGAAATTGAGGTTGTACTCCTCGGCAAGAGTATGACACCCCCGCCAATGTGGAGTTCTCTCCTTAGTAGGGCAAAACGTTGGACTCCATGTGGCTCACATGGTGTAGTTATGTCGGTTATAAGAAACTCCCACGTCCATAATGATCTAAGTACCTTGAGTTAATGAGTCACTCAAAGTCATGAGTCAAAGAGTTTGAGTTGAGTTAAATGATTTATGAGATTTATGAAGAATGTGTTATTACTGATGACTTATGGGAATAATGTTTCAGATAATTCAAGCGAAGGGAGGTATTATTGTCAGCATGCATGATTTTCTTATACATTTATGATACTATTTAAAATGTTGCATCCACCCCCACATACTCAGTACATTCCCAAGTTCCTATACTCTTCTGTGTTCTATATTTTCTCGTGATATAGGTTCAGGTGCTCAGTCTCAGCAGCGACAGTAATATTTGAGTATCTCCATCTACATTCGTACAGCTGGTGTATCGTCATGGTACGAGGACCTATGTCCCTGATTTTTGTCTTAATAGTAGAGGGTTGTTTATTCTCAGTTTAGTATGAGTCAGTTAGGGATCTGTCTCAATGGCTTCTCAGTCTTATGTAGTTGAGGCTTTGTTAGACTAGAGTACCAGTATGTACAGAACTTCAGTATTTTTACTGTACATGATAGTATCTTTTCGTATTACAATATGTTTATGACCTGACTATTCTTCCTTATTACAACTTGATTATTGTTATAGTGAGTTATAAAAGTGATGACAGGCTCAGAGGGTTAGCTTGAGGCCGCGTGTGTCCTTAAGCACCGTGTGACATCTTGGGATGGGATATTGGGGCGTTACAAGCTTAGTACCAGAGCCTATGGTTTAAAAGAGTCCCAGGGAGTCTGGCAAGCTGTGTTATGTAGAGTGTTGATCATCGATGTGTAGCGTGCCACATCTATAATCAAGAGGCTGCGGGACATTTTAGGAAAATTCATTTCTCTCTTTCAAAAGTCATTCGTGCCTATGACTATTTCTCTCTACTATTAATTCATTCTCTCTTATGACAGAAAATGCCTCCTTGTAGAGCTTGCAGAAACAACGAACGACCTCAACCCATTGATCCTTTATATGAGACGGTGACTCATGCTGAATTTTGGGAAGCTTTTCAGGCGCTAGCCCAGGGAGTTACTGCCAATGCTCAGGCCAATGTTTAGGCTACTATTCCACCTTCGCAAGAAGGTAATTCTGCAGTAACTCAAGTTTCGGATTTTATGCGGATGAATCCGCCAGAGTTTTATCGGTCAAGGGCAGGTGAGGACCCCCAGATGTATCTTGTTGAGGTGAAAAAGATCACCTAAATTATGTATGTAACGGAGGAAGAAAGTGTGGAGATAGCTTCCTATCGCTTGAAAGATGTTACTTATGATTGGGTGGAGTTGTGGAGGAAGAGTAAATGGGAGGATGCTGCTTCTATGACTTGGCAGTTATTCCTGGATGCGTTCTTAGACCGATTCTTTTCCCCGGAGTTGAGGGAAGCAAAACTAGAAGAATTTATGAACTTGAGACAATGATCCATGACAGTTAAGGAGTATTGTCTTAAATTCAACCAGTTGTCTAAGTATGCTTCCGGTATGATGGCTGATTCCAGGACCAGCATGAGTAAGTTTTTGAATGACGTATCGAGTTATGTTGTGAAAGAGTGTAGGTTCGCTATGATCAATAGGGACATGAATCTTTCTAGATTAATGATACATACTTAGCAGATTAAAGCAGACAAGGTGAATAAGAGAGAGACAGTGAGAGGAAATAAGAGAGTTAGATCAGAGCAGCAGGGGTATAGTCAGAGTAGATTTTCTGGAGGGATCCGCCCTCAGTTTCAGAGCTGTTCTTTTATGCCATCACCATCATCATCTAGTGTTCCCGCATCTAGAGTCAGGCTGGAGCAGGGTAATAGACCTACTGTGTCCAGATCTCAAGATAGTGTGAGTAACAGACCTCGTCTTTCCCCATGTACAAAGTACGGTAGGGACCATCCCGGTGAGTGCTTAGTCGATCAGAGGGGTTGCTTTGGTTGCGGTAAGTTGGGCCACAAATTCAGGGATTGCCCATATGCTAGACAAAAGAGCCGTGATGTTCATCCCCAGAGTCAGGATATTAGTGCTCTAGCCCCTTTAGTTCGTCCTACTCCTCCTCAGGGTGCCTCGTCTAGTACTGCTAGTGGTCAGCGCCAAAATCACTTTTATGCTATACCACCCCACCAGGAGCAGAAGGATTCACCATATGTTGTTACTGGTATGCTTTGTGTATTTCATTTTGATGTGTATGTGTTGATGGACCCTGGGTCAAGTCTTTTTTATGTGACTCCGTTAGTGGCTGTGAATTTTGAGATCAATGCTGAAAAATTTCCTGAGCCTTTTGTAGTTTCTACACCAGTAGGTGAACCTGTTATTGCTAAGCAAGTATATAAGAAGTATCCTATCACTGTCCTTCACAGAGTAACGTTTGCAGATTTGATTGAGCTAGACATGGTTGATTTTGACAATATTCTGGGTATGGATTGGCTTCACTCTTGTTATGCATCTATAAACTGTCATAGCCGTGTAGCCAAGTTTCAGTTTCCCTATGATCCATCCCTTGAGTGGTCCAAAAATTCTGTATCTCCCAGGGGTCATTTCATATCCTATCTTAAAGCTAGGAAATTGATATCCAAGGGTTGTATCTATCATTTGGTTTGAGTTAAAGATACTAAGTTTGAGACTCCGACCATTCAGTCGATCAACATTGTTAATGAGTTTTGCAATGTTTTTCCAGAAGATCTCCCAGGGGTACCTCCAGATAGAGAGATAGAATTTGGAATTGATCTTCTCCCCGACACGTAGCCTATTTCTATTTCTCCATATTGTATGCTCCCCGCAGAACTTAAGGAGTTGAAAGTGAAACTCAAAGATCTCTAGATAAGGGTTTCATAAGTCCTAGCGTATCTCCTTGGGGTGCACCCATTCTGTTTGTGCAAAAGAAAGATGGTTCATTGCGGATGTGCATTGACTATCGTCAGCTTAACAAGGTCACAGTCAAGAACAAGTAACATCTTCCTAGAATTGATGATCTGTTTGATCAGTTACAAGGTTCTAGTTACTTCTCAAAAATAGACTTGAGATCTGGTTACCACCAGCTTAAAGTTAGGGAGTGTAATATTCCAAAGACAACTTTTCGCACCCGATATGGTCATTTTGAGTTCTTAGTCATGTCCTTCAGGCTAACAAATGCCCCAACAACTTTTATGGACCTCATGGGTCTAGCTGGCTACTACCGTCATTTTGTTGAGGGTTTCTCTTCTATTGTGACTCTTTTGACTCGGTTGACCCAACAGAGTTAAATTCCTGTGGTCTAATTCTTGCGAGAAGAGTTTTCAAGAGGTGAAGACTAGACTCACTTCGGTCTCTGTGTTGACCCTTCCAAATGGTGTAGATGATTTTATGTTGTACTGTGATGCTTCTAGAGTTGGGTTGGGTTTCATGTTAATGCAGAAAGGTAAGGTTATATCCTACGCCTCCAGACAGTTGAAACCGCATGAGAAGAACTACCCGACCCATAACCTCGAGTTAGCTGTAGTGGTTTTTGCCTTGAAAATCTGGAGACGCTATTTGTATGGTGTTTATGTTGATGTCTTTACGGATCACAAGAGTTTGCAGTATATGTTTACTTAGAGAGAGTTGAATCTTCGTCAGAGGCAATGATTAGAATTATTAAAGGACTATGATATGCATGTGCTGTATCACCTGGGCAAGGCCAATGTAGTAGCAGATGCCCTTAGTAGGTCGTCCATGGGTAGTGTAGCATAGGTCGAGGAAGATAGGAAGGATTTAGATCGTGATATGCATCGTCTGGCTAGGTTGGGAGTTAGATTTCTTGATTCAGCCGAAGGTAATGTTTGGCTCCATAGTAGTTCCGAGTATTCTCTAGTTTCGAAAGTAAAGGAGAAGTAAGATATGGATCCTAGTTTGGTCAGACTGAAGGAGTCAGTTAAAGACCAAAAGGTGAAGGTTTTCTCCTAAGGGGGAGATGGTGTATTGAGATTTCAGAATAGATTATGGTGCCTAATGTTGAAGATTTAAGGCAGAGAATTATGGCTGAAGTGCATGGAACGTGATATTCTATTCATCCCAGTGCTATTAAGATGTACCGCGATTTGTGAGAAATCTATTGGTGGAATGGTATGAAAAAAGATATAGCGAAATTCATAGAGAAGTGCACAACTTGCCAACAGGTTAAGATAGAACACCAAAGACCCGGTGGAATAATGCAAGAATTCAGTATTCCTACTTGGAAGTGGGAGGAAGTAAATATGGATTTCATGACTAGTTTACCTCCTTCTCGACGTTATCATGATTCGATTTGGGTCGTTGTAGACAGGTTGACTAAGTTCGTGCATTTCTTGCTAGTGCATATATCTTTCATCGCTAAGGACTATGCTAAGCTGTACCTTCAAGAGTTAGTCAGGTTGTATGGAGTTCCTTTGTCTATTATCTCCGACAGGGGTACTCAAATTATTTCTCTTTTTTGGAGGGCTTTTCAGAATGGTCTCGGTACTTGAGTTCATCTTAGCTCCGCTTTTCATCCGCAGAATGATGGTCAGGCTGAGAAGACCATCCAGACCTTGGAGGATATGTTGAGGGCATGCGTTCTCGATTTCAAAGGGAGTTGGGATGAACATTTTCCATTAATTGAATTTGCTTACAACAACAGTTTTCATGCTAGCATTGGGATCGCTCCATTTGAGGCTTTATACGAAAGGCGATGTAGATCACCCATAGGTTGGTTTGAATTGGGTGAAGCCGCTGTGAGTGGACCTGATACTGTGTTTGAGGCTATGGAGAAAGTTAAGCTAATTCGGGAAAGGTTGAAGACAACACAGAGTCGTCAGAAGTCATATGCAGATGTGAGAAGAAGAGCTCTTGAGTTTGAGGTTAACGATCTAGTGTACTTGAATATTTCACCCATGAAGGGGGTGAAAAGATTTGGTAAAAAAGGGAAGCTTAGTCCCTAATGCGTTGGCCCTTATAGAGTTTTAAATCGTGTTGGGAAAACAGCTTACGAGATTGAATTGCCTGTCGAGTTGTTAGCTGTCCACCCGGTCTTTCACGTTTCTATGCTCAAGAAGCACATTGGTAATTCTATTGTTGTTGATTTGTTAGAAAGTTTTGGTGTTTGGGATAGCCTTTCGTATGAAGAAGTTCCGATTGAAATCCTCGATTATCAAGTTCGTAGACTAAGAAATAAGGAAGTTCCCTTGGTCAAAGTTCTATGGAGAAATCAATTAATCGAGGGTGCTACTTGGGAAGCAGAGGTAGATATGCGAACCAGATATCCTCATCTCTTCTCCACGAGTTCAAATCAAGCCTAAGGTACTATTCTTCCTTAATCCAGTGTATTCAGCTATATGGTTATTCTCTCTATGATTCATGCATTTTGTGATTCATGCATTTTGTGAAGTACTCAAAATTTTAAAGTGAAGTAAACCCTTTTAGTGAGTCGTTCCAGCGATACGTCCTCATTTTCTCTTGTTCTTGGCCCATCTAGCAACATTCGAGGACGAATGTTTCCAAGGGGGAGATATTGTAATACCCCGAGACTCTAACCAATAGTGCAACCATGAATAAAGCTCATGAGAAATAAATTATAATATTTTGGGTTGTTTTCTGATCAAGGATGGTGTGTATTAAGGCCTTAAAGATGTCCTAACAACTGGGTGAATCAAAACATTCCTTACTGATTGAATTCTAGGGAAGGATATTGGTATAGTCAAGTTCAAACGATCATATCTCTCATTATACTTGGAATTTTTGAGCTCATTACCTATCAATAGATGTATAATTGAATTATCTTTCCAACGATACCAATTTCGCCAAAATCCGATATTGGAACAAAGAGTTATACCTATTTTACTCCAGCATATCAATCTGGAAAAGGCTGACGACGTTTCTGACGGGCTGTCACGTTTTTGACGCCATTTCTAACGACGTCGTCACTTTCTGATGACATTTTTGATGATTTCGTTAGCCTTATTCAGAAAATAAAACATTCAACCCTTTTGTGACGACATTTCGTGATGGCCTATCACGGGTCTGATGGCCTGTTTTGACCCTCTATATATATCCAAGTAAAGAAGAAAACTTCATTCTTCTTCCATTTCATCAAGAATACTAGGGTTTCTCTCTTAAAATCCAATCCAAATCTTCCAAAACATCAAGAATCCAACCATAAATTTCACAAATTGGTTCAAGATTCAAGGTACCCAAGTCAAAAAATCAAGAACCCTAACTCAAGAAGTGGAAAAGGACTCTATAACAAGTTTCTTAATTCCAATCCATAATCAAGGTATGTGGGGTTTGAACAAGAACACTCCTTTCGTTCTTGTGCCTAAAGATTTAATTTTTATTATTGATTTACATGAATTTGCAAAGTGGGATTACACCCAAAATTCTCTATTAATGATTTATGAGATTTGAGTTGATTAAGTTTGATATTATGATATATTTACCATCATATTTCTTGAATTGAGGATTTATGCTATGAGTTGAATATTCTTATTATGAATTGATGATTTTGGAATAAGTTGAGATAAGTGTCATGATTTAAGCCTTCCATGAGAAGTTGATTATTGAATACATATTGATATTGAACTTGAGAGTCAAGAATGAGTCATATGATGTTTCCTTGAAACTTTTGATATTTGAAATGATTTGATAAGCAAATGTACTTAATGTTGAGAAAGATTGTGTTGAGCTTAGTCGAGTTAGGAATCCACAAGATGTTTATAATTTTTTGACGAGATATATATTTATGTTTTGTTCTTTATAATATACCCATGATTTGATATTGATTAAGGTGGATTTCATAACGTGTTCTGAGCTGAGTCTGGGAGGAGTATTTAGCATCGAGCGGGAAATGTGGTATTTCCAAAAACTACGTGCCACCGTAGGATTGATATTGATGATTTTTGTTCAGAGGCTGAGTATGGGATTGTGATTAAGAAATTGGGGTTGTACTCCTTGGCAAGAGTACGACACCCCCACCAATGTGGGGTTCTCTCCTTAGGATGGCAAAACATTGGACTCTATGCGGCTCACATGGTGTAGTTATGTCGGTTATAAGAAACTCCCACTTCCATAATGATCTAAGTGCCTTGAGTTACCAAGTCACTCTAAGTCATGAATCAAAGAGTTTGAGTTGAGTTAAATGATTTTTATGAGATTTATGAAGCATGTGTTATTACTGATGACTTATGGGAATAATGTTTCAGATAATTCAAGCGAAAGGAGGTATTATTGTCAGTATGCATGATTTTCTTATACATTTATGATACTATTTAAAATGTTGCATCCACCCCCACATACTCAGTACATTCCCAAGTACTGATTCCCATACTCTTCTGTGTTCTAAATTTTCTCATGATGTAGGTTCAGGTGCTCAGTCTCAGAAACGAAAGTGATCTTCGAGTACCTCCATCTACATTCATACAGTTGGTGAGTCCTCATGGTTCGAGGACCTATGTCCCTGATTTTTGTCTTGATAGTAGAGGGTTGTTTATTCCCAATTCAATACGAGTCAGTTGGGGATCTGTCCCAATGGCTTCTTAGTCTTATGTAGTAGAGGCTTTGTCAGACTAGAGTACCAGTATGTATAGAACTTCAGTATTTTGATTGTATAGGATAGTATCTCTTCGTATTCCAGTATGTTTATGACATGACTATTCTTCCTTATTATAGCTTGATTATTGTCATAGTGAGTTATAGAAGTGATGACAGGCTGAGAGGGTTAGCTTGAGGCCGCGTGTGGCCTTAAGACCGTGTGACGTCTTGGGATGGGATCTTGGGGCATTACATAAGTATAAAGAGAAAGGTAATATGAGTAGTATAGACGCAGAATCCCTAATAGTAATTTATGGTCTAAATAGTTTCAAACTCTACATATTAAAAAAATCAGAGGTATTAGTAAGAACAAACTGTAAAGCGATAGTAAAATTCTATCAGAAGAAAAATGAAAAAACAGTAGTAGAAGAAGGTGGTTAAACTTTTTAGAAGTCACTTCATTCAATAATATTGTGCTAGAATATATTAAAGGAAAAGATAATAACCTGGCAGATCAACTTAGTAGACTTATGATATAAGAAACAACTAACGGCTTTTTGTTTCAGTATGTATAAAGGAAAAGGAAAGGGCAAGGCCTCATCCTCGTCCTCGTCCTCGTCCTCCCAAGTCTATTTAAAGACTTTTATGAGTAATACTCATTTCAGACCACATACACTGTTAGAACATCCAAAGATGGAGAGGATGGTCTTTGGACCATATAACCTGATAAACTATGAGGCATCTAACTTGACTTTCAGACTAAAATCAGATGTGCAAGTAGATAAGCAACAAATATGCCTAATAAACAATCTATGGATAGATTATAATAAGATACCTAGAGATAATAACTATTTTATTTCAGTCTTAAATGCTTTAAGTTAATATTTTACAGAAAAGAATACTACTAATAGATTTAGATTTTATGTTGTCATCAGAGGACAGACATAAGGAGTATTCCAGACATGGACAGAAGTAACATACTCTATTAAAGGTTAGAAAACACCTCTTTTTAAAGGTTTCAACTACCTCACTGAAGCGTTAGATTACTGTAACGCCCCAAAATCTGAGCTCCCAAGATGCCACACGATGCTCCAAACTACAAGTAGTCCTGAGCTAACCTTGGCTGCTTTCTACTAAGTCTGAATCTCAAAATAGGGGTATGAATATAAAGACACATTAAATGCAAAAATCTTATCTGAAACATACTATCTTACAAGTCTTAGTAAAATAATACTAAAAATATGAATTCTAATCAAAATGTCTAAAACTAAATCTCGTAGTCCGACGAGCCTCTACTAACTAAATCTAGAGAGTTACTGGGACAGGCCTTCAGCTGACTCAAACTGTCTGAAATGAATATGAAAGCATCTATTGATAAATTGAAAATATGAATATCTAAGTTCCCAAACTATGAGGACTCACCAACTGCAGGGAGGTAGATGAGATGCTCAAAGATCACTTACACTGATTAGACTGAGCACCTAAACCTACATTATGAGACAATGTAGCACATAGATATATAAATGGATCAGTACTTTCATGATGTAATGAGTATATGGGGGTGAATATAATAAGTAAACAATATCATCATAATTTATTAAAGAAAATCATTCATACTAAATGTAAATGACTCACATGGGCTTGAGTAAATCTGAAATCTGAAGATCATAAATCATGAACAACAATGCATATAATATAAATCTTGTGAGCCATTACATTCAGTTCTAAAATCTGTTCTTTTTGAAAGGTACTACATTATCTTACCAATTTATAAGGGGAATACTTTATCTCAAGACTTTAAGAATCTTAAAACCATAGTTTTCAAAACATATACTTTTATCTTAAGGATTTAGCTACTAGACTATTTTAAGAGTAGTAAACATCTTATTGGGAGGTTCTTCTAACCGACATACACCATGTGAGCTCTATGGAGTCCCATGTCTTTCCTCTGTTGGGTAGGGATGTTCTACCCTTGCCATCAGAATAGAACTTCTTATCTTATGTGATCATAATCTTAGTCATCCACGTAAAAAGTAGGGATAATCTTAATCCCATGGTGACACGTAGTTCTGGGGTCTGAAATCGTAGTAACATACCCATCTCGGTGCTAAATACTACTCTCATTCTTATGCTCAAAATCTTAAGAAAGTCCACTTCAAATTAGCACAAGGGTTTATAGGAAAACCAATTATGCTTAATATTCTTTAAATCTCATGTCACATGAACAAAGTGGATTCTTTATCTTAGCTTAGGACCAAAAGGTCAAATCTTTATCAAAAACCTGAGAATAGTCTTATATTAGGATACTCATAGCATCAACAATCTTGAAACAACAATCTTTAACAAGGGCTTAAAGACCCATGCATCAAACTCATGTTAAAACAATAAAATGCTCATGCTTGATAATGTAAATATTGATAAATCAACTCAAAATCTAGAAATTTCAGCAATATGCATGAAATATGAACATAACCATGGAATTTAACTTCTAAATCATTGTGAATCTCATAAGCTTGTAAATAACAATAATGGGTGTAAACCCAAACTTGAATTTCATGAAAAATCATATAAATTTCAGTAAAATTTAAATTTAAAATAAGTTTTTGGCACAAGGATGAAATGATTATTCTTGTTCATACCCCACTTACCTCAATTGATGATCTTTGATGAAAAATTGGATCTTGGATTTCCTATTGATGCTTTGGAGATGAATTCTTAGAGTTTTTGTATTGGGAATCTTAAATCTTGAATTTCTTTGGAGAACTAATGGAGGAATTTGAATTTCTTGGGGAGAAAGTTTGATGAACTAGGGTCTTACTTGAGAGAGATTTGATGAAAAGTTGATGTAAAGTGATTTGGAGGGGTTTAATTCATTGTTTAAGACGAATTAGGGGCTGGGAGATTTACCAAAATGCCCCTCTTAAACTTATAAATGGAACTGAAAAAATGACCAAAATCCCGATTTTTGGCCTTGGCGCGACGCGCCTCTATTGTGCCAAGCCATTGGAAATTGTGAACTGGGAATATGCATGGTGGCGCGATGTGATGGTATCGCTCTGCCACCTTGGATGGGACTTGGAAAATTGGTGCGACACGCCAATATAACGGACCCTCACTGGAATTGGACAAATGGTAAATTGGGCCTCTCTGTGATGCGCCGAAATCGCAACGTCTCACTGGAAATTGAAAATTGTTATTTTAAGCTTCTCCGCGATGTGCTAAGGGTCCAAATCACGGTGTTTTACAACTGAAACTTAGAATAGTCATAACTTGCTACTCGGTTATTGGATTTTGGCGAAGTTTATATCGTTGGAAAGTTTATTCAATTTTTCACATAATGGGAGGTCTGAATCTGAAGAATTCCACGTGAAATAAATAGTATTCATTTTGAAAGCTATCCCTTAACATTCTAGGAACAAATTTAATCTAGAAAAATCTCGGGGTATTACAATTACGCTCGAGTAAATTTGGGATTAAATTATTATATTACTCCAACATTAAGACTAAATATGAAAGAAGTTTCTCAATATAATATCAAGAAAGACATTGATAAAATCATATTTTATGATCATTGCTCTGCAATGACCAAAGCTTGTAAAAGATTGAACCACGTAAATTAAACTTTGAGACAAGATAATGAGAACCTTGTAAATGAGAAAAGACAAATGACAGGACACATAAGTATATTACAAGATCTTATTAAAATTCTTCATTATAAGTTATCTCAACAGACTCAACAGACCCATAAAACTCTATAAGTGGTTCCAAGGTGTTTTCCATCTCCTTTAAAAATGGATAAGATGGGTGTGCATTCCCCAATGAATGATGAAAAACCTACTGTATCGGGTAAGGATACAACTAGTCCAGTGAAAATGGTAATTGGTAAAGAGAAATTAAACCTTTTGATGGCTGACACTTTTCCAAAATGTGTAGGGAAAATTCTCCCACCTAGTTTTCAGACTGCTAGTTTCCAGACTCAAGAAGAAGGTACTTCTACTAAAGGAAAAACTAAGAAAGTTTTTTTATCTACAAAAAAAGAAGAACGATATAAAGAGTATAGATCAAATAGTAGCAGACAAAATCAAGAAAGTATTAGAAGAACAAACTAAAGAATTATTCATGAAAAATCTAGAGCCTGAGTCAAGACCCAGGATTTCCTTAATATCAAGAAAAAACACAAGATCTGGAACAAGACTAGGCCTTTCAAGTGGAGAAAGTGAAGATTATGATCCAATAATGGATCAGTTCGCATAAAACCCAAATGGAGACGATGATTCTAGAATGAGTTTCTCCCCAGAAGCATTGCAGAATCTAGAGATGTAAGCAATGGCGATTTACATATAAGTCAAAGACAAAGACATAAGGGATGACGTAAGAACTAAATAATCGGTGTCAAGTGAAAAACAGATGGATATATATCAATTAAAGAAGAAACTTAGCCATATGATGATGGGTCCCACAAAAGCGTACCCGACATGCTAAAGATTCTTCAACATGTTTGAAGTCCGAATTTGAAGTCTGGAAGATGCCTATAAATACCCACGTCATCAGACTTAAGAAAATAGAGTGAAAAAACTAGAAGGGTGAAAGAAAAACTCGAAGAGTGAGAAATATATTGTATTTAAAAGTTTACAATTTCTTGAAGTTAAAAAAAAGTTCGTGAGTAAGAGTGTAGATAGTGTTTACATTCTTTCATTCGTAGCCACTAAGCTTTTGTAGGGGGCTTCTGAAAGGGAAACCTCACTTCACCTTAAGACATGTAAGTAGTTGTTATTTAAGGTCATTGTATCTTTTCTCCCTGCTATGTAAATTATGTTTGCTATATGAATTTTTATGAATTTCTGTAAATTGCTTGTTGAATATATCCCTAGTATATGGTTAGTCTCTCAGTGTTTTAGCAATAACGATGACTTAATCTATAAATTTCTAGAGATTTAAAAATTCTAAAGAGATTTGAAAGGACTATTGTATTATTCAAGAGTGTGATTAAAGAAGATATTGATGAAATACCTAAAATTGAAAAGAAAGAGAAGAATAGGGTATAAACCAAAAAAAGAGTGTTTTTGGGAGAAAACATATTTTGGTTCTGTTAATTTCACTACTACACATGGCTAAGGATAACGAAGGAGGGAGTACTGAGTAGGATTTTACATCATTTTTGGAAAATCTCATATTTGCTTCTGCTGCTTGCTTATCTTTGTTTATCTATTTTAATTATATTCTATATTATTCGACTATATTATTTGTTTCCCTATTTGACTATATTATTGGTATTATTTATATATATATAGTCTAGCTGTACGTGCTTCACACGTGTAACTTTTGATTATTTAAAATTAGAGAATTTTGTCTATTGCGAAGATTTGTAATGAAGTGCAAAAAGTTCAAATCACTTCTCAAATATCTTTGACACTTTAAGAAAATAATGTAAACATAACATATATTTTATTGTAAGCACATATATATTTTATTACTGGAAGTTTCAAATGGTTAATGAATCATCATTTTTGCATATGTCATGCAATACCTCTTTTCCTTATTGTTAGAGGCTAAGAGAGACACATCACTTTGAACGATGATTATAGAACGACTATTTTTTTAATTTCTTCTATATTTAAAATCATTTTTTATTATTATAGTTAAATCTTAAGAATTTTTTTGATTACTTACTTTAAAATTTTTAAAAATTGGTACTTCTTATATTTTTCATATTCTAACGCTTTCATATTTATTTCTAGATTTTTCAAATCTTCTAAAAATCAGTTAAATTTGATTTAGAATTCTTAAATTAATGAAAAACGTATTAGTTTTCATTAATTTTGATGATTTCTAATAAGGAAAGGTTTTACTATAAATATTTAATTAATTTTCAACTCTTAAATATTAGAAAAATAGTGACAAGATGATTTTGTCTAAAGCAACGACTTTTAATGTAGGGCCAAAAGTTCAAACAATATTTCTTTCACATTTCTAATATAGTATAGTATATATATATATATATATATAGATGGATAGATAGATAGATAGATAAATAGATAGATATATATTTATTACTCATGAAGTCCAATTATGTTATTTCTTAAATCAATAAGGACTAACTTGAATATTGTATTAAATAAATTTAAAAATTAAAATAAATATAATTTTAACTAAGTATTACAAATAATTTAAATGTCAATCATAAAACTTGTTATCATATTGAACATAAATCAAACTTAAATCCGACAACTACTTAGAATAAATAGATGATGATTATAGAAAATAGAGTTAAGAACTTCGCAAAAATAAAATGATTAATTTGTAAGCGTGGATTCTTTCGACATGATAATGGTAGTCTTTGATTTGCCTTTCTTTTTAAAAATTAAATTTTCTTCTTCTGTCCGTAATTCATGGAGGAAGAAGAAGTAAGAACTTTAGGTCAAAAGAAAATAAGAACATACATATCATCAATTGAGTATCACATACAATTCCTACGAGTTATAATTAAAAACATAACCTTTGATTTTTATGACATATTGATGATAGGCGTATTTACACGCCTAACACACCTTAATTCACCCATATTTTAGCTAAGTTTTAAGTACTAAATATATAATTCCTGTACTTTTAGTCCTTTTTCCTGTAAGTGAGATAACCAACGTGATTAGCAAGTTTTCAGGTATAAATGATGAAGATTTCAGCATTTTATGGAAATTGGACGCCAAAGGAAATTTCACGTAAGAAGGAAGACAGCTTCTGGAAGCTTGTGGACTGAAAGTGATGCATGGAAAACTTGTCCTGGGCAAAGACAGTATTTCCAAAGACTTGGGGACCTGCAGTAACTTAGTAGGATTAGGAAAAGGATGTAGTAACCTAGTAGGATTAGGATAAGTATGCAGTAGCTTAGTAGGAATAGGATATGGGTGTTATAAAAACCCTATGTTGCCGAACTTTTCAGCACCAATTTACGCCACCCTCATCCTTAGTCCTCCCTATTTGATCCTTTCCCTTTTCCTTCACAAATTTGTTGTTGACATTATTTTTCATCTATTCAACTTTTAATTTTTACGACAAGAGAAACGCTATTTGTAAGGAATTCACGCCACAAGTGCTACCAAAACATACTTCACGTGAGATTCTTATTTTGGTATGATGATAATTGCTATTGTATTTTCCGTTGCACTCATGAGTAGCTAAACTTCTCTGTTAAGGTTATGGAAGCCTTATGAGATACTATCTATTGCTATGAGTGTGTGAATTCTTGATACGTATGCTGCTTATATCATTCTTCTCTTCATCCTAATTTAATTCTTGTGGTTGCAAACATATAGAATACGCCAGTATAGCATTAACTTGTTCGAAAGAAAAGTTACATGTCTGGAAAACAGAGAATGACAAGGAAATAGGGCACCAACCCCTGTTTAAAAGTTAGTTCTGTAACTGGATTAACCTCTTGGAGAATTCGTACCATTAGATACGCTTTAAGCTCGAAAGAGTTAAAGTGAGATAATCTGTGATGGTCGAAAGACGCTAGGATTTACCATAGAATACGAATCTCTATAAGCGCATGCATGTCTGAATTCCGCATAACTCATAGCCAATAGATACGTAAAACTCATAAGGTGGACATAACCCTAACTTACAATTCTCATTGATTAAAACCTACCAAGCATTCCGTTTTTACTTTGCTATTTTAATTTCATTACTTAACGTCACACTCCAATCCCCCCTTTTCACAGAACTTTCTCCAAAAGTCTACTAATCGTTGCATACTTAGTGAACGAGTATTCCCTGTGGGATTCGACACCCAACCCAGTTGGGTTCTATATTTGACAGCGACCGCTTACACTCTTACGAGAGCTGTAGTTTGAGCATTATCAAATTTTGGCGCCATTGCCGAGGAATATGGTTGTTAACTAAGTTTGTGATAGTTAATAGACCCTTTGGTCAAGAATTCCTAGATTTTACTTTTAGTTGTTGTTTATGTTTTATTTAGGTTCTGTTCAGTGCATGCCAAATACTCGAAGTTCTGGTCAGCCATTATTGCCCATAAACCCTGAACCACAACTTATTGGCAGAATGGATGCACAACGTGACATTGAAAGAAGGGCTGCTCAACAGGAGCAGTCTAGATTAGCTGCATTGGCAGCTGCTCAAGTGCATCAACAGAATATTGATAACCCATGTCGGTCAACAAATCCTGATGATGAGGACCTGGGTGATGAGGAGTTACTAAACCCTAGGCGTGATATTGAGGTGGCGACACCTGCAAACCAAAGAGATCGTCAAGCTAGATTTAGGCCTGCACGCCAAGCTGAGCAGATTCCTTTTGATGATGATGATGATGATGTTGATGGAGCAGGTGCCACAGGAGCTATTATTCTACCACCCTTGGCATCTGTAGCCAAGTTCAGTATCACAAGCACCATGATTCAACTATTGCAGCTTAAGGGATTGTTTGGTAGACTTGCAGGTGATGATCCGAATGTGCATCTGATCAACTTTATCTCAACATGTAAGGCGTTTGACAATCTAGGGGTTGGACAGAATGCAATTCGACTGTGCTTATTCCCATTGTCTCTATCTGGGGAGGCAACTCTATGGTTGAATGGGCTAACTCCTGATTCAATCACTAATTAGAGGCAATTAGAAGACGCTTTCCTAGAAAGATTCTTTCTGCCATCTAAGAGAACACAATTGAGAGATGAGATCAGTAACTTTCGACAGCTTTCAACTGAAGCTCTCCACGAAACATGGGAGAGATTCAAGAAAAAGCTTATGAGATGACCAAACCATCATATGACCAATGTCCACTTGATGGAAATATTATACAGATCCTTAAATTCGATAACTAAGACAGTGGTGGATAATGCAGCTGGAGGATCATTTATGGACCTCACCTTTATTCAGGCAAGCGATATGCTAGACCGGATGACAAAGTAAAGTAGAGCTTGGCACACTAGGGATTCTGAGGTAGCAAGCTCTACTAAATCTGTTCGCATGACTGTAGAACAAAGGCGAAGAGAGGAGAAACGTAATCAAGACATGGCGCATATGAAAACGCAAATGGATCTTCTTACCAATCATTTATTATCAGGGAAGACCGAAAAAGTCAAAGTTGTTGCGTCAAAAGGAAGAGATGAATCCGATTCTGAAGAAGAAGCTAACTACTTGAATAATCAGGGGGGTTTCCGAGGCAATGCCCAAGGAAACCAAGGTCGGAACGATTATGATAGATCTGGAAACAAGGACTGTGATCAAGGTAGTTGGAAGGATAAGACTGGCAGGAGTGGTTTGTATGTTCCTCCTGGAAGACGTGACGCCGCTGCATATGGTTCTGGAAATATGTCCATGGAAGATATCATGGCTAAGATGTTGAAAAGAGTGGAGGCAACCAGCACGGGAGTAACTGTGGTAATAAAAGATTTGTCCTCAATGAAGCAATTGGTTGACTCGTATTCCACTTCAATAAAACAACTAGAGCAGTAATTGAGTCAACTTTCAGTGGCATTCAATCAACGAAAAGCTTACACTCTACCTGGCAACACCATGCAAAATCTAAGGAATGATGGATCATGTATGGCTATTACTACCAGGAGTGGTAAAGTGTTGGAAAGTCCGTCCAAAGGCAAGCAGGTAGTTGATGATGTAGCGGATAATGTTATTGATGCAGAATGTGAAGAGGCCGAAGAAGCTGAAGAATGTGTTCATGACGTCACCCCTAGACGTCTGCAGCCTAAAAAGGTTGATAATCGGAAGCAAGATAAAAAGGAAGTGGTGGAGAAAACAATTCCCCTTCCACCACCACCTTTTTTGCAGCGATTGAAGAAGAAAGCTGATGACACCAGGTTCAGTAAATTCATGACTATGTTGAAGCAGCTGACTATTAATGTTCCTTTGGTGGAGGCGCTGGAATAGATGCCTGGGTACGCTAAATTCATGAAGGACCTTTTAACAAAGAAGCGAGCAGTAAGCTATGAGCCGGTAGATAATATTCATCATTGTAGTGCAATTGCCACAAGGTCCTTAGTACAGAAGAAGGCAGACCCTGGTGCTTTCACTATTTCTTGCATGGTTGGATCTCTGAATTTTGCTAAGGCATTGTGCGATTCGGAAGCAAGCATCAATTTGATGCCACTATCCGTCTACAGAAAGTTGGGGTTGGGCAACCCTACACCAACCAATATACGACTCATGATGGAAGATAGGTCGGTAAAACGACCTATTGGTATCTTAAATGATGTGTTGGTGAAGGTTTCCACCTTCATCTTTCCTGCAGACTTTGTTATTTTGGATTGTGAGGTGGACTCTGAAGTTCCCATAATCTTGGGATGCCCTTTCCTCGCAACTGGAAGTGTGCTTATTGACATGAGAGCTAATGAGATTTTATTTCGGTTGAATGACGAAGTGGTCCGTTTTGATGTATGCAAAGCAATGAAGTAGCTAGAAGATATGGATGTGTTCTATGTAGCTGAAGTTAATTATAAGGATGATAAAGAATTATCGGTAGAAAAGCAGCTTACTGATGAGTCACTATCTGATGAGCTGCTGAATTTTGAGCGTGAGGAGGCTCAAGAACATGAAGAAACTATGTTTGCTCTAACAGAAATAGGGTCCTATTCTCATACTCCTAAGCAGTCGGACCTTGATCTTAAGAATCAACCGTCACCAACAGCAAAGACTTCCATTGAAGAGCCCCCAGTGCTAGAATCGAAAGAGCTTCCCAATTATCTAAGGTATGCGTTCTTGGAAAGCAGAAATACACTTCCTGTGAGTGTGGCGGATGATTTAAGTGAACAGCACGTAGAGGCTCTCATCTCTGCTTTGAAGAGATACAAGAGAGCTATGGGTTGGACTATTGATGATATAATTGGTATCCCTCCTGGGATATATATGCACAAGGGTCATCTCAAAGAAGATTGCATACCTACAAGTAAGCCTCATTGTCGTCTGAATCCATTCAAAAAACTATCCACCATCTATCTCGATGAAGTCTAAGTAATCGAGATAGCTATGTCGTGCCGCGACAATAAATCACGCGCTTGATGGGAAGCAACCCATCATTTTTAATTGTTTTTGTTGTTTTTGTTTTCCTAGGATTTTGTCGAGCCACGACCAAAACTAAGGCGCTTGATGGGAGGCAACCCATCTTTCTAATCGTTTTTGTTATTTTTGAGTAAGTGTAGGTACAAGAGGTGTAAAGGAGGAGATTGGTTTCAAATTTTGATTTGGAAGCGGTTCATGTTGAAGGTGGTAAGTTAGGAATGAAGAAGAAAAGGCTATGGGTTAGGCATTGCCTATGAAAATCTAGGCAACGAACAAGGCAAGGCCTATGTAAATCTAGGCAACGAATAAGGCATGGCCTATGCTATGGCTTAATCTCTCAGAATCTAGAATGCCATAGCATAGGCGCCGCCTATGCCCAACAATGCTATAGCATAGGCGCCGCCTATGCAAAAGCCTTTGGTCTCAGATTCTACAATGCCATGGCATAGGCGCCGCCTATGCCCAACAATGCCATAGCATAGGCGCCGCCTATGCCAAAGCCTATGTCCAACTAGGCTTTGCAAAAGGCGCCGCCTATGCCAAGCATAGGCAAAGCATTAGGCGCCGCCTATGCTCACTTTTTGCTCTCCTAATCCGATTCCAAATGGGTCAAAACCCGACCCAAGCTTGTCCTATAAATATAACCTTAGTCTTAAAACAAAAACTCATTGCAAATCCAACCTAAGCGCCGCCTATCTCTCCAAAATCTCTCAAAAATTTTCCTTTTTCTCTTTTAACTTTGCAAGAACATCTTCCAAGACCATCAACCAAGTAAGTACTTCTTTGCTCTTCTTTTATATTCCGTAAGTACTACACTACTACGCCTATAATAAATTGTTAAATCTTGAAGTAGTATTGGTGATTTGAATGTGGTTGATTTGTTGTGATACAACTAAGTTAGTGAAAGGATACGTAAGGATGGTCTTGACTTGTTTCCAACTTGAATTTGATTTTGATACACTGTCATACTTTTGCGGAATTGACATGGTCAAGAAAATTGCATAATCTTGTAACTTGAAAGCTTTCATGTTCGAATGACTTGCTCATTGAGATGAAAAATCATGGTTAACTACAAACATGAGATGTTGATTATTTCTATGCCATAACTTGATACAATCTCTATGTAGTAGTCTTGTTCAAAAGGGTACATCAATTCAAACATGAAAGTATTGTCAAGATTACTTGAGATAGAATCAAAAAGGATAGTTAAGATAACAAGAAAAGTATGACTGCACTGATTATATTGTTGGAACATAACACCTAAACGTATATCGATGAAGTCTGAGTAATCGACATCATTCACTTAATTAGTTTGTGCCAACAAATTAAGTGTGGGGTGGTGCCACTACTACTTGTTTGTTGATTGTATCCACCCAGATGAAGCTAACATAACTATTATTTTAATCTCAGGTACAATGGCACCAAAAGCACGAAAAGGAAAGGATAAAGCGACCACCTCACAAAAAGGCCACAAAAGGGGACGCAAAGAGCAAGGTGAATCCTCCTCGCTGCAAATACCTCGCCGCATGTTCGGAATCAAATGGGTCCTAGAGGAGGAAGGCAAGGAGTGGTATAGGAACAATAAAGAGAAAAAATATGTTCTGTGGAGTTGATACACAAGGAAAGCCTAGCAAAGAAAGAACCTCGCATGTTGGCCAAGATCATGGCGTTACATCTTGATTTCATCTTCCGAGATATGGGAGAATGCAATCTCAATCTAACACGAGAATTCTATGCCAACTGGTCACCGAAAACTACAGGGAGTGAAGTAAAGATTTGGGGCCAAGTTCTACAACTAAATGCGGAGTTCTTCAACTCTTTTCTGTGTTTGCCATCTATTGATCCATCACCACTCAAAGAGCTATATAACAGACCTCCGTACAAGGCAATCAAACACACAGTGTGCGGAACAAGATCAATGGCACGATGGAGTAGACACAAGGACACCGGTCGGCACAACACCTTCCCTTACGCTTCCTTGAACAGGGAAGCTCAAATATGGTTGCGAATAGTCAACTCTTGCCTGATTCCAGGGACACAGTACACAAAGATTACATGAGATAGAGTGTTCTTGGTGTACGCATTGATGACGAACGTCCCCATCAACATTGGGGCAATTATTCGATCTTCAATGCGTAAGGCTAGGCTGCACAAGAGGTCCCACTTCAGCTTTGGTAATCTATTGACTGCGATATTGAGGAAGGAAGACATCGAAGAGTAACCTGCAGATCATAAGCTTCCACACAACCCGAAGAAGGTTGACCTCACAAAGGTTAAAGATGCTGAATCTATGCATGGAGTCAACCTTACCACTGTAGAAAGACATGCTCGCGACAAAAGCTTCTTCCGCCATTTATATAGCATGACGAGGTTTACTATGATGAGCGGAGGTCATGTTCCAACTGCTGCAGAGCTCCAACAATTGGATTATGACTACCCAATGAATGAGTATGCGAGGGCTATGTGTGGAGTTGGTGTATATTTTGAGGAACCTCTTGATGACGATGTGCCAACCGATGATGATCGCTGAATGCCAGACTCCGACGTGGAGGAGAACTCTGATGACGACGACTCTGATGATGATTCCGATGCAGGGGGTATGACCCCATACATAGAGGAGGAGTCCGACTAACCAGGTTCTTCTTATTTATCTTCCACTGAGAGCAGTGTGTCCCGTCTAAGTGTGGGGTGCTGGTATTTGTATGCTATACTTCTTTATCTGCATTTTCTTATTTATTTTTGTTTGTTTTATTTGTTAGTAGTTAAAATTTAGAAATTTTTTTACTTTGAATGAAATTGTTCTGATAGGCAGCAGGGCATTATGACAAGAGTCTGTGATAAAATCATTACTGTTGAGACGTTTAGGCTCCAAATGTGACTCACTGTGTGATAGTTGTGTGGTTTAATTCCTTCATCTGTTGGGTCAAGACTCTACACGGCTCCCAATAAATTCGACCATGTGCCTTATGTGTGTGAGGTGATAGTATATTCTGTGTTTGTGGCTGATGCTAGAATTTGCCTGGTGTGTGTGTGAAGCGAAATAAACAGTGTAAGTTTAGGAGATGATTTAGGAATTTCTTTGGCAACATGTGATTGTTTAACTTCGTTTTACCTACATATGGACATTATCCCAGTCAACCCCTTTTGAGCCTTTAAACCATTTTCTTTGATAGCCTCATATGTAGCCTAATCCATTTTTTTTCAAGACCATAATTTGATCCAAATTCCTAAGTGCTTTAAATGGTAAAGTCATATGACAAAATAAGAGGAAATTGGGTGAGAGTGATGCCTTAAAGTGAATTGGTACTTGAATTTGTTATGAAAAAAGAGTGGCTATCATAGAGGTGTGTTATAAAAAAAAGAGAAGAAAAGAAAAAGAAATAGAAAAGATAGTTATGTTTGAATGGCAAAATAGGTGAAAAGGGGTGATAGATGAAAGAAAAGTAGCAGGATTGTTTAAAAGAGAGTGATGTATTAAAGCGCTTAGGAACATAGTCACTATTTCTGGCCAAAATAGTCCTACCCGTCCCTTAGCCTACATTACAACCTGTAAAAGACCTATTTGATCCTAAGCTTAGCATTCTGATATTTAGTGGAGCATTACATTAAGGGCAAGCCTATGGTCATCAGTTGCAACATATGAATTCTTTGTGAGAATGAGAGCAAGGAAAATCTTATACCCATGTTCGAAATATATATAATACTTGTGAGTGATTATGGGTGATATATTGTGAGACACACATGATTGATGAGTTTTGGGTAGTTGTGTATGATTCTTTGTGCCTTAACTTGTGGATACGAATTAACCATCATCACGAGTCTATGTTGAAGGTTGAATTATTTCTAATAGTGATCAGAAAACTACTCTTTGTTAATGATTGCCGTGCCTGTCTTGATGAATATTTTGTGCTGTTACTGTGAAACCCTAAGTATATGTTTATATGGACATGATATTTTGTTCGAGCACGAACAAAGCTTTAAGTGTGGGATGTTGATGATAGGCGTATTTACATGCCTAATGCACCTTAATTCACCCATATTTTAGCTAAGTTTTAAGTACAAAATATATAATTCCTGCACTTTTAGTCCCTTTTCCTGTAAGTGAGCTAACCAACGTGATTAGCAAGTTTTCAGGTATAAATGATGAAGATTTCAGCATTTTATGGAAATTGGACGCCAAAGGAAATTTCACGTAAGAAGGAAGGCATCTTCTGGAAGCTTGTGGACTGAAAGTGATGCATGGAAAACTTGTCCTGGGCAAAAACAGTATTTCCAAAGAGTTGGGGACCAGAAGTAACTTAGTAGGATTGGGAAAAGGATGCAGTAACCTAGTAGGAATAGGATATGGGTGTTATAAAAACCCTATGTTGCTGAACTTTTCAGCACCAATTTCCGCCACTCTCATCCTTAGTCCTCCCTATTCGATCCTTTCCCCTTTCCTTGACAAATTCATTGTTGACATTATTTTTCATCTATTCGACTTTTAATTTTTAAGACAAGAGAAACACTATTTGCAAGGAATTCACGCCACAAGTGCTACCAAAACATACTTCATGTGAGATTCTTATTTTGGTACGATGATAATTGCTATTGTGTTTTCCGTTACACTCATGAGTAGCTAAACTTCTCTGTTAGGGTTATGGAAGCCTTATGAGATACTAGCTATTGCTATGAGTATGTGAATTCTTGATACGTATGCTGCTTATATCATTCTTCTCTTCATCTTAATTTAATTCTTGTGGTTGCAAACATATAGAATACGCCAGTATAGCATTAACTTGTTCGAAAGAAAAGTTTCATGTCTGGAAAAGAGATAATGACAAGGAAATAGGGCACCAACCCATGTTTAAAATTAGTGCCGTAACTGGATTAACCTCTTGGAGAATTCGTACCATTAGATACGCTTTAAGCTCGAAAGAGTTAAAGTGAGATAATCTGTGATGGTCGAAAGACGCTAGGATTTACCATAGAATATGAATCTCTATAAGAGCATGCATGTCTGAATTCTGCATAACTCATAGCCAATAGATACGTAAAACTCATAAGGTGGACATAACCCTAACTTACAATTCTCATTAATTAAAACCTACCAAGTATTCCGTTTTTACTTTGCTATTTTAATTTCATTACTTAACGTCACACTCCAATCCCCCTTTTTCACAGAACTTTCTCCAAAAGTCTACTAATCGTTGCATACTTAGTGACCGAGTATTCCCTGTGGGATTCGACACCCAACCCAGTTGAGTTCTATATTTGACAGCGACCGCTTACACTCTTACGAGAGCTGTAGTTTGAGCGTTATCACATATAACAATTGATTATCATTATCTAATCCTCTTCATTCCCTGGCAACAACAAATAGTTCTTTTCTTTTCTCTAGTTAAAGGTTTTAGCTAAAAAAACGCATAAAATATGAGAACCAATTATTAATGTTTAGCCTATTTAAATTACATAATTATAGCAATTGACATAAGCAAATCATCCTATTGTTATTAAATAAAGGAAAAACAAGAATAGACCACGTTGAATTCAAAAGGAATAAAAATAAGTTGAATCAAATCCAAATAAAAAAGCTAACGAAAAAGAAAAAAATGCATATTATATTATTGAAATCTAAATCTGTGTTCATAAAAAGTTACTTAAACAAAATTATATAAGTTAGTATTTTATCTGATTTAGAAGTGTATTAAATATTAAGAGTTTTACTTCTTTTAAATAAGTAAATAATTACATAGGTGTTATAAATATATTACCATATCTATATAGTGAATGTCTACTTTACCATGTATAGTGAATATCTACTTTACCATATATAATAAATGTCTATTCATGGAAAAGTTAGAAACCCCAAGGTTAGTTTTTACCTATAGATAAAGGATTTTTCCTTCGTTTTAATCAACGTATCAAGAACTTCTCATGAAAAATAAAGAAGTCTCCTCTTTTCTCTCTCCATTCTTCTTGTACTTTGTTTTATATTTCATAACACGTTATCAACACGAGATCTACCAAACAAAGTGAGATTATAAATCTAAAGCTAATTTCAAGGTTAGTAATTCCTTATTATTTGTCTTTTTCTACTAATGATATAATTATTGTCGGACTTAAGGAAAAATAATTAGTTTGGAACCACTTATGCTTTCAATTTGTTCATGAAGAATAATATTTTTAAAAAATATGATGATGAATTTAAGTCTCATCTCATTAAGAAGGTAAGACATTGGGTTAAAAGTTTCAATGCACCATGGTGATAAGATGTTGGGTTCAAGTCCTATCGATTTATGCCTAAAATGTCTTTATATAGATAAAACATTGAGATTGGATCTGAATGCACTATATTGATGACATTATGATGGCTAAGGCAAAATAATGTATTTTTGATGAAAGGTTACGAGACATGTGCCATTGAATATTCTTCATTCTTTGAAGTGAATGTGGTAGCAGTGCATAGTATGTCTGAAAGAGACAAGTGATTGAATGCATGAATATAAGCGTGGTGGGATAACATAATCATTATTATCAAAAGTGATAGTATTTTCACACTTATTATGATTATAAAATATGTTAGAGAAAATTTTTTGACATTATATGTATGCCTCGATTTGCTCCTGAAGTAGCAATATCATAAAAGAGATTCTAAGCTTTCATAATTTGATACGCTTAAGTCACAATTATATTTCATTCTTGAGGAATAAGAATTTCAACTATTATAAACACAGATCCATTCCCTAAGGTGAATGTGGTAATATTTAGTAAACCTTATTATTATAAACATGCACTTGATTGTGATGGTATCACAATAACTCACCTCCGAAAGAGGCTAAATAATTTTAAAATCTACTTCTGAAGTAGTAAAACTAAAATCAATTTGTGTCATTGTAAATCTGAAATTTACTAAAGTAAAAGGCACATATCATGATAAACTTGAAGTTTACTAGTACAAAAATTCATAAGTTGACATGAACGATTATGACATTCCAAAGATGTGCATATATTAAAAATATATTAAAGAATTAAAAAATTCTTCATGTACTTTGAATGGTGCTTGTCCTCATGATAAGTTGGTTGGATCAACTAATTTTGGAATTGGATCCCTTAAAATCTGAAAAGTATAAAAGATGTATAAGAGCCCATTCACCTATCATGTGATACGTTGAAAAGATGCATCAACAAGATGATCATATATACATTTATTGTCAATCTGCAGTTTGACATTCATAAAGCTGTTTGTTCAATGAAATTGAGATAATAACATAATTTTCAGATTGTGTATTCAAGACAAGTCATCTTAATAATGTTGATTTGGCATAGAGTGTCTTTGATAAATAGCTGAACTATTGTTAATGAGAACAAAAGATTCATGTGTTGGTTTGAAATATTATATACAAAAGTACTTGTATTCATCAAACCAATAAATTATGATTAATTTCCTCTCAAAGTTCCTTCTAAGTCAGGAACTACATATTATCCAACTAATAGTTTTGATGTGCGGTATATGATTAATGAATATACCATAATGCACAAAGATGGATTCCTCAGAGAAAATAGAGGATGTATGTTTGTTTTCCTAACATAAGGGGTGAAATTATAAGCAGTTACAAAATATGTTAGATCCTCATTCAAAAGATAATTCAAGTCAAGTGTTGAAAGCATCTCATATTTAAGATGCAAATGCTCCTATTTTGTGTCCCTAAAGAAAAAAGTCCATGCATGTGTGAAGCATAGTATACCAATCGATTTCAAATAAAATAATTCTTGAAAATGATAAGGAGCAAATGATCCTAATAAGAAGGCAATATGCTCTTGAAGATCCTACAACATAATACTTCATGAAACCTTATAAGAGGTTCAGGTAACTGAAAAGAATGGAGTGATGAGATCACAATATGTTATGTCACACTGTGAACTAATATAACATTAAATATCATCAATATCTTTGATATAATATTGGGCACAATATTGTAAAAGATTACGAGGATCTAAATTCTATATTTATTTAAGCATGCTGACATAGAAATATTTATCAAGTGATATGAAAGGATGCATCTTGGTAAGCATAAAACTTATTTGATTTGCAGTCTTGATACTTGAAGATGTCACACATGAGATACTGAATTGTCACTTGACAAAATTTATTTGAAAACTTTTAAGGATTCAAAATGTTTGAAGCATATAAAAGTTTCTGGGAAACTTATTTATAATCCTTATATTATATGAGCTTATAGCTTGAAAATTATTGAAACTCTTAGAGAGTTTCCAAAAGCAATAGATTATTTACTAAAATGAAAAATATACCAATTTGAATTGGTTATGAAGTATCATATCTTAGTGTAATTGGTGCAGTCATGTATCTTCCAAATACTACAAGGCCCGATATAGCCTCTCGATCAATTTGTTAGCAAGACATTGTTCTACTCCTACTAGGAGACATCAGAATGTGATCAAATATATGAACTTATTTTATTCTAAAGATTATAGTCCCGATCTTGTTGTTTATTCTGATGTTGGATACTTATCTGACCTCTATAAAGCCCGATCTCAAATAAGCTATGTATTCATATGTGGGGGTACTGCCATATCTTGGAGATATACAAGGAAGTCTATCATAGCCACTTCATCAAATCATACTGAGATAATAGTAATTCATGAAGCAAGCTAAGAATGTGTGTGGTTGAGGTCCACGATACATCCCATTTGCGAAAAATATGGTTTGAAATGTGACAAAGTACCTATGATTTTGTATGAGGATAGTGCATCATGGACAACACAACTTAAGGGAGGAGTAAGGGAGATAGAACGAAGCACATTTCACCAAAGCTTTTCTATACGTACGAGCTACAAAAGAATGGTGATATTAACGTGCAATAGATTCATTCAAGTGATAAAGTGACTGATTTATTCACCAAGTCTTCTCCAACTGCAATTTTTAAGAAGATGATACACAAAATCAGGATGCAAAGGTTCAAGGATGTTCTCATTAGGGGGATTTAATACGTGTTGTACTCTTTTTTGCTTACGAGGTGTTGTCCCACTGGATTTTCCTTGTAAGGTTTTTAATGAGGCAACCGAAATGCGTATTGTTAGAGATGTGTACTCGTTTTCCTTTTCTGGATTTATTTTCACTGGATTTTATCTAGTCAGATTTTAACGAGACACATTATCTATCAATTTTGCATTCAAGGGGGAGTGTTATAATCATATTACCATATCTATATAGTGAATGTCTACTTTACCATATATAGTGAATATCTACTTCACCATATATAATGAATGTTTATTTATGGAAAAGTTAGAAATTTCAAAGTTAGTTTTTACCTATAAATAAAGGGGTTTCTCTTCATTGTAATCAACCTATCAAGAATTTCTCATGAAAAGTAAAGAAGTCTCTTTTCTTTTCTCATCATTCTTCTTGTTCTTTGTTTTATATTTCATAAAAATAGGGTAGTATTTAATTGATTTTAAAGTATAAAATAGTAACACTTTTACATATTTTAGAAAAGGAAAGATTACATATAGTTCGAACAAAAAAAATGCTTTTGACTTTTTGAAAAAATATTTTCTTTTGCTGGCCACTATGTCCATAAATATAATTTTTGATAAATTCCTTAAAGAGAAACTGGACCGACCTCATATTATTGCCAAGTTTTAGTAGAAATAGGATTAAGTAATTATAAATAGGAGTCTTCTCATATTTTTAAGATTCTTATTATTTATTTTTTCATATTTTTATTATAGTTAATATTTAATATTATAAATATAGTAATATTATAATTGAAAGAAATTAGTGAAAATACAATATTTTCTATTACGAAGAGTTTAAGTAAAGTGTAAAAAGTTCAAATCACTTTTCTAGTAAACATGATTTCTAGTCAAATCAGTCACACACATACTATTGTTTGAGGATGTATATTGTATAATCTATGTGGTCGCCTGATGCACTGTGCTGCTATCCATTTGTATAATTCTAGTAAGTATTGTATAGAATGTGACATACCTAAAATTGAAAATTTGTTTCCTTTGGTGAGATTCAGAAAGTGGGTAAATTTATTTCTTTTTTTTTCAATAAGGGTGGTATCTTAATTAGCAAGTGCACCAAAACCAATCCCCGTGAACCTACTGTCTCCGACCACGATATCTAAGTACCGGGTAACTCACTCCATCACTGATGTTGGGCGTATTTACACGCCTAAGCACCATAATTTACCCATGTTTTAGCTAAGTTTTGAGGATAAAATATATAATTCTTGCACTTTTAGTCCATTTTCCTTTAAGCGAGCTGACCTACGTGATTAGCATGTTTTTCAGGTATTAATGATGAAGATTTCAGCACTTTATGGACTTTTGAGCAGCAAAGGAAAACTTCACATTAGAGGGAAGACAACTTTTGGACTGAAAGTGATGCATGAGAACTTTTTCCCGGGCAAACCCAACATTTTTAAAGACTTAAGGATGCAGCAGTAATTTAGTAGACAAGGACATTATAAAAACCCTATTGCTGAATTTTTCAGCATCATAAGTTGTTTTCATTATTCAGTTTACAGATACAGTAAAAGACTAGAACACAGAGAAACACGCCACATACTTGGGAACGGCTAGAGAGGGCAAAACGTCAACCTCTTGTTTGATGCCAAACTCATCCCCATCGTGAGATTATTCTACATTGTGGTATGATGATGATGTCTTTGATTTCCATTGTAATCATGAGTAGCTAAACTTCTCTGTTAGGGTTATGAAAACCTTGTGAGATACTATCTATTATTATGAGTTTGTGAATTCTTGATGTGTATGCTACTTATATCATTACTCTCTTCATTTTAATTTAATTCTCATGGTTGCAAACATAGAGAACATGCCATTATAACATTAAATTGTTCGAGAGAAAATTTACATGTTTGGAAAAGAGAGTGTGACAAGGAAATATGGCTACCAACCCCTATTTACACGTTAATGCCTTAACCGGATTAATTTCTTGGAGAGTTCGTACCATTAGTTATACGCTTTAGGCTCGAGAGAGTTAAAGTGAAATAATCCTGGATGGTTGAGAAACACTAGGATTTACCATTAGAATACGAATCTCTATAAGTGCATGCATGTCTAAATTCCGCATTACTCATAGTTAATAGATACGTAGAACTCATAAGGTGGACATAACCCTAACTTATCATTCTCTGTTATTAAATCTTACTAAACAAATCATTCATTCGTTACTTTGTAATCATTAGTTCACGCATAATCAAATCTCCCCTTTCCGTGGAATTTTCGACCAACAGTCTACTAATAATTGCAGTACTTAGTGACCAAGTATTCCCTGTGGGATTCGACACCCAACCTAGTTGGGTTCTATATTTGACATAGACCTCTTACACTTTCTAACGAGAGCTGTAGTTTGGGTGTTATCAATCACTCACCTAGTATCCTGGAAAAAATTGGCAAAAGTATACTTTTGCAAAACTATTTAGCCATATACCCATTTTATTTCTTTTTTATTTAATTTCTAGGCTTAGAGTGAAAAAAGTGGAGAAAAGTTAAAAAAGTGGGGTCCACACGTGGGCCAAAAGACTATTTCATCATTTTTACAACTTTGTAAATTTAATATAATACACCTAACACCCCCCAGTTATTTCAATATAAAAAAACCCTCTCTCTCCTCTTCAATTCTCTCCCAACTCCTACTTTCAAGAATGTTGCTCCCAAAATGCCATTTCGTTACTCCTTCTTCTCCAGCTGCTAAGGGATCGTTGTTGCTTTGTAAGGTTAGTTAAAATAAAGTTTCGATCATTTGTAGATCCATTTAAATGGGTTCCTTTGCTAATCGATTCGTTGTGATGTGGAATTTTTTTATTTTGAATTTGGTTGATTAAGTAGTTAAAATATGTGAATTTTACAGGTAATGAGTTTGATTTCAAAGCAATGGTTGAGGTTTTATTTGGCATTTTTGACAGATTTTTTCGTCGATCACGGTGTTGAATTTTGAAATTTTTGTTAAGGAGTTTGGTTTAGTTCTGGTTTTTTTTTATAGCAATAAAGTATTGAATTGTGGGATAATTGTTATTTTAAGAGTTATTTTGGCAATTTGATTCAAATAGTGACCTGTTTCTATCCGTAGACTCGTGGTTTAAGAAATTAGAATGCCCTAGATTGAATAATTTTTAAACGTATGAAATTCTTTTAAAATATGATTGCTGAAATAGTGAAATTAAAAGATTAATAGCTAATTAGTTTGATTTGTAGCACTAGTTTGATTTTTAGTAATAGTTGAGTTTTGATACTGCATGTTGGATTTTGGCTCAATTATTGTATTTTTGTGTGGTGAACTGTTTAATGGTGTGGTATTTCTTAAATTTTTGGGCTTTTTTATTCGAGCATTGAGTAATTTTTGTTGGTAGACTTGTGGTCTATGAACTGAAAATGCAGATGTGTTCTATAGGTGTAGTTTCTATTAAAAATAGCTAAAAAAGACCCCTCGCTAAACGCAAAACCGGTAACACATCTTATTCTGCTGGTAGCAGTAGAAAAAGAAAAGCTAAGGCAGTTGAAAATGTCTGAAAAAGGAAGAAGATTAAAGAGGCAGTGTTCGAATTAGATTCAGAGTTAAAGGAGATAAGTGAATACATCGATTCTAATGAAGATGTTGCCAAGTGTAGTGCTAGTAGTGAAAGTGAAGAGAGCGAGAGAAATGGAATAAACAATGCTGATGGGGATAATGATCCCTTGTTCGTGCCATTAGTTTCATGGTTCATCTTGTGGAGTGGTATGACCTTCGTACGATAATGGATGAGGTTGGATATTTCCCAATAAAGATATCGGTCAGATCAAGAATGGCTGCTTATCAAGAATTTAAGCAAGTTCTTGTCGACTAGGAGTTGAAGAAAAGATTCAAGCAGTCCTGTTGTGGACACCTGAGAAACCTGCCGGAACATCTCAAATTCAATGGGAAGTTGGTCTATTATTTTCTATTGCGATGCGTCAAGAATGATAAGATGTGTCATGAGATATGGTTCTGCGTTAATAACAAGCCTTCCTGTTTTGTCTTGAAATAGTTTTGTTTGATCATGGGGTTGAACTGTTTATCATACCCAGTGAATAAAAAATGAAGAAGGTCCTATCTATGGGGGAGCATTTTTTCTTTAAGGTGATGAAAAAAAAAACATTATAGTGGCCAACTTGTTACACTTGACCAGAGGGAATAAGCTGAACGAGGAGCAAAAGTATAAGTGTTGTTTACTGTAGTTCTTGCACACCATGTTGCTTGCAAAAGATTCGACGAAGGTTGTCGACACAAAACTGATTCAAATGGTCGATTCTTTGAGTTTCTTTGAGAGATATCCCTGGGGGAAGGAGATATTTGAACTGACCATGAACTATCTGAAGTAGAAAAGTGACCTGAAGAAGCAGAGGAAAGTATTTGATGAGAAGAATAAGGCATCCTATGCTCTATTAGGATTTCCCTGGGCATTCATGGTATCTACCATCAACCCTTTAGTGAGATTATCATAGATTCGTGTTTTATTTATAGTCTGTCGTAGGCTCTGAGTTATTTTTCCACTACTGTACAGCTTACAGATTTGGATCTATGAGGCCTTTTCTCATCTTGGAAAAGTTACTGTAAAATCAATGGATGAGCCCTTTCCCATTCACCACATCCTCAGATAGCACACTACAAAAATTGCCAAGATAATCGAAGGCGACCCATTCAAGTATAAAGGAAAAGTTACCGAGGTGTGAACTTATTTTTTATTATGCTATAAAACTACTCTTTTTTCGAATGTTATATAATTGGTAATTGTTTTTTTGTAGAACATGCACCCATACATCATCCTTACTATTTGTGAGACGAAGATGAATTACATGGTTATGTTTACGCCATATATGAACGAGGTGAAGAATAACGTCCCCGACGGCTTGAAGAAAGAATTAGAAGGGGTGAATGTCCTTACTTCAAATGAGGACAGTGACGATAATAGGGATTTGGGTGGTAACCCTGTTAGAGTACGCATTGGTGATGATGCTTCTTCGATCACCTCCAAAGATGTAGTGGGCACCTCATCCCCTGGGGATCTTCATAAGCATGTTACAATGCACGAGGAAGCGGTGTTGGATATTGCTGTCTACATCAAAGAGAAAAGACTAAAGAAAAAGGAAAAAGATAAGAGACAACATGAGTTAGGTAACTTCATTTAATAATTGATGTAGTTAATGAATTTTCAGCCTTAAATATTAGTAATACTTTGTAATATGATGACACTGTGCATGTGGACCTTCGGTAATCGGAAAGGAATGAAGAAGGATAAAAAAAGAGCAAAATAGATGAGTTGGCCACTGTTGTGGCAAAGAGGAAAAAAATAAGAAAAGAAGGATGAAGAAGAAGAATTAGAAGAAGATAAGAGCCAAGAAGAAACTAGAAAAGAAGAAGCTTCAAAAGAAGAAGAAGTAGCTAAAAAAGAAGTATCAGCAGATGAAAAAGAAGGCAAGGAAAATGAAAAAGCTGATGATGAAGAAGAAGAAGCTGACAATGAAGCAACAGGTGAAGAAAAAGAAGCTAAGAAAGAAGCAATTGCTGCAGGTGAAGGAAAAGAAGCTAAGAAAGAAGCAACAACTGCTACAGATGATGAAAAAGAAGAACAAGGTGAGAAAGAAGCAACAACTGTAGATGTTGAAAAAAAAGAGATAAAGCTGAAAATGGAAAAGAAGAAGCAATAGAAAAAGAAGAAGGAGAACAAAAAGAAGAAAATGAATAAGAAAACCAAAAAGATGTGATCATGGATATTGTTGATGAAATCAACAGTAACATTTATGTTGATAAGGAAAATGGGGAAAAAGACATTTGAATGCTAATATTGTTAATGTGTTGAATGATGAGTTGTTAGGATATGATAATTTTTTTTATTTGACAAATATGAAGGTTGAAGGATCTGGTGATAGGATATGACAAATATTCTTTTATTTTATAAAATTTATTATGATTCTGCACTGAATCTTCTTTTATCAAACTGTATTATTGCATAGAATTTGAATGTACATTGTGTTGTCATAATTGGTAGTGTTGATGCTTCACATCATAGAATGCATATTTAATCTATCATATACTGCTTTCATAGTCTATCATTACTATGCTACTTGATTTTAAGTTGATGTGTTGTTTAATCAACTATGATTCTATGAAAAACAGTATTAACATTATAGAAAAATAGAAGTACTTTTATTTATTCAATATCACTACATCCATGTTACACTTTTTAGGCCATTTTCTCTTTCTTCGGTCAAAACTAACTTTTGTTTTAGTTGATCCCTCTCTATTTGGGTGTCATGTAGCAATACTTTCAAGTGATCTCTCTACTCTTTGACTTCTTTGAATAAATTCATGAGGATATCTATTTTCTTCACATTCTCGGAGCCTTTGTAGTAGATTAAATTTTGTCAAGCCATGAAAATTTGATGTCTCGGGTCCCGGACTCAACGTTGATAGACTACTTGGAGGTGATACCTCATCAAGCCATTTAGAAAATGAGCATACGTCGTCATCCTATAAAAAAGATAATTACATAACGATTTACTTAATTTATAAAAAAGACATACACGAGTCACCTTCATAATTGTACAATTATAAAATTTGCGACCTGGATTTGAGTCCGTGCGTGATGTCCTCAAAACAACCCCATTTCCACAAGGACAAATTAAAGTCATTTTAGAATTGGATATTTGAGATGCTTGAGATATTGTAGAATTTTAGGATAAAAACAAAGTGGATGAAATAAAATAATGAGGGATGAAGGACATTATATATGGAGTTAAAAGAAGTGTTAACACTGAAGGAGTAAATAATTAGCCGTTTGTTACCATTGGAATAGTAATTATATTTTTTGAACTGCTGGTGACACTTAATAGACTGTTGTAGATCATGACCTATGTCAGTCAGCAACGAGATACTAAAGTCGATCGTAGACTATCGTAATCGATGGACTCTTAATAACATGTTTAAAAAAATAATTCAGTAAAAAATATACTTGTGCTCTGAGAGTCCATCAATTCATTTGGTATACCATAGACTTACACAGTTAGGAGTGCATTAATTGATCTACTGATTATGCGTAGACCACGGTGATCTATGTACACTGCTATAGACCATCACTTGGATGTTGTTCAAAAATAAAGAAATAAATTTAAAATAAATATAGTGTGGGTTTCCACACATACTAATGAGTGTAAACAAGTCACATAATCATATTAGAGTTTATACAAATTAGGGGTGGTGAATCAAGGAGTGTGTGGATGGGTAGTGGTTGAACAAACAATATCCTAAGAGTAATGTTTGTCAAAGCACAAGTATGTTTTGAGGATGATGAATGTTCAAACACTATCCATTCCACATACTCTTTTGATTTCGGGGTGGTGAATCAAGGAGTATGTGGAATGTGTAATCCTCAAATACAATCATCATCCTTAAAATATACTTGTTCTTTGACAAACATTACTCTTACGATTTATTTGTTCAACCACTACCCATTCACACACTCCTTGATTCACCGCCCCTACTTTGTATAAGCTCTAATATGATTATGTGACTAGTTTACACTTATTAGTATGTGTGGAAACCCATACTACATTTATTTTTAATTTATTTATTTATTTTTGAACAACATCCAAGTGATGGTCTATAGTAGTGTACATAGATCACCGTGGTCTGTGCCTAATCAGTAGATCAATCGATGCCCTCCTAACGGTGTAAGTCTACGGTAGACCAAATGACTCAATGGACCCTCAGAGCACAAGTATATTTTTACATGAATTTGTCATGGGTCAACATCAATGGCGGTCTATTAAGTGTCACCAATAGTTCTAGATTATCTATTTAAATTATTTTTAATTTAATTATTTTCTTCCACCAGCCCTAAAACATGTTATTATCTGTTTAAATTATTTTTAATTTAATTATTTTCTTCCACCAGCCCCAAACACATATGATTATCTATTTAAATATTTTTTAATTTAATTATTTTCTCCCACCAGCCTCAAACACATGTGATTATCCAATTAAATTTTTTAAATTTAATTATTTTGTTCCACCAGCCCCAAAATATGTTATTATCCATTTAAATCATTTTTAATTTAATTATTTTGTTCCAGCATCCCCAAAATATGTTAATGTGTGTTTAAATAATTTTTAATTTAACTATTTTTCTTTCAAACTACAAGCTACTGATGGGCCATCTATCCACATAATCTACGATCGATTACTATGTTCAGTCGAGGACTGACGGTGTATAAGATCGATGATAGACTTTATATAATTTTTTATTCTTCCTGAATTTAATCGTGAATCTACTCTAGTGTTCATTGAACCAGGAATAAATATTTGAAAAGTTGTCTGTACAGAAGAATAACCAACACAAAATGAAATAATCATAAAAGACAAGGGAAAACATAATTCTGAAATAGAATATTTATATTCAACTTGTTCATTGCATTACATTCATATATGTTCAGCAAAAAAAGGCAAAATAGAAGAAACTTTCTTCTAACAAAATCCTACTAAGAAAGCGTCTTCAGCAATGAACAATACAAAAAAACTTAAAAACATAAACTAAAATAAAAATCTAAACTAAATTTAGGGGATGGTGTGTGTGTGGGGGGGAGGGGGATGTAGTCATTACCATCCATTCCAAGGCTCTCCAGAATTGCTTGGAGGAATATGTCAGAGCTCATGCTCCAAGTACACTTGGTCTTTGCCCAGGCCGTGAAATAGCCCATTAAAATCATTTTGTTACAGTAGAAAATCATAGTGACTCGGGGGAACTCGTCTGATTGGGCGAAGGGTAATTCGGCGACCAGGCATGATTTTGATTTTGGGGAAGAAGAAAAGGGTTTCTAATGTTTTGGGTTTAGGGACAACTGAGGGCTTGCATAGAAATAAGCACTGTACTTATAGACCTATAGAACGTGTCCTTTCATATATCTAACCAATGGTCAGTCGACGCGTGTGGGAATAAATAATGCTTGGCTTATGTATACCAGTAGTTTTTCTTGAGAATAGACGTGTTTGCAGCTTTTAATTAATTGGAAACAGGAAATAATTATTTAATGTATCGATTAGAAAGATATGGCGGTAGAAATTACCCCATAGCGTGTTTGATGATCAATCATATAACCAATACATAATTTTTAATAGAACGTGTAAGGGATATATCATATACTGACGTTGTCTACATAGACAAAGCTTTAAGTCGATTATGACTGAATGTTAAATTCTACAAAAATGCACATTTATCCCCCAAAATAGTAGCTTTATAACTAAAGCAAAAAAAACCTATCTATGATTTGTTGGCCATGCTACATGTGGTTCTTTTATGCTCGAATTTCTTGCATATTGAACACCTATTCCTCCTTTTGGACTTGAATGTCTCACCGACTCCCTTAACGCGTTTGACTTTCTTCCTTCTGAGTTTGGGATCGTAGGGGGGTGGAGACAGAATAATGTCTAGCAATTCCTGTGGCACAGTCCATTCGGCCTCTAGAGGGACAACATTAATAGCTTTCGAGTATGTGAGGAGGTAAGTTTCATCTTTAATAGATGGAGTTACCATAACCTACGCCATCGCTATACTTTGCTTGGAAAGCTGCCAGCATATCTGCACGACATTTTTACCAAGCTAAAGTTTTTGATAACGCTCAACTTGCTCCTCAAATTAGTGTAAGGCAGTGGTCGTCAATATATTTACCCAACTTTGGAGTCGGGGTCGAATCCACAGAAAATAATATGAGTGACATTAAACTAGTTTGAAATTATAGCTACAAGTTAAATTTCAAACAAATGATACAAAAATATAAAATGGGGTTTTAGTATTAATGTTTGTAATCAATATAAATGGAAAACCAGAGTTATGATCACCAAAGGTGTCGTCAATATATTTACCCAACTTTGGAGTCGGGGTCTAATCCATAGGGAACAATGTGAGTGGCGATTAAACTAGTTTGAAATTATTGCTACAAGTTAAATTCAAACAAATGATACAAAAATATAAAATGGGGTTTTTGTATTAATGTTTGTAATCAATATAAATGGGAAACTAGAGTTATGATCACCAAAGGTTTCGGGTATTGACCGATACTAGGTAATGCTAGAGACCCTTGGAATGAGTAGAACAACAGAATATCCCTAACTATGATACTATCTGACCTATCTCTCGACCTCACCAGATAATTTATTATCTAATTCTCTCGAATTTAGATAATTTATCTATATCCAAACGGATGTTATCTCAGGTAGATTAATCCAGTTACGGCATTGATCATTAAACAGAAGGTTGGTAGCTTCTGAGTCCCTGTTGATAATTCCCGTCCTCTAGTCTATTTCTCCGTTAGAAGAAAATAAAACTCAAGGCATAATCTAATGTTTGCAACCACTAGATTTCAGTTAAAACCACAGAATTTCAAGATGTTCTACTACTCCTTGAATCCGTTAAACACCTAGCATCACATCAAACCCTAATCCTTGGATAACATAACCCCAGATAATGAAATTAGCCGCTCATGATTTGACGAAGGAAATCACAAGTTGAATTTGATGATAATGATAAACTTACGTATAGATGGAAAACAACAAAGTATTTCTTCAATGAAATCCCAAGTTAGAAACCCAAGAATAGTTGATAAGAAAGAAACTAAAAATAATTGGCAAAAGCTAACAATGTACGTGTTTCTCCCTCTAAAATTCTTGTTCTGAATAATGAAAACTTCCTCCTTTAAAATCCCTAAAAATTGCTATTTATACTAAAGACTAATTAAGAAAATAAAATATCAAAATCATAGCTGGGCTCGGATTTAGGTGACGCCATATTGGTGTTGGTCGTCAGGCTTCTGACGACGTCTAAGATATGTCGTTAGAAATCATGCCATCTTGACTTGTTCTGCCTCACTCTGATGATTTTCTCTGACGGCTTACCACACTTGTGATGGCGTGTAGAAAATATCGTCATACCTTCAGCTTACTTCACCATGTTCTACCTCACTCTGACGGCATATTCTAATAGCTTACCCCACTTGTGACGATATATTGAGAATGTCATCACTCTCATCCTGCAACTCTTCTCCATTATTCTTCCCGGCGCCCTTTTTTGGTAGCTTACCACATCTCTGACGACTTGCAAGAAATGCCGTCAGATTTATATCAGCTCACTTGTACCAGATTTTACTTATTTTGTTCATCTTTCCAATGTTTTCCTCCCATTCTTGACTTTCCTACAAAATCTTAAGAAATCACATCAAAAACACCAATAATTACTTAAGAACTTACAATTATTTCAAGTTAAAAAGTCTTAAATGTGCCACAAAAATCTAGCACATCACGACTCTGAAAATGATAAAAACTAATCCCTATTCAATACTGTCACTTTAATTGGAAAAACCCTTCGGTTTCGACCTTCGATGACTCAATCCCTCAGGTGAAAAAGGGGTGTGACATCTTTGGCGACTCCGCTGGGGAAAAATAAGAATTTGAGCTTTTTATATTGACTTATATTTGCTTTAATTATTGTTGATATTGTATTTGTTGGCCTTATGTGCTACTTGTCGGTTATTTACTGCTTTGATATTGATTGAACTGTATTATATATTGTCTTCTCTTGCACACCCCCTCTGAGTCTCTGAAATAGGATAGAAGGAATGCAACACATACATCCTACTTTCTTTTTGAGATAGCCGGAGCGTCAAAGCACCTGGTGAAGGATATAGTCACACATGTTAGGCGGGGTTCAGATCGAAAACAAAGGACGTGTTGCCCTGCTACCGACCTAATTGTCCTTCCCCAACTCGAGTGTCCTCTCGGGTAAGTCAGTTTAGACACCTATACCTATTCGGTTTAAACATAGAAAAACTAAAAACTCAGAATTTGGTTATTCCTATTAGGTGCTGCTTTATTTGCATCATATGTATTTGACTTAGCGGGACTCGTCACAGGGGTTGGGTCTGTCTAGGACAGGTAACCTACTTTATAAAGACCAGCATGTGCATTCTACCTGCTCTTTGACATTTGTTTGGAAGGCTATTTGTGTGTTGGCCGAATTTTAGGCAACATTAAAATGCAAGAGATTAAATTATCGTTACATTTAGTGAATCATTTTTGAAAGAAAAATTTTATTTTTAAAAGAGAAAATTTTTAGTAACATAGTAATAAAATATGTAAACGTATATTTTTAAAGTACTGAACCTTTAGGGGTCGTGAGGATGAAATTTTTATACAACTTCATACATAAAACAATCATGCTTCTTTTCTAAGTCATTCTATTTTCTTTTCTTTTCTTTTCTTTTAGTTCCTTTTAAGTGTACTTAGGTGGTATTGTCTCCAAATATATAGTCAAAATTGTCTAGAGGTCTGTTAGTGCAAAGTTTTTGATAAAGTCAATTTAAATAAGTGTTTTTCCTAAAAATATTACCTGTCATGTTTTTCTCACTTTGATTTTGATAAAATTGTTCTTTGCAACTAAGTAATGGTCGCACTAGGTCTCACGATTCAAGTTAAAAATTCTTTTCAAAAATTAATGAATTAAGTCTTGCCTAAGTCTGGACATTTATTAATCTCATGTCCTTGTCAATAGGTGTAAAATGTCTCCTCCTGTTCGTGGAAAGTGTCCCAAGAGAAAGATGGATGGGAGTATACCGCTTCAGGTTGTGGATTGTACCCCTTTGCAGCTTTGGTTGTGGTGGAACGAAATGGATACATTCAATTATGACGAGATACATAAGTATTTGGGTTTTTTGAAGAGTACTATGTCAATCAAGCCGAATAGAGAGGTGATTGATGCATTTCTAACCTTTTGGGACCCAAAGAACAATGCATTTTGCTTTTTGGATTTTGAGTTGACTCTGACTGTAGAGGAGATAGCAGCTTATGTTGGATATAGGGATATGCATCAGAAGAAACTTATAGCCCAAAGACTCATTTCGATAAGTAGATTATGCAAGCTCATGAACATACGAAACCCAAAAGAAGAATCAATTAAAAAAGGTTGGGTTTCCTTGCAGTTTTTGAATGACAGATATGGAAGGAAAGAAGGGTTTGAAAAGTACGGTAAACAACTTTGTAATAAGGGAAGTTTTGAGGCTTGGAAAGTTCATAGATGATTCGCATTCATGGTAGCCTTTCTAGGCACTATGGTTTTCCCGAGGATAGAAAAAAAATTAATATTCGTTTAGTGGGGGTGGTATAGATACTGATTAAGAAAGATTACACTATGGTACCAATGATCCTGGCAGATATCTACCGTGCTTTGACCATTTATCAGAAAGGAAACAGTTTTTTCGAGGGATGTAATATCTTGTTATAGATGTGGATTGTGGAGCAGCTTTACCGACGTCCTACAATGGCAAGGTTTAATCTTAAATAATTTAATTGCATCAAAGATTACGAAGAGAGGTTAGAGAAATATAAATGCCCAGAAGGAGTTAGAGATTGGGATAAGCTTTTTCATTCTCTGACAGCAGATAAAATCACTTGGAATCTCCCTTGGTTCCCTTGGAGGCAAGTCATACATAGTTCTGTCATTCCGCCATTCTTGTTATTAATGGGTATTGGGGGTGTTCAACCGTATGTTCCATTGGGAGTTCTATGTCAGCTAGGAAGACGTCAAATAATTCCCATAACGAAAAATATGACCGAGTTTGTATTTGAGGTCAGAACAGAGATCCTACTTTTGGAGGAATTGGCCCAGCAGATTTGGGAGGGTTGCCGTATCATAGGGATTGAAACAATGGTCATAGAGCATGAGAAAGGAGAAGTTCACCTAGATTACTATGAATGGTTAGAAGAATAGTCGAGTCCTCTAGTCAGACCAAAAAGATCAGTTAGGGGACCTATAGCTCAGGAAGCTACAATCAGGATAGGGATTGAGAGAGCCATGCGAGAACATCATGAGGCCAACCAAGCTTTGAGAGAAAAATTAGAGCATGCCAGGGAAAAAATAGACGAACAACAAAGGGCATTTGGTGAAAAGAAATCAAAATCAACAGATATTGAGGTTGCACTTTGGGGACAAATCAAACTGGCTTCCACTAGGGGGTCACACATTGCAAAACTTGCCGCATCTCGCCGACAACAACTACAATATGTTGAAAACAACATGCAAGATGAATTTGATTAAGAGAGATCTCAGTGGATCCGTGAAAGAGGAATATTGTAAGAACAGTTGGAGGTTGCTTTTACTCATGAACAGCGTGCAAGAGAGATGGTTGATTTCCGAGATCGACAGGCCCATGAATGGGATCAGGCCTTCAGTTTCATTTGAGAGAAGGTCTACCGTGTAGTATAGGACACTGCCAGAATGGGTTTGGATTATCAGCAGTTGGATCATGAAAACTTTTTGGCACAAGTACCAGCTTTCGTACACCATCTCACTACTTCATTGGAGAATATATACTTAGGTTTGGGAGGACATATTAAGCCGAAGTCTCCTTGAATAGATAGTTGTTTTCTTTGTCATAGTTTTTCATTTTCAGTTTTAAAACTTTTTTTTTAGATGTTATGTTTTTTTTTTCCTTTTTTTTTTAGTTTTCAGATATCAATTAGTAGGTTTTATTTTAGGAGTTGGGTTAGTTATTTTATCGTATTTATATTATGGAATGTAATGAAGTTGACTATTTATTTATATATATATTACATATATTTTACTTCATTTACTTTATTTATTTTCTTCAATAAAAAAAATACAAAACAATCATTTTATTAAATTCCTCCCAAACTACGCAAGATCTGATTCATGTCCTGGCATGATACGTAGGCAACCCTCCAAAGGGTTCGATAATAACTTTTGAAAAAGTAAGCCTAGAAAAGTCGGGATGAAACACAAAGCCTTCCATGATAGGTTGGGAAATGCATATAGAAGCATGATATACAACGTGGGATTATAATGTGTTAAATATATAACTCTCACTTGTTTGCTATGTGATAACAGAAAGATAAAGTAATAGGTTGTTGGTTAGTGGTTTAAATTGGCATCACATCCGTACAAAACCAAATACAAGGAAAAAAATGACCTGCAAAGAAGGTATAGAGTCTGACAGTGAAGAAGGCCAAAATTAGTTGATTTCGTAGAAAGTAGCATCAATGGAAGAACTTAAGTTATTGAAATAACAGATGGCAGAGATATACCAAGATTAGTTGAATGGACAAGCCCCGTATTGTTCAATCCATGGACTTTTATCTTCGTATGATCCTAATCCCGCTCCAGCTCAAACTAGTGATCCATTTTACCCACCAGGATTTGGACCATTTGCTAATATGCTGGTGTTACTGGTACTTCTACCATGTGCCCACGAAATCCATCTATCACAAATAACCCATTTTCTACTTCTATAACACGAGCTATTGTAGTTACTCAACCGACAATACCAACGAATATCGGGGAGCCAAGTCATGATCTGTTGTATCCTCCTGAAATGACTTTCAAATCCCAAAATGTACATTATCATGCTTATCAACACCATTCTCCAATCATGATTGAGAAGATTGTTAAAAATTAGGAACAAGAGAAAATGGCTAGGAAATTAAGAAGTTTAGAGCAGAGTATGAGAAATATGCAAGGTTTAGGTAGACCAAAAAGTGTTTCATGCAAGGATTTATGTATGTTTCCAAACGTCCATTTTCTGCTAGGGTTCAAAATGCCAAAGTTTGACAAATATGAAGGTCATAGCGATCCTGTAGCCCATATGAAAAAGTTCTGCAATCAATTAAGGGGAGCATGAGGAAAAAAAGAACTATGCATGGCTTATTTTGGAGAAAGCCTAACAAGAATAGCTTCTGAATGGTTTATTGACCAAGACATCTCCGATTGGCACATATGGGATGACATGGCTCGAGATTTCATTCAGCAATTTCAATATAACATTGAGATAATCCCAGATCGCACTACGCTTACCAACATAAGAAAAAATATGACTAAAAGTTTCTGAGAATATGCTATCAGATAGAGAGAGAAGGCTTCAAGAGTCAGACCATCGATAAAGGAATCTGCAATGATTGATATCTTTCTACAAGCACAAGAACCCGATTATTTCCATCACTTACTTTCTATAATTGGAAGCACATTTGCTGAAGTTCTTAAAGTTGGAGAGATAGTAGAGAATGGAATAAATTCGGGAAATATTATCATCTAGGCTGCTTTGAAAGAAACAACACAGGAAATTCAAAGTGGTGCAGGAAGTTTCATGGTAAAGAAAATAAAAAAGGACGTAGCAACTGTCGTACTAGGTCCAGGACAAAATTGGAGAGGTGCACGTCAACCATATGCACAAAATCCATTATATTTCATTCTATCCCCCCAATATCCTATTTATAATGCACAACTATATGATCGGGATCCTTCTTACCCTCAATGGCATGCATCAGCCATCCAAAATCATCCATCTGTCCCGTAAATTCAAAGAGGCCCTCCTAGGTCTAATTTCTGGCCTAGAGCAGGCTACCAAAGGGATAACATGGTCAAAGATAATTTCACTCCTATTGGAATAGCTTACACCAGTTTATTTCATAGGATGAGGAAAATGAATGTTCTAAACCCAATTGAGAGAAAAATCTCGAATCATCCTCCGAAGAACTTGAACTATTCTAGAAGATGTGAATACTGTTCTGATTCCCCAGGGAACAATACAGAGAAATGTTGGTATCTGAAAAGATCTATTAAAGGGATGATTGACACCCAACATATTATAGTTCAAAGTCCAGATGCTCCAAATATCAATCAAAATCTGCTGCCAGATCATAATGAAGTAAACATGCTCGAAGTCATAACCAGGGGTAAAGATGCTGTATTATCCTTCAAGCCGATCATTAAAATTAAAATTGATTCAGAAAAAGCAACAAATGCTATAGATTTGACAAAAGAAAAGCCTACAAAAGCAGAGGTAGTGATAACAAAACCTGAATCATCGAATGTTCCCTTGGTGAAAGAAAAAGATATTTTAGAAAACGATGGGTCAAGTCAAGTAAAGCCAAAACTCATTGTTCATGGAAGATCCCCTAATCCTCTTATAGTGATAAAATAAGCTCCTATAGCTCCTATTGTTATTAAACCAGCGTCACATATGCCTATGGTTAATACTAAGGCAGTTCCTTGGAACTATGATCACGTTGTAGTGATGCACAAGGAGAAAGAAGTGATTGAAGATGTGGAAAGAATCCGACCTAATAATGTATGCGTCAAATGTTTTGACGGATCAAAAACTAATACTATTAGAGAAATAGAACTCATATTAATAATCGGGCCTGTGGATTTTGCTATGGATTTCCAAGTGCTGAATATTGACGCTTCATATAATATGTTTTTAGGAAGGCCATGGATTCATAGGGCTAAATCAGTCGCATCAACGTTGTACCAAATGGTCCAATTTGAACATAACAGATAAGAGATAGTTGTTCATGGTGAAGGAGACTTATCCACGTATAAAGACTACTCCATTTTCTATATCGAAGTAGATACTACAAAAAGAGCATTAATTCATCAAACTTCTGAGGTAGTAGTTGTTGAGCATATCCTCGAGGGGAATCTCTTCGCAAGACCACAATTATCCTCTGTATCTATTATGGTAGTGAATGAAATGTTGAAGCATGGTTTCGAACTAGGAAAAGGTCAAGGATTGTTTTTGCAAGGCAGGGTTTATCGATTAAACGTCCATGAGAACCTTGGTACTTTTGGTTTGGGATACGTGCCCTATGATGAAGATATAAAGAAGGCTAAAAAGAATAAGAAAGAGTCATGGACACTTACCAAGCTGATACCGCTAGTTTAGGAATCATTCATGAAAGTCAATGTTGTTAGGTCCTCTATGTTACCAGCTGTAGAGTCAGTGAAAGATGATGATACAGATTTGAATGGCCTTTTCCATAATATGTTCATTGAAGCTAATATGGTCAAAATTGAGGAAGGTACTAGCAAAGCAGATGTTCAGTTTATCGGCCCTGATGTCTAGCTTAACAATTGGGAGGCCAATCCTCTCCCTACTATGAAAGAGTCTTGGTACTTTATTTGTTTTTCTTTCAGTCTTGGTAGCTTGTTTTTCTTTCTGTAATTTGAATAATTTTAGGATTATAATTCAGATCTTTACCTTGGTATTTTAGGTTAAAACTCTTTCTAGCTTTGTTTTTAACAAAGTGCAGTCTCCCTTTATTTTATTTTAAGTTTATATTTATTTATTTATTTTCTATCATACAGTTCTTTCTATGTTGATTCTAATGATATGACTTACATGAAGAATTGTCAACCAGATTCAAAAACCCAATATAATTATGAAATAATGAATAAAGAAGTTGAATATGATGAAGAAGAGGCATTCAAAGATATAAGCGAAGATTTCAAACAGTTTGAGAACAAGTGAAACCCCAATTTGGAGGAAACTGAAGTGAACAATTTAGGAGATCATGAAAATATTAGGTGGACTAAGATAAGCGTACATGCTCAACAATAAAAAAATAAACCTATAATTGAAGCTTTTCTTAAGTATAAAGACATCTTTGGATGGTCATATGATGATATGCCTGATTTGAGCACCAATTTAGTAGTTCAAAAGTTGCCAATTGATCCTGCTTTCTCACCTGTCAAGCAAAAGTAAAGGAAGCTTAAAACCGATATGAGTGTAAAAATCAAAGAGGAGATCACGAAGCAACTTAAAGCTAAAGTTATTGGAATGGCTCAATATCCTACTTGGTTGGAAAATATAGTCCCTGTTCCAAAGAAGGATGGCAAAGTTTGGATGTGTTTTAATTATCATGAACTAAATTAAACGAGTTCGAAAGATAATTTTCCACTTCCTAATATTCATATTTTGTTGGACAATTGTGCCAAACATGATCTTGCATCTTTTGTGGATTGTTATGCGGGGTATCACCAAATTATTATGGATCCGGAAGATGCAGAAAAGATATCATTTATCATGCCATGGGGACAGATTATTATTGAGTTATGCCATTTGGACTAAAGAATGTTGGGGAAACTTATATGAGGGCAATGACTACAATGTTTCATGACATGATGCATAAAGAGATTGAATTTATATTGACGATGTGATCATTAAATCAAGAGAGCAGTCTGACTATGTCAAAGATCTTAGAAAATTCTTTGAAAGGCTTTGAAGGTATGATCTAAAACTTAACACAATGAAATATGTACTTGGAGTCCCATCAGGAAAGCTTTTGGGGTTTATAGTGAGTCGGCGTGGCATTGAGTTAAATACTTCAAAAATAAAAGCTATTCAAGATTTTACTTTACCAAACAATAAAACAGAGGTGATGAACTTACTTGGAAGGTTGAATTATATCAGTAGATTAATTTCTCAGCTTACGATAACCTAAGAGCCAATATTCAAGTTGTTGAAGAAGAATTCTAAAGTTGAATGGACTGAAGAATGTCAAGAGGCATTTGACAAAATTAAGAGGTACTTGTCGAATTCGCCTATTTTAGTTCCTCCAGAGCCAAGCAGACCCTTGATATTGTACAAGTTTGTGTTAGATAATTCTTTTGGCTATGTATTGGGTCAACATGATGTCACTGGCAGAAAAGAACATGCTATCTACTACCTTAGCAAAAAGTTTACCACTTTTGAGGCTAAGTACACTCTTCTTGAGGAGACGTGTTGCGCCTTAACTTGGGTAGCCCAAAAGCTAAAACATTACTTGTCATCTTATACAACTTACCTCATCTATAGTATGGATCCTTTAAAGTACATTTTTTAGAAGACTATTACTACTGGCAGGCTCACGAAATAGCAGATGTCGCTCATAGAGTTTGATACTGTCTATGTGACACGAACTGAAATGAAATCTCAAGCTTTAGCGGATTATTTGGCTGAAAATCCTATTGATGAGGAGTATGAACCATTGAAGACTTATTTCAAGATGAAGAGGTATTGTATGCTGATGATTTTGTTTTTGATGATTGCCATGCAGGCTAGAAGTTGTTCTTTGATGGAGCTGCTAATGTAAAAGAAGTGGGGATAAGAGTGATACGCCCAAATTACACCTCTCTTACTAGAGAGTAAGCATTTGATGTCAAATATATAACCCAAATAGGTTGGGGTCGAATCCTACAGGGAATATGGTGCTAATTAAGTTGTATGCAGATTAGTTTACTTGTAATCGTTAGTTTCCGTAAAATAAATATGGGGGATCTGATTCAGTTCACAAATTAATGGTTTTAGTTTTGCAAGATGAAATATGTGTAGTAGTATTCAAATTCAGAGAAATATCAGGCTAGGGTTATGTCCATCTTATAGTTTTCAATACTTTCTAACTATGGCGTTACGAATTCATACATGCATCATGCTTACAGAGAAAATTATTTTATTTTATAACATAATCCTAGTGTTTCTCAACCATCAAGGACTAATTCACTTTAGTTCTCTCGAATCAAAAGTGTTTACCAAAAACAATATGAAATCTCCAAGTAGTTAATCCTGCTAAGGCATTAACTTATGAAATAGGGGTTGGGAATCCTATTTTCTTGTCACTACTCTCTTTTTCGAACATCAACCTTTGTTTCAAACAAGTTGTATTTTAAGGCATATCCTCTATGTTTGCAACCATGAGAATTCAAGATAAACGAAGAGAGTATGATATAAGAAGATCAATACATGATGAATTCAAAAACCCAAAGTAATAGATTGTATGCTACAAGGCTTCCATAACCCTAACTAACAAACTTAGCTACTCATGAATAAAATGAAAACATCATAAATATATTCATCATACCAAAACCTAGAACGATCTTGGTGGAGAAGATGAATAACATTTTTCCCTTGGTGTAAGCCACCTCTCTCCTCTCTCAAAGTAATATAGGATAATCTAATAATGAATAAAAATTCACCATTAATCCTTTTAATAATCTTTTCTCTCATAATTGCCTTCTAAATCCCTGAACTAATTATAAATGACAAACTAGTCTTGGACATAGTTTCGAGGCGTCATATTTGGTCCAGACTGCTACTCTCTCTTGTGTCATATGCCATCCACATTCCATAGTCCCATTATGTCTTCATCTACTTCATTAATACCTGAAATCATGCTAATCACATCGGTTAGCTCAATTACATAGAAGTAGAGTAAAAAAAATAAGAAACTGGGCACTTTGTTCTCTAAACTTAGCTAAAATATGGATAAGTTATGGTTCTTAGGCGTATAAATACACCCAAGATCACCACCCAAACTTAAATCTTTGTTCGTCCTCGAACAACATATCCGTTTATGCATACTACACAAGCCTTAGCACCCACAAAGGAAGACAAGATGCTCAAATATTCTTACCCAACAATTATGAACAAGAAGTAGATTCAGGAATCATTACTAGAGACAACCTACCCTCAAGAATAAACTCATTAAGTTGGCAATTTCATGCGAACCGTTTAAGCATAGAAATCATATAAATTACCCAACCTTCATCAACCTTATGCCCTCACAACAAGAAAGTTACCCATAATCACTCACAATCATGCAATTTCTAACAAAATGGGTACAAGAATCAAGTTGCGCTCACTCTCACAAAGAATTCTCAAATTACAACTGATAACCATATGCTTGCCCATAGTGTAATACTCCACTAATATCAGAATGCTAAAAGTAGGATCAAATAGGTTTTTTACGGGTTGTAATGCAGGCTAAAGAATGGGTAGGAACTATTTTGGCCAGAAATAGTGACTATCTTCCCTAAGCGCTTTAATACACTACATTACGCAATTAAGACCAATCTCTACCAACCAATTTCCACTTCTGCTATCTTCACAAATTTGGTTTTTACCCCAACTCATTAAGCTCAATTAATAACACTATGGTAGTATTATGCAACCCTTTCAAATATTTTTTTTGCACCCTTTTCATGTTACGCAACCCTATAATATCCACCCTCAACTTAAGCAATTTTCCTTAGTTGAGGTGCACAATATCCAAGAAGGACCCGGGCCAAAACAGGTTCATTGTAACATATCCGAGATAAAATTTGATACTTTTTCAATAGTTTTTACTACTCTCAACCACATTAATTTCACACGCCGATAACTAGACTTTTGGGCATCAATTTCACCTTTTTCCTCTAATTGTCAAACTCCTAACTCAAATTGATTTTACATTGAAGAGTTTAGGATCTTTTAGATCAAATTATAGTCTATTAAAGAATGGAATAGGCTACATATGAAGCTAACAAAAGAACAAGCTAAAGGCTCAACGAGGTTAGATAAGATAATGTACAAAGGTAGGTCAAAATAAGCTATGAACAATGGCTATCAAAGAAATGCCTAAATCATCTCCTAAACTCACAATCTTTATTTCGCTTTGCACACACACCAGGAAAGTTTTAGCATCATCAGTTGCAATAAAGAATATACAACAGTTTTACACACTCATGGCACATGGTCAACTCAATTAGGAGCATTATAGATTCTCGACCCAACAATTACATGAATTCAAATAAAACTAACAATTACAACAAGAGTCACAACTAGAGCCTAGGTGTTTCAAACGTAATGATCCATCACATACTTATGTTATAATGTCACGTGATCCACAAGAATAGTTACATGCAATTAAATGAAAAATTTTCTCTTAAGACGGTCGTCATCCATCCATCGTCAAGAAAAACACCTAATTATGACTAAATAGAATAAACATCTAACAAGAAACAAAATAAACAAAATAACTAATCTTATTACAGAAGAATGCTAAGGAGAAGGTACTATTTTCTTACAAAAAAAGTAGCTAAGTAACCAGCCACCCCACACTTAGGCTAAGCACTGTCTCCAGTACAAATAACAAGATAAAGAGCCTGGGTAGTAGTACTCCTCATCCACATTAGGAATCATGCCACCTGCATTGAGATCATCATCAGAGCCATTTTTCCTGTGTTCATGATATCATACACGTCAGCCACACATAGTGAAACTAATTATAATTAAGATGAGGGTGATGAAGTCACCACCCCAAACTTAATTTGTTAGTATCAACCAATTAAGTTTATTATCAGGTACTCAGACTTCGCCGACATACACTTTGATATGGTGCATCAACATTAGTCATAATACAATTCACTCACTTTAATTCCCGCAATTCTATTTCAACGAAACACTTATTTGAACAAAATTATGCCCTACACTTTCAACCAATCAAGATATGCAAAACGCCATCACTTTCACAACATCACCATGGCAATAATTTAATTAATAATCCTTAAGAAATCACTTAGCTCTAACATAGAGTCACAATAACTAATGATTAAGAAAGTAAAACTTACCTTGAAGATAGAAGTTTGGTGAAAGAAAAGGAAAATTCTTGAGATAGTTAATTTTGAAGGGAAAAGAGAATGGTGAGAACAATCTTATATAGCTTAAGGGTGAAATAAGGATGACTTTGGGCATTCATGGTGTTGATTCTATTAAAGGGTGAAATCTAGATCGAATTGACCCAATTAGAAGTCGGTTACTAAACTAATTGGCAAGGGTATGCAACGCACAAGGGAAGACAAATATTTAAGTGTGCGCCGCACAACGTATGGAACAAATTAAGGTGTGCGGTGCATTGGGCATCGAATAGGTGAGGCAATGGACATGTGCGTTTAAGTATGCATCGCACATGTTATCCCACAAGGTTAAGTGTGTGTCGCATAAGGTATCGCACAGATTAGGTTATGCGCCGCATTGGTTATCGCAAAAGTAAAATAGTGAGGGTGTGCGGTTGGGTGTGCGACACACAAGCCATCGCCAAAGTTAAGGTGTGCGATGCATATGCTATAGCATACATGTGGGTGATCTTAGGCTATGTTTTAGGTGATGCCTTTGCCATGACCGATGTAATCTTGGGCACCACACACCCTATAGTACACTTAAACTTGGATGCTATGCACTTAATTCTTCATATAAAGCATTGAGAAAGGTTCTTACCACGGGTGCTTCACCCCCGCATTGGCCCGATCCCTACTCTACCACCACAGACCTCATTGAAAGTCACAAAATAAAGTCACACCGCAAAATTTTTTGGGTCGAATTAACATAATTCGAGGCACGACTCTAACATGAATCATACTTGACGCTTGTACATTTGACCACTCTAACTTACCTGTAATGTTCCTATCTCTCCTAAACTTACCTCCATTGACATAGCTCAATTCCAAAAAAAATTCGGTACTAATCACCTCCTTAGTACTTCATGTACCTACACTTAATCAAAAACAACAAAAATAATTATAACGATGGGTTGCCTCCCACCAAGCGCTGTAGTTTCGGTCGTGGCTCAACTCTTATTTTTATATTTTTGTTTAACATGATAAAATGAAACTAAAATCATGGGTTTTCTTCTATGTAGCGCCTGATTTAAACTTGCGGCACGACTCAATTATATTTACTACTCAGATTTCATCAAGATACATCGATGATACCATTTGTACCTCATTTGTTGGATCAAGACAATGCTTTATTCCTAGTCCAACCACTTTGAAGTCACTCACATCCTTTCTTGTAAGTTCAACCAAAACAGCTATGGTCTCCACAGCAGACCTAACCTTAACTAGTACATCTCGCTAATCTTCATAGAATACATTAGCAATCAAGAAGAAACTTATCTCCTTTTGTTGTTTCATAGACCAACATACTTCAAAACTAACTTCTTTCTCGTTGAGCCTAAATTTCAGCTCATTCAGCTTCTTGTCGACTAACACTCTCCCAGTTGCTAAGAACGGCCTACCCAAAATTATGGGTACTTCAAAGTCCACTTTGCAATCAAGAATTACAAAGTCGGCAGGAAATATAAAATCCTCAACTTTTACAAGTACATCTTGTAGAATCCCAATCGGCCTTTTTACCGATCTATCCACTATTAAAAACCATATATTGGTGGGCGTAGGATCTCCCAAACCCATTTTCTTGAAAACTTTCAATATCATAAGATTTATACTTGCCCTAAAATCATAAAGGGCCTTTTTAAACTTTAGCAATTCAATTGTACATGGAACAGTAAATGCTCCCAGATCAGCTTTCTTTTGGACAATAGATCTTATAGCAATAGCACTTCAATGATGAATATTGTCTACTATTTCATAGCTCACAGTCCTTTTCTTCATCAACAGGTCTTTTATAAACTTAGCATATCCGGGCATCTATTCCAGTGCTTCAACTAAGGGCATATTCACTGTCAACTGCTTCAATATAGCCATGAATTTTCTAAACTTGTCATTATATTCTTTCTTCTTTAACTATTATGGAAATGGAGGTGGTGGCCTTGGGATTTCAACTGGAACAACTTTTACCTCCTTTCTTATGCCTTTCTCTACATCACTAACATACTTTGGCTTAGGTGGTTGTTCTACTTCTGCACTCTTCGTTTTTGAAATTCCCAACTCCACAGTCATCACTGAAGATTCATCAACCATCTCTCAATCTATTTTAACCGCATCAGTATGAGAGGATGCTCCCGATCCTGGACTAGATAACATCATACCACTCCTAGTGGTAATAGCCATACATGATCCATCATTCCTCGTATTTTGAATTATATCACTTAGTAGAGTCCCATTCTATCTTTGGTTAAATGCTGTAGATAATTGGTTCATCTGGTGCTCCAGTTGTTTAATAGCAATTGAGTGTGAATTTACTAGTTGACTCATGGAAGATATGTCACTCTTCATAGTAGTCACTCCAGAATTTGTCGCCTCAACTCCCATTAATAGTTTCTCCATGATGTCCTCTATGGATATTTTTCTTGAACTGGTGGAAGCATTATCACGGCTTCCAAGAGGTACATATAGTCCACTCCTATCACTTTTATTCTTACAATCTCCTTGATGGTTCTAACCTTGATTTCCTTGACAACCGATTCGAAAACCCTCCTGATTATGCAAGTAGTAAGCCTCTTCCTCTGTGTTTGATTCATCTCCCTTACCATGGGACCCTACAACTTTTACCTTTACTACATTCCCTGATAGTAAATATTTTGTGAGTAGATCTTTCTGGGTTTTCATATGAGCCATATCCTGATTACACTTCTCTTTTCTCCTACGCTGCTCTGCTGATATTACACTAGACCCAGCACTGCTTGCTACCACAGAATCTCTGGTATGCCAAGCTCTACCTATCTTAGTCATCCTTTCTAACATACCCGCAACCTCCGTAAAGGTGAGCTCCATAAAAGCTCCTCCTATAGAATTATATACTCTTGGCTTTGTAAGGAAGTTCAATGATCTGTAGAATATTTCCATCAAGTGTTCATTAGTCATCTTATAGTTTAGGCATTGATTTAACTTCTTTTTAAATCTTGCAAAGTTTCATGTAAAGTCTTATTATCCAATTGCCTAAAGTTGCTGATCTTATCCCTCAACTGTAACATTATGGAGGGTGGAAAAAACCTTTTTAGGAAAGCTCCTTTCAATTGCCTCTAGTTTGTTATAGAATCAAGAGTTAGCTCATTCAACCACATAGTTGCTTCTCCAGACAGAGACAGTGGGAACAATCTTAAACCAATAGCATTTTGTCCCACTCCAGGATTATCAAATAACTTACAAATACTAAAGAAATTTACCAAATGTAGATATAGATCATCACTAGATAATCCACCAAAGAGTCATTACAGATTCAGAAGCTAGATCATAGTGCTGGTGATGTTGAATTTTACCCTAAGAGCTAGTGGTGGTAGAATGATTGCCTATGTAGATCCAGTTCCATCTAAATCGTCCTCATCGTTGTCAACATCAAACTGTTTAGCTTGGCAATCTGGTCTTCCTCTGAATGGACGATTTTGATTTACAGGTGCAACTACGCTTGCTGCACGCCTCCTATTAGCTGGCTTAATTAAATCATCATCTCCCAGGTCCTCTTTATCTAGATTAGGTACCTGACCTGGGTTATTTGCATTCTGTAGATTTAATTAAGCATTATTAAAGTGGCTAATCTTTCAGCTTTCAGTTGGTTAGCCATTCTTTCAATAAGATGAGGTTCAGGATTGAAGGGTAATAATGGTTCTCCTGAACTTCTGGGTCATGGCATAAAAAACAATGAGCCTGTAACAAACAAAACAACAAATTAACGTAAAATCTGGAAGCTTTACCTATAGCCAATTAACACACATAAACTCAATCGACAGCCGTATTTATCAACAACAATGTTAAAATTTGATATGCTCAAATTACACCTCTCCTACGAGAGAGTAAGCAGTCATTGTCAAATATATAACCCAAATAGGTTGGGGTCAAATCCCACAGGGAATATGGTACTAATTAAGTTGTATGCGAATTAGTTGACTTTTAATCGTTCGTTTCCATAAAATAAATAGGGGGATTTGATTCAGTTCACAAATTAATGGTTTCAGTTTAACAAGATGAAATATTTGTAGTAGTATTCGAATTTAGAGAAATAGCATGCTAAAGTTATGTCCACCTTGTAGTTTTCTATACTTTCTAACTATGGGCTTTACGAATTCATACATGCATCGTGCTTACAGAGAAACATATTGTATTTAATAACATAATCCCAGTGTTTCTCAACCATCAAAGACTAATTCAGTTTAGTTCTCTCGAATCAAAAGTGTTTACCAAAAACAATATGAAATCTCCAAGTGGTTAATTATGCTAAGGCATGAACATATGAAATAGGGGCTGGGAATCCTATTTTGTTGTCACTACTCTCTTTTCTTAACATCAACCTTTCTTTCAAACAAGTTGTGTTTTAAGGTATATCCGCTATGTTTGCAACCACGAGAATTCAAGATAAACGAAGAGAGTATGATATAAGAAGATCAATACATGATGAATTCAAAAACCCAAAGTAATAGATTGTATGCTACAAGGCTTCCATAACCCTAACTAACAAACTTAGCTACTCATGAATAAAATGAAAAGCATTATAAATATATTCATCATACCAAAAACTAGAACGATCTTGGTGTAGAAGATGAATGAAATTTTTCCCTTGGTGTAAGCCGCCTCTCTCCTATCTCAAAGTAATATAGGATAATCGTATAATGAATAAAAATTCAACATTAATCCTTTTAATAATCTTTTCTCTCATAATTGCCTTCTTAGTCCCTGAACTAATTATAAATGACAAACTAGTCTTGGACATAGTTTCTAGGCGTCATATTTGGTCCAGACTGCTACTTTCTCTTGTGTCATATGTCATCCATATTCCATTGTCCCATTATATCTTCATTTACTTCATTAATACCTGAAATCATGCTAATCACATCGGTTAGCTCAATTACATAGAAGTAGAGTAAAAACATAAGAAACTAGGCATTTTGTTCTCTAAACTTATCTTAAATATGGATAAGTTATAGTGCTTAGGCGTATAAATACACCCAAGATCAAGGAGCAGTTCTTATTTTTAAATCAGGATAATACTATCCTATAACATCCCAACTTCGATTCTATTTTACCAATAATATAGCAGAATACGAAGCTTGCATTCTGGGTTTGAGATTATCTATTGACATGGGAATCCAAGAACTGTTAGTGTTAGGAGACTTAGATTTATCAGTCCATCAAATCCAAGGAAATTGGGAGACTTATGATTCAAATATCCTACCATATCTAGGTTGTTTGCAAGATCTATGTCAACAATTTGTATCAGTAAAGTTCAAACACATTCCCAGATCTCATAATGAGATTGTTGATGCTTTGACGACCTTATCTTCAATGCTTCAACATCCCAAAAAAACTTATATTAACCCTTTGTATATACAAATTCATGATTAACATGCATATTGCAATGTGGTTGATGAAGAACTTGATGGGGAGCTGTGGTTCCATGATATCAAAGAATATATTCAGACTGTAAAATATCCTATACATGCCGATGGTAACCAAAAAAGAACCATTTGACGTTTATCTAGTGGATTTTTCCTAAGTTAAGGAATCTTGTATAAGAAGACTCCTGATTTAGGACTTTTGAGGTGTGTAGATGCTAAAGAAGCTTCAAAAATCATGACTGAAGTACATTCTGGGATTGGTGGACCACACATGAGTGGGTATGTTTTGGCAAAGAAAATACTCCGAGCAGGTTATTATTGGCTCACCATGGAGCGAGATTCCATCATTTTCATTCGTAAGGGTCTTGAATGTAAAGTACACGGGGACTTGATACATTCCCCTCTATCTAAGTTGCATAAGATGACTACTCCATGGCCTTTTGTAGTTTGAGGAATGGAATTAGTTGGACCAATTGAACTAAAGGACTTGAATGGACATAGGTTCATCTTGGTAGCCATTGATTATTTTATGAAGTTGGTGGAAGCAGCGACTTTCAAGTCAGTGACCAAGAAAATGGTAGTTGATTTTATTCATTCTGACATGATTTGTCGGTTTGGCATTCCAAAGATAATTATCATGGATAATGCTGCAAATCTTAACAGTCATTTGATGCAAGAAGTATGGCAACAATTTAATATTATGCATCAAAATTCAACTTCTTATCGCCCAAAGGCAAACGGGGCTGTAGAAGCTGCCAACAAGAACTTAAAGAAAATACTCCGCAAGATGGTGTAGGGTTACCGACAATGGCATGAAAAGTTACCTTTTGCTTTGTTGGGTTATTGTAATATAGTTCAGACTTCAATTGGTGCAACTCCTTACATTTTAGAGTACGGAATTGAAGCATTTATACTTACAGAGATTGAGATTCCATCTCTTTGAGTAGTTGTAGAATATGAAATTGATGATGACCAATGGGTTAAGACTCGTTTAGAGCAATTAAGATTGGTTGACGTAAAAATATTGACGTCAGTATGTCATGGACAACTATACCAGAAGAGAATGGCACGGGCATATAATAAAAAGGTGCGTGACAGACATTTTGAAGTTGGTTAGTTAGTACTAAGACGCATCCTACCCCATCAAATTAAAGTCAAAGGTAAATTTTCTCCTAATTGGCATGGACCATTCATGGTGGAGAAAGTGTTATCTAATAACGCGTTATATCTGACTGATGCAGAAGGCAAAATGGAAGGAATGCTAGTCAATGCTGATGTAGTTAAAAGATATTATGTATGATATTCATATACAATTATGTTATGTATATTTTGTACTTACAATTTAAAAGATTGAAATGATGAAGGCATTTTGTTTTACTATCCAAATAATATATCAACCTTTGCTTACCCCTTTTGAGCTTTTATCTTTCTTCGTACCCCTCTTTTGGAATCAAATGAAAGTCAGAAATTCGAAAAAGTTAAAAATAATAATAATAATAGTTGAAAATAAAGATAGTTAAAAAAAGAGTTGAAAAAAAAGAGAAGGAATCAAAGAAAATAAAAACAAGAGAGCCAAAGGTCGAATGAAAATAAAACATTTATGAACTACGTTTGACCTGATTCTTGCTATGTCAAGATATGTAGGCAGCCCTACTCCGGGGTTCGGTCCAACCAAAAGAAAATTCAAATTATCCTAAGTGAAAGAAAACTGGGGCAAAGTTTATTTTTCTGAAAAGAATCGATTCCAAAAGTTGAATGTTTTACCTAATGTTGTGTAAATTTTTAGTCTCATGCCGACCTTTCTTTCTAACCTAGTCCAAAAGCCAAATTACAATCAAAGAAAGACCTTTAGATCTATCTTTGTTTGGCAAGGCAAAACATGTTATGGGTGCATGATATTTCATATTTATGTGTAAAAAAATAATGAAAAATGAAAATGAGAGTCTTATTTGTGAAAACCTTTTTGGGCACCATAAGGCGACTATAAGATGAAAAAGAAATGAAATTAAGATAGGCTTGCTGGCAAAAATCCATTGGTGCCAGTAGACGAAACAGGGTTGTTATCCAGAAGGAACAAGTTCAAGATTGGCGTAATTTAAAGCTTAATAAGTGGACAAAAGTTATAATGATTAGTGTGGGTTGATCTGGTTGTTTGATTCAAAATGCAATTCACAATCACCAGAATTGGTTTCCACATTTAGATAAGTTTTTCTTTTTGTTTTTAAAAAAGAGATGCCTATTGTCCTTTTCTTTTTCTTTTAATTTGTTTTGTCCTTGTCATCAAACGAAAATATTTGTTGTCTTTTGTGTGTTTTTGAGTCAAATTCACGTCAGGTCAAGTGAGAAAGGACTCCAAACTTGCTACTGACTTCTTCAATGGTACAAGGCAAGACAACGGATTTGACAATGCACAAGGAAAACAATTCAAAGTATAATAAAATACTCAGAATGATTGTGTTTTGACAATTTTTACTCATTGAAAGGTAAGAGATACTCTACAAGAAAAATGTGTTTTTAGTTGAGAGTCTCAGTAGTTTGAATTTTGGGTCAGAAGTATGACAAGTCAATAGGAATCAATCAAGGAATGAAAAAAGAGTTGAGCATGGAAAATGCAAGAGCCGACACTTCAAAAGTCAATTGCCACAAACCAACCATCACATGTTTTAAAACTCACAATTTTTCTTTGTTTGAAACAGAGATGGAATGTTCTTTTCATATAAAAGGATGCAATTTCACACTTCCGTCAATACAAGAAGTGTGATTACAACATATGATGATGGATTTCAGTTATGGTAAAGTTTATTCTATGTGAGATGAATTTATCAAAGCTATTCCAAGCTTTAATTTATTCTTTCATTCTACTTTTCAAAACGTTAAGATATGATGACACACAAATTTTCTCAACACAAATTGGGGCAAAATTTTATGTGTATTGTATGGAAATTTATTTTTATGAACAGGACCCTCCTGAAGAATGGGAATTTACTTTTGTTCAGGACCTTCCTGAAGAATGGGAATTTACTTTTTTTCTCAGGACCCTCCTGAAGAATGGGAATTTATTTTAATGCTCAGAACCATCCTGAAGAATGGGATGTTATTTTCTATTTCACTATTTACTTTGAGTATAGGAGCCCGCCTGAAGAACAGGGTGAAGCAATAACAAGTCAGGAGCCTTCCTGAAGAACAGGGTGAAGAAATTATAAATCCAGGAGCCCGCCTGAAGAACAAGGTGAAGAAATTATAAATGCAGGAGCCCGCCTGAAGAACCGGGTGAAGAAAAAATAAATTCAGGAGCCCGCCCGAAGAACACGATGAAGAAATTGTAAGTTCAGGAGCCCATCTGAAGAACAGGGTGAAGAAATTGTAATTCAGGAGTCCGCCTGAATAAAAGGGTGAATAAGTAACAAGTCAGGAGGCCGCCTGAAGAACAAGGTGACGAAATTGTAGATCCAGGAACCCGCCTAAAGAACAGGGTGAAGAAATAACAAGTTAGGAGCCCACCTGAAGAATAGGGTGAAGGCATTGTAGATCTAGGAACCAGTCTGAAAAATAGGGTGAGAAAATTGTAAATCTAGGAGCCCACCTGAAGAACAAAGTGAAGAAATTATAAGTCTAGGAGCCCACCTGAAGAACAAAGTGAAGAAAAAAAGTAGTCCAAGAGCCCGCCTGAAGAATAGGGTAAGGAAAAAAGAAAGTCTAGGAGCCCACCTAAAAAATATGGTGAAGAAAAGGAAGTCCAGGAGCCCGCCTAAAGAACATGGTGAAGAAATTGTAAGTCCAGGAGCCCGCCTGAAGAACAGGGTGAAGAAATTGTAAGTCGGAGACCACCTGAAAGACAGGGTGAAGAAAAAGGAAGTCCAGGAGCCCACTTGAAGAACAGGGTAAAGAAATTATAAGTCAGGTGCCCGCCTGAAGAATAGGGTGAATTTTCAAGTTAAAGTCATGAAGATTTGAATCAAGATTCTAGAGATTGCAATTTTTATTTCATTTTTTATTTTTGTTATTCATTTGAATGTAAAAGGCAGACGTCGTTAATAAAAAACTCGACGAAATATCACTCGACTTTAACGCTTTCTCTCTCTATACTATCTTTGAAATACTCATGACCTGATTCTCTTATAACCCAAGATAGGTAGGATGTCCAAAACAAGGACTCGGTCACATTTTATCATTTTATTTTAATTTTAAGTTTAGTTTATTCTTAGTTTTCAAATAATTGGAAGGTCAAAAATCATATCATGTCTATTTTTTGTATGAAAACTCTCCGAGATTCCACACAAAGAGGGGCAAAAATGAAGACACGTGATTTTTGGTCCTCCCTAATTTTAACTCGTTTATCGATATTAAATATTTATATTTATATTTAATCATATATTATTTTAATTCTTATTTTTATTTTTAATAAAATTTTATTTAAAAAATTAAATAATTAAATAAAGTTAACTTCAAGATATTTTTTTTAATTATTTTATTTATTTATTTATTATTCTATTTTTAAAAAAAATATAAAAATTTAAAAATATTTTCATTTTATAAAATTTTAATAAATAAATTAGTAGTTTAAATACTATTTTATTATATTTATATTTGTTTATTTATAAATTGTTATTCTTTTTTATTCAATATAAAATTAATTAATTATTATTATATTAATGTTTTATTATTTCATTTGTTTATTTTCTATTATCTTATTTATTTATTCATTTACTTCTATTTATTATTTATCTTTATTTATTATTATTAATTAAATTATATATAATATACACATTTTGATTTTTAAATTTTAAATTTTTTGCCCCTTCCCCTTATCTGACTTTTAACCATTCCCTCCCAAAAGTCCTTTTATAAAAGGACTCCCTAATCAGTTTAAAAAAGGAGATTCTACGTACTTGAATTATACATGGTACACTACATCAGGCAAACACTGAGACAGTATGAATATTATATCATAAAAAAGGGAAAACCAGAGAAAAAAAAAGAGCAAAACAAAAGGAAAAGAGAGTAATTTCTTGAGGAAAAATTAAAAAAATAAATACGAAAAAGCCTTCAGAGTTTGGAGTTTGAAGTTGGAGTTCCCCTAGAGTTTTCGGTGACTATTCTGTATTCAATTAAGTTGACATACAGGTTCTATTTTTATCCTATTCCATGATATTATAAATTTTCCGTGGAAAAATATGAATGAAAATATTTAAACAGTTTCAATGTACTATTTATTGTTCATGCTTAATTATTTGAACCTTTTGTTACTACATATTATACTATTAATTTAAATATGTACATTTGTCGAGTGATGTTGTAAATTAAAATACTGTGTATAATAAAATTAGAACAGAAAAGAAGAATGCAAAAAATTTTTTGTACGCTTACAAACATAATTGGGGTATACAGGCACACACTTACACAGCATCGGATTCATACACATACATTAATATAATGCAGAGAAAAAATAAATAAACAGTTATACGCAAAAAAATGAAGAAAAATTTGAAATTGGGGAAGACAAATAGAAAAATTAAGAGTTAAACAAAGTATGAGAGATATTAGTCATTTTGAATTTTTCGGCGAGGAACAAGACAGAAACCCATCTGAAATATTTTGGTATCATAAATCAGAATCATTTTTTTGTTCTTGTTCAAACCCGCTGGCACTCCGGTGAGATAAAAACATCCCTAAGCCACCATCTCTCTCGTTTCCCCTCCTCAGACCCATTCGACGCACCTCACCGCCGCGCTGCCTCGTCCATCCCCTTCTTCCATTTTTCCTTCCCCTCCCGTTGCCAGAATTCTCTAAGACTGGCGCTGCCTCCATATCTGACCGGAATTAACGCCACAACGGCAAAGCTCCGATGCCTAATCAACCATAAAATCTTTGTTCTTTTCCGTCTGCGTCCCCCTCCCCTTCTTTATTTTTCCCATCACCGATCAGTTACCATCGCCGAGAAAAAATGGATTCATAGTAATTGAGAGAGAAAGAAAGGAGAAAGAAAATAGGAACCTGGGCAGTATGTTGTGCGTGAAGGTTAATGTGTGTATGTTATATTCTTTAATAATAATATTTTTGGGGAATTGAGATTAGCATAATATAGTAACAATTTCCTTTTCATTTTATTGTTATTTTACTCATTATCATTAATAAGGATTTATTATTTTATTATTAAACTAGTTAATTATTTTAAAATGAAAAGTTATTTAGTTTACTGTTAATATTAAATAGCATATTTTGAAAAGATATATTGCTATGAATTATTACAAATAAGATAAATTAATATTTTAGCGTTAGATAATTTTTAGGCATGTTTAAAATATTCGTTTCAATCAAGAATGCGGTGTACGCATCTTTCTGAGATATTTAAAATTCAAGGATGTAAAAATACACCTTGGTAAATATTTTTTTAAAATTAACTTCATTAATATTTTTAAATTTTCATTGATTTATTTAATATAAAATAATATACGAGTTTTAGTATAATAAAAATGAGCAATTTTTAGGCCTTAATACAAATTATTCAAAAATAGTTTTAGTCAAGATAAGTCAATAAAAGCGACCATGCTAGAACCACGGGACTCGAGGGGTACCTCACACCTTTTCCTCAGTCAACAGAATTCCTTTTCTGGTCTTCTATTTTTGCAGACCAACAAAGAGTCATTTCCTTTTGATTACGCATTCAATAAGGTGACTTGGAACACCATAACTCAGTTCCAAGTGGCGACTCTGAAAATGATAAAAACTAATCCCTATTCAATACCGTCACTTTAATTGGATAAACCTTTTGGTTTCGACCTTCGACGACTCGATCCCTTGAGCGAAAAAGGGGTGTGACAATGATTATTATGATTAGTTAGTGGTAGGTTGATATGGATTCTACCTGAGGTTGTCAATGTGATTTGGATCCTTATACCTTTAATGGTAAATTACATAATTTATAGTTACCTCACGGTCAACCATTATGGTTAGGGACCCTGTTTATGCGAGCACTAGCTTTCCTCTTTTGGTAGTATGCCTTGAGATGTTAGGTTGGTTACCTTAGGCCATTCGCTTGAGTAGACCTATGTATATATATTTTTGGTATCACAAAATATCCCACTCTTCCTTGCCTATTCATGTTGTATATGTATTATCGGCCTTGTATATTATCACATAACTTTGTTTCACTCATCCTTTATATACTGACTAGTGATATACGATATTGCACTTTAGACCCCAATTACTATTAGGATAGAATAAGCTTATCCTTATTAATCCCTTAGCATTATCATGTTTATTTTCTAGGATAGTTGTTTGTAGATTATTTCCATACATAATATGTTATTTATGCTTGACTTATCTTTGGAGATCAGTCGGTTGATGCCAACTGAATATCACATGTTTGGTGATTATACTACATTTTTGTAGCCTAAAAATCATAGTACGAGTTCACAGCGTTGTTGTGTGAATCGTGGTAGATCAGCTATAGATTAGAGATCTAGGGTGAGCTCCTAACTTTTAGAGTATTAATACACTCTATCTTGTTGATTATACTGATCTCTACATTGTATTCAGAGATGGCTTAATGTTACGACCAGATCCTGGGCCTAGTCATGACGGGTATCTAAAGTCCACCGAGGGCTGGAGACCACCCCATATCCTGTCTAAAATATAATCCAAAATAAAAAGGGAAGAAAACCAAACATGATATAAGGTAGTCAACATACTCAAAGGTAAAATTCAACCCACATATGTCCATAAAAACTTTAAACCAATTTGAATATCAAACTAGGTCAAGACATGCCCCCGACCATGACAATGATATTGTTAATGTGAATTCTATAATTCTGAAGTATGGAAATAAATCGATGAAATGACTAGGCTTTTCAGAGGATGGAAGCTCACCATATCACCGTGGAACAACCGGATCACTTAATGCTACTCAGTAGTAAAAAAAAGTTTCTTTGGACACTACATTATATAACACTACAAAAATAGGTCACAAGATGTCACATGGTGCTCAAGACAACGAGTAGCATCAAGATTACCCTATAAGCCTTCTTCTAAATCTTTAACTCAAAATGGGGAAATATAAACATATAATCAATGTGGAAATCTGTCTGATCTAAGATGAAATTATCTAAACTAATATCTTAAAATACTTGACTTAAAAGTCTAGACAATCAAACACTGGAAATCTAAATTTTAACTAGCAGTCAGATAAGCCTCTACTACTAATAACTAGAGAGCCACTAGGACAAGCCCCCAGCAGACTCGAACTTACTGAAAATACTGAATCAACTACTGTAATAAGCTAGAAAATCTAAATAACAGGGTCCCCAAACTACAACGACTCACCAACTATCGGGATATAGATGGAGATACTCGAAATCACTCACGCTGCTGGAATTGAGAATCTAAAACTACATTATTAAGCAATGTAGCCCATAGATTTATTTGTGGATTAGTACTTCTGGAATATGCTGAGCATATGGGGTGAAATGCATAGTAAAATAGTGAGGGAATACATATATCTTTCTCATAAACAATGAATGCTTAGTAATAATGTCTCACTTTAGCTTGAGTAATCGAATGTTGTAATCATAAATCTTCAATGACAAAACATACTATATGAATGTTGTGAGCCACCACACTTAGTACTAAATCTGTGCTTAAAATCTATTTTTCAAATGATACATGCAAAGTGTAATAGGACTCACCTCGATATCTCTAAATTGAAAGCTGCAATCTCGTAGCTAATGCTAATACACAACAATATCTGAATAAAATTATGAGGCTTTACACGTAGTTTCTAAAAGCTTTTCTTTTATTCTTTACTTTTTTCAGGGAGGTTCTTCTAACCGGCATACACTATGAGAGCTATCATAGTGTCCAATGTCTAGTTTCCTTATGGGAAAACGACATGATGGGGAGAGGTGTCATACTCTTGCCAAGGAGTATAACCTAAGTGATCACATCTGTAACTGTCATCCATATAGAAATGGGAATAATTTGATAATCTGAACCTATGTTGGCTCATAGTTCTGGGCATGTGAACATACCCAACTTAGTGCTAAATACTACTCCCTTTAATCTGATGCCTATTCCGTAGGAAATCCACTTTAAAACTAGTATAAGGGTTTATAATGAAAACCAATCATGGATCTATTCACTTTAAACTGTAAAGTGGATTCCATATCTAAGATGAGGATCAAAAGATCAAATTTGGTTCAAAAATATCAATATTCAAAATAGGGCTTAGTAACCCATGCATTAATTTCATGTCAAATCATCATAAAGTTCATGCTAAATAATGAAAATCTTGATAATTCAATTTTAAATCAGTAAAATAATGTAACACACATAAAAATACTAAAATAGACATGCAATTCAATATCTAAATCACTTGTAATATCATAATCTCAAAATAGTGATGAGTGGGTATAAGTACTAAAGTGAAATTCATATTATTTCATGAAAAATTCAGCTTTAAAAGTAATTTTGGGAATTAGGATGAAAGGATTATCCCTGTTCATAACTCCACATACCTTAATCAATGAAATTGATGAATACACTTGACTTTGAATCCCTCTTTGTGATCTATAAGATCTTGAATTGGGAAACTTGAATTTTAGGTTATCTTGGATAATGGATGGTGGAATTTTTGATTTCTTGAGGTTTGAAATTTGAAGTTCTAGGGTTTCTTTGGGAGAAATTTTGGTGAAAGTGAGTGTATAATGCTTATAATAGTTTTAATTCCTTATTTTTCATGAATTAGGGGCTTAGGAAAAGACTAAATTTCCCTTTGGAAATATAAGTTTGGAATTAGAAATCCTAATTTTGCACTGGGGTGCGACGCAGTGGCATCGCGGTGGCTTACCAGAAAAGGGATGAGTGCTATTTTGGGCTCTGACGCGATGCGGCGTAATCACTTTGCATCACTGGAAAAGGATGAGTGCAATTTTTTACTCCACGGCGACGCAGTGCTATGCCCCACCGCGATTTTCTGTGGGACACTGGCCAATCGCAGTGAGCTACTGAAAAGGGACGGATGGGATTTTAGTGTTCACTACAACATGGCGTAATCATGGTGCTTCATTGGAAAGAGGACAATTGCGAATCTGCCCTCCACCGTGATGCAGTGCTATCATGTTGGCCTACTATTTCTCACTAAAAGTGCCATAACTTCTCAGCCGGGTATTGGATTTAGGAAAAATTAGTATCGTTAGAAAGATGATTAAATTCTATACAATTTGGTGGGTCTAGAGCTGGAAAATTCTACACTTAAAATTTGACACTTGACACACTAGGAGCTCAATAGGACTAAGAAAAGTGCAGGGTATTACAATATCTCCCCCTTGGGAACATTCACCCACGAATGAGACTAGTTAGACTAAGGATACTGAGGAACTGAGTCTATATACTGGCATGCACAACTGAAAAAAATACTGCATGACTGAATCTAAATCATACTGAGCAACTGAACTAATCTGTGAATGCATAACTTGACATTAAGATAATCACTTGGCTGAAACTAGGGCTAGAAAAGAACTGAATTAAGGAAGACATTTACCTTAGGTTGAATCGGAGTTTGCGTAGAAGAAGTAAGGATACTTGGTACGCATGGCTACTTCTACTTCCCAAGTAGCACCCTCAATGGACTGATTTTGCCATGGAATTTTGACCAAAAGAACTCTTTGTTCCTTAGTATATGGATTTGGTGATCAATAATATCTACTGGAAGTTCTTCATATGAAAGGCTATTCTAAATGTCTGTGCTTTCTAGAGGGACTACAACAGTTGAATCGTTCATGCACTTTTTCAATAAGGATACATGGAACACTTGGTGAACTGATGACAAGTCTGCAGGTAGCTCAAGATTATACGATTCCTTACCTACATGACTCAATATCCAGTAGGGATCCACATATTGGTGACTAAGCTTCCCTTTTTTCCCAAATCTCTCCACTCCCTTTATGGGTGAAACCTTCAACTAAACAAAATCATCGACTTCAAATTTAAGATCTCTCCTTCTTACATCTGCATAAGACTTTTGACGACTCTAATCTACTTTCAATCTCTCTTGAATCAACTGAAATTTTTCCATGGCTTCAAACACCATATCTAACCCACATAAAGTGGCCTCACCCACTTCGAAATAACCTACTAGTGATATATATCTCCACTTATAAAAAGACTCAAACGGGGCCATCTGAATACTAGAATGGTAACTGTTATTGTAGGCAAACTCAATCAATGGAAAGTGGTCATCCAAACTTCCTTTAAAATCAAGAACACATGCCCTCAACATATCTTATAGAGTCTGAACGGTACTCTCTGCCTGACTATCTGTCTGTGAATAAAAAGCTGAACTTAGACCTTCTAAAAGGCTTTCCAAAATTGAAAGGTCAACTGAGTACACCTATCTTAAATGACGGACAAGGAAACTCCATGAAATTAACCAACTATCTGATATACAACTTAGCATAATCTTTAGTTGTGCAGGACATGTGAACTGGAAAAAAGTTGGCTGATTTGGTCAATCTGTCTACGATAAACCATATCGAATCATGTTGTCGACATGAATGGGGTAACCATGTCACAAAGTCCATGTTTACCTCTTCCCACTCCCAAGTGGCAATACCAAATTCCTGCAATGTGCCACCAGGTCTTTGATGCTCTACCTTAATCTGGTTACAACTACCACACTTGGCTACAAATCGCGGTAAATCTTGATGAATGGAGTAATGTGCACCATGGGCTTCTGCCATAATCCGTTTCCTAAAATATCAACACATGGCACACATAATCTATTCTGGTATCTCAACACACCATCTCTACCTTGGGAGAAAACCTCTACCATTTGGTCTTTAACTAAACCTTTCAATTTTACCAAACTAGAGTCCTTATCCTGCTTCTCTTTCACTTAAAAAACTAGACAAGATTCTAAACTACTTTGAAACCAAACATTCCCCTCAGCCGAGTCAACCAATATCACACCCAATCTAGCTAACCAGTGAACCTCCCAAAAACTAATTCTCTCTTATCACTCTCCATATGAACAACACTGCCCATAGACAATATTCTAAGAGTGTTTGCCACCATATTGGCCTTGCCCGGATTATACAATACACTCATATCATAATCCTTCAACAATTCTAACCACCTTCTCTGACGAAGATTTAACTTCCTCTGAGTAAATACATATTGCAAGCTTTTGTGGTCCGTGAATACCCCAACATACACCCCATAAATATAGTGCCTCAAAATTTTCAATGCAAACACCACAACAGCTAGCTCAAGATCATGGGTGGGGTAGTTTTTTTCATGAGGCTTAAGCTGTCTAGAAGCATAGGCTATAACCTTAACTCTCTCCATTAAAACACAATCCAGACAGATTCTAGAAGCATCATAATAAAACATGAATCCATTTGTACCATCAGGTAGTGCTAAAACTTGAGCTGAAGTGAGTCGAGTCTTCAACTCCAGAAAAGTCTTCTCATAAGAACCCGACCACTAAAACTTAACTTTCTTCTAAGTTAATCTAGACATAATGGAAGCAATAGAAGAAAACCTGGCAACAAAATATTTGTAATAGCCAGCTAAACCCAAGAAACTTCTAATGTCTGATGGAGAGATAAGTCTAGGACAATTTCTTACTGCTTATGTCTTTTGGGGATCAACTCTAATTCCATCACTGGAAACAATATGACCGAGGAAAGCTACTGAGCTTAGCAAAAATTAACATTTGTTGAATTTGGCGAACAACTGGTGATCCCTAAGAGTTTGCAACATAATTCAAAGATGGTCTGCATTGTCAACCTCACTACGAGAATAGATAATAATATCATCGATAAAGACTGACAAACATATCCAAAAATTGTTTGAACACTCTATTCACCAAGTCTATGAAGGCTGATGGGGAATTTGTCAGCCCGAAGGACATGACTAGAAATTCAAAATAACCGTAACAAGTTTTGAAAGTTGTCTTTGGAATATCACATTCCCTTACTCTAAGCTAATGATAGTCGGATCTAAGGTCTATCTTGGAGAAACAACTTACACCATGGAGTTGGTCAAATAAGTCATCAATCCTAGAACGAGGTTATTTTTTTATTGTGACTTTATTCAGCTGATGATAGTCAAAGCACATTCGCAAAGAACCATCTTTCTTTTGCATGAATAGGACTAGAGCGCATCATGGAGAGATAGTGGGCCTTATGAAACCTTTATCAAAGAGGTCTTTAACTTTCACTCAAAGCGGGAAATAGAAATGGATATTTGAACTTTATGTCCTCTTCAGCTTCCCACATAGCTTCTTCCACCTTTTGATTCCTCCAAAGAACCTTTGCGAATTGACTTTCTTAGTCCTTAACCGACGGACTTTCCTATCCAAAATCTCAATCAAAACTTTTTTATCGGACAAGAAATCTGAAATACTGACACCATCTATTGTGAAAATCAAAAAAGGATCACCCATCCATTTCTTCAATAGTGGGTGATAAAAATTAGATTAATAGAACCCAAATTTGCAGGCAACTCCAATAAATAAGAAACATTCCCAACTCTCCTCAAAATAAGGTATGGAACAATATAAAGAGGACTGAGCTTACCTTTCTTCCCAAACTGCATCACTCTTTTCATAGGAGATACTTCTAAGAATACCCAATCATCTAAGTCAAAATCCAAATCCAGTTGCCTTATATCCACATGAAACTTTTGGCGACTTTGGACCGTCTTAAGCCTATCCCTAATCACCATCACCTTTACCTTTTCCATGGCTTGGTGAACCAGGTCGGGTGCCAAATAATCGAGTCTCCCTAACCTCAAACCACCTAATAGGAGACCTAAACCTTCTACCATATAGGGCCTCAAAAGGAGCCATTCAAATGCTAGAGTGATACTATTGTTGTACGCAAATTCAATGACAGGTAAGTGATAAACCCAACTTCTCATAAAGTCAATTACACAAGCCCTTAGCATATATTTAAAGGTCTAAATAGTTCTCTCTGATTGTCCATCTGTTTCAGGGTGGAAAGCGATGCAAAGGATCACCTTAGTCCCAAACCTTTCTAAAAGGAATGCCAAAAGTGAGAAGAGAATTGTGTACCTCAGTCTGAAATGATGGAAATGGGAGCACCATGCAATCTTACTATCTTCTCAATAAAGAACTTTGCATAATCCTCCTCAGGTAGGTAGTCCTCACAGACAGAAAATGAGAAGACTTAGTCATTCTATCCACAATGACCCAAATCAAATCATACTGATTATAAGACCAAGGGAGACCCATAATTTTCATGACCCAAACCAGGGCCTGGTCATGTCGAGTATTTTGGGACCCACAAGGACCGGAGACCACCCTAAATACCCAAACCACTAACCACCTTACCCCATGTCAGATGAATTTCGAATATATATCAAGATAAGAAAACTCAAAATTAAAGATAATAGAATGAGTATAACAAACCAACAACCAAACCATCCCAAGTCCACTGTATTCCAGCAAAGCCTATACCAAACAAAATATCAACAAAATATTGGGACATTACCCTGACTATAGCCAAAATAGTATCCAGTAGTCTATAACTTAAAAGAAAAACATAAAGCTGAAATAGAGCCTTCTAAAGCATGGAAGCTTAGGACTTGAAATGACTCTCGATCAATCTACAATCACTGAGCAACAGAAGTATAAGTATGGCCAAATCCTGTATCGCGTGGGGATAGGATACTTCATACATAGATGGTTAGAGGTGTGAGCACTAGCATGTAACTCAGGATAGTGAATAACATAATGCCATAAATACTAGTTCAAATCATTCAAAATTCAATGCATATTTTCAAATGCATATGCATATACATCAATATAAATCGCATTGGATCCCGACCTGTAGGGTGAGATCTTGGGCCCATTTAGACCTTGAATACTATTAATATAAATCACATACTGGGATAAATCAGAGGTCGGGACCCAATGCGTGTAGACGCACGAAATAGAGAACAATGTCATATATATGCTCAGGGGACTCAAACACTCCAATCATATAATAAGGTGACTTAAGCACCAGATCATAAGTGTGAGGTAAGGTACTTGAACCCTACTACCATAATAATAACAATAAGGTGGACTCGAACCCTCTGGTCTAAGAAAGGGGACGTAAACCCCTTAAGCCATAACGATCCCTGCACTGGCTAACGCATTTCCAGTATTGGTCACTTGGACCTCCACTTTCATGACTCAACTACACAATCCTTTTTAAAGCCTAATAAACATTTATCACAAATTCTCATTAACTAAACCATGATTCATATTAAGTCATACATTGTTGGTATCGTCATACCAACTATACTTGCAAGGTAAATAACATCATGCCAAAATAATTTCCATTAACTTGGGGAGAACAATTCCCTTTATTCATTAAATTAGACTATTATGTTTCAAATAACTCTTTATATCGAGTGACAGTTCTAGACTATTTTGATTTCACAAATTCTCACGTTTCTCATAACTAAAAAATAATTTCACATCATGGGGTTGGGGTTATTGCCATTTCAAAAGTCACAGGATTGGGAAATTCACAATTCCCTACTTTCATCCACCATACCCAAGAACCCACAAGTTCAAACAGTAATTAAAACATTGGTAATACATCATAAAATCATGGGAATACATTTAATTGACCATCCATATCAAAACCCTTAACCATGTCAAAAACCAACACTTAAATAACATAAATAACCATGTACTTTCATGAAGTAGAGATACTAAGTTTAAGGGTAGATTCACATGACTAAAATACAAGGTTTCACGGAGAGAAATTAACCCTTCATCCTTAGATGACCAAATTGGTAAAATCCTAGTTTGACTTTCTTGAGAGGATTTAGAGTGAGTAAAGACAGTGTTTAATCCGTTAAAGTATGGAATCAATGTCCTAAATATAAGGGTCACCTTTGGTTATAAGTCAACCCTTGACTCGTATCTACTCCTTATGACTCGTCACCATGATTAGTCACTAGGACGGTCTTTAGGACACCATACACTACTGTCCTTATGGCTCAACCAACCAACCTGTAATCAGACCCTACGACTCATAAGGTCCAGTTGTAGTCAAGGAAGAACCAAAATTAGGGTATACCTAGACACCCTACGATTATACTATACGACTCATAATATATCGTTATGGCTCTTAGTGAGACACTCGTACTCAGAGCAGAATAAAACCACAAACTTACTATTTTGGTTATGACTCATTCTAACAACTCATCAGGATACCCTTCAACTCATAGGGTCTATTCGTAACTAGGTTAGTGAGCCTAAAGCTCAAGGATTTTCCAAGGGCTAGAAATTTAGGGTGTTTTAATTCTGTCCTACTTGGATCATCCATCACCAAATTATAGGACAATGAAACTACAAGAACAATTTGACTCCATATACCTCTACTCTTACCTTTAAGACAAAAACAAATGTATTAAGAACAACAGATACCATAAGCATGATTTTCCAAAATAGGGAATAACAATGGATACTGGGACTTCATGTCCTTTTTTGGCTTCCCAAGTAGCTTCATCAACCTTTTATTTCCACCAAAAAATCTTTAACGACTTAGTCTGCACACGATGATCCTACATATCAAAGATTTCAATTAGGACTTCCTCATAAAACAAGAATCAGAAATACCAACATCCTTGATAGGCACAATCAACGATGGATCTCCGACACACTTCCTCAAAGTTGACACCTGGAACAACGATGAATTGAATCAAAATAGGAGGTAACTCAAAATTATACTCAACACTACCAACTATTTTTAAGACCAAGTACGGGCCTACATACCAGGGACAGAGCTTCCCCTTCTTCCCAGATCGTATAACTTCCTTCATAGGAGACACCTACAAGAACACCCAATCCCCAACCTTAAACTCTAACTCCCTAAGCCTCACATCTTTATAGGACTTTTGGTGACTTTGAGTAGCTTTAAGCCTATCCCAAATTGCCTTCATCTTGTTCATCGCTTGGTGAATTAAATCTGGGCCAAACATCTCTGCCTCATCAACTTCAAACCACCAGATGGGAGACATACACCTCCTACCATAAAAGTCCTCAAAAGGAGCCATACCACTACTAGAGTGGTAGCTATTATTATACCCAAGCTCTAAAAGAGGCAAATTATCAACCCAACTACCACCATAATAAATCACATAATCTCTAAGAATATCTTCTAATGTTTAAATAGTTCTTTCTGCTTGATAATCTGACTATAGGTGGAAATCAGTACTAAGTCTAACCTTAGTCGCCAAACCTCTTTAAAATAAATACCAAAAGTGTGATGACAGCTAAATACCATGATCTGTCATAATAGAAACAGGCTCTCCCTGTAACTTCACAATTTCCTCAATAAACAACTTGGCAAAAACCTTAGAAGAGAAACTCGTCTTCACTGGTAAAAAGTAAGCAAACTTAGTCATCCTATCCATGATTATGCAAATTGAATCAAATTGATTTCAAGATCGAGGAAGACCAGCAAAGAAATCCATACTAATCACTTTCTACTTCCATACGAGAAACTCAACTTCTTGATACAACCCATCAGGCCATAAGTGTTCAACCTTTACTTGTTGACACACCATGCATCTAGCAACTAAATTGGATAAATCTCACTTTATATTGTTCCATCAATAGATCTCGTTAAGATCATAATACATCTTCATTGATCCCATATGAATCATATATCGCAACTCATGACCCTCAGCCAAGATTCTCTCTCGCGACCCATCTATGTGAGGAACATATAATCTGCCTTGGTACCTCAAGATACCATCTCCACCAATCTCGAAAGAAACAACCTTCTACTAACTCAAATCTTCCTTAATCTTCTTAAGAGAGGATCTAGTACTTACTTCTCCATTATTTCAGTACCAAGAGATGACTGTGCCACCTTTTGGACAAATACACAACCATCTTCGAAGTCCAAGAGACAAACTCCAAGGCTAGCTAAATGGTGAATATTCTTCATTGATTCTTGCTTCTCCTCGTTCATATGAGTTAGACTCCCCATGGATAACCTATTAAGAACATCATCAACCATATTAGCTTTACCTAGTTCGTAGTGATGCATATCCATAAATGGGGTGACATATATTTTACTGATAGACCATATGCTTTGCCATAAAGTTAGCCATATCCCTCTTTATTTTATTCCACTAATAGATCTCCTTCAAACCATGACACATCTTTGTCGGGAATGAGTGAACCATATACCTCAACTTATGAGCCTCAGTTAAGACCCTACCTCGCACCCCATATACATCAAGAACACAAAACCAACCTTCATACCTCAAGATACCATTACCACTCTATCTCAAAGGTTGCAACCTTTTAATGTCCCATATCATTATTAATTTACATAAGAATGAGATCCAAAGCTTTCTTTTTCTTTACTTCAGCACTAAGAGATGATTTTATCCACTTTTTAAACAATCATGTCTCCATCCTCAGAGTCCAAAAGATGAACTACCAAATTTTCCAACTGATAAATATCCTTCACCAATCCTCTTTTATCCTAATCCATATGATATAAGATCCCTATGGACAACTTGCTCAGAGAATCAACACCACATTAGATTTACTTAGATGGTAGTGATGACTCCTATCATAGTCCTTTGGAAATTAAAGCCATTGACTCTACTTGATATTCAACTCTTTTTTAGTAAACACATACTGCAGGTTTTACTGATCTAAATAGTCCCATACAAGTAATGGTACCAAATCATCAAAGAAAATAACCACCACCAATATCAAATCATGATTTAGGTAATTCTTTTGATGAATCTTAAGCTAACTAGAAGCATAGGCCACCACATTACCAAGCTGCATCAAGACACAACCTAGTCCCACACGAGATGCATCATAAAATAAGAAAAATCCATCAGTATCCTCAGGCAAGGTCAAAATTGGCTCAGAAGTTAAATTATTTTTCAATTTCTCAAAGTTTCCCTCATGAGCATCAGACCACAAGAACTTTGCCTTTTTCTAACTAAATCATGTCAGCGGAGTAGTAATACAAGAAAATCTCTCTAAAAACCTCATATAATACCTAGGCCAACCCAAGAAGCTCTGTATATCAGTTTGAGTCATGGGTCTAGGACACCTCTTAACCACCTTTTACTTTTTTTAGATCTACCTTAATCCCCTCACTAAAAGCAACATGCTCAGGAAATGTCACACCATTTAACCTAAACTAACACTTAGAAATTTAGCATATAGCTCCAGATCCTTAAGAGTTTTCAACATAATTTAGAGGTAATTGGCATGATCCTCCTCATTTTAAGAATATGCCAAAATATCATCAATAAATTAATAACAAACAATTCCAAAAACTTCTTGAAAACATGATTCATAAGATCTATAAAATCAGTCGTAGCATTATTCAATCCAAATGACATAACCAAAAACTCATATTGACCATATCAATTTTGAAAAGTAGTCCTAGAAATATCAGTCTCCTTAATCTTAAAATAATGATAACCTACACGAAGATCAATCTCAGAGAATCATGTATCACCTGACGTTGGTCAAAAAGATCATCAATCCTAGAATGAGGGTACTTATTCTTCACTACAACTTTATTCAACTATCGATAATCTATACACATCCTAAGGGACCTATTTTTCTTATGGATAAAAGCATGGAAGAACCCCACAGAGAAATATTAGGTCAAATGAAACCCTTAATAAGGAGATTCTCTTATTACTCCTTTAGCTCTTTCAATTTAGCTGGGGCTATTGTATAAGAGGAATAAAGATATGATGGGTATTTGATAGAATATTAATCCCAAAGTCTATTTCTATATTGAAGGAATGATAGGAAGATCATTGGAAAACATATCAGGAAACTCAATGAAAATAGGGATAGACTATAAAGATGAACCCTCAGAACATAAATCCTTAATTCCGAACAACATGATATAGGCATCTTTTGGAAATCAACTTTCGAGCCCTAAGATAAAAAATGAACCTCCCTTTAGGTACTAAGGAACTTCTCTCTTATTTGATTATCGATTCATTAGGGAATTTAAAACTTACCTTTTCAGTCCTACAATCCAAAGAAACATAGCACGAATGAAGCTAGTCCATCCTCAAGATTACATTAAAATATACTATGTCAAGATCTACTAAATCCACCAATATCTTTCTATGAAAGATATTCACCACATAACCCTTATAGATCTTTCTAGCCATAAAAAAATTACCCACCAGGGTGGACACAGAGAAAAGCTCATTAATAGTCTCAGGCCCAAAATTGAAATGCATAGTCACATAAGGGGTCACATAAGAAAGGGTAGGCCCTGGATAAGGCAAATAATGCACATCACGTTAGAATAGCTATAATGTACCGATAAAAATATACAGAGTGACTCAGATTCCTAATGGTGAAAAGAGAATAAAGATGAGTTTGACCAGTTCCAGTAATAGAAGTAGCACCCTTTAGTGCAGGAGTTGATGAAGTAGCAACTGGGACCTTATTCCCTCTCATGGAAACTTTAGCTATCAAGTAAGGTCACTGCATATAACCAGGATGCCCATAATTATAACATTGATTTCTTTTCTCTTCATACTGACCATGGTCAAGTTGTCTAGAAAATTGACAGGGAGGATATGATGGGGCTGATTGAGCTCCATTAGATTGAGAATAGGCAACCTGTGCCTTAAAACCAATCAAAAATCAATCAAAAAACAATGTACATGTTCACATACATGAAAATATACTTATGTACACAATGTTGGAATCTGGAACAAGGTTTAAGCATGAACTTTAAAACTATTAACCTAGACTATGTAGATCTAATCATCCTAAAAGTAACCACATGCTATATGGATCCGACTCTCTCCACCAAAAGGGCAAGTGCGTGTTAGCCACACAAACTAGAGATGTCTAAGTAAAGGCCAGGGAATCTATAATTCTATGCCAATCCAAGGTGTATATATATATATATATATATATATATATCAACTTTGGACTATGTACACGGTCATGAAGACCCCCACGTTGGAGCACATGGTTTCTAATATCGTTCCTTCTAGGACATCCACCTTCCACAACAAGCTACATAACCCCTATTAAGCCCAATTAAACCATTTACACATAAACCATTCATTAGCCAGCAACCATTCATTAAGGCATTCAATATTGGTAGCATCATACTAATATTCTTGCAAGCTTATAGACTCATGCCCATTAGTTTTCCACCAACTTAAAGGAATCCACAACCCCCAAGCTACAATTTAAAACCAATTTGCGGACACTAAGGCCTTTTAAAATAAGTTATATTTACATTAACCTTTTATGTAATGCAATAGTTTCAAAAGTGGTTAAATTGTGCATATAGTCATGTTCCAAAGACAATCTCATAAGGTAGATTAATGTTATTACCAATTCCAATACAAAGATTCATAAATTGGGGAAACTCCATGACCTTTTTTCCCTTATCCATACCCATGTACCTTATGGGTTCAAAAATTCACCAATAAAGCATAAATAAATGCATGTAAACCATGGGAATACCATTTTAACAATAACATCAAAAACCGTTAACCAAAATTCCAAAATAAAACATTAAAACCATATGAATACCAAACCATTGCATGTCAACATAATCTATAAGTTTAAGGGGAGAGATGCATGCCTGAAGATGCAATTAATTTGGAGAATAAACCACACTTTGAGCCCTATATGACCAGTCCCTAGAAACCTAAACCTTGCTTTTATTTGGGGTATTTGTATGAGAAGAGTTATTTATGATTATATTAATTGGGTTTAAATATGGCTAAGGGAAGGTTTTAAGTCATGGGAATATTGTAAAGAAAGGGAAAATATCAAATTACCCTCAATAGAAAACATGTAGGAAAATAATTCCTAGTTGGTATGGGTCAAATAAAGACTCGTGGTCACTAGTCATGAGTCTTCACCATGAATCATAATCTGGATAATGATTTGGGATATACCTACTAATGAAACCATGAGTTTTCCCTACCACTCATACTCTAACATCATGACTCATGACACCAAGTCGTAGATTGGGAAGACTCTTGGGCACCCTTTACTGGTTTGGTCACGAGTCTCTCCCTATGAATCATGACTATTCCTTATGAACCATGAGGTTCCAATGATGATCAATGAAAAATCATTAGACAACCTTACTAGTTGGACTATGAGTGGCATCCTACGACTTGTAACACATCATTACAACTCGTCACTTGGGTCATAGGTTGAGCAATAAGCTCAATCATAGAGAAAATATTAGAGTTCAAGACCTGGGGCATTACACTTATTCTTATATTTACTCTGTACTTCACTTTATACTCTTCTTATAATAGAACCTCTTTTACTAACTTCACCAAGTTTCGGGGTTGCTTTATATATATAAGCCTTTTATCATGTTTATTCCATTATCTCCTTTTATTTGTTTTGGAAGTCCATCACTAGCTATTTTGAACTATGTTTTGGCTTACCTACCGGTGGATTATACGAAAGGCCATCATGACCTGAAGAATTGGCTTGTGACAGGCAACTACTCATCATCAACTTACATATATACTATCCTTTGATGGAATTTGGATTTTTTATTTCATCTTTCTTAATTTAGAAGCTCTTGTATATTTCTAGACTAGAAACATGGTGAAAAAGATATATTTTTTTGTACTTAAGGATTGTAAGGATTTCAATTAATTTAATTATGTTGGTAAGTTTTCAATTTCATTAAAACTATTTTTATAATATTGTTTCAAATAATTTTTGCTTAAGTTAACTTTTTGGTAAAGGGCTCTCCTATCTAGTTACAATTTAATTGGTGTACGTAAACCTCATAATTTGGGTCGTGACAGTTGGTATTAGAGCACTAGGTTATCAATATATTATGTATAGGAGCAATGTTAAGTAGAGTCCTATAGATTGGTCTATACACTTCCATATCAAATCTTGGAGAAGTTATGATGTATGTAGAAGTTATTCCCTTTATTGTTTCTTGTCGTTCTACGTCAATTTATCATTTACATGGGTTGAGTTCTATTAGGCTATAGGATTTTATAATTGGTATCTCCATGAATTGAAATTGGAACTTGGCTGATTCAAATTGGTATCTTGGTGAGTTCAAAATTCTAATCTCAATGATAGGAGTCATGCATGTTGGTTAAATGATTTTTGGTGAAAGGTATTAATTAATTGTTGTTTATTTAGTCAATGATAAGATTTACATGCATTGTGATTATGATAACTTGTGGTGTATTGATAGGATACTGATGTATTTTTTTGTTAGGATGAGATAATGAAATAAATTAAGATGGAAAACTCATGTTGCACTTATATATGGTGATTCCCTAGTCATAATATTGTGCTAATTAGCTGATGACCTAGTAATATGGACCTCCATAAGAGAATGTCAAGAATTAAATGGTGTTGTAGCATTTTATATGAGGGGATACCATATTGGGGTTACTTTGTGATGTCTAAAGTCGATATTTTTTGTTGTAAACTAGGGTTGAGGAAAAACTCTCCCTGATCTACTATTTAGGGACCATTATAGCAGTGGTAATTCTATTAAACTGAGGTCACCATGGTAGTCGGAGTCACACTGTAGTGAGGAAGAGTAGTTTATTAGTAATGATGTTGTAAGTAGATGGGTGGGATGCAGTTGAAAGCACGAGGTAGAATTCCTTTTTAAGTTTTATATTTAATGTTTCAACTGATAAACTCAAGAACTCCATTCCATAGCCTTGAAGAGGGAAATTTCCTAAGAACTCTATGTTTTGAAATGTTTGAGAAAGACCATGGGTGAATGTTAATCACATAGAATGAGTCTAGGTTATAAATTAGTGCTTCTTAGCGTGTAATTATCATTCTTGAATGTGGATTGCAGGGGATTTGAATAAATATTACCCATTTTTACATGACTAAGGCTCTTGATTTTTTTTGTGAATCTCTTCCTATATCAAGTATCATCTCTCAAGTGGTTGCAAATAAGCTTTTCCTGATCAACTAAATTGTTGGAGTGCTTGATATATAGTTCTTCTTGGATTTCCTTCAAGGATGATCTAGCCTTATTGAAATTCACCATTGTCCCTTTAAAAATTCCTTGATGTTCAACTGCCTAATACTGAGTTTTAATAGCCTTCTATGTTATCCAAACATTCTTCATCCTTCTTGTTACCTTATTTCTTCTCTAGCCTTCTCCCATAACTTTCTTAAGTTAGAATGTTCTGCCCAAATATTGAAAAATCTAAATAGGCTTTTAACATTGGTTTGGAGCTCCTTATCGGGATTAATATAGGAACTTGATTAGAGATATAAAAAATCACATAGATTATATTTATATACCCATATAGAATCATCCACTCTAGTATGTACTCTTGTATTCTTGTTTTGTTGACTGACCATATGTGGTACGCCCTCTCCATGATATTTCATTTAAAAAGAAAACACCATAGCATTCATTCCTATAGTTTAGTTAGACACACCAATGCTCCAAATTGTTATTCAAGGTGTAAAGGGATACCTGTATTCCCCATAAATTAGACAAGATATATTAATAAGAGGAGCTAGTACTTTAATTGATCCCAGGGATTTTTTCTTTCCTCGTTGTGTTGAAAACATACACATGTAAGAAAGAAATTCATATTTGTTGTTTTGATGATGAGCATCTAACTAAAAGGGACCAGGTCCCTGGATGTGCAGAGTACAGTACAACTAGCAATGATCTTTCATCCCTAATCATCACTCAACTATAAAATAAAAGAGGAACCTCTTTAGAAAATTTTGTTTTGCAATTCTAAAGTGTGAAGTAAGGCAGTGAAAACCCATTTCCAACACTCCTTAAGTTCTTAGCTATTTATGTAAGCTTAAATTGAAATTTTTCTTGAGTGCTGATTTGTAAAAAAAATAATACTCAAGTTATAAGAGTAGTTTTTTCTTATATTGAGAGAGCTACTTAGGTAGAGTTGGCTAAGATTGTTGCTGATTAGAGTTAATTAGTAGAGGGAATCCTTGGTAAAGTTACCAAGATGAACTTGTATTAGAGTTACTACTAGCAAAAGTAGCCTAGAGGTAGGCTGAAATCTATCCTGTTGAGGGAGAGTTGTGGTTTTTACCTTATCCGGTTTCCACATAAAGATTTTGTGTTTATACTTTCCTGTATTTCCTTTATATTTCCAGTACCTCTTAGTTGCTTTACTATTCTATCGCTTGCGACTGACTTTGAGGGACCTGGTCCCTCACTATATGGTGCAACCCCTAAGGGTTCAACGATCGGTATCATAGAGTGTTCACTCTTAAAGGTTCATAACTAATTGTATTTTAGTCATCATGGTTGTTATAACTGAACTCGGGGTGGAAACAAAAAAAGCAAGAAGGGAAAGAGCTCTGACCTTAAAGGATCTAGAACCTAACCTAGTTTAGTAGACACTGATGTTACACTTCTTGTAATGAAAATTATTAGATAAATAAAAAGGGATAGTAAGCTTAGCAAAAAGAATGATTAAAATCCTTAAAAATCAAGAAGAAAAGATACAATAAGCAGTATATTAAAGAAGGTGTTCGTTTCATGGGAAGATTACTCAAATAAATCTGAGAAAGACAAGGAGGATGGAGATAGTTTCATGCTGAAATACTGTGAGAAGAGAATAATCTTAGAATCCTGTATCTCTCTAATGGCCACTACTGAAGATAGAGAAGAAAATGTAATAGAAAAGGGGGATGACAACCAAAATAGTTTTATGGATAGTGGTTGTTCTAAACACATCACTAGGAGGGTTGATTGTTTTCTCTCTCTCCAAGCACTTCATGGGGGGGGGGGGGTGTCTTTTGGAAATGGAAAAAAGGGTTACATCCAAGGTGTTGGAAAAATTGGGAAATCACCTCATCATGCAAAAGAATATGTGTATTATGTGCATGGGATAAAGTATAGTTTTTTAAGTGCATCTCAAATCTATGACAAAGGAAATGAGGGAAAATTCTAATCTGATGGATGCACAGTATCAAGCATAAGATCTGGAAATATTATCCTCAAAACCAAAGGGATCAAGAAAATTTATGTAGCTTATCTGGAGTCTATTTTTTATGGGAAATTAACGTGTCTAAGTGGACAAAGTGAAGATTCTAATTTGTGGCACAGAAGATTAGGGAAAGTGAGTTCCTTGTTAAACAAGCTTATTTTAAGGGATCTAGTTGGTTGGCTACCAATGCTGAAATTTCTAGACAACAAAGTCTATGATGCATGTGTTTAAGGTAAACAAACCAGATCCTCCTTCAAATTAAAGAAAAAAGTAAGAACTTTCAGACACCTTAAAATTCTTCTCATGGATTTATGCAGACCTATCAAAGTCCAAAGTAAAAGGGGAAGAAATATATGTTGGTTATTATAGATGACTATTCCAGGTTCACCTAGACATTAATTATAAGAACCAAGCATAAAACATATGGGGGTTTTGTGGATTTTTCCAAGAAAATCCAAGTGAGGCTAAATTGTAAAATTGTTAAATTTAATCCCATGGTCTGATCATGAGACTAAATTTGAGAATTCTAAAGTTGATAAATTCTATGTTGAGCATGAAATAAGTTATAACTTTTCTGCTCCAAGAACTGCAAAATAAAATAGAGTCATTGAAAGGAAAAATAGAACTCTTATAAAGATTACTAGGACTATGCTAATTGATAGTGGTCTTCCAAAGAATTTTTGGGTAGAAGTAGTGAATACTGCTTGTTATGTAGCTAACAGGTGTTTGATTAGTTCTCTTCTGAATAAAACTCCATATTATCTAGTATTCAATATAAAACCTGGGATATATAATTTCTTACCTTTTGGATACAAATGATTTGTTCTAAACAAGGAGAAAAGAGAATTGAAAAAATTAAATTCCAAGAGTGATGAAGTTCTATTTGTAGGTGACTCCTCAACTATTAAGGCCAACAGAGTGTTCAATAAAAGATCTCTCTGTGTTGAATAAGTATTCACGTGACCTTTAATAAGTCATAAAGTTAAATAAACACTGGAGATGGTGAAAGTTCAGAAGATTAAGAACTCATTCCTGTTTAAATGGATTTTATTATTGAAGATGATGATCGAAGGATCAATGATTTAAATAAGAGAGATGACAATAATGATGATCCAGGATATTAGCCACAAATTCTAGGTCCACTAGAAGAATAACCAAAGGATGCCGGTAATAATTTATAAGGACCTAGCCCCAGTGGTATCAATCTGAGAAGGAAAAATTAGAGACATAAGTCCTCTCATTCCCTAAAGAACCTGACTACACCCTTGCAAATAGGAGTCCAAATAAGAGCTCAAGCCAGGAATACTATGGAATTTTCATCCTTTCCATCCCAAATTTAGCCTTAGAATATAAGAAAGGTCCTGAAAGATAATGATTGGATTAATGCAATGCAAGAAGAACTACATACCTTTAAAAGAAGCAAAGTCTTGCATCTGGTTCCCAGGATTGTTGGTAGAAAAATTATTAGAACGAAATTAGTGTACAAAAATAAGTAAAATAAAATGGAACTATTAACATAACCAAGGTAAGGTTGGTTGTTCAAGGTTATATCCAGGAAGAAGGGATTTACTATGATGAGACCTTTTCCCTGTAGCAAGAATATTAGCAATCAAAATTCTTTTTGCATTAGATGCATAAACAGGATTCAAGCTACTTCAGATGAATGTCAAAAGAGCCTCCCTGAATGGAAATTTGAAAAAAGAATTATATGTAAAACAACCTCTAGGTTTTAAAGAAACAAATTTTCCTTACCATGTAATTATATTGGACAAACTTCTTTATGTATTGAAGCAAATACCAAGGGCCTGGTATGAGAGACTCTCAAAGTTTCTCCTAGAAAATGGCTTCAAAAGAAAGAAAATAGACAATACTCTATTCTTAAAGGTCATAGGTAGAAGTCTATTAATTGTTCAGATATATGTTGATGACATAATCTTTGGATCTACTCCGTAATCCCTATGTTAAGAATTTGCTAAACTGATGAGAAGTGAATTTGAAATAAGTATAATGGATAAATTGAGCTACTTTCTTGCTATCAAGATGAAGCAAACTTCACTAAAATGGACAATGATTTGTCATTTGAAGTACATCAAGGAGCTACTAAAGAAGTAGAACATGGGAGATTCCAAGCTAATTGATACCTTAATTAGAACCATCTCAAAATTTGATAATGATGAGTTAGATCCTTTAATGAATGAGACAATGGATAGAAGGATTATTGGATCCTTGCTATATTTTACTAAAAGTAGGCTTGGCATTGTTTTCAGCATATGAATGTGTGCTAGATTTCAAGCATGCCCAAAGGAGTCCCATCTGAAAGTTGCAAAAAAAATTCTTTGCTTTCTAAAGGGGATAGGGGACTTGCTCTTAACTATCCATCAGAAGACAATTTTAACTTAATGGGCTATGCTGATGCTGACTATGTTGGATATTTAGTAGATAAAAAAGCACTTCAGGAATGAAATAATTTATTGGCTCATCCTTAACTTCTTGGGGTTAGAAAAAGCAAAATTTATTTGCTCTATCAACTGCTAAAGCTGAATATGTTGCTATAGTTTCTTGTTGTGCATAACTGTTATGGATTAGAGAACAATTGAAAGACTTTTGTATTGTCTAAGGTACCATCCCTCTAATGTGTGACAACACAAGTTCTATAAACATGGCTAAGAATCTGGTGCATCATAAAAAGACTAAGCCCATTGATGTGAGGCATCACTTTGTAAGAGACAATGTTGAGAAAGAGGCAATCTATATGAATTTCTAAGAGACTGAGGATCAGATAGCAAATATCTTTACTAATTCACTTCACATGAAAAAATTTGTTAAGAATATGCTGAGGTTATTCTTGATCAACATGACCTAATGTAACATGTGAATTAGTAGTTCTCTATAAAGATGGCTATAATCAAGAGACAAGTGTCCTTGGTAAAGTATGTAGTTATTATTCTGATTCGGTATCATACCTTTATAGGTATTTACCCGTGGGAATAGCTTAGGAAGAAATAGATGAAGTGTGGACAAATATAAGAAGCCACTCAAATAAAGAGAGGGACCTCGTTCCATCATGAATATGTATGTTTTTCTTATTATTCTATTAAACGGGCCACATTCTCTTTCCCCTAGTTAGAAAACTTGTCTAATTCTAAGCTAAAATCAATTTCATCTTTGTATTAACCCCATGAACCTTGCTTAATTTAACCATCCAAATTATCCAAAGACATTCTTTTCTTCACTTACTCTTCCATTGAAGAAATGTTTTCAAATATGTATGACTCTTTTGATAGTGTAAATGGAAATTTGGATGATCAAAGGAACAAAATAATATCCTGAAAACAAATCCTTCATAGAAAATTTTGAACACCCTATTAAAGGGCACCAAATTTCGGAGGGACCCAACCTTAGAAGAAGAAAACTCTGGTGATAACTTAGCAAGGCTTGTAAAAGAGGGAAATCAAATGAAAAAATTAGAAAAATTATGAATTTGAGATAAAGGTTTTGATTTTATCGAATGAATATTCTGTGTTTGAATTGTTACACTGTCCCAAGATAACCTCATATCTCCAAACCTTGTCCCACAATCCTTTACCTTTTTCTCTAACTTTTGTGGCCTTTTTTGTGGAATTTGAAACAAAATTCTTAAAACTAAAAGTAATACATAATCTATTGAACATGGATGTGTTCTTGCTTTTGTGTCTTTATCTGGTTCTACCATAAAAGTGTTCTTCATACATGTGTTTACTTAGTGGTCATATGTTAACTAACTTGTGCTTACCATTACTCTTTGTTTATTGTTAATCCTTTTCAATGATGCCAAAATAGGGAATATTGAGTTCATGTTGTAAGGAGTAGGTACCAAGTGAATTAAGTTGTAGATTTTAATGGCATATTGATAAGGGGGAAAGTAGGTGATATTCTATATGTTGACAGGGGGAAGTGTGCAAATGTACCAAATGAAGGTACATAATGATAGGGGTAATTTTTTGCTGCAAAATGACAATAAGGGACCAGGTTTCTATGTTGCATGATGGTGATAGTGGAAGCATGATGATAGGGGGAACATTCATCTTCAGGTGGTAATCACACTAATTAAATATGATGAATGTGCATTGATGCTCAAAGTTAAATGGTTGGTTTGTCATCTTCAAAAAGGGGAAAAATTGTTATTTGTAGTTTTGATGATGAGCAACTAATTATAAGAGACTAGGTCCCTAGATGTGCAAAGAGTAGTACGCTGGCACAAGGTGTCTGCACAGTTTTGTCTGTATGTAAAACAAATTTAAAGGTGTTATTTTGTATAGACTTGGATAGCTGGTCCAATGATCTTTCATCCCTAATTATCACTCAGATATAAAAGGAAAGATACTCCTCTTCGTCAAATGATTTTTTTAAATTATAAAGAGTGAAGTAAATCAGCAAAAACCCAGTTCCTAGACTGCTCAAGTTCATAGCTATTTATGTGAGCTGAAATTGAAATTGTTCTTGAGTGCTGATTTGTAAAAGAACTACTCTTATTATAAGAGAAGTGTTATATTGATATAGCTACTTAGGTACAGTTGCCTAAGATTGTTGCTAATTAGAGTTAATCAGTAGAGAAAGTCCTTGATAGAATTACCAAGATGAGCTTGTTGTAGAGTTACTACTAGAGAAAGGAGCCTAAAGGTAGGCTGAAATCTAAGCTATAAGTAGGAGGTTGATTATAGTGTATTTTGTTAGTTCTTATGAGGGCAAGCAGTTTTTTTCCCTTCCTAGATTTCTACGTAAAAATCTTGTGTTATTACTTTCCTGCATTGTCTTTAAATTTCTAGCACCTCCTAGTTACTTTACTGTTCTATCACTTGAGACTGACTTTGAGGGACCAGGTCGATCCCTTATAGTGTGGTGCAACCCCCAAGGGTTCAACATCAATCCATCCCTTATTGTTGTTAAGTGATCTTATAATGAATCAATTAAGTGTCTTTTGTTAAAGTTTGGATGGTGTATGTTGTGGATCTCACAATGTCCACATTTTCCTATTCTTTACTTTCTAGTAGTTAGCTATTCTTTCATAAGTAGGAGTTGATATTTTACAAAGATAAGGAAATAAACTTTAGTCCCATCCTGTAATCTTCCTTATATCCTACTACAACAGCCCATTCACACTATAACAAAGTTGTTATAGCAAGTTTTTCATTGATATAATAAACTATGCATTGTACAACGCTACATCTAAGGCATTGAATGCCTGAGGATTAAATCCTATTCTTCTTGGTATCATGAGTTGTTATATGAAGTTGTGCAAAATAAAATTTTCCCCAATGTAGATAAATAATGAGAGAATTGTTTGATTTGTCTAAAATATTCAAATTCATGCTTACTTATTTTGAAGGGCACTAATAAAGGGAGTCTACTAAGTGTGGTTTGGTTTAGTAAACATTTGTAGTGCATGTCAACTAATAAATCTGCAATAAGTGATTGAGGAGTGAGCTTTAATAATGGTTAACCACCGAAAAAGTATAATGGGTGTATGTAATCTTGATGATGTTAAGTATCAATAATCGTTCTAGTGGTTGATAAACTTATTATAAATGAAATAAGAAGTGTAGAATAAGTTACTTTAAGAGTAATGTCTTTTAAATTCTTACTCCTTCCTCCACATCAACCAGGTTTGTTTGAGGATGAATTCAAAATAACCATGTTTACAGTTTGATAAACATAAAATAAAAAGAGCTAAGATATGGGTTGACAAGACAAGATACACTTAGGCAGTTTATTTCCGGCTACAGCGAGCCCACTAGTGAGATTATGTCTGTTGTACAAGAGTTGGGATTGTAAATCAAAATTAAAGACCGTGTGTTAGTCCTATCTCTTATTCTTAAAAAAGTCTATCCTAAACATGTCCTAGGGTTGTTTTTCAAGCTAGAATACTGAGAAAAGAGAGATAAAGTCTCACGAAATGTGATTCATCATCCTTCGTATGGATACTCCATCAACAACCTCTAGATTTATGATAAAGAGCAATATTGCATTAATTTCATGGCAGCAACTTGGCATTGAGATTAGTTATAGTTTATAAGTGGTGGATTTTGATTAGTAGGATTGATTGGAGAAAGTATGACTAGGCCTTAAGCCATGGTATTTGGATGGGAAATACATAAACAATATACAAAGATCTGAAACATGCAATAATCTATGGATGTATAAATTCATTAGTTATAATATGTTTATGTGAGATTTTGTGTTGTGTTGCAATTTGAAAAAGGTTAAAGCTCATAGTGGTAGAAAAATTATGTACCAGGTTAAGTTATAAACCCATATTTTAATAACATTATGGGTTGATTAAAATTATGGAATTAGTAAATCAATTGTGTGCATGCTCTAGATTGTATGCTCTTTATATACTAAATTTGTTATTTGGGTTTGAGAATGAAGAGAGAAGTTATCGCGACCCAAAATAGGGCCTATTCGTTATGGGTATCTCAAGCACGTCGTGGACCGTATACCACCCTCTTAGCCTAACCTTTATACCACATAAATGTACATAGTGGAAGATAACAAAATAGTAATAAGAAGCATAGATAGTGAAATTAAATTTTAAAGAATAAAAACAACAAACAACTCAAAACTTGTCCATAAAAGACTCTAAGCCAAAAATACCTAACTAAGCCAGGACTTTCCCCTGACTATGACAAAGGAATCCAAAATTAGTAAGACAGTAAGGAAACTAATAAAATGGTCGAGCCTTCCAAAAAATGGTGGCCCACCACTTCACAATATATCAACGTACGTAACGAACCACCTACTACTGCATAAAAGAAATAGAATAGTCCTCCGAATGGGGGTGCGGATAACTAGCAAAATAACTAGGCTAATAAATAGATTCATTTGTATTATAAATAGATTTATTATAGCTGATGAATCTATTCTTTTTTGTGCGTGGTTATTTCTTAGATTTTGTTTTAATAAGTTATTCTTTTTGTGAGATGTATTCATTAATTTTTAGTTTATTATTTTATCCTGTAGTAACTGCTGAGTTACAAATTTCTGGGTAATAACTTATTCTTTCTGTACTGTAGTGTATATCTAATTCTAGATTTTCTATGTCATTTATTATTTTGTGTTGTTCTTCTCGTAGTGAGTTTTTTATATTATATAAACTGTTACATGTACTTTTTTCAAACAATACAGTGACTGGAGATGTTCAATGGGGCAAGAACTTGCATATAACTTCGGGGAAAGGGATAAAATAATGCATTTCCAAAAACCAGTCAAAATCACATGCACAACATATATATATACATATATAGGATGCAGAGATAGGGACAAGAGCCATGAGCATAAGAGTTTAAAACAGTATCTTGAAATATGTAGCTCGCTCCATCCTAAAGGAAATCACAGGCTATGTAAGTCTAGCACCCCGTATTAGAAGGGCCCTAGTGCGTGTTACCTGTAAGAACCGAGGAAAGGCTAAACAAACCACATTGATAGCGATCCAAAATATAATGTGTATCCAAACACATGGTCATATTGACCCTCACGCCGACAAATGTGGTTTCCTGTGTTTGTCCCCATTGGACTATACCTTCATGGTAAGATACAGAATTCTCTTTAAGCCCAAATTAAAATAGTTTGCACATACACCCAACCATATACCAAGGAGTATTTATTAAGGAATTTTCCAACCTGGTATCATCATATCAACATGCTTGAAAACTAAATAAATTATGCCAAAAAAGTCCATATAACCATTAGACTTCCAAGTTTCATTTAAAGTCCAAAACCATGGCCATCAAAGGCAATCCAAACCATTTTTGTTATACATTATCCTTTAATAAAATGTAATGTTCCAAAGGTAAGTTAAATAATGAATATTTCATGTTCAAAACCAATATTTTTAAAGTGGGTTGAGGTTAATGCCATTAAAATGCCAAAGTTTCATCAAATTGGAGAAACCTATGTCACCCGTTCCAACCATTACCACAATACACCAATTTAGTCCCAAAACAATAAATTAAAGGATGACTAACCCTTTTAACATTTGTGGAAAATAATTCAAATAATAACAATCAAAGTCCATAAACTTAATTTCAAAACCATCAATTAAAACATATCAATATTGATTAAATCAGTGACACAATGTAAAATTCAAGTTCAAGAATGAGAAACATTCTTGAAATAGAAAAGAAATTGAAGAGAAATCGATGTTTGAAGCTTGAATGATAAATACTTTGTAAAACCCTTGAACTTTCTTGGGATGGGAGTTAAAGAAGAAAAATGGTGTTTTATATTAAAAAACGTAAGGAAAAGGGTCACTTTGATGTTATAAAGTTGTTTAAGGGGTAATAGGACCAAAATCCCCTCACCACAACTGATAAACAAAAAAAGCTAGATGAAAAACACATAACGACATGGCACGCCGCTATTGCAGAGCTTAGACTCTATGCCACACTCTTATTGATGGGGTAAGTGTTGTGGCCTGCCACTATCGCAGAGGCGTACTTTCTTGGGACCTTATAACGACCCTAAACCTCATCTAAATTCTCAAACTTTACCAAAAAAACCTTTTAATACCCCTTAACATTGTTCATGTCAAAAATGATATTACGCATGCGAGAGGGTTAAAAATAAAATGCCTAGGAGGATAGAAATTATGCACTATAGCTTAATTGTGATCCAAAATGACTTCCATGTTATTCGTATGTATTGATATTGTTGTTGGATTGCTCATGAGTTAGCCTTATGAAATTATGCTACGTATACATGCTATCTTATTCAAGTATGAAGCTATGACAATCAAATGCCCATGAAATATCTATAATTATTGTATTATGGATTATTGATGTTAGTCATGTATTCAAGAATGTCATGCCTTGTCCGTTTTCTTCCATCGAGTCCTGAGGGTACTTGTACCCAAAAACTATTGTTGTGTACCTAATATCAGTGTCATGTTTCAAGATACTCTCAGTCAAGACAGGTTCAGTAGAATTCAGTTTGTCTCATGACTCAAGAAAAACTTAGTAATCTCAGTAATCTCAATCAGTTATCAAATCTCAGTAATATTTCATCAGTCAGTGGAATTCAGTTAATCCAGTTAATTCAGTTTAGTTTAGTAGTCCATGTTCAGTGTCTATTCAAATGGGAGTAGGAATTAGCACCGATTGAACCCAGAGATCAAAACACACTGTTAGATGAGGGTGTGATTCTTAGAAGTTGTCCTTGCATTCCTGAACTATGTAGCCGACATTGGTTAAGACATCAACATTGTTAGATGAAGGTTGATGAGGTGGATAAACACTATTAGATAAGGGTCCCACTATTTTATTTTATGGGATGCACAACTTATCCTTATCGGTGGTGCGGTATTGATACCCTTTAAATTGGGTTACAGATTGGACCCCAACTCAGCTATAATACATTATTTGGGGCATGTCGGTTAGATAACTACTTCCCACAATTTTAGTTATAGAATCAGGATTGTCAGATATAGTTATTCAGTTTCAGTAATAGAACCCAGATAGTTCTTCAGATTTTAGGACTGTTAGATACAGTCAACATCAGAACAGTACGAAACTCAGCTAGTTCCATCAGAACCTAGATTGTCAGATATAGTCCCTCAGTATTAGTTGTTTCAATTATACAGTTATCAGTATCTCTTGTTATCAGTACTCAGACTCAGTAATCATGTTATCACAAACTCAGTTAATAGTATATTAATTATATAAACTTTACGTTATCAGTATTCAGTTTCAGGGCTATTCGATATAGTCAACCAGACTAGTTCTTTATAATCAAAACTATCAGAAATAGTCTTTTCTTTATCAGTAAAGTAACATCAGTCTCTAAGTATTCAGTAGACTAAGTTATTCAATATTGCAGTTTTAGTACTCAGATATCAGTAAATCCATGTTATCAGAATTTATGAGTCAGTGTTATAACGAATTCAGTTACAGTCTCTTATTCATGCATGTATTCTCATATTCATATTATTCAGTCATTTAGTATTGTTCATGCATATGAACCATTACATTCAGCCTACCTCACTTGCATACAAGTACATTCAATGTATTGACGCATTTGTGTTATGGTCTTTTATACCATAGGTTTAGAAGCATGAGCTCCCGAGCATCCTTAGTAGATTAGACATTTAACATCCAGACTAGCAGTGAGTCCTCATCATTCGAGAATAGAATAATTATTTTATTACTTTATTATTTTAGTAGTTTGGAGTTAGTTGGTGACATGTCCCATCAACTTTATAATTTTTTAGACAGTTTAGAGGCTTTCAGACTATTGCATGTTTTCAGATAGTTTATTTCAGTTTTTGGATATTTTTATACCCCATTTCAGGCATTGTTCTATATTCAATATTAGATCAGTTTTGAACCATATGACTTTATAGATTATATTCCACATATTTATAGTATATTATTCAGTGCTCAATTACAAATATCAGTCATGGGTTAGCCTGTGGTCCTTTATGGTTATGGGCACTGTGTAACATTCTGGGTACCAAATTTGGGTCGTTATAAGCTTGGTATTAGAGCCTAAGGTTCAACAATGACCTAGGAAGTCTAAAAAGCCATATCTAGAAGAGTCTTGTACATGGGTTTGTTGTGCACCACACTTATATGCAGGAGGCTATGAGATGTTTAAGGAACAATTTTCATTCTTTTATGTATCAGGTCGTTCTAGAGAAAGTTTCTTTGAGAAACTCCAGTAGACTTTCCTCATGCTTCACGTGTGTTAACTTCACCTTACTTTCAAGGAAATAGAAATGGTGAAGCTCAACGTCCTAGAGATAGGGCTTTGTCAGACAGTCCCTGCAGATAGTTAGTATGGGATTGCCCTTAAGCTTAAAAGTATCCCATCAGTTTAGTTATGCTCCAAAGTTTTACAACTCTTATTAATGATCATGAGAACTCATATGTCATCAGATCCTTTCTCAGAATTCTATGATAGCATATGATCTAGAGTTAGAAACATGAACGAAGGAGTTTAGTAGTAGTAGAGTTGGGATAACATTATCCAGGTTGAACAAATGATGTATTCATGGGGATATATATACCAAAGTAAATTATTATCCTTGAACAGTGCAAGCTAGCACTTAAGTTATTAATTTGATACTAAGTATGAAGGTGTTGATATGATTGAGGTGATGTGGTATGAGTAGTCTATGAAGAAACTGAAGTAGATAAAATATTCAGTAAGGTAAACATGTGTCGAATAGAGTGTAAGTATGTGATGATGATTGCAGTTCAGTTTAGAGTTTAGTAAAGTGTTCACAGACTTATGATGATGGCTTAAAGCTAAGGTAGAGATGATATATCAAGTTACCAGGTAGGTTCTCAGATCCTAGTAGTAGTGTCTATACTTATAGAAAAGCAGTAAAGGAAGATTATTACCGAGTCATCCTTATCTCAGTGGAAAGTTTGGTACTTTAGCCAGTATGATGCCTACGTATGCTTCACATCTTAGTTCCATGAATAAAGCTTATGTTCAGACGTATTCTATAGAATCATGTGCGCTCTTGGTTCCTAGCATAGGGAGTTCAGTTCTATTCCCTTCAGTAATACAAATTATGTCCCACGAATGGAGAAAACTCCTAACTCAGGTCATGCAACTCGTGAATCATGTACATATATCACGATTTATAGTATACTCAGATTCCATGGCTCATGCTACTCCTCTACTGATTAGTTAAATTCAAACAATGTTATGCATATCTCAGTTTAGACCTCATGGTAAGTCCATGACGTTTATAATCTATCCCTTAGGCTTCAGCCAAGTTTAGTTAGTGTCCATTCATTCTTCAGGTCCTCCTGATTTAACCCTTCAGTGAACTCTCTTTATGAACACAGTGTAGTGATGGGCAGTTGCTTAAAGGGGAGAGAGTAAATATTACATGTTAAGAGAAGATTGTTGCATGTTTGTTTTAAACGAGGGTGTAGTTATGAAGATTGGCTTGAATGTCATGTTAGTGTGCAAGTAAATAGATAGCAAGAAGTTGTATTTAGAAGTTGGGAAAGTATAGAGTGTGAGTGTGTATTTAGATCTTTGACTTATGTCAGTGTGTATTTAGATATTTGACTTATGTCAGCCCCCGTCGTGTAACTATCAGAATTCAGTTGCTATCTCAGTTACATTTTCAGTGTCCAGTACTCAGTAATCAGTGGTCATTCTTAGAATTAAGCACTTTAGTATTAGTATAAACCTTAGTTATCAGAAACCAGTATTCAGTCCCAGTTATAGTCTTAGTTACGGTTACAGTCTTAATTACCATCTTAACTCTAATCTTAGTCCCAGTCCTAGTTCAGCCTGATCAGAAACTTAGTTTTCTTTAAGGATTACCTACACATAGCATATAGCTATCAGTTACTCAGTTATAGTATTTAAGTACCTCAGTTATAGAATGTTTCTAAATCATGTCATAGGCTTGGTCTCGTATTTTCAAGTAACATAGTTTTCATAAATCCATGCCCAGTCACCTCATGTCACTCAGTCAGTCCTTACCTCCTATGTATAATACTCTATAACCTCAGGCTAGTTGTTTAGACTAAGTACAGTTCAGTCTTATATGCCAATGTTTATCTATAAGTTATTCAGTTAATTAGATTAGTTAATATATTTATGCATTCGTGCTCAACACCATGTGAACCTTTTCAGCAGTCTCAGTTGTAGAGCATAAGGTTTGATCACTTTTTCTTAGATGATGTTTCATAGGCTTTGCCTCCTAATACAAGAACCACAGCCATGCCTCCTAAGATGGTCCACGTATCATACTTTAGTTTCAAATCCTAGATATTCAGTTAAGGCTCATCTCGTAGATGCCTTGTGCATTGCTTCAGTTTCCTCCGCGACTCAGCAAAGTCAGTGGTCTTCGGGGGACATAGTGTCCCAAGGGGGAGATACACTATGAACCCTCACACTTTCATGACAAGAACATCCCATTCTTTTCTCACATAAGGAATCCAATTTAGGAGTAGGGGGTACTCACAGGTTGACCCTCTAGCTCCAATGTCAGCCATAAGCCATGTACTCAATGGCTCAGTTCAGTTCAAACTACCCAGTTACGTTCTCATGTTTTCACTCATGCATATTAAGTAGTTAAACTCAAACTCAGCCCAAGGCAATAGCTTTTCTTAAGCTTATCTAGTTTTGTGCTCAGATTTCAGTTACAAATGTGGTATTCAGTTCCTTACTCAATTTTCATTTCAAACTTGGTATCTTTGCCCTTATATGTTCACTCACATGTTCATGAGTCAGTTTATTCATATATTCATGCATCATATATGCGTTATCAACTTATTATTTCTCTTAGTCATATATTCATGCATAATCTCAGTAATAAAATCATGCATTAGATATGCATGCTCAGTATGAATCTCAATAATGTCAGACAGGTAGTTATGTTTTCGTTATTCATGTTCAGTATGAACTTCAGCTTATCGTTCCATCCATTTCAATCATCCTTATTCAAGGACCAATATTCCCAACGGGGAGATATTGTAATACCCCGTACTTCTACCTAGCTTAAATTCATCCCAATAATGTTAATGACATTTTTCAAATATTAATCAACTTTTACACATACGGTATTTTCAAGATTTTCACTTTTTCATCTGGAAAATTCAATAAGCTTTCCATCGATACCAAATTCTCCCAAATCTGACACTCGGGCAAAGAGTTAGAGCCTTTTTAGTGAGACAGTGTATCACCTAAGCTATCAGCGCATCGCGGAGTAGGTCGAAATGGCAATCGTCAAAATCTAGTGAGCCTCCACAATTATGGTGCATCGTGTCAAGGTTCAAATTTAGAATCGTTCGTTTTCAAGTATTACAATGGTATTTCACCGCGTTACACCATCAACCCAGTTCCCAGTTAGCAAGTTCTAGTGACACGACACTATAGTGCCGTGTCGCGCCAGCCTGATAAATCAAGAAATATTCTTAAAAATAAAATACGTGTCCAAGGGTTAATAGGGTCAATTTTACAATCCTATATAAACTGAATAACACATGATTCATCCTTATTTAATCCAAAATATGGGGTTTCTCTCAAGTTTCTCTCAAGAATAAGCTAGTGTTTTAAATTGTGGATTCATATTCAAGACTTATATTCAAGAATCTCTCTGTCAATCTTCATAGAATCAATAAATAAGGTATGCATAGTGTTCATTCATGGATTCCTTTCATCCATGAAGCCCAAGAATCAAGTTTTAAATCTTTTATTGTGAATATTTTTTTGTGGGCTGCTCTAGTTATGTGATGGTTGTTGTTTGATTTCCATGTTGGGATCCTTATGTAAAATTATTAAAACTACATTATCATATAAATTGAAATCCATGAATTTTGTGGTTTATGAATCGTGAAATTTGATGATTTCAACTATGCCTTAAGTTGTGCATGTAAGGTGCTTGATAAAATGCCTATGAGGATAAAAATTATGCACTATAGCTTAATTGGGATACAAAATGACTTCCATGTTATTCTTATGTATTGAAATTGTTGTTGGATCGCTCATGAGTTAGCCTTATGAAATTATGCTATGTATACATGCTATCTTATTCACGTATCAAGCTATGATAATCAAATGCCCATGAAATGTCTTTAATTATTGTATTATGGATTGTTGATGTTAGTCATGTATTCAAGAATATCATGCCTTGTCAGTTTCCTTCCTTTGAGTCCTGGGGGTACTTGTACTCGAAAAATATAGTTGTGTGCCTAGAATCAATATCATGTTTCAAGATACTCTCAGTCAAGACAGGTTCAGTAGAATTCAATTAGTCTAATGAATTAGAAAAAACTTAGCAATCTTAGTAATCTCAATCTGTTATCAGATCTTAGTAATATTTTGTCAGTCAATGGAATTAAACTAATTCAGCTAATTTAGTTAATTTAGTTTAGTTCAGTAATCCATGTTCAGTGTCTATTCAGATGGCTGTAGGAATTAGTATTGAGTGAACCCAGGGATAGGAACACACACTGTCAGATGAGGGTGTGATTCTTAGAAGTCATTCTTGCGTTCCTGAATTATGTTGCCAGAATAGGTTGAGAAATAAACACTATCAGATGAGGGTTGATGAGGTGGATAAATACTATTAGATGAGGGTTCCACTATTCCTTTTTAGGGGACACTATCTGATGAGGGTCACCTACAACTTGTCCTTGTCGGTGGTGCGGTATTGACACCCTTCCAATTAGGGTTACAGATTGGAACCCAACTCAGCTATAATGCATTATTTGGAGTATGTCAGTTAGATAACTACTTCCCACAGTTTTATTTACAAAATCAGGACTGTCAGATACAGTCATTCAGTCTTAGTAATAGAACTCAAATAGTTCTTCAGATTTTGGGACTATCAAATACAGTCATCAGAACAGTACAAAACTCAGCTAGTACCATCAGAACCTTGACTGTCAGATATAGTTACTCAGTATCACTTATTTCAGTTATACAGTTATCATTATCTCATGTTATCTGTACTCAGACTCAGTAATCATGTTATCATGAACTCATTTAATAGTATATTAATTATATGAACTTCCTGTTATCAGTATTCAGTTTTAAGGCTGTCCAATACAGTAAACCAGGCCAGTTCTTCATAATCAAAACTGTTAGAAATAGTCTTTCTCTATTAGTAAAATATCAGTCTCTCAGTATTTAGTAGACTCAATCATCTTAAGACCCTACAAAATTCTCTTCTAGTCTGAGCCTTAGAGCGTGTTCAGTAAAGTGTTAATTTAGCCCTAAAAGGTTGATAAGTGTCTTCCTAAATGAGAGGTATTTTGAACCAAGTATGGTTTCCCTAATATCGAGCATTGAATAAGCTTTCCATCGATACCAATTTAGTCAAAATCTGGCATTAGATGAGGAAGTTATGGTCGTTTTACTGAAAGCAGTTGGAACAACCCTGGTGCAACGGTCGGGTTGACGGACCGTCGAGCTTGTGATGGACCATCACCCAGACCTTCACAACCAAGGCAGTGAATGGTCCAAGTGTGATGTACAGGATGACGTACCATCAAGACTGCGACGGACTATCGCTGGGACCGTCGCCACTGAGGCAGTGTCGCCTTATCCAGGCCAACGTGCGATGGACGATCCGACGGACCATCGAGTTTGCAATGAACCATCGCTGATACCATCACATCGAGGCAGTATATTCGTTTTTTGACCAACATACCATGGATGATCCGACGGACTGTCAAACTAGCGATGGACCATCAGTTCGACCATCGCAGCCCCCGTTTAGTAATTTTAAGACGTTTTTAAAATGGATTTTTGGTCTTTTTCCCACTCTTTTTAGCCCCTATTTATATCCGATCAAGGACCTCAACTTTATTTCTCATCTTCCACATGAAAAACTAGGGTTCTTCACAAATCAAAACCCTTCTTTTCACTTCAAGTAAAATTTAGAGAAATCAAGAAATCAAGAATCTCTCCAAGAGCCTTCAAGAAAAAATTTCCCTAAGGTATGCAGATATTGATTCTTGGGTTCCTTTCATCCAAGAAGCTCAAGAACCCTTTTCTAAATTTCAAAAATCTTATGGTTATGAGTTTTCATGATTTATGTGAATTGAAATTGGAGTTCATACTATTATCGAGTTTTAATTCATGTATTGTTTATGAGATTTCAAGCTTTGACCTTAGTATGTGATATTCATTTGATGTTCATGATAAACCCTTTTCAAGTTGCTTGTTAAGTGATGTGTTCACATTAATTAATCATAGAAATTTTTGAATAAGCAAAGCATGCTCCCTATATCTTTGATAAAATGCTAATGTGAAAGAATTAGAGCCATTACAGCATGTGGACTAGAAATCCCCAATTGTGTGCAAACCCATACATGCCAAGTGTTTGTTGAAAAGCCTTAGTGAATGAATTGTGATACGATAGCATGAAATTTCTCAATTATGTGATCTTTGATACGTGCTAAGACTTTAATACATGCTGAGTGTTTGATGTAAGACATTTTTGAATGGAGTATGAACCAATGACATGTCACCCTATACTATCACATGTTTATGATTTCTAAATACTTGAAAAGATGATTTAGTGATTGTGATGGTGAATGAATGTCCATGGTCTTGATTATTCAATAATGGTTATGTTTTACTTTTATGTTATCGAGTCCTAGGGGTATTTAATGTCCAACAATTTAGTTGCAGCCTAGAGTCCGTGTCAATTTTCTCGATAATCTCATTTAAGCCACAATTCTCAGAACTCAGTGAGTTATAGAACCCTGTACTCTCAGACAGATACAAAACTTAATAAATCTCAGAAATCTCAGTAATCTCAATATCACTAGTTTTCTAGCCTCAGTTCAGTACTTAGCTCAGATCTAGTAGTATTCAAGTGTTCATTTTGGAACTCCGTATCATGCAGTCAGATAACGAGATTCAATAGTATTCCATTATATACGGAACCAAGTGGATTCAGCGTAACTCAGTTAGGTAATTCGAGAAATATGATCTATAACCGATTTAGCTCAGTTTAAGTTTGATTAAGAATCAATTTAGAGTCTTTCAGTTGGGAGTAGGACCTAGCATCGAGCAAGTGCAGGGATGGCGGCTCCCCATTAGAGAGGCAAAGTAGTTAGGAGCAATCCTTGAACTCCAGAACTGCGTAGCCAACACACGAGCAGGAGTCACCCAATATAATAAGGCTTGACTATTATACTACCTTAGGCTTGACTTCCTATAAGGGTCACCCACTAGAGAGGCTTGAACAGAGTAGAGGTCTTTACCCGTGGCACGGTATTGACACCCTTCCAGATGGTGTTATTGGTTGGACCCCACTATTTGATTTGGGGCATGTCGGTTAATTGAGAACTCCCATAGTTATAGTTTCAGTATCTGTCTTTAGAGTAGAACACAGAAATTAGGACTGTTAGATACAATCACCTATCTCAATAAGGAACTCAGATAGTTCTATTGACTCATGGACCACCCACTAGATAGGCATGATCTCACATAATGATATTTAGTATCATCATTATAAGATCAAATGATCACCCATTAGATAGGCTTGATCTCAGTCTCAAATTCAGTTGAGTAATCTCATTATCAGATCTAGAGATCACCCGTTAGATAGGCTTGATCTCAGTCTCAGATTCAGTTGAGTAATCTCATTATTAGATCTAGAGATCACCCATTAGATAGGCTTGACTCAGTCTCATATTTAGTTGAGTAATCTCATTATCAGATTCAGAGATCACCCATTAGATATGCTTGAACTCAATCTCAGATTCAGTCGATTATTCTCATTATCAGATTCAGAGATCCTCCGCTAGATAGGTTTGATCTCAGATAAAATCTCTTCTTATCATTGATTGTAAATTCAGGGATAATCCGTTAGAGAGGTTTGATCTTTAATTCAGTTAGCTGAGAGTAGCAACTTCAGAGTGCAGTCATTGATATGAGTAGATTAAGTTAATTAGGTCCAATAACATCAGTTTCTGAGATCACTCGCTAGAGAGGACTGATCTCAACTTTAGTACTGGGTTATCAATATTAGGAGATTTAGTTGTTCTGTATCTCAGTATTAGTAGTGAGTTTATATGACAGTAAATCGATATCCGAGTTTCATTATTTTGAGTCACGATGATTTCAGTTCTGATTTGTTTATTCATGCATGTGTTCTCATTCAGTACTCTTATGATTATTCAGTTAAGTAATTGTTAATGCATAAGCCCTTGCATTTATCCTTACCTCATCTTCATACTCTGTATATTCCCATACTAACGCATTTATGATATGGTATTTTATTTGACACAATAGGTTCATAGGAATAAGATCCAGAGTACCCTTAGCGGCTCAGTCCCAATCAGCAGCATACATAGTAGTGAGTCCTCTTCAGTCAAGGATGATCCTTAATTTATTATCGCATCAGATTTAGTTTATTTTCAGTAGACAAAGTTAGTTGGGGATATGTCCCATCAACTCCACTGTTTAAATAGTTTAGTGGCTTTTCGAATAGATGTATCAGTATTTAGTTTTCAATTTTGAGTATTTAGATATTTTGAACCTTATTACCAGTTTCAACTAGTTTTTTGCATTTATTCGAGATATTATATTTTGTACATATACAGATATTAGTAGAGGATTAGCTTGTGGTCCTTCGAGATCATGAGCATCATGTGACATCTCAGTTCTAGAAAATTGGGTTGTTACAGTCATTCAGTGTTCCAGTATTAGTACTCAGATATCATTAAATCCATGTTATCAGAATTCATGAGTCAGTCTTATCACAAATTTATTTACAGTCACTTATTCATTCTTGTATTCTCACGTTCATGTTATTCAGTCAATTATTATTGTTCATGCATATGAACTATTGCATTTATCCTACCTCACTTGCATACTAATATATTCAATATACTAATGCTTTATGCTATGGTGTTTTATACAATAGATTTTGAAGCACGTGCACCCGAGCACCTTAGTAGATCAGGCCTTCAACATCCAGACTAACAGTAAGTCCTCATCATTCGAGGATAGCATAATTATCTTATTACTTTATTATTTTAGTAGTTCAAAGTTAGTTGGGGACATGTCCTATCTTCTCCATATTTTGTTAGACACTTTAGGGGCTTTCAGACTACAATATGTTTTCAAACAGTTTATTTCAGTTTTTAGGTATTTTTATACCCCATTTCAGACATTGCTCTATATTTAGTATTAGATCAGTTTTGAACCTTGTGGCCTTGTATCTTATATTCCGCATATTTACAGTATATTATTAAGTGCTCAGTTACAGATATCAGTCATTGATTGGCTTGTGGTCATGAGCACCGTGTAACGTTCCAGGTACCAGATTTGGGGCATTACACCCAACTACCTTTAAAATCTGCCACACATGCTCGCAATGTATCTTTCAAAATTTGAATGGTCCTTTCTACTTGACTATCTATCTGAGGGTGCAAAGTTGTACTAGGGTGAACTCAGGTACCAAGACTCTTTTAAAACATTTTCTAGAAATGAGAAGTGAACAGGGTACCTCTATCTAACACAATGAATAATGGAACATCGTGTAATCTGACCAACTCTCTGATGTATAGTTTAGCATAATCCTTAGTTGAATAAGAGGTATGGACTGGAAAGAAGTGAGATGATTTGGTCACCCTATCTACGATGTCCCAAACTAAATCATGCTTACAATGAGTACGAGTCAAACCCGTCACAAAGTTCATGTTCAGTTCTTCCTACTTCCAAGTAGTAATACTGAACTCTTTCATGAAACTACTAGACTTCTGGTGCTCAATATTAACCTGCTGACATATCGAGCACTTATCCACAAACTCTATAATATTTATCTTCATCCCACTCTACCAATAGATCTTCCTTAACTCACGGTATATCTTAGTGGCCCTTGGATGAATAGAGTAGAGCACACCATGCACTTCTACAAGAATTTGTTGTCTTAAGTCATCAACAACTGGCACACACAGATGACCGTGACAACGCAGAAACTAGGATCTCTATCCTTCTTTTCTTTTACTTCAAAAACTAGAGATAATTTTAAATTGTTCTGAACCCACACACCACCTTTGGCAGAATCGACTAAGCTGACACCTAGTTGGTCAAGCTGGTGAACTTACTAAAATCACTTCTTATTCTTGTCCTCAACATGAGAAACACTACCCATAGATAGTCTACTGAGAGAACATCCACTACATTATCCTTGCCCGGGTGATACAGAATGCTAATATCATAGTCTTTCAATAACTCCAACCACCTTCTCTGACGGAGGTTTAATTTTTTCTGAGAAAACACATAATGAAATCTTTTGTAATCTGGGAACATGTCTAGATGAACCCCATACAATTAGTGCCTCCAAATCTTTAAGAAAAACACTACTGATGCTAACTCAAGATCATGAGTTGGATAATTCTTCTCATGGTGCTTAAGCTATCTATAGGTGTAGGCTATGACCTTACCATAGTATACCACAAACCCATCTGAACCATTTGAGAGAGTCAAAACTGTAGCTGAGGTAAGTCAACTCTCCAACACCTGAAAACTCTTCTTGCATAAATCTGACCACTAAAATTTGACTTTCTTCTGAGTTAATATAGACATAGGAGATGCAATATATGAAAATCCTTTAACAAACCATCTGTAATAGCCTGCCAAACCCAAGAAACTGCTAATATCTGATCGAGAGATAGGTTTGAGCCAGTTTCTCACCATTTTTATCTTTTGGGGATCCACCCTATTGCCATCACTAGAAATGATATGGCCAATAAATACTATTTACCTTAGCCAAAATTTGCACTTAATGAATTTGGTGAATATCTGATGATTTCTGAGAGTCTGCAATACTATTCTGAGATGGTCTGCATGATCATGTTAATTGTGGGAGTAAATCAATACGTCATCTATGAAAACTATGATGAAATATAAAAGCTATGCCGAACATGTCCGAGTACTGCTTGAACACACGATTCATTAAGTCCATGAAAGCTGTTGGGGCATTGGTAAGACCAAAGGACACGACTAAGAATTCAAAGTGACCATACTAAGTTTTGAAAGCTATCTTTGGGATGTCATATTCTCTGACTCTGAGATGATGATAGCCTGATTTGAGGTCTATATTAGAAAAGTAACTAGCTCTTTGAAGTTGGTCAAATAAGTCATAGATTCTGGGAAGGGGATACTTGTTTTTTATCATGACCTTATTGAGCTGAAGGTAGTCTATGCACATTATGAGAGAACTATCTTTTTACATATGATAAAATTGGAGCACCCCACAGGGACACACTGGGTCTGTGAATCCCTTGTCTAAGAGATCCTTCAACTGTTCTTTCAATTCTCTAAGTTCTATTGGCTCCATTTTGTATGGCGGAATAGATATGGACTGAGTACTTGGGTGAAGATCGATTCTAAAATCAATTTTTCTTTCGAGAGGATTCTTAAGAAGATCTTCGGGAAACATATTTAGGAATTCACATGATACTGATACTAATTCAAGAGTAAGGGTTTCTGAACTGGAGTCCTTAACTCGCATAAGGTAATAGAAACATCCCTTAGATATCATTTTCTTGCCCAAAGGTAAGAAACAAGCTGACACCTAAATGCTAAAGTAATACCTCTCCACTCTAGGATGGGTTCATTTGGGAACTGGAACTGGACAATTCCGTTCTGCATTCGACTGAGGCATAGCAGGAATGAAGCCAATCCATGCTAAGAATGACATTAAAATCAGTCATCTCTAATTCATCTAAGTCTGCTGAAGTTACTTTCCAAAATACCATATTCGAACAGTTCCTGTATACCCATCGGGCTATGATGGATTTACCCACTAGGGAAGACACTGAGAAAGGCTCTACTAGAATTTTGAGACTGACTCCAAAATCAACTATTATATAAGGAGTAACAAAAGACAAGAAAGCTCCTGGATCTATGAAATAATAGACATGTATATGAAAGATTTGCAACGTACCAGTGGCCACATTAGGATAATTTTCCTAAACCTACTAGGACTAAAGATCATAGAGTATGTTTGAACGTTGCCCACTGGTGGCACTAGATGAGGTACCCTACTAATTCAGGCAACCGGACTG